>OU696669.1:12547500-13295028 GCA_916049575.1 Ancistrocerus nigricornis | reverse complement strand
CATGTGCGAGATAAGTGCCTAAGTATATCGTCAACGGCCATACCACGCTGAAAGCACTGGTTCTCGTCACTCTACGTCTAACCGTTGTCTCGGAAGGACGTATAAATATAAGCGTAAGCGTAAGCATAAACCTCGAGTATAAGTAATCGTAAAGTGTGATATAAGATAGATATAAGTGTGTATAGTTTATAATTATTATAGCGCAATTTGCAAGTAATGCAAATGTAATAAATGATCCTATTAAGGAGAATGATAAAAAAGAAAAAACGGAAAATTTAGTTGGAAGGTCCATTAATGAGAAAGACGATAACATAGTAAAAGAATTGAGAAGAAAACTTGAAGAAAGAGAATCCGATATTTCAAGTAAGTCGACAAACATGAAAAAAAGAATTAAATTAAATCCGAAACCAAATTTAATAAATAGAAAGATTAGTGACGAAAAAACGGATAATAACTTAAATAAAAAAAATGTGAGTGCAAAACCGCAGATAACGGAAGGAGAGGAAATAAATAAAATGGAGAAGAAAGAGTTAATAGAATTAATACTACAATTAAAGGAGGAAATATTTAAACATAAAGCGAAAATAAAATTAAGTGAGGAGCGAAACAAGAAAATGAGACCAGGAGGAATAACACGTGAAGGAGAGGGGCAAAGACGTGAAGACCTACCGAAACCAAGTACATCAAAACAGGCCGTTAGTGGACATAGTACAATAGACGAGACGGAAGGGGACATGGAATTTGAAAGTTACAAGGATATATTACCGACTAATAAGCATACAAGCGGACAAATGGGACAAGGAAACTGGTCCGAGAGAATAACGGGAAGAATACAAAAAGAAGTACCACCGATTAATTTTTTTAATATAGATCCTAAGATTGTAATTAGAATTATTAAAGAAAATCTAAATATTAGTTTATTTCACATAAAAAAAATTAACGAAAGTAAGTATTCGATATATGTACAAAAAATAGAAGATTATAAAAAAGTTAAAAGTAGCTTAATAGAGCAGAAAATTAAGTTCTATACATATACACCAAAAAATGAAAAGGTTCAAACATTGTTGTTGAAAGGCTTACATAATAGTTACGAACCGGATGAGATTTTGACAGAATTAAAAAAATTCGAAGATAGTGACATTAAATTTGTAAAAGTTAATCGTTTCGAAACTACATATTCGAGAAAAGAAAATAAAATATTACCAATATATCTAGTACAAATTTCGGCAGATAGTTCGGCTGCCAAACTTAGAAATATTAAGTACATAAATTATCAGGTAGTAGGATGGGAGAAACTGCGAAAGAAACAAACCACACAATGTATTAGATGCCAAAGACTAGGACATGTAGCTAATAACTGCAATTTAGATTTCAGGTGCGTGAAATGCGATAAAAACCATGAACCAGGAAATTGTAAAATAAGCAAGTCTGACTCGACTGGCAGAGAAAACCTTTTTTGCATACTATGCAAAAAGACAGGACACCCAGCATCTTATAGGGGCTGTCCCAGAAGGATTGAATTAGTGGCTCAATTCAAAGAAAAACAAATAGCAAGAAAAGGTATAATAGTCACAAATACATCGACACAAAAATTTAAATCACCAGCAAAGAGCTACCGAGGAGCTTTAATGAACGAAGGTAGAGTAGATCCTGACGTTACCGATCAGAATAATATAGGTACTAATTTCTCTATAGAAAAATATCTGTCAGAATTAAAAAATAACATACTTGAAACGATAAATAAACAAATCCAAAAATTAGCAGAACTAATACTACAAAATAAGCAAAGAATAGACCATATAGATGAATTCATTGGTGCAAATTTAGTAAATTAGATAATTGGAGCCTAACAAACAAATAACAAAAACTTATAAAAATTTGAATATTATCTCTATTAATGTAAATTCTATAATAACGAGTCAAAGAAGAGCAAGTTTATTGCAACTTTTAAACAAGCATAAACCAGATATAGTAATCTTAAATGAAACTAAGCTTAATAAAATACATAGATTAGAGTTTAAACATTATAGTGTCGTCAGAAGAGATAGGCCGAATGCCTCTCAAGGAGGTGGAACTGCGATTCTGATTAGAAGAACAATCAAATTCAAGGAGATTTCTCTGCCAGTTGTGTCAAATATGCAAGTATTAGAAACGACAATAATTCAATTAAATTTAGGAAAAAATAATAAACTGTACGTAATTGCAGCATATGCCCCGGGTAACAACAAAAAAATATTCAATGAGGAATTTGCCACATTATTTCAGGTACTTGAGTTGCATAAAATGAATCATTACTATATAATTGCAGGCGATTTAAACGCGAAACACCAAACTTGGAGAAATCAAACATGTAATCCAAGAGGATCCTATATTAGTAATTGGTTAATGGACAATGCAATAATGTTTAAAGCAAATTTGTATGCGACGGATCTCCCATCCTATCCTGCAGGCAATTCATTTCTAGATGTATGTATTATAGACAGTAGAATAGATATAATAAATCTCGTGCGAGAAGATAGATTACAATCACTCGTATATGACAGCGATCACAACGCGGTATGTTTAAAAGTAAAAATATCGGATAGCGAAAATTTACTTGAACTAGAATTAAAAAATGAAGCACATAAATATAATTATAGAAAAACGAACTGGAACGCATTCCATGCGTATTTAGAAAAAGAGGGTAATGTTGATATTCCAATAGATAGAAATCTAGAGAATAAGGAGATAGATCATTACTTGGAAGAACTGAATACAATTATTTTGCAAGCAATGGATAAGACAGTTAAAAAGATAAAAGCAAAAGATTCAGTTGAGACGTATTCTAATCCGCAAATAAAAAAATTACAAAAAAATAAAAGCGCTCTTCTAACCAAATTAAACAATATTTACCGAAGATTTGATTATTATAATAGCGAATGTATATTGAGCTATAAAAGGCAACTAAAGAAAATTAAAGAAGATTTAAAACTAGAATATAGAAAATCTATTAATGCATTTTGGAGAGAAAAGATTAGTAATATAAAAGTGCAGGACTCAAAAAACATGTTCCCTCTAATAAATTCGATATTCAGACCAAAGGGTAGAAATGAAATTTCTGATATAATAATAAAAAAAGAGAATGAACATCTTCTCCAGGCTGCACAAATAGATAAAAATCGGTTACAAAAAAATGAACAAAACGAATGTGTCGTGACAAATTCAATTGATAAATTAAATGTCATTGGTACACATTTTGAATCAGTTCATACAAAAAATATTAAGTTAGGAAGATCAAGGCTTAGCGAAATTATTCTCAGGGAGGTAGCTGATATAAAGAAAGAAATAGCCGAAGACGTAAGAAAAAAAAGAACATTAGTGCAATTCTCGTTAAATTTGCCAGCAACGGAACCTTTAACGGATGATTACTCGGATTATTTCACATCAGTAGGAAAGCTAGCAATGATCTTTAAAAAATTAAACAATAAAAAATCAGCCGGATTAGATAACGTGCCAAATATAGTCCTTAAGAACTTACCTTATAATATGATAAAAAGTTATTGTATTCTTTTTAACAATATCTTAAATAATATGTATTTTCCCAAACAATGGAAAAAGGCGAAAGTAATTGCGTTGCCAAAAATAGATGGGCAATTATTAGAACCAAAAAACTTTAGACCTATTAGTCTATTGCCGAACATAAGTAAAGTATTTGAAATGGTACTGAATCGGTCTATACTAAAAGTTTGTGAATCGTGCGATATAATTCCAGAACATCAATTTGGCTTCAAAAAGCACCATTCTACGATTCATGCGATTAATAAATTAACTTCTGATATTTGTTGGTCATTAAATAACAAGGAATCAGTAGGAGCTTGTCTAATAGACATCGAAAAAGCATTTGATACAGTATGGACTGCTGGTCTCATTTATAAGCTTAAAAAGAAACGGTTTCCTAAATATTTGATAAAAATGATTTATAGTATGATAACGGGTAAAAGTTTTGTAACGGTAGACGGTACCGAAATATCAACTAAAGAGTTTTTTGTAAAAAATGGGTTGCAACAAGGAACAGTAAATTCACCAATTTTATTTAATATTTATAATAGCGAATTACTTAGGTTATTTGGATTTAATAACACACCTAATAAAAAGGCAATTGCTTTTGCAGATGACCTTATTGTATATGTTTGCGATAAAAAAGCATCGGTAATTCAGGAACTATTGCAAAAGGCATTCGATGAAGTAGCATATTATTGCGAAACATGGAAATTACATATCAATACGGAAAAATGTGAAACTATCCTTTTTAGAACAAATTTGACAACAGCAAATAGGGATTTGAAAAGAAACTGGAAAAATTTCCAAATAATGAGAAACGATGGTAGTGAAGCAATAAAGCATAAGTCGATTGTCAAATATTTAGGGCTGTTTATTGACCAACATTTAAAATACACACAACATGTATACTTAAAACTGCGTGCGGCACAAAAAGCGTTTTTTAAGATTAAAAGACTAATATATTCTAGAGATCTATCTCCTGATGTAAAAATACTTTGTTACACAGCACTAATAAGACCAATTTTAACATATGGTAGTCAAATATTTTATAATCTAAGTGCATCGATTGCGGAAAAACTAAGAGTTTTTGAGAGAAAGTGTTTGCGTAGCTGTTTAGGAATTTATAGGTCACAAGACAGCGATTACAGACATTATATAAGTAATAGCATAATATATAATCATGCCAAGGTACCACGTATTGACAACTTCATACTAAAAATCATTCGTGATTATTTTGTAAAAACAAGAAAGGTAACTAACAACGCACTAATACAGTCGATAACGTATCCGAATGATGAATATTATAAAAAAACACTTGAAACTGGATATATACCACCAGAAGCATTTATATATTTAGATCAACAAGGATATATTCAAGATATAAATGGTGTTCCTATAATTTATCATATTAATAGAAAGGCAGGTCAAACTGCAATTAGGTATGCACCAAATCTGGACAGTCAAAGACAAAACCCTTTATGGAGGTTTAATATGAGTTTGCCGAGGCGAGATACAGTAAATATGAACCTGACTAGAAAAAAATATTGGTGGTTAAATAATATGGAAAATTAGTTTTAATGTATTAGGGATTTAAAGATACAGAAAGTTAAATATTCTTTTTATTATATACTAAACTGATACATATACAGAATTTATCAAGCAGTTTTTTTCGGCTTTTTCTGCGAGAAAGAAAAAGAAGACCTATAGATTAAGATAAAAAATACAATAGCTAAATGTAGGAAAAACCAAATAGAGAACGAATAGTGTATAGATGTAGAGTACACTGCGTGTCATTGCGTCTGTGAGCATAAAGAAAATGTTACTTCTTTAGGTTTAATGGGAAGAATTGTTCTTATTGTTTATAGATATGTATATAATGAGCCTGACAATAAACCGTTTTAAAAAAAAAAAAAAAAAAAAAAAAAAAAAAAAAAGCACTGGTTCTCGTCCGATCACCGAAGTTAAGCAGCATTGGGCACGGTTAGTACTTGGATGGGTGACCGCTTGGGAACACCGTGTGCTGTTGACATTTTTGTTTTTTTTTGCACTATTAATTTATAATCTTTTGTCTTTTAAAAATTCTATATTTTTTACGAAACTTTTCGATAGATTAAAATATACAAGGCTAATCATTGCTGAGCCAAAACTTTGTCATAGTTTTGTGAAAATTACAAGTTTTAAGAAACGATAGAAGTTTCTATCTATTATGTTGGAGGATCCGGCAAAAAAACGACATATATCGTACACATGCACAAATAGTTTAAAGTCGAATCGAACCTCTGTTCGTTCGCACTCACTGCACGACGAGACTGAACAAAGTTTTCGAGATAAACGCGTTTAAAGTTTCCATAGCACTTGTAACAATAATTTATAATCTTTAGCGTTTTGATAAATTCTCTGTTTTTTTTTTCGAATGTTTTCGACAGATTAAACATTTCTATGGTATTTATTTTTTTATGCCCTTTCACGCTTCATACAGTCTCCATGTAGAGCAGTATCTCTATAGACAGAACTGCGAAAATATCCGTGTTTCCCCGTATTGTTCAACCACAACGTGATGTCTTTTCCACTAAATACAATTAGGGTACCGTCGTGAGTTTTCGTCGTTTATCATTAAAAACAATGAAATAGCATGTGCGAGCTAAGTGACTAAATATATCGTCAACGGCCATACCACGCTGAAAGCACTGGTTCTCGTCCGATCACCGAAGTTAAGCAGCATTGGGCACGGTTAGTACTTGGATGGGTGACCGCTTGGGAACACCGTGTGCTGTTGACATTTTTGTTTTTTTTTTGCACTATTAATTTATAATCTTTTGTCTTTTAAAAATTCTATATTTTTTTCGAAACTGAGCCAAAACTTTGTCGTAGTTTTGTTAAAATTACAAGTTTTAAGAAACGACAGAAGTTTCTATCTATTATGTTGGAGGATCCGCGAAAAAAACGACATATATCGGACACATGCTCAAATAGTTTAAAGTCGAACCGAACCTCTGTTCGTTCGCAATCACTGCACGACGAGACTGAACAAAGTTTTCAAGATAAACGCGTTTAAAGTTTCCATAGCACTTGTAACAATAATCTATAATCTTTAGCGTTTTGATAAATTCTCTGTTTTTTCTTCGAATGTTTTCGATAGATTAAACATTTCTATGGTATTTATTTTTTTATGCCCTTTCACGCTTCATACAGTCTCCATGTAGAGCAGTATCTCTATAGACAGAACTGCGAAAATATCCGTGTTTCCCCGTATTGTTCAACCACAACGTGATGTCTTTTCCACTAAATACAATTGGGGTACCGTCGTGAGTTTTCGTCGTTTATCATTAAAAACAATGAAATAGCATGTGCGAGCTAAGTGACTAAATATATCGTCAACGGCCATACCACGCTGAAAGCACTGGTTCTCGTCCGATCACCGAAGTTAAGCAGCATTGGGCACGGTTAGTACTTGGATGGGTGACCGCTTGGGAACACCGTGTGCTGTTGACATTTTTGTTTTTTTTTTGCACTATTAATTTATAATCTTTTGTCTTTTAAAAATTCTATATTTTTTTCGAAACTGAGGCAAAACCTTGTCGTACTTTTGTGAAAATTACAAGTTTTAAGAAACGACAGAAGTTTCTATCTATTATGTTGGAGGATCCGCCAAAAAAACGACATATATCGTACACATGCACAAATAGTTTAAAGTCGAATCGAACCTCTGTTCGTTCGCACTCACTGCACGACGAGACTGAACAAAGTTTTCGAGATAAACGCGTTTAAAGTTTCCATAGCACTTGCAACAATAATTTATAATCTTTAGCGTTTTGATAAATTCTCTGTTTTTTTTTTCGAATGTTTTCGACAGATTAAACATTTCTATGGTATTTATTTTTTTATGCCCTTTCACGCTTCATACAGTCTCCATGTAGAGCAGTATCTCTATAGACAGAACTGCGAAAATATCCGTGTTTCCCCGTATTGTTCAACCACAACGTGATGTCTTTTCCACTAAATACAATTAGGGTACCGTCGTGAGTTTTCGTCGTTTATCATTAAAAACAATGAAATAGCATGTGCGAGCTAAGTGACTAAATATATCGTCAACGGCCATACCACGCTGAAAGCACTGGTTCTCGTCCGATCACCGAAGTTAAGCAGCATTGGGCACGGTTAGTACTTGGATGGGTGACCGCTTGGGAACACCGTGTGCTGTTGACATTTTTGTTTTTTTTTGCACTATTAATTTATAATCTTTTGTCTTTTAAAAATTCTATATTTTTTTCGAAACTGAGCCAAAACTTTGTCGTAGTTTTGTTAAAATTACAAGTTTTAAGAAACGACAGAAGTTTCTATCTATTATGTTGGAGGATCCGCCAAAAAAACGACATATATCGTACACATGCACAAATAGTTTAAAGTCGAATCGAACCTCTGTTCGTTCGCACTCACTGCACGACGAGACTGAACAAAGTTTTCGAGATAAACGCGTTTAAAGTTTCCATAGCACTTGCAACAATAATTTATAATCTTTAGCGTTTTGATAAATTCTCTGTTTTTTTTTTCGAATGTTTTCGACAGATTAAACATTTCTATGGTATTTATTTTTTTATGCCCTTTCACGCTTCATACAGTCTCCATGTAGAGCAGTATCTCTATAGACAGAACTGCGAAAATATCCGTGTTTCCCCGTATTGTTCAACCACAACGTGATGTCTTTTCCACTAAATACAATTAGGGTACCGTCGTGAGTTTTCGTCGTTTATCATTAAAAACAATGAAATAGCATGTGCGAGCTAAGTGACTAAATATATCGTCAACGGCCATTCCACGCTGAAAGCACTGGTTCTCGTCCGATCACCGAAGTTAAGCAGCATTGGGCACGGTTAGTACTTGGATGGGTGACCGCTTGGGAACACCGTGTGCTGTTGACATTTTTGTTTTTTTTTGCACTATTAATTTATAATCTTTTGTCTTTTAAAAATTCTATATTTTTTACGAAACTTTTCGATAGATTAAAATATACAAGGCTAATCATTGCTGAGCCAAAACTTTGTCATAGTTTTGTGAAAATTACAAGTTTTAAGAAACGATAGAAGTTTCTATCTATTATGTTGGAGGATCCGGCAAAAAAACGACATATATCGTACACATGCACAAATAGTTTAAAGTCGAATCGAACCTCTGTTCGTTCGCACTCACTGCACGACGAGACTGAACAAAGTTTTCGAGATAAACGCGTTTAAAGTTTCCATAGCACTTGTAACAATAATTTATAATCTTTAGCGTTTTGATAAATTCTCTGTTTTTTTTTTCGAATGTTTTCGACAGATTAAACATTTCTATGGTATTTATTTTTTTATGCCCTTTCACGCTTCATACAGTCTCCATGTAGAGCAGTATCTCTATAGACAGAACTGCGAAAATATCCGTGTTTCCCCGTATTGTTCAACCACAACGTGATGTCTTTTCCACTAAATACAATTAGGGTACCGTCGTGAGTTTTCGTCGTTTATCATTAAAAACAATGAAATAGCATGTGCGAGCTAAGTGACTAAATATATCGTCAACGGCCATTCCACGCTGAAAGCACTGGTTCTCGTCCGATCACCGAAGTTAAGCAGCATTGGGCACGGTTAGTACTTGGATGGGTGACCGCTTGGGAACACCGTGTGCTGTTGACATTTTTGTTTTTTTTTTGCACTATTAATTTATAATCTTTTGTCTTTTAAAAATTCTATATTTTTTTCGAAACTGAGCCAAAACTTTGTCGTAGTTTTGTTAAAATTACAAGTTTTAAGAAACGACAGAAGTTTCTATCTATTATGTTGGAGGATCCGCGAAAAAAACGACATATATCGGACACATGCTCAAATAGTTTAAAGTCGAACCGAACCTCTGTTCGTTCGCAATCACTGCACGACGAGACTGAACAAAGTTTTCAAGATAAACGCGTTTAAAGTTTCCATAGCACTTGTAACAATAATCTATAATCTTTAGCGTTTTGATAAATTCTCTGTTTTTTCTTCGAATGTTTTCGATAGATTAAACATTTCTATGGTATTTATTTTTTTATGCCCTTTCACGCTTCATACAGTCTCCATGTAGAGCAGTATCTTTATAGACGGAACTGCGAGAATATCCGTGTTTCCCCGTATTGTTCAACCACAACGTGATGTCTTTTCCACTAAATACAATTAGGGTACGGTCGTGAGTTTTCGTCGTTTATCATTAAAAACAATGAAATAGCATGTGCAAGCTAAGTGACTAAATATATCGTCAACGGCCATACCACGCTGAAAGCACTGGTTCTCGTCCGATCACCGAAGTTAAGCAGCATTGGGCACGGTTAGTACTTGGATGGGTGACCGCTTGGGAACACTGTGTGCTGTTGACATTTTTGTTTTTTTTTGCACTATTAATTTATAATCTTTTGTCTTTTAAAAATTCTATATTTTTTACGAAACTTTTCGATAGATTAAAATATACAAGGCTAATCATTGCTGAGCCAAAACTTTGTCATAGTTTTGTGAAAATTACAAGTTTTAAGAAACGATAGAAGTTTCTATCTATTATGTTGGAGGATCCGGCAAAAAAACGACATATATCGTACACATGCACAAATAGTTTAAAGTCGAATCGAACCTCTGTTCGTTCGCACTCACTGCACGACGAGACTGAACAAAGTTTTCGAGATAAACGCGTTTAAAGTTTCCATAGCACTTGTAACAATAATTTATAATCTTTAGCGTTTTGATAAATTCTCTGTTTTTTTTTTCGAATGTTTTCGACAGATTAAACATTTCTATGGTATTTATTTTTTTATGCCCTTTCACGCTTCATACAGTCTCCATGTAGAGCAGTATCTCTATAGACAGAACTGCGAAAATATCCGTGTTTCCCCGTATTGTTCAACCACAACGTGATGTCTTTTTGTAGAAGCGAGCGTACGCTAGTACCTAAGTATATTAGAATAATTAGTATAATCGCGACACCTGTCGTTACCGATGGACACTTAATAGACATGTAACGCTCCATACCGGAATTCGCATAATCTATGTACATGCGTCTTCCGTTCTTCTCGTTTCGGCAGTCACGCGGAACACACGTGTTAAATATACTAGTAAGAATAATCATTGTGTCGTTCCTTCCACAACCTAAATTCTACAGGTTATGGGCCCAGACTTACTCACAGATAAGTAAAAAGAATTATTTCTATTAAAATTGCCGTAATTCGAACTTAAAAGAATTTACGAGCATTTTCGACTTGCCGACCACGTGCTAGCCTTACATTCTAAAATGACCGACAACGCGCCTCCTAATGTGCCTCAATCCACAACCATGGTAAATTTAATGGGAAGCATTCCCATGATCGAGCCTAAATTAGATGGTTCCAATAATTATGCGTCGTGGAAATTTTTAATGAAAATGACGCTGATAGGCCTAGATTTGTGGGATTGTATCACATGTGCAGACGCAAGTACGATAGATGCCAAGAGAAATCAAAAGGCACTAGCGATTTTATGCTTAAACGTTAAGACTCACTGCCATGTTCATTTAAAAGATGTCCAAACTGCTAAGGACGCATGGACGAAGTTAACGCAAGCATATGAAGACAAAGGCTTACCGCGCATTCTAAATTTAATGCGAGCACTTATAAAAATTGATTATAATGATTTTAATAACATGAACAAATATGTTTCAGAAGCCCTTTCTTTGTCTCAAAAACTTGCAGATATAGGAAATCCTATAGAGGATAAATTGTTAGCCGTAATAATTTTGGCCGGCTTGCCACCGGAATATAAACCCATGGTTATGGCTCTAGACAGTTCAGGAGTTGAAATAACAACTGATCGAGTAAAAAATAAGTTGCTACAAGAAGAAGTGAAGCAACGGACCGATTCTGAACTGACTGAGGCTGCATTTACGACAAAAACCGACCAGACACGTTTTGGCAAAAATACTCCAAAAAAAGACATACGATGTCATGGCTGCAATGGTAAAGGTCACTACATCTCTCAGTGCAGGAAAGTACAGCAGAAACAACCGGTACGTACTACTCCAAAAAATTCCGATAATAGTTATACTAAAAATAAAAATTGGAGTCTTTTGACGGCTCAATTAGCAAAAGCCAATGAAGAGACATGGTATATCGACTCCGGGGCAACCAATCACATGACTCACAATAAAGATTGGGTTCAAAAATTTAAAAACCATGATCAACAAACGATCACAGTTGCAAATAATACGACACTTCATACCACAGGCAGTGGACTCGTAAAAATTAAATTAAAAGGTCAGGCAGAATATAATGAAATCTCAAACGTCTTACATGTTCCTAATTTAAGTACAAATCTCTTATCAGTAAGTACCTTAGCAAATAAAGGCTATGTAATTGTTTTTGACAACAAAAAGTGTCAAATCTTTCCGAAAGAAAATTATGAAGCCACTGGGATTCCAATAGCATCGGGTTCCGTGGATAATGGCCTATATAAATTGGATACGGAATCAGCCAGCGCCTATCTTGTCACAAATAATAAGAAAAGTCAAGAATTATGGCACAGAAGACTTGGACATTTAAACGACAGAAGTATGGCTCTACTACGTAAAGGATTAGCGACAGGGATCGACTATAACGGTTCAGCCAGAACACCCTGTATTGCTTGCATAAACGGAAAACAAACCAGGCAACCATTCAGTAGTGCTGGTAGACAAAGAGCGAATGAAGTCTTAGAACTTTTGCACGCCGACATATGTGGACCGATTAATGAACCGAGTTGGTCAGGAGCAAAATACATTTTTGTCTTAGTCGACGATTATTCTGCAATGACGTTTGCGTATTTTTTAAAACAGAAAAGCGAAGTTACTATGGCATTTAAGGAATTTAAAGCATGGGTAGAAAATGAGAAGGAAGGAAATAAAATTAAAACCATTCGAACTGATAATGGAACTGAGTTCATAAATAATCAGATGGGGCAATATTTAAAAGCGAATGGAATTCGCCATCAGACTACAATACCCTACACCCCCGAGCAAAATGGTGTAGCGGAACGGGCTAACCGAACAATTGTAGAAAAAGCACGCTGCATGCTGAATGACAGTAAACTAAATGTAAGATTTTGGGAAGAAGCAGTCAGAACTGCGGTCTATTTAAAAAACCGTTGCCCTACCAGAGCAGTAAGAGGAAAAACACCAAGTGAGATGTGGACAGGGAGAAAAGTAGATTTAAATCATCTTCGAATATTTGGATGTAAAGCATTTATGCACGTTCCAAAGCAGAAACGTGAGAAATTTGATCCAAAAGGAAAAGAATGCATTTTCGTAGGCTACTGTACGGAGTCAAAAGGATATCGACTAGTAGATGCACAAAACCCGTCAAAAATCTTAAAAGCCAGAGATGTAATTTTCATAGAAAATGAATATGGTAATGACGCATCCTCAAGTACTTTGAATTTGGAAGAAAAGGAAACTCCAACAAGTATAGTTGATTTTACGCAACCATTTTATATGCCAAATCAATGTAATAATCAACGAAATGAAGATACAGAATCAGAGGGAGCAGAAGATAACTCCAGTCGTCTAAGTTCCACATCTAGTGAAAGCGTATATTTGGAAACGCAGGATAGCAATGCGGGAACTTCAGATTCTATGGACGAAACACTTATTGAGAATACACTTGAAACAAATAGATATCCTATTAGAGAAAGAAGAAATAGAGAATTTCCAGGTATGGTAAGACACTCAGCTTTCTTAACAGCAGGTGAGGAGCCATCAAGCGTACAAGAAGCCTTGTCATCAAACGAAAGAAAACAGTGGAAGCAGGCAATGGATAAAGAATTCGCTTCACTAAAAAGCAACAAAGTTTGGGAGCTCACTGAACTTCCCGAAGGTAAAAAAGTAATAAAATCTAAATGGGTCTTCAAAAGAAAGAAGGACGAAAATGGTATTCGACGATTAGATTCCTAATTTCGGTAGCAACGCAGTTAGAAATGGACATCGACCATTTAGACGTAACAACTGCCTTCCTCAATGGAAATCTAAGAGAAGAAATTTACATGCAACAACCAGAAGGCTACATCAAAGAAAACAATAAAGTATGTCGTTTGAAAAAGGCAGTATATGGACTCAAACAAGCGTCAAAAGTCTGGTACGAAAAGGTACACATAGTATTAATAAAATTAGGTTTTAGACGATGCATTAGTTCACCGTGCGTTTACCATAAAGGTAACGGAAAGAAAAAATTAATAATAGCAATATATGTAGATGATATATTAGTATTTAGTAAAGATAAAAAAGAGAAAGATGCGTTAAAGAAACAATTAAATTCAGAATTTGTTATAAAAGACTTAGGACAAGTAAAATCTATTTTAGGAATAAGAGTACATAAAGAAAAAGATAGAATATATTTAGATCAAAGCGCTTACATAGAGGAAACTTTGCGTAAATTTAATATGGTAGATTGCCAACCCGCTAGTACTCCTTATGTAGCTGGAAAAAGATTACAAAAAACAAATGAGAACGATAACCGTCCTTATCAAGAATTGATAGGCTGTCTAAATTATGTTGCCACTTGTACAAGGCCAGACATTTCTCATAGTATAAGTTACTTAAGTAGATTTAATAATTGTCATAACGAGGATCATTGGATCGCAGCGAAAAGGGTATTGAGGTATCTCAAAGGAACGATAGATTTTAAGCTTTGCTATCAAAAATCTAACTTCAAAATAACAGGTTTTGTAGATGCAGATTTTGCAAACGACGAAACAGATAGAAAATCCTACACCGGTTTCGTATTTTTATTAGGAAATGCGGCAATTAGTTGGGAGAGCAAAAAACAATCTAATGTAGCAATCTCGACTAGCGAGGCGGAATACGTAGCTTTATCAGAAGCATGTAAAGAGGCAAAATTCTTGCAAACCCTATTATATGAATTAATTAATGAAAAAATTAGTATAGATATATACAACGACAATCAATCAGCTCAAGCTTGGGGAAATGAGCAGATGCCATATAGCAGGACCAAGCATATAGATGTAAAAAATCATTTTGTAAAAGAAGCTGTTAGTTCTTCAATTGTAAAATTGCGATACATTAACTCAAGTCAAATGATCGCAGATGTTTTAACAAAGCCTCTACAGGCAAACAAACATACAACGTTCACTAAAGGATTAGGCTTAAAAAGTAACGTGTAGCGATTAAGAGGGAGTGTAGAAGCGAGCGTACGCTAGTACCTAAGTATATTAGAATAATTAGTATAATCGCGACACCTGTCGTTACCGATGGACACTTAATAGACATGTAACGCTCCATACCGGAATTCGCATAATCTATGTACATGCGTCTTCCGTTCTTCTCGTTTCGGCAGTCACGCGGAACACACGTGTTAAATATACTAGTAAGAATAATCATTGTGTCGTTCCTTCCACAACCTAAATTCTACACTTTTCCACTAAATACAATTAGGGTACCGTCGTGAGTTTTCGTCGTTTATCATTAAAAACAATGAAATAGCATGTGCGAGCTAAGTGACTAAATATATCGTCAACGGCCATTCCACGCTGAAAGCACTGGTTCTCGTCCGATCACCGAAGTTAAGCAGCATTGGGCACGGTTAGTACTTGGATGGGTGACCGCTTGGGAACACCGTGTGCTGTTGACATTTTTGTTTTTTTTTTGCACTATTAATTTATAATCTTTTGTCTTTTAAAAATTCTATATTTTTTTCGAAACTGAGCCAAAACTTTGTCGTAGTTTTGTTAAAATTACAAGTTTTAAGAAACGACACAAGTTTCTATCTATTATGTTGGAGGATCCGCCAAAAAAACGACATATATCGTACACATGCACAAATAGTTTAAAGTCGAATCGAACCTCTGTTCGTTCGCACTCACTGCACGACGAGACTGAACAAAGTTTTCGAGATAAACGCGTTTAAAGTTTCCATAGCACTTGCAACAATAATTTATAATCTTTAGCGTTTTGATAAATTCTCTGTTTTTTTTTTCGAATGTTTTCGACAGATTAAACATTTCTATGGTATTTATTTTTTTATGCCCTTTCACGCTTCATACAGTCTCCATGTAGAGCAGTATCTCTATAGACAGAACTGCGAAAATATCCGTGTTTCCCCGTATTGTTCAACCACAACGTGATGTCTTTTCCACTAAATACAATTAGGGTACCGTCGTGAGTTTTCGTCGTTTATCATTAAAAACAATGAAATAGCATGTGCGAGCTAAGTGACTAAATATATCGTCAACGGCCATTCCACGCTGAAAGCACTGGTTCTCGTCCGATCACCGAAGTTAAGCAGCATTGGGCACGGTTAGTACTTGGATGGGTGACCGCTTGGGAACACCGTGTGCTGTTGACATTTTTGTTTTTTTTTTGCACTATTAATTTATAATCTTTTGTCTTTTAAAAATTCTATATTTTTTTCGAAACTGAGGCAAAACCTTGTCGTACTTTTGTGAAAATTACAAGTTTTAAGAAACGACAGAAGTTTCTATCGATTATGTTGGAGGATCCGCCAAAAAAACGACATATATCGTACACATGCACAAATAGTTTAAAGTCGAACCGAACCTCTGTTCGTTCGCACTCACTGCACGACGAGACTGAACAAAGTTTTCGAGATAAACGCGTTTAAAGTTTCCATAGCACTTGTAACAATAATTTATTATCTTTAGCGTTTTGATAAATTCTCTGTTTTTTTTTTCGAATGTTTTCGACAGATTAAACATTTCTATGGTATTTATTTTTTATGCCCTTTCACGCTTCATACAGTCTCCATGTAGAGCAGTATCTCTATAGACAGAACTGCGAAAATATCCGTGTTTCCCCGTATTGTTCAACCACAACGTGATGTCTTTTCCACTAAATACAATTAGGGTACCGTCGTGAGTTTTCGTCGTTTATCATTAAAAACAATGAAATAGCATGTGCAAGCTAAGTGACTAAATATATCGTCAACGGCCATACCACGCTGAAAGCACTGGTTCTCGTCCGATCACCGAAGTTAAGCAGCATTGGGCACGGTTAGTACTTGGATGGGTGACCGCTTGGGAACACCGTGTGCTGTTGACATTTTTGTTTTTTTTTGCACTATTAATTTATAATCTTTTGTCTTTTAAAAATTCTATATTTTTTACGAAACTTTTCGATAGATTAAAATATACAAGGCTAATCATTGCTGAGCCAAAACTTTGTCATAGTTTTGTGAAAATTACAAGTTTTAAGAAACGATAGAAGTTTCTATCTATTATGTTGGAGGATCCGGCAAAAAAACGACATATATCGTACACATGCACAAATAGTTTAAAGTCGAATCGAACCTCTGTTCGTTCGCACTCACTGCACGACGAGACTGAACAAAGTTTTCGAGATAAACGCGTTTAAAGTTTCCATAGCACTTGTAACAATAATTTATAATCTTTAGCGTTTTGATAAATTCTCTGTTTTTTTTTTCGAATGTTTTCGACAGATTAAACATTTCTATGGTATTTATTTTTTTATGCCCTTTCACGCTTCATACAGTCTCCATGTAGAGCAGTATCTCTATAGACAGAACTGCGAAAATATCCGTGTTTCCCCGTATTGTTCAACCACAACGTGATGTCTTTTCCACTAAATACAATTAGGGTACCGTCGTGAGTTTTCGTCGTTTATCATTAAAAACAATGAAATAGCATGTGCGAGCTAAGTGACTAAATATATCGTCAACGGCCATTCCACGCTGAAAGCACTGGTTCTCGTCCGATCACCGAAGTTAAGCAGCATTGGGCACGGTTAGTACTTGGATGGGTGACCGCTTGGGAACACCGTGTGCTGTTGACATTTTTGTTTTTTTTTTGCACTATTAATTTATAATCTTTTGTCTTTTAAAAATTCTATATTTTTTTCGAAACTGAGCCAAAACTTTGTCGTAGTTTTGTTAAAATTACAAGTTTTAAGAAACGACAGAAGTTTCTATCTATTATGTTGGAGGATCCGCGAAAAAAACGACATATATCGGACACATGCTCAAATAGTTTAAAGTCGAACCGAACCTCTGTTCGTTCGCAATCACTGCACGACGAGACTGAACAAAGTTTTCAAGATAAACGCGTTTAAAGTTTCCATAGCACTTGTAACAATAATCTATAATCTTTAGCGTTTTGATAAATTCTCTGTTTTTTCTTCGAATGTTTTCGATAGATTAAACATTTCTATGGTATTTATTTTTTTATGCCCTTTCACGCTTCATACAGTCTCCATGTAGAGCAGTATCTTTATAGACGGAACTGCGAGAATATCCGTGTTTCCCCGTATTGTTCAACCACAACGTGATGTCTTTTCCACTAAATACAATTAGGGTACCGTCGTGAGTTTTCGTCGTTTATCATTAAAAACAATGAAATAGCATGTGCAAGCTAAGTGACTAAATATATCGTCAACGGCCATACCACGCTGAAAGCACTGGTTCTCGTCCGATCACCGAAGTTAAGCAGCATTGGGCACGGTTAGTACTTGGATGGGTGACCGCTTGGGAACACCGTGTGCTGTTGACATTTTTGTTTTTTTTTGCACTATTAATTTATAATCTTTTGTCTTTTAAAAATTCTATATTTTTTACGAAACTTTTCGATAGATTAAAATATACAAGGCTAATCATTGCTGAGCCAAAACTTTGTCATAGTTTTGTGAAAATTACAAGTTTTAAGAAACGATAGAAGTTTCTATCTATTATGTTGGAGGATCCGGCAAAAAAACGACATATATCGTACACATGCACAAATAGTTTAAAGTCGAATCGAACCTCTGTTCGTTCGCACTCACTGCACGACGAGACTGAACAAAGTTTTCGAGATAAACGCGTTTAAAGTTTCCATAGCACTTGTAACAATAATTTATAATCTTTAGCGTTTTGATAAATTCTCTGTTTTTTTTTTCGAATGTTTTCGACAGATTAAACATTTCTATGGTATTTATTTTTTTATGCCCTTTCACGCTTCATACAGTCTCCATGTAGAGCAGTATCTCTATAGACAGAACTGCGAAAATATCCGTGTTTCCCCGTATTGTTCAACCACAACGTGATGTCTTTTCCACTAAATACAATTAGGGTACCGTCGTGAGTTTTCGTCGTTTATCATTAAAAACAATGAAATAGCATGTGCGAGCTAAGTGACTAAATATATCGTCAACGGCCATTCCACGCTGAAAGCACTGGTTCTCGTCCGATCACCGAAGTTAAGCAGCATTGGGCACGGTTAGTACTTGGATGGGTGACCGCTTGGGAACACCGTGTGCTGTTGACATTTTTGTTTTTTTTTTGCACTATTAATTTATAATCTTTTGTCTTTTAAAAATTCTATATTTTTTTCGAAACTGAGCCAAAACTTTGTCGTAGTTTTGTTAAAATTACAAGTTTTAAGAAACGACACAAGTTTCTATCTATTATGTTGGAGGATCCGCCAAAAAAACGACATATATCGTACACATGCACAAATAGTTTAAAGTCGAATCGAACCTCTGTTCGTTCGCACTCACTGCACGACGAGACTGAACAAAGTTTTCGAGATAAACGCGTTTAAAGTTTCCATAGCACTTGCAACAATAATTTATAATCTTTAGCGTTTTGATAAATTCTCTGTTTTTTTTTTCGAATGTTTTCGACAGATTAAACATTTCTATGGTATTTATTTTTTTATGCCCTTTCACGCTTCATACAGTCTCCATGTAGAGCAGTATCTCTATAGACAGAACTGCGAAAATATCCGTGTTTCCCCGTATTGTTCAACCACAACGTGATGTCTTTTCCACTAAATACAATTAGGGTACCGTCGTGAGTTTTCGTCGTTTATCATTAAAAACAATGAAATAGCATGTGCGAGCTAAGTGACTAAATATATCGTCAACGGCCATTCCACGCTGAAAGCACTGGTTCTCGTCCGATCACCGAAGTTAAGCAGCATTGGGCACGGTTAGTACTTGGATGGGTGACCGCTTGGGAACACCGTGTGCTGTTGACATTTTTGTTTTTTTTTTTGCACTATTAATTTATAATCTTTTGTCTTTTAAAAATTCTATATTTTTTTCGAAACTGAGCCAAAACTTTGTCGTAGTTTTGTTAAAATTACAAGTTTTAAGAAACGACACAAGTTTCTATCTATTATGTTGGAGGATCCGCCAAAAAAACGACATATATCGTACACATGCACAAATAGTTTAAAGTCGAATCGAACCTCTGTTCGTTCGCACTCACTGCACGACGAGACTGAACAAAGTTTTCGAGATAAACGCGTTTAAAGTTTCCATAGCACTTGCAACAATAATTTATAATCTTTAGCGTTTTGATAAATTCTCTGTTTTTTTTTTCGAATGTTTTCGACAGATTAAACATTTCTATGGTATTTATTTTTTTATGCCCTTTCACGCTTCATACAGTCTCCATGTAGAGCAGTATCTCTATAGACAGAACTGCGAAAATATCCGTGTTTCCCCGTATTGTTCAACCACAACGTGATGTCTTTTCCACTAAATACAATTAGGGTACCGTCGTGAGTTTTCGTCGTTTATCATTAAAAACAATGAAATAGCATGTGCGAGCTAAGTGACTAAATATATCGTCAACGGCCATTCCACGCTGAAAGCACTGGTTCTCGTCCGATCACCGAAGTTAAGCAGCATTGGGCACGGTTAGTACTTGGATGGGTGACCGCTTGGGAACACCGTGTGCTGTTGACATTTTTGTTTTTTTTTTGCACTATTAATTTATAATCTTTTGTCTTTTAAAAATTCTATATTTTTTTCGAAACTGAGGCAAAACCTTGTCGTACTTTTGTGAAAATTACAAGTTTTAAGAAACGACAGAAGTTTCTATCGATTATGTTGGAGGATCCGCCAAAAAAACGACATATATCGTACACATGCACAAATAGTTTAAAGTCGAACCGAACCTCTGTTCGTTCGCACTCACTGCACGACGAGACTGAACAAAGTTTTCGAGATAAACGCGTTTAAAGTTTCCATAGCACTTGTAACAATAATTTATTATCTTTAGCGTTTTGATAAATTCTCTGTTTTTTTTTTCGAATGTTTTCGACAGATTAAACATTTCTATGGTATTTATTTTTTATGCCCTTTCACGCTTCATACAGTCTCCATGTAGAGCAGTATCTCTATAGACAGAACTGCGAAAATATCCGTGTTTCCCCGTATTGTTCAACCACAACGTGATGTCTTTTCCACTAAATACAATTAGGGTACCGTCGTGAGTTTTCGTCGTTTATCATTAAAAACAATGAAATAGCATGTGCGAGCTAAGTGACTAAATATATCGTCAACGGCCATACCACGCTGAAAGCACTGGTTCTCGTCCGATCACCGAAGTTAAGCAGCATTGGGCACGGTTAGTACTTGGATGGGTGACCGCTTGGGAACACCGTGTGCTGTTGACATTTTTGTTTTTTTTTGCACTATTAATTTATAATCTTTTGTCTTTTAAAAATTCTATATTTTTTACGAAACTTTTCGATAGATTAAAATATACAAGGCTAATCATTGCTGAGCCAAAACTTTGTCATAGTTTTGTGAAAATTACAAGTTTTAAGAAACGATAGAAGTTTCTATCTATTATGTTGGAGGATCCGGCAAAAAAACGACATATATCGTACACATGCACAAATAGTTTAAAGTCGAATCGAACCTCTGTTCGTTCGCACTCACTGCACGACGAGACTGAACAAAGTTTTCGAGATAAACGCGTTTAAAGTTTCCATAGCACTTGTAACAATAATTTATAATCTTTAGCGTTTTGATAAATTCTCTGTTTTTTTTTTCGAATGTTTTCGACAGATTAAACATTTCTATGGTATTTATTTTTTTATGCCCTTTCACGCTTCATACAGTCTCCATGTAGAGCAGTATCTCTATAGACAGAACTGCGAAAATATCCGTGTTTCCCCGTATTGTTCAACCACAACGTGATGTCTTTTCCACTAAATACAATTAGGGTACCGTCGTGAGTTTTCGTCGTTTATCATTAAAAACAATGAAATAGCATGTGCGAGCTAAGTGACTAAATATATCGTCAACGGCCATACCACGCTGAAAGCACTGGTTCTCGTCCGATCACCGAAGTTAAGCAGCATTGGGCACGGTTAGTACTTGGATGGGTGACCGCTTGGGAACACCGTGTGCTGTTGACATTTTTGTTTTTTTTTGCACTATTAATTTATAATCTTTTGTCTTTTAAAAATTCTATATTTTTTACGAACCTTTTCGATAGATTAAAATATACAAGGCTAATCATTGCTGAGCCAAAACTTTGTCATAGTTTTGTGAAAATTACAAGTTTTAAGAAACGATAGAAGTTTCTATCTATTATGTTGGAGGATCCGGCAAAAAAACGACATATATCGTACACATGCACAAATAGTTTAAAGTCGAATCGAACCTCTGTTCGTTCGCACTCACTGCACGACGAGACTGAACAAAGTTTTCGAGATAAACGCGTTTAAAGTTTCCATAGCACTTGTAACAATAATTTATAATCTTTAGCGTTTTGATAAATTCTCTGTTTTTTTTTTCGAATGTTTTCGACAGATTAAACATTTCTATGGTATTTATTTTTTTATGCCCTTTCACGCTTCATACAGTCTCCATGTAGAGCAGTATCTCTATAGACAGAACTGCGAAAATATCCGTGTTTCCCCGTATTGTTCAACCACAACGTGATGTCTTTTCCACTAAATACAATTAGGGTACCGTCGTGAGTTTTCGTCGTTTATCATTAAAAACAATGAAATAGCATGTGCGAGCTAAGTGACTAAATATATCGTCAACGGCCATTCCACGCTGAAAGCACTGGTTCTCGTCCGATCACCGAAGTTAAGCAGCATTGGGCACGGTTAGTACTTGGATGGGTGACCGCTTGGGAACACCGTGTGCTGTTGACATTTTTGTTTTTTTTTTGCACTATTAATTTATAATCTTTTGTCTTTTAAAAATTCTATATTTTTTTCGAAACTGAGCCAAAACTTTGTCGTAGTTTTGTTAAAATTACAAGTTTTAAGAAACGACAGAAGTTTCTATCTATTATGTTGGAGGATCCGCGAAAAAAACGACATATATCGGACACATGCTCAAATAGTTTAAAGTCGAACCGAACCTCTGTTCGTTCGCAATCACTGCACGACGAGACTGAACAAAGTTTTCAAGATAAACGCGTTTAAAGTTTCCATAGCACTTGTAACAATAATCTATAATCTTTAGCGTTTTGATAAATTCTCTGTTTTTTCTTCGAATGTTTTCGATAGATTAAACATTTCTATGGTATTTATTTTTTTATGCCCTTTCACGCTTCATACAGTCTCCATGTAGAGCAGTATCTTTATAGACGGAACTGCGAGAATATCCGTGTTTCCCCGTATTGTTCAACCACAACGTGATGTCTTTTCCACTAAATACAATTAGGGTACCGTCGTGAGTTTTCGTCGTTTATCATTAAAAACAATGAAATAGCATGTGCAAGCTAAGTGACTAAATATATCGTCAACGGCCATACCACGCTGAAAGCACTGGTTCTCGTCCGATCACCGAAGTTAAGCAGCATTGGGCACGGTTAGTACTTGGATGGGTGACCGCTTGGGAACACCGTGTGCTGTTGACATTTTTGTTTTTTTTTGCACTATTAATTTATAATCTTTTGTCTTTTAAAAATTCTATATTTTTTACGAAACTTTTCGATAGATTAAAATATACAAGGCTAATCATTGCTGAGCCAAAACTTTGTCATAGTTTTGTGAAAATTACAAGTTTTAAGAAACGATAGAAGTTTCTATCTATTATGTTGGAGGATCCGGCAAAAAAACGACATATATCGTACACATGCACAAATAGTTTAAAGTCGAATCGAACCTCTGTTCGTTCGCACTCACTGCACGACGAGACTGAACAAAGTTTTCGAGATAAACGCGTTTAAAGTTTCCATAGCACTTGTAACAATAATTTATAATCTTTAGCGTTTTGATAAATTCTCTGTTTTTTTTTTCGAATGTTTTCGACAGATTAAACATTTCTATGGTATTTATTTTTTTATGCCCTTTCACGCTTCATACAGTCTCCATGTAGAGCAGTATCTCTATAGACAGAACTGCGAAAATATCCGTGTTTCCCCGTATTGTTCAACCACAACGTGATGTCTTTTCCACTAAATACAATTAGGGTACCGTCGTGAGTTTTCGTCGTTTATCATTAAAAACAATGAAATAGCATGTGCGAGCTAAGTGACTAAATATATCGTCAACGGCCATTCCACGCTGAAAGCACTGGTTCTCGTCCGATCACCGAAGTTAAGCAGCATTGGGCACGGTTAGTACTTGGATGGGTGACCGCTTGGGAACACCGTGTGCTGTTGACATTTTTGTTTTTTTTTTGCACTATTAATTTATAATCTTTTGTCTTTTAAAAATTCTATATTTTTTTCGAAACTGAGCCAAAACTTTGTCGTAGTTTTGTTAAAATTACAAGTTTTAAGAAACGACACAAGTTTCTATCTATTATGTTGGAGGATCCGCCAAAAAAACGACATATATCGTACACATGCACAAATAGTTTAAAGTCGAATCGAACCTCTGTTCGTTCGCACTCACTGCACGACGAGACTGAACAAAGTTTTCGAGATAAACGCGTTTAAAGTTTCCATAGCACTTGCAACAACAATTTATAATCTTTAGCGTTTTGATAAATTCTCTGTTTTTTTTTTCGAATGTTTTCGACAGATTAAACATTTCTATGGTATTTATTTTTTTATGCCCTTTCACGCTTCATACAGTCTCCATGTAGAGCAGTATCTCTATAGACAGAACTGCGAAAATATCCGTGTTTCCCCGTATTGTTCAACCACAACGTGATGTCTTTTCCACTAAATACAATTAGGGTACCGTCGTGAGTTTTCGTCGTTTATCATTAAAAACAATGAAATAGCATGTGCGAGCTAAGTGACTAAATATATCGTCAACGGCCATTCCACGCTGAAAGCACTGGTTCTCGTCCGATCACCGAAGTTAAGCAGCATTGGGCACGGTTAGTACTTGGATGGGTGACCGCTTGGGAACACCGTGTGCTGTTGACATTTTTGTTTTTTTTTTGCACTATTAATTTATAATCTTTTGTCTTTTAAAAATTCTATATTTTTTTCGAAACTGAGGCAAAACCTTGTCGTACTTTTGTGAAAATTACAAGTTTTAAGAAACGACAGAAGTTTCTATCGATTATGTTGGAGGATCCGCCAAAAAAACGACATATATCGTACACATGCACAAATAGTTTAAAGTCGAACCGAACCTCTGTTCGTTCGCACTCACTGCACGACGAGACTGAACAAAGTTTTCGAGATAAACGCGTTTAAAGTTTCCATAGCACTTGTAACAATAATTTATTATCTTTAGCGTTTTGATAAATTCTCTGTTTTTTTTTTCGAATGTTTTCGACAGATTAAACATTTCTATGGTATTTATTTTTTATGCCCTTTCACGCTTCATACAGTCTCCATGTAGAGCAGTATCTCTATAGACAGAACTGCGAAAATATCCGTGTTTCCCCGTATTGTTCAACCACAACGTGATGTCTTTTCCACTAAATACAATTAGGGTACCGTCGTGAGTTTTCGTCGTTTATCATTAAAAACAATGAAATAGCATGTGCGAGCTAAGTGACTAAATATATCGTCAACGGCCATACCACGCTGAAAGCACTGGTTCTCGTCCGATCACCGAAGTTAAGCAGCATTGGGCACGGTTAGTACTTGGATGGGTGACCGCTTGGGAACACCGTGTGCTGTTGACATTTTTGTTTTTTTTTGCACTATTAATTTATAATCTTTTGTCTTTTAAAAATTCTATATTTTTTACGAAACTTTTCGATAGATTAAAATATACAAGGCTAATCATTGCTGAGCCAAAACTTTGTCATAGTTTTGTGAAAATTACAAGTTTTAAGAAACGATAGAAGTTTCTATCTATTATGTTGGAGGATCCGGCAAAAAAACGACATATATCGTACACATGCACAAATAGTTTAAAGTCGAATCGAACCTCTGTTCGTTCGCACTCACTGCACGACGAGACTGAACAAAGTTTTCGAGATAAACGCGTTTAAAGTTTCCATAGCACTTGTAACAATAATTTATAATCTTTAGCGTTTTGATAAATTCTCTGTTTTTTTTTTCGAATGTTTTCGACAGATTAAACATTTCTATGGTATTTATTTTTTTATGCCCTTTCACGCTTCATACAGTCTCCATGTAGAGCAGTATCTCTATAGACAGAACTGCGAAAATATCCGTGTTTCCCCGTATTGTTCAACCACAACGTGATGTCTTTTCCACTAAATACAATTAGGGTACCGTCGTGAGTTTTCGTCGTTTATCATTAAAAACAATGAAATAGCATGTGCGAGCTAAGTGACTAAATATATCGTCAACGGCCATACCACGCTGAAAGCACTGGTTCTCGTCCGATCACCGAAGTTAAGCAGCATTGGGCACGGTTAGTACTTGGATGGGTGACCGCTTGGGAACACCGTGTGCTGTTGACATTTTTGTTTTTTTTTTGCACTATTAATTTATAATCTTTTGTCTTTTAAAAATTCTATATTTTTTTCGAAACTGAGGCAAAACCTTGTCGTACTTTTGTGAAAATTACAAGTTTTAAGAAACGACAGAAGTTTCTATCGATTATGTTGGAGGATCCGCCAAAAAAACGACATATATCGTACACATGCACAAATAGTTTAAAGTCGAACCGAACCTCTGTTCGTTCGCACTCACTGCACGACGAGACTGAACAAAGTTTTCGAGATAAACGCGTTTAAAGTTTCCATAGCACTTGTAACAATAATTTATTATCTTTAGCGTTTTGATAAATTCTCTGTTTTTTTTTTCGAATGTTTTCGACAGATTAAACATTTCTATGGTATTTATTTTTTATGCCCTTTCACGCTTCATACAGTCTCCATGTAGAGCAGTATCTCTATAGACAGAACTGCGAAAATATCCGTGTTTCCCCGTATTGTTCAACCACAACGTGATGTCTTTTCCACTAAATACAATTAGGGTACCGTCGTGAGTTTTCGTCGTTTATCATTAAAAACAATGAAATAGCATGTGCGAGCTAAGTGACTAAATATATCGTCAACGGCCATACCACGCTGAAAGCACTGGTTCTCGTCCGATCACCGAAGTTAAGCAGCATTGGGCACGGTTAGTACTTGGATGGTTGACCGCTTGGGAACACCGTGTGCTGTTGACATTTTTGTTTTTTTTTGCATTATTAATTTATAATCTTTTGTCTTTTAAAAATTCTATATTTTTTACGAAACTTTTCGATAGATTAAAATATACAAGGCTAATCATTGCTGAGCCAAAACTTTGTCATATTTTTGTGAAAATTACAAGTTTTAAGAAACGATAGAAGTTTCTATCTATTATGTTGGAGGATCCGGCAAAAAAACGACATATATCGTACACATGCTCAAATAGTTTAAAGTCGAACCGAACCTCTGTTCGTTCGCACTCACTGCACGACGAGACTGAGCAAAGTTTTCGAGATAAACGCGTTTAAAGTTTCCATAGCACTTGTAACAATAATTTATAATCTTTAGCGTTTTGATAAATTCTCTGTTTTTTTTTCGAATGTTTTCGACAGATTAAACATTTCTATGGTATTTATTTTTTTATGCCCTTTCACGCTTCATACAGTCTCCATGTAGAGCAGTATCTCTATAGACGGAACTGCGAGAATATCCGTGTTTCCCCGTATTGTTCAACCACAACGTGATGTCTTTTCCACTAAATACAATTAGGGTACCGTCGTGAGTTTTCGTCGTTTATCATTAAAAACAATGAAATAGCATGTGCGAGCTAAGTGACTAAATATATCGTCAACGGCCATACCACGCTGAAAGCACTGGTTCTCGTCACTCTACGTCTAACCGTCGTTTCGGAAGGACGTAAATATATAAGCGTAAATCTAAATAGAAGTTACCTTAAAAGTGTGGTAGAGAAGAGAGTTTTAAGTGCAAGGAAGCATAGTGCGATAGAGCAATTCGCAAGTAATTCAAGAAAAATAAGTGAGCCTGGAAAGGATAATGCGAAAAAAGAAGAAACTGAAAACCTTTTTGGAAGGACTACAAATAAAGAAGACGACAACGTCGTGCGAAAATTAAGAAGGAAACTCGAAGAAAAAGAAACGGAAACAGAAATAGCGAGTAAGTCAGCAAATATGAAAAAGAGACTAAAGTTAAATCCAAAACCAAATATAATAAATAGGAAGGATAATGAGGGAAAGGCAGATGACAATTCAAATAGAAGAAATATGTCAACAAAAACTCAGTCAACGGAAGGAGAAGAAATAAATAAATGGGAGAAAAAAGATCTGATAGAATTAATATTAAAATTAAAAGAAGAAATTTGCAAGCATAAAGAGAAACTAAAATTAAGTGAGGAGCAAATAAGAAAAACAAGAACAGAAGGTACAACACGAGTAGGACAGGAGCAAAGGCGTGAAGACCTAGCGAAACCAAGTACGTCAAAACAAGCCGATAGCGGACAACATCGTACAATAGAGGCAACCGAAGAGGAATCGGAGGTAATACACAAGGAAATTTTCCCGCCTAATCTGCACACAAGCGGCCATGCGATAAAGGGGAGGAAGGCCGAAGAAAGGACAGCGAGGACCCATAAGGAAGTACCTCCGATCAATTTTTTTTAATACAGAGCCTAAGATTATAATTAGAATCATTAAAGAGAAGCTGAACATAACTTCATTTTACATTAAAAAAATTAACGAAAGTAACGCACTATGTTTAAAGGTAAAAATAGTAGATAGCGAGAATTTATTAGAGTTAGAGGTAGAAAAGGAAACACATAGATTTAACTATAGGAAAACGAACTGGAATGAATTCCACGCGTACTTAGAAAGAAAAGGTAATATTGACATTCCAGCAGATAGGAATTTAAAGAATTGGGAGATAGATCAATATTTAGAAGAGTTGAATAAAGCTATTCTGCAGGCAATAGACAAAACTGTTAAAAAGGTAAAAGCGAGAGACGAAGTTGAGATATACTCAAACCCGCAAATAAAAAAATTGCAAAAAAAGAAAAGTGCTCTTTTAACTAAATTAAACAATAGTTACCGAAGACTGGATTACTACAATAACGAATGTATATTAATTTATAAAAGACATTTAAAGAAAATTAAGGAAGATTTAAAATTAGAGTATAAAAAATCTATTAATGCATTCTGGAAGGAAAAAATCGGTAGTATAAAAGTGCAAGACTCAAAAAATATGTTCCCGTTAATAAACTCGATATTTAGGCCAAAAGGTAAAAATGAAATTAATGATATTATAATAAAAGAAGAGAACGAACATCTCCTCCAGACTGCACAAATAGACAAAAACAAACTACAAAAAAATGAGCAAAATGAATTCGTAGTAGCAAATTCAATCGACAAATTAAATGTTATCGGCTGTGACGTTTGACACGTCGCAAGAAGAGAAGCTTCGGTCGGCACGCCGCTCTCAGGGCAAACTGTATCGTTAAAGATCATATATTAATTTTACTCGTACGCGTTTCATGAACTCCACCGAGAAACAACCTACGAGGGAGGTGCTAAGGAGAAAAAGACACCACTACCGAACATCGTAGTAAAACGCTCGTCAAGAAAGCACCCACCGAGACCATCGTAGATTACATTCCATCGTAGCTACCGTCGTGGGAAGGAAAACACCATCATATTATCACCATAGCGACACCTAGAAGCGACGCATCGATCGACACCACGAAAATCGATAATCTAGAGCGTCGGCGTCACGTATCGACGCGGAAAATTCGGCGTTCGCTAAATTCCCATAAATTAGGTAGGGGCGCACGTGGCGGAAAAAGTCACGTGACAATTACGAAAAGCGGTCCGGTGGTTGCCGATGAGCGAGGACGACTTCACTTAGCGCAGGGCTCCCGTCGAGTACACTTCTTTTGGTTACTTCCAACCCCGTATAGTTCCCGTTTTTCGAGTCACGGGTAGATAGTCAGTGAACGCTCCCGACGACGAGGAAGAAGGAAGAACTGTCTTGAGTGGAGGAGAAAGAGAGGTCGACGAGGCCGCGAACACCATCGAGATCTCACGAGGAAGCTACCGAGGTCGCCAAAGGGGTGAACGGTAAGCCGGTCAACGCGTACATCTCCGGAAGGAATCGGTCACCGGGGTCATAGTCTCTTTTGCGTATTAGATTGTAAAATTTGGTGGGTAGTATTAAGTTATTCGGAAAGAATTTCGTAACGCCGGCATTAGCCACGTTACCGCTCTTACGAAGCTCTTAGTGGTTAGTATTAAGTGCGATAAGTTAAGTTATTGGGAACGGTTTGAGGGATTGAGACTAAAAGACCTCGGCCGAAGATTCCACTCCCGGTCGTGACACGCCTCGAGAGTATTGCGTAGCGGCAAAGAGTCCTGAGAGTGGCAAGGTCGAATGAGTATTTTGTAGCGAACCTTGCAAAGCACATGCTCCCGTCTTTTTTTATAACTGCGCTAAGCCAATCGTACTGTTTTATGTGTGTAAATTCGAGTTTGTATGAATGTTCGTATTTATGATCCGTGAAGAATATTTGAGAGTGAAGACGTTTCGAGTCCGTTACCGTTTAATAAGAATAGCAATAATTATTCCACCGTGCTACGAGAGTTGTAGATTGAAGAATTATTTCTCGAAACCGCGTACGGATAGAAAAAAACTTGTAATGAGTAGGGACTCCGTTCGTTATTATGTATGATCATCTTCGAGAACATTAACTAATCACTGAAACACCTGCTCCCGAAAAAGGGACGTATCAATTTACGTATAGCTCTCGTTACTCTATCTTTTCTCTGGTTTTGAATAAACGTTATTTTTCTTGTTTTCTACAAATTCGGATTTCATCTTCTTTTGGGAACACTTTCGCTTACCCCGCCCCTCTCCGTTACCACCTCGGTGGGCTGAGCTACCGTTTCGTATTCCGCTTCACGCACCTCTTCGGAATTTATTAGTTAACATCTTACAATAATTACAAGGCTCGAGTGGTAGCCGTAAGCTACCTGGCGCCCAACATAAAATTAACTTCGAACCGATCATCAGTTTAGCCTTTATAGAAAAATATTCCGAAGAGGAGAGCGTGGCGAGGAGGGCCGTTTGGCGACGAGACGAAGCAGGCGGTTACACGGCACATACTTTGAATCAGTCCATACAAAAAATATCAACCGAGGAAGACCAAGACTAAACGAGATTATACATAAACAGATAGTAGAACTAAAGAGGGAAATAGAGGAGGATGTAAGAAAAGAAGAAACAATAGTAAAATTTTCGTTAAATTCGCCAGCGACGGAACCCCTAGAGAATGATTACACAGACTATTTTACATCGGTACATAAATTAGTAAAGATCTTCAGAAAACTAAACAATAAGAAATCGGCCGGATTAGATAATGTTCCCAATATAGTTCTTAAAAACTTACCTTATAATATGATAAAGAGTTACTGTATTCTTTTTAACAATATTTTAAATAATATGTATTTCCCCGAGCAGTGGAAAAAAGCAAAAGTAATTGCCTTGCCAAAAATAGATAAAAGATTACTTGAACCAAAAAATTATAGGCCTATCAGTCTATTACCAAATATAAGTAAGGTGTTTGAGATGGTATTGAATCGACCCATATTGAAAATTTGTGAACAATATGAAATAATTCCGGAACACCAATTTGGCTTCAAAAAGCATCATTCAACGATCCACGCAATCAATAAACTAACTTCTGACATTTGTTGGTCATTAAATAATAAGGAATCAGTAGGAGCTTGTCTGATAGACCTTGACAAAGCATTTGATACGGTATGGACTGATGGGCTCATGTACAAGCTCAAAAAGAAAAGGTTTCCTAAATATTTGATAAAAATGATTTACAACATGATAACAGGTAAAAGTTTTGTAACGGTAAACGGAACAAACATATCAAATAAAGAGTTCATAGTAAGAAATGGTTTGCAGCAAGGAATGGTAAATTCACCAATTTTATTTAATATTTATAATAGCGACATTCTGAGGTTATTTGGTTTCAACGACACGTCCAATAAAAAGGCAATTGCTTTTGCGGATGACTTTATTATATACGTTAGTGATAAAAAAGCGTCAATAATACAAGATCAATTGCAAAAGGCATTCGACGAAATAGCATATTATTGCGAAACATGGAAATTACACATCAATACAAACAAATGCGAGACAATCCTTTTTAGAACGAACTTAATGACGGCTAACAGGGACCTGAAAAGAAACTGGAAGAATTTCCAAATAATGAGGAGAGATGGTAACGAAGCAATAAAACATTTATTATTATTATTATTTTTTTTTATTTTATTATTTTATTGTGTAAACGGGCAATGCCCTTTGGTATACAGTGAGGAACATAGAAAGTATAAGGTAAAACATAAGTCAATGGTAAAATACTTAGGGCTGTTTATTGACCATCATTTAAAATACACCCAACATGTATACTTAAAACTGCGAGCGGCACAAAAAGCGTTCTTTAAGATTAAAAGGTTGATATATTCGAGAGACCTGTCTCTGGAAATAAAGATACTTTGTTACACTACATTATTAAGACCGATTTTAACATATGGAAGTCAAATATTTTATAATCTAAGCGCATCCGTAGTGGAAAAGCTAAGAGTTTTCGAGAGAAGGTGTCTGCTGTGACGTTGCACGAGGAGGAACTTGGCCAAACTATCCTCCCAGGAAGATAGTGTCCCCCAAGGCACGCACCTCTTCGGCACCCGGTCAGACAATCCTTCTGGTCACTATTTTCGGATGGTCGGAAAGGGAATAGATTTTATTTGGGCGCCAGGTGGCTTACGGCCACCACTCGTAGGACCAGGAAGATGTAAGAGTGTTTTAGGAAAATAGGTCTGATCGGATGAACCGGCAAAAGACCGCCGGCTAGACAGTCTCCTAAGGGAGTGACGGAGAGGCGGGAGTTCTTAGGTGAACAATACGAACATACAAACCAGAGAGAGAGAGCACCAAATATTTCAGTTAACGAACAGAGAGAGTTTATTATAAAATTTTAGAAGGTGTGTTGCAAAGAGGACGATGTTACTTCCGAGCGGTTACAATTATGTAACTCCCGTCGCGTACCGCGATTATACAAGGATCGTGATGTTACTCCGCTCGGTTCCAGTTAATTCAAATAATGTTTCTCGTCGCCGATAAATCTCCATGCAAGCACTCGAAAAGGGAAAAATTGTTCGTTAATAATGATTACAGTTAATACAGAAAATATAATACGGAATACAAACGTTCTCAAATAATACGCGCTTTTCATAAACAGAGAATAATACGCCTCGCCCTTGGCGGAGGTCGCGCGCCGATACAAAGACAAGGACTACGTCGTACGACCGTAAGAAACGAGCGTTGGAAATGTACGTACTTGAATATTTCTAAAACGGAATATTCTTTAAATTTACGCTGTACGATAACCATAGAGATACAAAAGATAATCATACGAGAACATAATATAATACAATGTGCTCAAGTGGTTGATCGGACCACGATCGTCGGATTGAGAGGCGATCCACGCCGGCAAGGTCAAAAGCTCTATACGCAGTAAATGGGAACAAACCGAGGAGGGATCGATTTTACAAAATCGATTAGTTAATTTTTATTCCAGAGAGTCCTTCTACCTTGCGTGTACCGTGACCAACGCGTCGGCGGTACTAATAAGGAGAAGATAATCCAAAAACTACAACTTTACCAACCAACCTCCTCGGTCCCATTACCGGTCAAAAGAAAATGGGAGACGGCAAAACCACCCAACTCCGTCGTCGCTTACCGTGCTTGCAGCCTTTCACGTATAGCTCGGCTCGTCGACGACGTCCTTCCACCACGGGGGCACCTCACCCCGACGAGAGCCTCGGAACGCTTCCTTCTCGGTTCCTCGTGTTCACACTCGCGAGAGTTTAAGAAGAGAAGCTACGTTAACTCAGATACTACGTTAACTCAGATACTATGTTTCGAGAATTCAACTTCTAGTACAACAATACGTAATCAAAAACGTGACCGTTCAGGTCAGTGATCAAACCACGAGAGCGCGAGCACGCGTGCCGCACGCACGATCGAGGCTCGTGCCGGTCGATCCCGTGACGCGTCGCAGGTACGCATCAATTGCGGGTATTATTCACCGCCGAAATTTCGCTCACAACAATTTTTACGCTCACTCAGACATACTACGCTCACTTGATTCTCACAGATACCGTCGAACACTCTATGCTCCTTCTCCTCCTCCACAGATATTTCCCGTTCGTATGCGTGCTGGTTAACAAGTTCTTTCCGACTTTTGTTGTTCCTCGGATTTTTAACGCCTTTCTAGTCGCATCACTAGCGACGGACCTGGCGAACGGGTGGGGAGGTTGCGACGCTGATTACTTCTTCCTTCCGTACTACACGGAAGCGTCGCAGGAGGTCCTTCCGGATTCGGCTCACTTATCTTTGGCGGCCAATTGCCGAGGTGAGCGTTGAGCGGCGTAGATGCCGATTGGCGGTGTCCCACTACGTCATCGCTACGGTGTTCATTCGGTATTCCGGGTTGCCTCTACCCCGGCGTTGCTCGTAAAATAGGAAATACTTAATTAATATCATATGTATTTGCTTTCTGGCCGCCCTGAGGGGCATTCACGTGTCTTCTCTTCCTTTAATTTGAAATTTTTGTGACCACGTCACAAGCGTGAAAGGGCATAAAAAAATAAATACCATAGAAATGTTTAATCTGTCGAAAACATTCGAAAAAAAAACAGAGAATTTATCAAAACGCTAAAGATTATAAATTATTGTTACAAGTGCTATGGAAACTTTAAACGCGTTTATCTCGAAAACTTTGTTCAGTCTCGTCGTGCAGTGAGTGCGAACGAACAGAGGTTCGATTCGACTTTAAACTATTTGTGCATGTGTACGATATATGTCGTTTTTTTGCCGGATCCTCCAACATAATAGATAGAAACTTCTATCGTTTCTTAAAACTTGTAATTTTCACAAAACTATGACAAAGTTTTGGCTCAGCAATGATTAGCCTTGTATATTTTAATCTATCGAAAAGTTTCGTAAAAAATATAGAATTTTTAAAAGACAAAAGATTATAAATTAATAGTGCAAAAAAAAACAAAAATGTCAACAGCACACGGTGTTCCCAAGCGGTCACCCATCCAAGTACTAACCGTGCCCAATGCTGCTTAACTTCGGTGATCGGACGAGAACCAGTGCTTTCAGCGTGGTATGGCCGTTGACGATATATTTAGTCACTTAGCTCGCACATGCTATTTCATTGTTTTTAATGATAAACGACGAAAACTCACGACGGTACCCTAATTGTATTTAGTGGAAAAGACATCACGTTGTGGTTGAACAATACGGGGAAACACGGATATTCTCGCAGTTCCGTCTATAGAGTGTGACGTCGTCACAAGAAGAGTACTCGTGCTTCGTTCGTCGCACATCTCTCAGGACGAAATAAAGAATTCCGAACAGACTAGTAATACAATTCGAACCTCTTGCATGTACCATCCCGACTGGACACCGCTGTCGACCGAGAAAAACACCGAGGAAAAATCAGAAGGAACTCGTCAATCCCGTTCGTCGGAAGAAAGGATTAAAAAGGAACAGGGAAAACAGGAAGAGCATCGAGGAGCACCTCTACCGACCTACCGCCGCCGAAAGAGGATACCGTCGAGTCCACCGTGGGAGCAAGGGAGAAAAAAAACACCAGCCTCCACCCCGGAAGGTGTAGATGACTGCGTGGCCATCGACTGCGTGCGATAGAAATCGAGCGATCCGTAAAGCTGACGCGTCGATAAAGTAACGCGTCGAGTGGTTATCGATACCGAAGATAAAGATTCGCGGTAATCACTCTAGATACCCGAAAGCGGGGAGAGGCGCACGTGACGTGAAGTCACGTGACGCTAAGCGGCGAGTAGGTAGGATGCGAGGAATCGGCTCCTCACTTAGCGCAGGACTCGCGACCGATCCACTTAGTTTCCGCTCCAAAAGAGCAGTGCGTGCGATTCCTTTGCTTTGCGACCGCCTACCGAGAGACGAACGAAGGACGAGGGAGAGAGAGAGAGAGAGTACCGTCGACAGCCCACTAAACGAGAAAGCGTAGGAGTGTCTGGTAAGATAATTTCGCAAAGAGTTGCCTTCCGTATAAAGATCTCCGCCTGAAACGATGTACCAGCCAGCGTTTTGTAGTGAAGAAATGCGCTAGGGATACCGAGAAAATAGTAACGAGAGAATATTCTACGTTACCTTTTCCCGACGGATCCTGGTTAAAGTATAGCGTGAGATTTCGTGTGACTTGTTGAAAGGAGAGTCGGCTGGGATCAAAAAGGTACATCATGAGTAGGGTTGGAGCGTCTTATGATCGGTCGTTGCTCGGTGCAAAGGTACTTTAAAGTTTCGAATCCACCTTTTGTCGAAGCGTCGTCCTGAGAGCGGCATAATTACCTTATTCCATCGTATATAACGACTGCGCTAAGTTCTTTGTTAATACATATCGGTGTTGTATTCTTAATTTACGGTAGTCCAAAACTGTCGAGTGTAAAGAGAAAATATTGTACTCCAATCGAGACCATTATTCCACGGAAAAAAAAAAAAGAGAGAGAGAAGGGAGCAAACCACGTGGCTCCCGTGCATAGCTTTGGAGTTTGATAGAAATCCGATCTCTTACCGAATTATAATAGCGTTAATCGCGTTCGGACTTGTTCCGTGTAGATATCGTATGTAATGAGAAGGGACTCCGTACTCGTTTGTAAATGTACTTGATCGTCTACGATAGATCCGCGTTCGAAATCTTGTAACCACGTTAAGCTAACAATAAGTTTCATAATCCAGTTAATTGCATTTCCCGTTAACGCCTACTCCAACTCGTATTTTATTTCTTTCTTTCTCACCGAAGGTCACTCCTTGTATATCATTCCGTTCTTGAATAAACTCTTTGTACTTTTCTTTCTATTAACGTAAACTCGCCCGAGTCGTGTTGAAACTCTCTTACCTACCCCCTCTCCGCTACCGCCTCGTGCGGACCGACTAGCCGGACGACTCCCGTTTCACGCCGCCACGAGTATAATTGCATTCAATTATAATTTGTGAACTCTCGCTTCGGGCTCGAGTGGTGACCGTAAGTCACCTGGCGCCCATTAAACTAGAAATCTTTTACCGAACATCTGTTTTGGCCCTTGCTTAGCGTCTCTCGTGGAAGAGCGTGACGAGTTGTGCGTGCACCGTGCACCGGGCGTACGGTGCAACGTCACAAATTGGCGCCCAACGTGGGGCTAGAGTTTTAAGAAAGAAAAGAAAGAAGTTCGAAAGATTGAAAATAGCTCACGTGGGAAAAGATTTCGAACGTTCGAGAACGTAACGTACCGCGAGGAAAATATCGGAAAGGTCGTAGTGCGGATAAGGACGGCGAAGTAAACAACGACGCTCGTACCGCTAGGCAAGCGATAGCACGCGCTTAACCGCTCTCACGACGACGAGAAAATCCTTCCTCGCGATTTTGTCTGTGTTTATGATATTGTCTTATGTGTATGATTATTTATTACATGTAATTTATCGCGATATCATATGTATTGAATGAAACGCTACTGACACGCTTTTAAATACCAGTCGATCAGGGAAAGAATAATTTCGCCGATTTACATTTCGTGGTCTCCGTATGCTGTGATAGATACGTTTAAAAGTTAATCAGGGTAACTGAATCTCACTACCGCGTAGGAGTCTCACGAAACCGACAAGGACAGCGAATCGCGCGATCGTGAGGCGCGCGAACGAGAACAAAGCTCGCCGCCGAGCGCGTGTTTACATCGGCTGTCCGTTCGACTTCTCGAACACGCATTGCTCACGTATCGAAAACCGTAACGGGTGACCAATTAGTAATTACCGAGACACCACCGTTCTAAATTCCGGTGAGAGGAGATTCGTTTTAGAATTTCTTGTATTTTTTTTTCCCGTTCTTCATTAATCAGTAGCCTGATCCACCTGCTCGGTAATCCGGTAAAATTCTTCATAGAATTGTAATATCCTTAGCGAGGAGAATTGGGAACCATTTTTTTTCCCTCTTCTTGCTCTTTCTCTGGCCTAATGATTCAAAGATTTTTTTTTGTGTGACGTTCTTAGTCACGTCCAAGGTATAGTTTTTATTCTCGTTCTGTGCCTTCTACGGCGTAGCGTTCGTTTCTTAATTTATTCAGGTTTTCGTGCCTATAGCAGGCGTTGTATTCGTTTCTTAATTTATTAACCGAGTTTCCGTGCCTATAGAGGCGTTGTGAGTGTTTATTAATTTATTCAAGTTTCTGTGCCTATAGAGGCGTTCTATTCGTTTGTTAATTTATTGAAGTTTCCGCGCCTATAGCGGCGTTGTCTTAGTGTATTAATTTATTCAAAATTTTTTTTTGTGCCCATAGGGGCGTTGTGATTACTTATCCCATTATCTATTCACCGGTGTCTATTAAGACGTATCTAGCAAGTCAGACAACTTCCATTACGGTCGGGTGGGGAAAATTTTTTTTTCCTTCTCTCTCGCTTCTCTCCTCTACTCTTTCATTCTCGTTCGTCTTACTCTTCCTTCTCTTATCGCTAGTCCCTAATACCGACAATGCCTGGCACGAAGGATAAAGAGATCGAGGACTGGGTCTTATCCCTTACCGCGAAGGAAATCAAGGCGGAATTAGAAAGACGTGGCTTGCCTACCGAGGGAATTCTATGCGTTTGTCGTAGTAGATTAAAAAAATCGCTAGGACAAGGGAAACAGCTTACCGCTCCGGGGTTGGAGGGCCCGTCAGTCGGACGAGTGGACGACTCAGTATTAACCCCGAGTTCGATGCATACCGTCATAGCTCCGCAGGGGGGGGATCCCGTGGCTACCACCTACGCGGAATCTCAAGGGTCGTCCGACCTGACCGCCTTGCCGCCTCCGTCCCAACCACCCCCTGCGTCTGAGCCACGCGACCTAGTAGACTCCCAGGAAGATCTCGCTCAGCTTCTCGACCTCGAAGTGGGCGGAATCGATGAATTTAGGTTGGAGGAAGAGATACCGGGTAAGAGGGGGCGGGAGAACTCGCGATTCGCGCCTCGACGTACCTTATTCCATGACCATACCGGGGGTAACCCTCGGCGTCGAGCGGAGGTCGTGCTCGCCGAAGAGGAATATGAGGAGTTTGCGCGTTGGCGTCGGGAGCGGGCGCGAGAAGAGAATCAAGGCAACCCTGAAATCGACCGATTACCGGGGGTAGCTAATTTTTCTGGGCCACATGAGTTCTACGCGAACACTCGAGCGTTTGAAATTATGCGGAAATGGAACTTGCATTTTAGCGGCAAGCGGGGGGAAGACGCCGAGGCCTTTCTCGCTCGCATTACCGAAGGGAGAAGGGTGGCCCGCGTACGCGATCAAGATCTTTTAGATGGGATTCCGTTCTTGCTGGAGGAAATCGCGTTGTATTGGTACCGAGCACGTAGAACCGAGCTTAGGACATGGGAGGATTTCGTGAGAGCGTTCCGTTCTCGATTTCAAGCTCCCGATTTCTATTTCGCCATAAGGGAAGAATTATTTAAAAGAACACAAGGCGAGTTCGAGCTTGTCGCAGACTATCTCACCTGCATGCGCGCAATGGCGAGTCGAGTCGAACCACCTATGAATTCTCGCGAGTTAGTACATCTGGCCCATCGGAACATGCTACCGCGATTACAAGTAGCCATCCATAGGGAAACCATCCTTAATCTCGACCATCTCGAGGAACTAGCCGCGCGAATAGAAAAGAGTTATGAGCTAGCCCATACTTTCCGACCACCCCCGCCTCCTGAGCAGTCGCTCCTCCCCGATTTAGCTTACCGAGCACCTCGCGCGATTAAAAGGACGGTGAATACCGCCTATAATATCACGACTTCGACTAATGAATCGCGCGTTGGGGGGTTAGGTAGGGGAGGGCGCCTACCGCCACGAGAAGGGAACATCGGGACTAACCCGCCCGGCGCGACGACCACGAGCACGGACGGGAATCAGGCGAGGGGACCAAGCACAGGCGCGGAGCCTCCCTCGAGTCGTACGTTACCGATAGTCTGTTGGCGTTGTCGAAAGCCCGGTCACACGGCTAAAAATTGTACCGTTCCTAACCCAAGGCGATGCTACGGTTGTAATAAAGAGGGATTCACGCGGAATACATGTCCAGATTGCTCGGGAAACGCGCTCGGGAGACGGTAAAAGACGCCAAGCCGCCTCCCCGTAATAGTCTCGCGTCGTTAGGAGTGAGTGAGCTTATTTTCCCGACACCAGGCGATAGCTCCCGCGGATTTCTCTTGTACCTGACGATCCTCGTTCAAGGTCATCCAGTAAGGGCCTTGGTCGATTGTGGCGCGAGCCGAACGTTCTTGGGTCCCGCCGCTATAACCTTAGTAGAGGCCTTGAAACTCCCGATCGTTACAGCTCCCAGAGCGTGCGTAAGAACGGCAACCGGGATCCACGAGGAAGTTTTCCGAGAGGTAATGCTACCGATCGCCCTCCACGGCCGATCGGAGTGCGTGCCCGCGCGCATGTTAACGGCGCTGACCGCACCATGTATCCTGGGTACTGATTTTCTGCATACGTTTAGAATTCAAATCGACTATAGTAACTTAAGATGGAACTTTATCGAATCCCCTCGTAGGAAATATCCGTTCGAGACCGACGGGAAGCCGTTGGCGAATATCCCTAGTATGTACGGGTTAGAGGAACCGAGTACCGCGCAACGGTCGCGACTAGAAGAGCTATTAAGGGCCGAAGTCCCCGAAGAACCGGTGAAGCTCGGCTTCACCACGTTGATAGAGCATAAGATCGACGTAGGCGATAATTTACCGATTAAACAACGATATCGGATAGTATCCCCAAAAATACACGAGGCTATCATGGTGGAAGTGGATCGGATGTTAGCGGAAGACATTATCGAGCCATCTCACAGCGAATGGTCCACGCCAATCGTAATGATAAAAAAATCTAATGGCACGTACCGGTTTTGCTTAGACTTTCGAAAAGTAAACGGAGTCTCGAAGAGAGATGCATACCCGTTACCGTATATGAACGCGATATTAGACAAACTTAGACGCGCCAAGTACATTTCCACCATTGATCTGAGCCAAGCGTATTTCCAGGTACCATTAGAAAAGGGGAGTAGAGAGATTACCGCCTTCACCGTTCCTGGAAGGGGTTTGTTTCAGTTTAAGCGTATGCCGTACGGACTCACCGGTGCCCCCGCGACCTTTCAGCGTCTCCTAGATAAATTAATTGGTCCCGACATGGAACCGTTCGCGTTTGCGTACTTAGATGATATTATCGTAGTCACCGAGACGTTTGAAGATCATCTGGAATGGTTACGTCGTGTCTTACGTAAAATTCAAGAGGCAGGGTTGACGATAAATCCAGATAAATGCGAGTTCTGTCGATCTCAGGTCAAATACCTAGGATTTTTAGTAAATCGAAATGGCTTGCAAGTGGATGCCGAAAAAGTACAACCCATTTTAGAGTATCCCGTGCCGGTCAATTTAAAGCAACTCCGTAGATTCTTAGGAATGGCCTCGTGGTACCGTCGTTTCCTCCCAGACTTTGCCACCACTATCGCGCCGTTAACTAAGTTACTAAAGAAAGCGTGCAGATGGAAATGGGGAGAGGAGCAACAAAACGCCTTTAATCATATTCGTTCAAGCTTAATGTCCGCACCGACGTTATCCCGACCCGATTTCGACTTACCGTTTACAGTCCAAACCGACGCGAGCTCTGTAGGATTAGGAGCCGTATTGACCCAAATTAAGGACGGTGTGGAACACGTTATCGCGTACGCGAGTCGGTCGTTATCGGACACGGAGAGGAAATATAGCGTTACCGAGAAAGAGTGTTTGGCGGTGGTATGGGCAGTAAAAGAGAAATTTCGCTCGTATGTAGAAGGCTACCATTTTACGGTAATTACTGACCACAGTAGCCTCAGATGGTTGCATAATTTAAAAGATCCCACCGGCCGTTTGGCGCGGTGGGCCTTGAGTTTATTAGAATATGACTTTGATATAAAACACCGTAAAGGTGCCCTTCACCATGTGCCAGACGCTCTCTCCCGTATGTTTGAAAATAACACTGATACCGTAGCGTTGCTCGATGTCGATAGTATCGAAGACGATCCGTTTTCTGACGCGCAGGACGAGTGGTACACCGAACAGTTTCGAAGGGTCGAAAGCTCGCCAAATAAATATCCTGATTGGTCAGTGCAAGAAGGGAAGTTATACTGCCACCGTGACGATCCGTACGTTGATGTCACCGACGTGGAAGTGGAACCGTGGAAGTTAGTGATACCGTTAAAAACGAGAGCTCGAATATTTAAAGAATGCCACGACGTACCGCAAGCCGGTCATTTGGGAGTAGCCAAAACGTACAAGCGAATCGCCGCATACTATTATTGGCCAGGACTTTTTCGCGACGTAGTAAAGTATGTGCGGCAGTGTGTAACCTGCCAAAAGTCAAAGGTGGAACAACGGGCTCCAGCAGGACTTATGGGTTACCGCCGCGTAGAGGAACCGTGGAGTACCGTCGCCGCGGACGTCATGGGTCCGTTCCCGCGTAGTAAGTCGGGGTACTGTTACGTCATAGTCTTACAGGATCTCTTCACAAAATGGATCGAGTGTAGGGCGCTTCGCGCAGCTACGGGCCAGTCAATTAAAAAAGCGTTAGAAGAACTCGTTTTTAACCGGTGGGGTACACCGCACACGGTACTTACTGACAACGGTACGGAATTCGTAAACCGAACGATAACAGCTCTCGCGGAAGAATATGGTATACGCCACGTCACGACGCCAACGTATCACCCCCAGGCAAATCCCGTGGAGAGAGTGAACCGCGTTTTGAAGTCCATGATCATCTCATTTATCGGAGAAAAACACACTGAATGGGATAAACACTTAGGCGCGTTTCAATTTGCGTATAATACCGCTGACCATTCCTCGCTACAATGCAGCCCAGCGGTCTTAAATTTCGGTAGAAATCCCGTACCGCAACACTCTCTTCGAAAGACGGCCGAATCGGGCGAAGCAGGAGAGCCGGGGGAGCCGAAAGCATGGCTCGGAAAAATGGGACAATTGAAAAATCTAAGAGAATGGGTCAAACTAAACATGGAAAAAGCATCGGAAGGGCAAGCCCGTCATTATAATCTCCGACGTAGGGATGTTCGTTTTCATGTCGGCGACCAAGTTCTCGTACGGCACCGACCGCTCTCGTCAGCCGAGCGAAAATTTTCGGCTAAGTTAGCACCGCGTTTCGAAGGTCCGCACACCATTAGTCGTGTTTTGTCATCCACGGTGTACGAGGTGAAAGATACAATAGGACGAATTGTCGGAAAAATTCATGTACAGGATCTGAAAGCGTATCAGTAGTGTTTCACTATAAAAACGGTGGCGAATCGGCGGTAGGAAAGAAACGATAACTGTAATTTACCATCCGTTCCCCATCCTCCTCAGCTACCGTACTCCACAACAAAAAGAAAGAGCTACCGGAATGACCTCTGAACCCACCGGGTGGCGCTATGTTCAGCTGAATCCCGAGGAGTGGTCACTCATTATGGAACGGCGGCATGCACGGGAAGGGGAGGAGAAAAAAATGACGACATCTCCACCATCGCTACCGGGGAAAATACCGACGTTTAATGATCGGTCCCCAGAACGGAAGTCCTGGAGGCCCCCCGCCTCTCACGGTAGGGGAGTCCAGCTACGCCCGCCCAAGGGCACTCCAAAGCCAGGACCACCACCACCACCACCACCACCGGCTCGGGAACCAAAACACCCGATAGCGTGCCACAACTGCGAACAAATGTCGCATAAATATTCCCGCTGCCCGTATCCGCGACAAAAATTTTGCTACCGGTGTGGGAAGAAGGGGGTCACCATCAAAGAGTGTGACCGCTGCGGGGAGGGATGGAAGGCGGAGGGCCCCTACCGCCCGTGTAAGCCCGAAGACGTGAAAGAGCTGTGGCCCGGGCAATATTAGAGTCCGGAAGGGTTACCGAAACCCTATATATATATTTTTTTTTCCTCTTTCTCTTTTTCTTCCGTATATATATATATTTTTTTTTTTTTTCTTTCATATATATGAGTAGCAGAGCACCTCGATACTTTTTTTTTGTTCTCGTTTTTTTGTGCCTCCGCCCTCCTATCGGCCTACCGTTTAGTCGATTAAGACTACGAAAAGAAAAAAAAAAGGGGGAGGGAAAGTAACGTTTTTTTTGTTTTGTATATCTATGTGTTATCTCCTACCATCGAAGTAAAATATAGTCCCGGTTAATTGTAAACCAAGGAGACCGAGTGTTTTTTTTAAAAAAAAAAACCTTCCTGTAAATGTTTGTGCCGTCTGGAAAACCTTCGTCGTAATCGTCAGTCTGTCCAGTGGAGTACCGAAAAAAAAAAAAAAAACGAGCAGTAACGATGTGTAAGTAACCTCATAAGACCAAAAGTTTTTTCTATTTTTTTTTGTTGCTCGTCTTGACCATATTCAAAAGTCCGCTGAGTGATCGTGCTGCGACCGAACATGAGACTCCGTATCTGATAAAAAGGAAGAAGTGTCTTCTTTGCGGGTTATCTACCCGGCAAGTGTAGTTTGGGGGGGGGGGCATTTGTGACGTCGTCACAAGAAGAGTACTCGTGCTTCGTTCGTCGCACATCTCTCAGGACGAAATAAAGAATTCCGAACAGACTAGTAATACAATTCGAACCTCTTGCATGTACCATCCCGACTGGACACCGCTGTCGACCGAGAAAAACACCGAGGAAAAATCAGAAGGAACTCGTCAATCCCGTTCGTCGGAAGAAAGGATTAAAAAGGAACAGGGAAAACAGGAAGAGCATCGAGGAGCACCTCTACCGACCTACCGCCGCCGAAAGAGGATACCGTCGAGTCCACCGTGGGAGCAAGGGAGAAAAAAACACCAGCCTCCACCCCGGAAGGTGTAGATGACTGCGTGGCCATCGACTGCGTGCGATAGAAATCGAGCGATCCGTAAAGCTGACGCGTCGATAAAGTAACGCGTCGAGTGGTTATCGATACCGAAGATAAAGATTCGCGGTAATCACTCTAGATACCCGAAAGCGGGGAGAGGCGCACGTGACGTGAAGTCACGTGACGCTAAGCGGCGAGTAGGTAGGATGCGAGGAATCGGCTCCTCACTTAGCGCAGGACTCGCGACCGATCCACTTAGTTTCCGCTCCAAAAGAGCAGTGCGTGCGATTCCTTTGCTTTGCGACCGCCTACCGAGAGACGAACGAAGGACGAGGGAGAGAGAGAGAGAGAGTACCGTCGACAGCCCACTAAACGAGAAAGCGTAGGAGTGTCTGGTAAGATAATTTCGCAAAGAGTTGCCTTCCGTATAAAGATCTCCGCCTGAAACGATGTACCAGCCAGCGTTTTGTAGTGAAGAAATGCGCTAGGGATACCGAGAAAATAGTAACGAGAGAATATTCTACGTTACCTTTTCCCGACGGATCCTGGTTAAAGTATAGCGTGAGATTTCGTGTGACTTGTTGAAAGGAGAGTCGGCTGGGATCAAAAAGGTACATCATGAGTAGGGTTGGAGCGTCTTATGATCGGTCGTTGCTCGGTGCAAAGGTACTTTAAAGTTTCGAATCCACCTTTTGTCGAAGCGTCGTCCTGAGAGCGGCATAATTACCTTATTCCATCGTATATAACGACTGCGCTAAGTTCTTTGTTAATACATATCGGTGTTGTATTCTTAATTTACGGTAGTCCAAAACTGTCGAGTGTAAAGAGAAAATATTGTACTCCAATCGAGACCATTATTCCACGGAAAAAAAAAAAAGAGAGAGAGAAGGGAGCAAACCACGTGGCTCCCGTGCATAGCTTTGGAGTTTGATAGAAATCCGATCTCTTACCGAATTATAATAGCGTTAATCGCGTTCGGACTTGTTCCGTGTAGATATCGTATGTAATGAGAAGGGACTCCGTACTCGTTTGTAAATGTACTTGATCGTCTACGATAGATCCGCGTTCGAAATCTTGTAACCACGTTAAGCTAACAATAAGTTTCATAATCCAGTTAATTGCATTTCCCGTTAACGCCTACTCCAACTCGTATTTTATTTCTTTCTTTCTCACCGAAGGTCACTCCTTGTATATCATTCCGTTCTTGAATAAACTCTTTGTACTTTTCTTTCTATTAACGTAAACTCGCCCGAGTCGTGTTGAAACTCTCTTACCTACCCCCTCTCCGCTACCGCCTCGTGCGGACCGACTAGCCGGACGACTCCCGTTTCACGCCGCCACGAGTATAATTGCATTCAATTATAATTTGTGAACTCTCGCTTCGGGCTCGAGTGGTGACCGTAAGTCACCTGGCGCCCATTAAACTAGAAATCTTTTACCGAACATCTGTTTTGGCCCTTGCTTAGCGTCTCTCGTGGAAGAGCGTGACGAGTTGTGCGTGCACCGTGCACCGGGCGTACGGTGCAACGTCACAAGAGATACTGCTCTACATGGAGACTGTATGAAGCGTGAAAGGGCATAAAAAAATAAATACCATAGAAATGTTTAATCTGTCGAAAACATTCGAAAAAAAAAACAGAGAATTTATCAAAACGCAAAAGATTATAAATTATTGTTACAAGTGCTATGGAAACTTTAAACGCGTTTATCTCGAAAACTTTTTTCAGTCTCGTCGTGCAGTGATTGCGAACGAACAGAGGTTCGGTTCGACTTTAAACTATTTGAGCATGTGTACGATATATGTCGTTTTTTTGCCGGATCCTCCAACATAATAGATAGAAACTTCTATCGTTTCTTAAAACTTGTAATTTTCACAAAACTATGACAAAGTTTTGGCTCAGCAATGATTAGCCTTGTATATTTTAATCTATCGAAAAGTTTCGTAAAAAATATAGAATTTTTAAAAGACAAAAGATTATAAATTAATAGTGCAAAAAAAAACAAAAATGTCAACAGCACACGGTGTTCCCAAGCGGTCACCCATCCAAGTACTAACCGTGCCCAATGCTGCTTAACTTCGGTGATCGGACGAGAACCAGTGCTTTCAGCGTGGTATGGCCGTTGACGATATATTTAGTCACTTAGCTCGCACATGCTATTTCATTGTTTTTAATGATAAACGACGAAAACTCACGACGGTACCCTAATTGTATTTAGTGGAAAAGACATCACGTTGTGGTTGAACAATACGGCGAAACACGGAAATTCTCGCAGTTCCGTCTATAAAGATACTGCTCTACATGGAGACTGTATGAAGCGTGAAAGGGCATAAGAAAATAAATAGGTACCATAGAAATTTTTAATCTATCGAAAACATTCGAAAAAAAAAACAGAGAATTTATCAAAACGCAAAAGATTATAAATTATTGTTACAAGTGCTATGGAAACTTTAAACGCGTTTATCTCGAAAACTTTTTTCAGTCTCGTCGTGCAGTGATTGCGAACGAACAGAGGTTCGGTTCGACTTTAAACTATTTGAGCATGTGTCCGATATATGTCGTTTTTTTCGCGGATCCTCCAACATAATGGATAGAAACTTCTGTCGTTTCTTAAAACTTGTAATTTTCACAAAACTACGACAAAGTTTAGGCTCAGTTTCGAAAAACATATAGAATTTTTAAGCGACAAAAGATTATAAATTAATAGTGCAAAAAAAACCAAAAATGTCAACAGCACACGGTGTTCCCAAGCGGTCACCCATCCAAGTACTAACCGTGCCCAATGCTGCTTAACTTCGGTGATCGGACGAGAACCAGTGCTTTCAGCGTGGTATGGCCGTTGACGATATATTTAGGCACTTATCTCGCACATGCTATTTCATTGTTTTTAATGATAAACGACGAAAACTCACGACGGTACCCTAATTATATTTAGTGGAAAAGCCATCACGTTGTGGTTGAACAATACGGCGAAACACGGAAATTCTCGCAGTTCCGTCTATAAAGATACTGCTCTACATGGAGACTGTATGAAGCGTGAAAGGGCATAAGAAAATAAATAGGTACCATAGAAATGTTTAATCTATCGAAAACATTCGAAAAAAAAAACAGACAATTTATCAAAACGCAAAAGATTATAAATTGTATTGCGCGCCTCTTCCTCAAGATCAATTTCGTAGTATCCTCTACATGCCGATGTCGCCACAATCTTTAACGTTAAAATAAATAAAATACCTTGACAACCGTACCTCGCCTGTTTAACATTCTCATTCCTTTATTTTGTGCCGATCAAGCCACACGTAGTGAAGAAGAAGAAAAGGAAAAATGGGGAAAAGAAGTCGCAAAGATTCACCTTCGAGTAGAACCGAAGATGTGGAATATTTGTATAAGAGATTAAAACGGATGGAAGAAGAGTTACGGAGAAAAACGGAGCGAGATAGCTCATCAAGTCATAGTAAGTACGGATTTAACCTCGGAAACAAAAAACTGAAGGGACGCTACAGACGTATATTACGAAGTTCAGGTGTCTTAGTCCAACTAATTCACCTTGAGAATGCCAAATTAAATGGAATTTGTGCACATAATCTTCGTACGGATACTCCATCGCCAATTTAGGCGTCTTAGTCCAACTAATTCGCCTTTAAAAGTGCTAAATTAAGCAAATTTGTGCACGTAACCTCCATATGTATATTCCAACGCCAAGTAAGCTTTTATTCGCTCGAATGACAGTTCAACTGTCATACGATGCCATATAACCTTTTCTAGGTTAATAATAAGTTTGGTTACATATTCTTTTTATGTGGAATATTTAAAAGAAGGAGGAGTAAATGGAAATATATAATTAAATAGATCGATGTTTTTTCATAAACAGCACCTCCTAATAAAATCTGTTTTTATTTATTCTTATTTGTCTGTACGTTAGGAAGTCGTAGCCGTAACCGTAAAAAACGGAGTAATCGAGGTTATGACAGATACGATCGAAGGAGTTACTATGGAAAATCAGTGGACCGACAATTGTCTGAAAATGAGCTGGTTTCTGACAGTAGTCAGGAAGAATTACTATCGGAGAGGGGAAAAAGTCCAGAGAATATTACGTCTCTTCAAGGGTGTAGTAATACACACAAAATGCAAATCCCAGTATCCGGTGATGCAGAAGTGGAGAATGTGTTTCTCGGCGATGATTCACAAACGGTCCAGGTAATTTCTCCTACTAATTGTACTGAGGAAGTTGAAAATTCAAAGGAGCAGGATATTGAGTTAGGAGAGGAAATATTAGAAATTTTTGGAGACAGGCTTATGCCTGGTAGAGAGCTAGCCCCTGCTATTCATAAAGACCTTGCGGTCAGGTGGGAAGAAATAATCAGAGGTGGTCTTCCTGTTGAAGAAAGAAAGCTGTTATTAAAGAAATTTCCTCCTCCTAAAAATTGTTCGAGTATCGATCCGCCGAAATTGAATCTGGAGGTAAAAGCTGCTCTTGAAAGTACAGTACTTAAAAGAGACATAAGAATTGAGGAAAAACAAGTAAAGATTACTGCAGCTATTGCAGGAGTAGGCAGGTCTTTGAGTTTATTATTAAAAGGGAACTCTTTAGATAAAATGAATAATCTGGAATATCTTAGTGGTGTTGCAAGGTTACTTGCAGATCTGCAACGTGATGAGACCATGGTACGCAGAAATTTGATTTTAAAAAATATTAAGCCACTAATGAGGGACACGCTTAAAGATACTGAGCCGGACGAGTATTTGTTTGGCAAGAACCTGGTAGAAAAGTTGAAAGCAGCTAAAGCTATGCAACAATCGTCAAAGGATTTGAAGCAGGTATTTAGAAAATCAAGCGAACAAGATCGAGGTTCAAAAAACTACAAGGGCCCGTCTCGCTGGAATCAGTTTCGAGGAAGTGTTCCCACGAAGACGGGAAATCAAAAATTGATGTACAATCGACGACAGAAGCCATATCCTCGAAGTCGTGCGATAATTCGGAAAAGCGATTCGAACGCCAAGAAGGAGGATTAAGTGTAAGCAAAATTGGTGGTCGTTTGTCTTTATTTAAAAAGCATTGGGTCGAGTTAACATCAGATCCAACGGTCCTGAGCTGGATAAAGGGCTATAAGATACCCTTCCTTGCAAAAGTTCATCAACCTATAGTACCAAGAGAACCGCAAAGGTCTGAGCACGAAAATTTGTTAATTCAACAACAGATTATTAAGTTGTTAGACAAAGGAATTATTCAAAGAGCTAATCCTTGTAAAGATCAGTTTATTTCTACTATATTTTTGATTTCCAAACCAGACGGTTCACATCGGTTAATTCTTAATTTAAAACGTCTTAATGAATTTGTAAAAACTGAACATTTTAAATTAGAAGATGGTAAAACAGTTAAACAGATGTTAGTAAAGAACTGGTTCATGGCGTCTATTGACATAAAAGATGCATATTATATGTTTAATATAGCGAAATCGGATAGAAAGTTTCTAAGGTTTGTATTTGGCAGTGATCTTTATGAATTCCGATGTTTACCTTTTGGTTTGAGCTCAGCACCTTACACTTTTACCAAGGCCGTTAAACCTATTATTTCGCATTTAAGAGCTTTAGGCGAATGGTCAGTGGTTTACCTAGATGACTTTCTTATCCTTGGAAGTTCGGTAGAGAAATGTCGAAGTAATTGGGAAAAGACTTTTAATTGTTTAGAGACTTTAGGCTTCGTAGTTAATAAGGAAAAGAGTCACGGTATACCCTCAAGGAGATGTAAATTCTTAGGTTTCATATACGATTCGGAAAAAATGACTATTGAACTTCCAGAGGAGAAAAGAGAGCAGATATTTAATCAGATTGTTAAAATCGAATCTGCTAAGTCTTGTACAATTCGTCAGTTTGCAAGCTTAATAGGATCCCTAGGTTCATGTTGTACAGCTCTTAGGTACGGCTGGGTACATATGAAAGATTTTGAACGGGAAAAATATTGGGCTCTGAAAAATAGTAATGATAATTTTGATTCACGGATATTTCTTTCAAAAGATTTAAAAGATGATTTCAGCTGGTGGAAATCTAATATTTCTAAGGCGGTATGTCAAATTTCAAATTTTAAACCTGTATTGGAAATTTTTTCGGATGCTTCACTGTCTGGATGGGGCTTATATTGTAATGGTGAACGAGCTCACGGCCATTGGAAGGTGGAAGAGCGAGAGAATCATATCAATTTTCTGGAACTATTAGCTGCCTTTCTGGGTCTAAAATGTTTTGCAAAGGAGAAGAAAGATTGTGATATCCTTTTAAGGATTGATAATACCACTGCCATTGCTTATATAAACCGCATTGGAGGTATACGATTTAAAAATTTGAGTAAGTTAGCAAAGGAGATATGGGAGTGGTGTGAGAACAGACGGATTTGGATTTTTGCATCTTATGTTAAGTCTAAAGAAAATAAGGAAGCAGATTTTGAATCTAGAAAGTTAGAGCCAGAAACTGAGTACTCTTTGGCTCCAGATGTTTTTCAGAATATAGTAAATAATTTCGGTGTGCCCGACATTGACCTTTTCGCTTCTCGTGCTAATGCAAAATGTAAGACATACGTGTCATGGGTGAGAGATCCTGAAGCTATAGCAGTGGATGCCTTTACAATAAATTGGAGTTCGTATTATTTTTATGCCTTTCCACCGTTTTCTATAATTTTACGGGTTTTAAAAAAGATTAAGGCTGACAAGTGTAAAGGTATCATGATAGTACCAAAGTGGCCAGCTCAGCCATGGTATCCGGTGTATTTTTCGATGTTAGAAAGTGAGCCATTATATATAAATCCAAATTATAAATTGTTGTCTTCCTTTGATAGGAAAATTCACCCATTATGGCAGCGAATTACCCTGGTTGTAGGAGTCTTATCCGGGAAGGCCAAAGATTAAAAGGAATTCCTGTAGAGGCGGAACATATTGTCTTGTCTTCGTTATCTGAATCGTCAATTAAACAGTACGATAGCTGCTTGAGGAAATGGTGGAATTTCTGTAAAAGGGAACGTTTGTGTCCTTTCCAAGGTGTTATAGCGGAGGTATTGAGATTTTTGGCAGAAGAGTTTGATAAGGGTGCGAGTTATGGCGCGCTTAATAGTTGTCGCTCAGCTGTTGCATTGTTAAGAGGTCCAGAAATAGGAGAAGACGCTAGAGTGAAACGTTTTTTTAAAGGAGTTTACAAGCTCCGACCTAATAAACCGAAGTACGACTCAGTTTGGGACCCTAAATTAGTATTAGAACATTTGGTACAATGGGGTTCGAATGATGACATGGCTTTAGAAAAATTAACCTTTAAATTAGTTACTCTTCTAGCATTAATAACGGGGCAGCGTATGCAAACTCTTTCTCTGATTGATATAAAAAATGTTCAGAGGTTTGAAGATCGAATTGAGGTAAAAATTCCTGATAGAATAAAGACGTCAGGGATTAATCGAATTCAACCTACGTTAATTATACCTTTTTATAAAGCAAACAAATTGATTTGTGTCGCTTCGACTCTTGAGACATATATTAAGAAAACTGCAATTCTTCGACAGAAAGAGACAAAACTTTTTATTGCCTTGAAAAAGCCTTTCAGATCGGTATCTAGTCAGTCTCTAAGCCGTTGGATTAAGAACACTCTTAAAGTATGTGGAGTTGATGTTTCTATTTTTGACGCGTATAGTACTCGTCATTCGTCAACTTCTTCGGCTAAAAAAGATGGAGTTAGTATAGACGTTATCAGAAAGACTGCGGGTTGGACTGAACAATCTCAGACCTTTGCAAAATTTTATAATAGAGAAATAATTAATAAGTCGTCTTTTGCTAATTCTATTCTTAATAAGTTGAATTGATTGTAACATTGTTTTTCATCGTTATGTTCTTTGTGTTTATTTTAATTAATAAATAGCTATCAATTTAGATAGAAGTCAAGCATTGCTGTTATATGCCGTAACAGAACTTTAAACATCTACGAAATTGATCTTGAGGAAGAGGCGCGCAATACAATTAAATGATTAAACGAACTTACCTGTAAGTGAAGTTCTATCATAATTGTATGAAGCGCCTCCTCCGAAAAGATCAGTCCCACCCAATGGACGCCCAATCCAAATAAGTATATTGGATTTTCCCAGTGTTACGGCAATACTTTGAAGAAATGAGAATGTTAAACAGGCGAGGTACGGTTGTCAAGGTATTTTATTTATTTTAACGTTAAAGATTGTGGCGACATCGGCATGTAGAGGATACTACGAAATTGATCTTTTCGGAAGAGGCGCTTCATACAATTATGATAGAACTTCACTTACAGGTAAGTTCGTTTAATCATTTAATTATTGTTACAAGTGCTATGGAAACTTTAAACGCGTTTATCTCGAAAACTTTTTTCAGTCTCGTCGTGCAGTGATTGCGAACGAACAGAGGTTCGGTTCGACTTTAAACTATTTGAGCATGTGTCCGATATATGTCGTTTTTTTCGCGGATCCTCCAACATAATGGATAGAAACTTCTGTCGTTTCTTAAAACTTGTAATTTTCACAAAACTACGACAAAGTTTTGGCTCAGTTTCGAAAAAAATATAGAATTTTTAAGCGACAAAAGATTATAAATTAATAGTGCAAAAAAAAACAAAAATGTCAACAGCACACGGTGTTCCCAAGCGGTCACCCATCCAAGTACTAACCGTGCCCAATGCTGCTTAACTTCGGTGATCGGACGAGAACCAGTGCTTTCAGCGTGGTATGGCCGTTGACGATATATTTAGGCACTTATCTCGCACATGCTATTTCATTGTTTTTAATGATAAACGACGAAAACTCACGACGGTACCCTAATTGTATTTAGTGGAAAAGACATCACGTTGTGGTTGAACAATACGGCGAAACACGGAAATTCTCGCAGTTCCGTCTATAAAGATACTGCTCTACATGGTGTGACGCTTGTCACTAGAAGAGTAACGGTGTTTCGCTCTTAGTGCGACCCAGGTCAATTGTACACATTTTGAACCTATAATTAATGCTACCGGTACGCGTTTCATGAACCGTCGGCCGGCTGGAGCTACAAGAGTATCGTCACCAACTCCGAAAAGAACAGCAGAGGCAGCAATGAGAGGAGCGAGAAAGGTCAAACGCAACGAGACCGTCGTCATCAAGCTACCGCCAATTCAAGAGGCGCGCCTTCACCTCCGACCAGCGAAGGAAGCGATCCCGAAGATCGAAGAATCGATAAAATAGGACAGCGGCATCGTTACCGACCTATATTAAATAGTAATTGCGCCTAATTGAGGAAGAGGCGCCCGTGACTCGTGTCACGTGACGTCTTATGGTGGGAATACCGGTATCGTGAAGCGTACTCGTCACTTAGCGCAGGGAGTTCGTACCGTTACCATCATGGTGTAAAAGTCTTAAGTTTGGGAGCACGATTAGCGTAGGGCTACCGAGGGTCAACCGCTGCCGAATCACGGGAGGGTCCTAGTGACGTGTCCTGGGAGTTCCGTCATGGAGATCGTCGTCCAAGGAGGGACCTGTACGAGCCAACGACGTGGAGTACCGGCATGGAGGCCTCCCCGATTTGGCGATTGCGAAAAAGAAAGGGTTGACCGGTAAGGCCGGATATCGTGTAGTGTATGGGAGTTTCGGTTGTCCACCAGCGACGCACGACTTATTTCGTTTTGCGTATATTTCGATTTCGGTTAGGTTAAGGTATGGTTGAGAATCTGTAACGACGGCAGGGGCCACGTTACCAATTTCGACGTACGACTTTTGTGGTTAGGTTATAAGTTTCGGATAGAAGTAAGTTCGGGATTGGGGAAGCTACTGGGAAGGACCGTTTACCTCCTCCCGTAGTAATTACGTTGCGGGAGACTTTTGTCTCATATTGGGAATTCGATTATGGAATTTTGTAGAAGTCGTGCATCCGCTGTGTCGGACCTCTCGCCACCAATCGTGGCTCGTAGACTATTTGGAGGAACCTGGTCGTACTCGTTGTGAGATTGGCAAATATTAGGTTACCGTGAACTAGAAGAGCGAAGCGCTAAGTCACATGTCGCGTATTGTACTTCTGTAAAGTCCTCGTGTCGCGTATTGTATGGTGTGTATGAGTTTCCGAATCGTTAAGATAATGAAGTATTATGGAATGTGTAAAAGAACGTTCGAATCGACTCGCGTTCGGGTTTGAGATATTGTTAATGAGTAGGGACTTCGTTGCCGTGTTTTGTAAGTTCGATTCGTTCATCCAGTACTTGTACGTAACCTCTCTATACCGTGCTCATGATTTACTAGAATAAATTCTTATTCTGTTTGGTTACTGAATTACGCTTTCATGAGTCTTGTTAATTTCGGGAGATTCTCTTACCCCGCCCCTCTCCGTTACCACCTCGGTGGGCTGAGCTACCGTCTTCGTGTTCCGCTTCACGCACCTCTTCGGAATTTAGTAACTAACATCTTATATTAATTTCAAGGCTCGAGTGGTAGCCGTAAGCTACCTGGCGCCCAACTAAATTCAATTATTCAACCGAACAACTGTTTAGCCTTTCGTTAGTAAAAAGTATTCCGAAGAGGAGAGCGTGGCGAAGGTGTGCACGTCTTCTCCCGTCTCGAATGAGAGAGAGAAGCGGTTACAATGGAGACTGTATGAAGCGTGAAAGGGCATAAGAAAATAAATAGGTACCATAGAAATGTTTAATCTATCGAAAACATTCGAAAAAAAAAATAGAGAATTTATCAAAACGCAAAAGATTATAAATTATTGTTACAAGTGCTATGGAAACTTTAAACGCGTTTATCTCGAAAACTTTTTTCAGTCTCGTCGTGCAGTAATTGCGAACGAACAGAGGTTCGGTTCGACTTTAAACTATTTGAGCATGTGTACGATATATGTCGTTTTTTTCGCGGATCCTCCAACATAATAGATAGAAACTTCTATCGTTTCTTAAAACTTGTAATTTTCACAAAACTATGACAAAGTTTTGGCTCAGCAATGATTAGTCTTGTATATTTTAATCTATCGAAAAGTTTCGTAAAAAATATAGAATTTTTAAAAGACAAAAGATTATAAATTAATAGTGCAAAAAAAAACAAAAATGTCAACAGCACACGGTGTTCCCAAGCGGTCACCCATCCAATTTTTTTTTTTTTACCCACTAAAACCCCTCACGGTGACCGTCCACCTGCAGCAGGGAGGACCCGGGAACCCGTTTAGACACCACCGGTTCCTCCCCAAAGCAGGCAGGGGGAGTCGAACCCCCTCATCTCGGGGGGAGACTAAGCGGTCACCCATCCAAGTACTAACCGTGCCCAATGCTGCTTAACTTCGGTGATCGGACGAGAACCTTTTTTTTTTTTTTTTTTTTTTTTTTTAAACTCTTTATTAGAAAAATATTTAAACAACAATATGTACATTTATACATTTAGCGTCCTATATGTACAAAGGCACTTAACAAAGTATGGCAGTTTATTATTGTAGTACCTGCTCAGTCTTCAAAGCTTAATCTACTGATGTGGTTCATAAATTTTAAACTATATAATATTATTCACTAGTGTTACATTTGCGGTTTTATGTTATAATAATAATTATTTAATGTAGGAAAATAGAATAAAAACCTACTTATAAAAATTCTCGCATATAAATCTACTTTCAGTCTATATAAAGATTAAATATTAACAGTTTGTCATAGGGTAATTTGTATTTATACTCGAAGGGTAGGTTATAGCTTCTTAATCTAGTAATACTTTCTAATATCTTATTGCACTGTAGCTGATTTTGGTAAAATCTTTCTGCTAAGCCCTTTATATAATTATCAATATATTCTAGTTCTGCTTCTTGATGTAGGTAGGTGATTGGCGTATACCTGTTGGCTGATAATATCATTCTCAAACATTTATTCTGGAGCACTTGCAGTTTTTTCATATGACTGTTTGCCATACTGCACCAGACTGGTGCAGCATATGCTATTATTGGCCTTATTAACATTTTGTATATGAGTTTTTTGTTTTTAACTGTGAGAGCAGAGTCATGCACTATTAACGGATATAGTTTTTTAATTACAGAATAAACTTTCCTGACAATATGTTTTGTATGCATATGAAATGTTAACTTAGAGTCCAAATGAACGCCTAGATATTTGACCGTATGCACTGGAGTTACAGGATGACCATACACTGTTATAGGTTGAATAATTTTTCTGTCATTGACCTTTCTTGCAAATACTATAACTTCTGTTTTGGCTCTGTTAACAGTTATTTTCCAATCTTGATAAAATCTTTCTAGCATACCAATATGTATTTGGAGTTGCTTTGCAGCTACTATTGCAGAAAAAGAGTGAGCGTAGATGGCTAGATCATCTGCAAACAAGGCAGTATTTGTTTTACTAAACTTAGGTATATCATTGATGTAGATGATGAACAATTTGGGTCCAAGTACTGAACCCTGCGGTACGCCTGCTTTTACTTTGCGTTTACTGGACTTTACATTTTCAGTTGATACAATAAGATGTCTGTTTCGTAGATAAGAATGTATAAACTTAATGAGTACATCTGGATAATTATTTATGATCATTTTGTATATTAGTCCATCAATCCATACTTTGTCAAAGGCCTTTTCGATGTCTAGCAACGTCATTACTGTTGTTTTCCCTTTATTAAAGTTAATACTGATATCATTTACTATCCTTGTGACTTGTTGAACTGTATTGTGCTTTTTCCTGAATCCAAATTGTTCATCTATTATGATATTGTGGTTACTTTCATAGGCATTGAGTCTTTTCAGGATAATTTTTTCTGTTAATTTACTAAGAGTACAGAGAAGGCTAATAGGTCTATAGCTAGCTGGTTCATCGCTTTTTTTTCCAGGTTTGAGTATTGGTGTTACAAGTCCAGTTTTCCAATGTGTACTAAAGTACCCTAATTTTAGTGATGCATTCATGATGTACATTATTTGTACCACTGCTTTTTTGGTGAGATTTTTAAGAATTATATTTTGTATACCGTCCATCCCGGGCGCTTTGCGAGAAGGCATTTTACTTATTTCTTCAAATATTTCTTTTGGATTGGTATAATATTTATAAGCCTCTGGACTTGATGAGTTTTCTAGAAAGTTTCTTGTTATTTCTATTATGTTTGTTTGTTGGATTGTGTTGTTCACGAGCTCAATATTATGTACCTCTTCAAATTGTGTAGCAAGCATGTCAGCTTTTGCATCATCCGTCAAAGCTTCAATTCCATTTTTTATTAATGTTGGCATTGGGTGATATTCTGATTTAAAAATTTTTGTCATCCTCCATAAAGAATTATCATTAGGATTTAATTTCTTTAATTGTTTTTCCCATATATTATTTCTATGTTCGATTATGTTTTTCTTGATAGATCTGTTCAGTTTATTGACTGCGGCTTTAACTTGGGGTATTTTTGTTCTTTGCCAAACTTTACGCTGCTTATTTCTTTCTTTAATTAAGTATGTTATTTTAGGTGGTAACTTTTCACTAATTTTGTTAATATCTTTAGTTGGTATTGTTTGTCTGTTGGATTAAACGTTCTATTTCCATAGCATTGCATTTATAATTTGAGATTCGTTAGATACTTTTCTCCGTTACAAAATACAATCGATCCTTTGTATTGAGTGTTATCTCTAGCGAGATCTGACCACTCTACTCTCCCTTAAACTTCGTCGCACGTGGGTCTTTGTGCCTATGTCGTATGCATCGGTACGACGTTCGGTTTTTCTTTAGTCTAGTGAGTCACAGAGAAGTGAAAAGACGTGCCTCCTTATACAGTCGAGAATAAAGAACTGAGTGTGTTATATTATAATAAAGCGTATTTATTTCACCATAATCCCAACATTGTCTAATGCAATAATTAATGTTATTAGTAAGTTTTTGTACTTCTTTATCTATATCACCCTTAGTTGAAATTCTAGGTGTAATTTCTATTCTATCATTAAGTAGTTTACGGAATTCTTTCCAGTCGGCTTTTTCATATACGTATGTTTTCTTAGTTCTCTTAACTATGTGCTGTGCAGCGAGTTTAAGTAATACAGGATTGTGGTCCGAACTTAATTCATGTCGAACTTCAAGATTTGATACATTACTTACATTTCTGTTAATTGCAATGTCTATTGTTGTTGGTGTTGTGTTATTAGGTGGATAGTTAGTTGGTTCATCTGGGTACATTACAGTACAATTGTTGTTTGATACATAGTTTGCTAGAATTCTGCCGCTTGTGTTGTTTCTATTACAATTCCAGTTTAAATGAGTAGCATTGAGATCACCTATTAGTAGCACTTTATCCCCAGAGTTTACCAGCTCGTCTAAATCTCTGTTTTTAAGTACCAAACTTGGTTTTCTGTAAGCAGCTATCACGTTAACCCTGCTTAATAATGTGATTCCTACAGCTTCCAGTGTTATGCCGTCACTAATTTTAAGTATTTTATGTGGTATACTATTTTTAACTAATATAGCTACTCCGCCTGCTGAATTTTCTCTTTCTTTTCTATAACACGTATATCCTTTGATTTTTAATTTATCTTTATTTGTATATTTAGTTTCGTTAATAAGCATTATATCTATTTTATTTCTGTCAAGAAATTCTATTAATTCCCCTATTTTACCTCTGAGTCCATTTGCATTCCAGCTGCATAGTTTTAATCCGTCCATTCTGTTTCTAGTTTAGTGGCAAAGTCAACGAATATTTGAAATTTTTCTAATTTTGTATGACATTGCTCTAATCTAATTCTCATTTCCTTAACTATTTTCAGCATGACTTTAATATTGCAAATTTGATTTATTTGATTTATTTCACGTGATAGCTCTATTAATTCCGAACACTGATAATTATTATTTGTTACCGTATTTTCATTGATCACTGGATTAATTATTTTGCCAGTGGCATTTGTATCATCTACATAGTTGTTGCGTCGTTGCCAAGCATTTATTGATGGTCCTGCCTTTGTTTTTAAAATAGGGAATTGTGCGTGATCTTTTATATTAAGGTTTGTATTATTATTCGTTTGCTTAGCTCTAACAGTGGGTATGTTCTTACTTGTAAGCATTCTAAGTCTTCTTTGGTATACTTGACAAATTGTTGCGTTCGCTGGATGATCCCCCTCACAATTAGCGCATTTGGCGGGAGTGTCTTTCGCTTTTGTACAGTCCCTTGTCAAATGTTTTTCAGCACACTTAAGGCATACAGGTTCTGCATAACAGTTGGCAGTTGCATGTCCCCACTCTTGACATCTATGACATTGTGTTATTCTTTTTTTATTGATGTAGTTTTCCCAACTTATTTTTGTGTATCCAAGATATTGTACTTTTTGTTTTAATTGTGCTATTTGTGTTTCAGCGCTAAAAGTTATCATGTATAATGGTCTGGATGTATCTCTCATTAAATTAGAACGAATGGCATTGAAGCCTAGATCTTTAAGTTCTTCTAATATTTGTGTCGTAGACATCTCAGCATGTAGGCCTCTAATTACGAATACTCGTTCTTTGTTTTCTTTTTCAGTAAATGTATGGAATTGTATTTTGTTTTCTTGCCACATTACTTTTAATAACTGAAAGTCTGCTTTACACATCGTAAAAACTTCTGTGTAGCCTTTATTATACTTAATATGGAATTTTTCTTTTATGATGTCCTTGACTTTATTCAGGAATTTATAATGATCACTAATTTCACCATGTATAACTAACGGTGGTGGTTTTTTCAATTGTTTAACATTCGATGTTTTGTTTGTAGATTTTTCTCTGGAATTATTATTTTTCTCATTAACTTTGCTTGGGTCATCCATGTCCGTATCCAGATCCGAGTCATCTTCAGTTAAAGCTTCGTATCTGTTTTTTGTGGTTATAGCCGAAATATTCTTGTACGCAGACATTTTTCTTTCGGCGTTATTACGCTTCGATGTATTTGCTTCTGAGGTTTCTAATTTTCTTTTTTTAGACAGAATTATGTAGTTCGAGAAATTGGGTTCCGAATGTTCTCCTCCGTTGGAGACATTATTTTCGTTTTTTATTAGGTTAGCTTCCAGTATTTCGCTCTTTTTAATAGTATTATGAAATTTCAACTTTATTTGTAAGTAATATATAGTTACCGAGGTTGGTCTTATACCTCGACAGCAATATGAAGTAACACCTTCCTTTTATTAGTATGATTTTTATCTCCAACGCTCTCTAGTTCGATAGTTCGATCCGGACGGAACGAGGAGACGAACGGGAGTGGGCGGACGAGAACCAGTGCTTTCAGCGTGGTATGGCCGTTGACGATATACTTAGGCACTTATCTCGCACATGCTATTTCATTGTTTTTAATGATAAACGACGAAAACTCACGACGGTACCCTAATTGTATTTAGTGGAAAAGACATCGCGTCGTGTTTGAACAATACGGGGAAACACGGATATTCTCGCAGTTCCGTCTATAAAGATATTGCTCTACATGGAGACTGTATGAAGCGTGAAAGGGCATAAAAAAATAAATACCATAGAAATGTTTAATCTATCGAAAACATTCGAAGAAAAAACAGAGAATTTATCAAAACGCTAAAGATTATAAATTATTGTTACAAGTGCTATGGAAACTTTAAACGCGTTTATCTTGAAAACTTTGTTCAGTCTCGTCGTGCAGTGATTGCGAACGAACAGAGGTTCGGTTCGACTTTAAACTATTTGAGCATGTGTCCGATATATGTCGTTTTTTTCGCGGATCCTCCAACATAATAGATAGAAACTTCTGTCGTTTCTTAAAACTTGTAATTTTCACAAGACTACGACAAAGTTTTGGCTCAGTCTCGAAAAAAATATAGAATTTTTAAGCGACAAAAGATTATAAATTAATAGTGCAAAAAAAAACAAAAATGTCAACAGCACACGGTGTTCCCAAGCGGTCACCCATCCAAGTACTAACCGTGCCCAATGCTGCTTAACTTCGGTGATCGGACGAGAACCAGTGCTTTCAGCGTGGTATGGCCGTTGACGATATACTTAGGCACTTATCTCGCACATGCTATTTCATTGTTTTTAATGATAAACGACGAAAACTCACGACGGTACCCTAATTGTATTTAGTGGAAAAGACATCGCGTCGTGTTTGAACAATACGGGGAAACACGGATATTCTCGCAGTTCCGTCTATAAAGATATTGCTCTACATGGAGACTGTATGAAGCGTGAAAGGGCATAAAAAAATAAATACCATAGAAATGTTTAATCTATCGAAAACATTCGAAGAAAAAACAGAGAATTTATCAAAACGCTAAAGATCATAAATTATTGTTACAAGTGCTATGGAAACTTTAAACGCGTTTATCTTGAAAACTTTGTTCAGTCTCGTCGTGCAGTGAGTGCGAACGAACAGAGGTTCGGTTCGACTTTAAACTATTTGTGCATGTGTACGATATATGTCGGTTTTTCGCGGATCCTCCAACATAATAGATAGAAACTTCTGTCGTTTCTTAAAACTTGTAATTTTCACAAGACTACGACAAAGTTTTGGCTCAGTCTCGAAAAAAATATAGAATTTTTAAGCGAGAAAAGATTATAAATTAATAGTGCAAAAAAAAACAAAAATGTCAACAGCACACGGTGTTCCCAAGCGGTCACCCATCCAAGTACTAACCGTGCCCAATGCTGCTTAACTTCGGTGATCGGACGAGAACCAGTGCTTTCAGCGTGGTGTGGCCGTTGACGATATATTTAGGCACTTATCTCGCACATGCTATTTCATTGTTTTTAATGATAAACGACGAAAACTCACGACGGTACCCTAATTGTATTTAGTGGAAAAGACATCACGTTGTGGTTGAACAATACGGCGAAACACGGAAATTCTCGCAGTTCCGTCTATAAAGATACTGCTCTACATGGAGACTGTATGAAGCGTGAAAGGGCATAAGAAAATAAATAGGTACCATAGAAATGTTTAATCTATCGAAAACATTCGAAAAAAAAAACAGAGAATTTATCAAAACGCAAAAGATTATAAATTATTGTTACAAGTGCTATGGAAACTTTAAACGCGTTTATCTCGAAAACTTTTTTCAGTCTCGTCGTGCAGTGATTGCGAACGAACAGAGGTTCGGTTCGACTTTAAACTATTTGAGCATGTGTCCGATATATGTCGTTTTTTTCGCGGATCCTCCAACATAATGGATAGAAACTTCTGTCGTTTCTTAAAACTTGTAATTTTCACAAAACTACGACAAAGTTTTGGCTCAGTTTCGAAAAAAATATAGAATTTTTAAGCGAGAAAAGATTATAAATTAATAGTGCAAAAAAAAACAAAAATGTCAACAGCACACGGTGTTCCCAAGCGGTCACCCATCCAAGTACTAACCGTGCCCAATGCTGCTTAACTTCGGTGATCGGACGAGAACCAGTGCTTTCAGCGTGGTGTGGCCGTTGACGATATATTTAGGCACTTATCTCGCACATGCTATTTCATTGTTTTTAATGATAAACGACGAAAACTCACGACGGTACCCTAATTGTATTTAGTGGAAAAGACATCACGTTGTGGTTGAACAATACGGCGAAACACGGAAATTCTCGCAGTTCCGTCTATAAAGATACTGCTCTACATGGAGACTGTATGAAGCGTGAAAGGGCATAAGAAAATAAATAGGTACCATAGAAATGTTTAATCTATCGAAAACATTCGAAGAAAAAACAGAGAATTTATCAAAACGCTAAAGATCATAAATTATTGTTACAAGTGCTATGGAAACTTTAAACGCGTTTATCTTGAAAACTTTGTTCAGTCTCGTCGTGCAGTGAGTGCGAACGAACAGAGGTTCGGTTCGACTTTAAACTATTTGTGCATGTGTACGATATATGTCGTTTTTTTGGCGGATCCTCCAACATAATAGATAGAAACTTCTGTCGTTTCTTAAAACTTGTAATTTTCACAAAACTACGACAAAGTTTTGGCTCAGTTTCGAAAAAAATATAGAATTTTTAAGCGAGAAAAGATTATAAATTAATAGTGCAAAAAAAAACAAAAATGTCAACAGCACACGGTGTTCCCAAGCGGTCACCCATCCAAGTACTAACCGTGCCCAATGCTGCTTAACTTCGGTGATCGGACGAGAACCAGTGCTTTCAGCGTGGTATGGCCGTTGACGATATACTTAGGCACTTATCTCGCACATGCTATTTCATTGTTTTTAATGATAAACGACGAAAACTCACGACGGTACCCTAATTGTATTTAGTGGAAAAGACATCGCGTCGTGTTTGAACAATACGGGGAAACACGGATATTCTCGCAGTTCCGTCTATAAAGATATTGCTCTACATGGAGACTGTATGAAGCGTGAAAGGGCATAAAAAAATAAATACCATAGAAATGTTTAATCTATCGAAAACATTCGAAGAAAAAACAGAGAATTTATCAAAACGCTAAAGATTATAAATTATTGTTACAAGTGCTATGGAAACTTTAAACGCGTTTATCTTGAAAACTTTGTTCAGTCTCGTCGTGCAGTGATTGCGAACGAACAGAGGTTCGGTTCGACTTTAAACTATTTGAGCATGTGTCCGATATATGTCGTTTTTTTCGCGGATCCTCCAACATAATGGATAGAAACTTCTGTCGTTTCTTAAAACTTGTAATTTTCACAAAACTACGACAAAGTTTTGGCTCAGTTTCGAAAAAAATATAGAATTTTTAAGCGAGAAAAGATTATAAATTAATAGTGCAAAAAAAAACAAAAATGTCAACAGCACACGGTGTTCCCAAGCGGTCACCCATCCAAGTACTAACCGTGCCCAATGCTGCTTAACTTCGGTGATCGGACGAGAACCAGTGCTTTCAGCGTGGTATGGCCGTTGACGATATACTTAGGCACTTATCTCGCACATGCTATTTCATTGTTTTTAATGATAAACGACGAAAACTCACGACGGTACCCTAATTGTATTTAGTGGAAAAGACATCACGTCGTGTTTGAACAATACGGGGAAACACGGATATTCTCGCAGTTCCGTCTATAAAGATATTGCTCTACATGGAGACTGTATGAAGCGTGAAAGGGCATAAAAAAATAAATACCATAGAAATGTTTAATCTATCGAAAACATTCGAAGAAAAAACAGAGAATTTATCAAAACGCTAAAGATTATAAATTATTGTTACAAGTTCTATGGAAACTTTAAACGCGTTTATCTTGAAAACTTTGTTCAGTCTCGTTTTGCAGTGATTGCGAACGAACATAGGTTCGATTCGACTTTAAACTATTTGAGCATGTGTCCGATATATGTCGGTTTTTCGCGGATCCTCCAACATAATAGATAGAAACTTCTGTCGTTTCTTAAAACTTGTAATTTTCACAAGACTACGACAAAGTTTTGGCTCAGTCTCGAAAAAAATATAGAATTTTTAAGCGAGAAAAGATTATAAATTAATAGTGCAAAAAAAAACAAAAATGTCAACAGCACACGGTGTTCCCAAGCGGTCACCCATCCAAGTACTAACCGTGCCCAATGCTGCTTAACTTCGGTGATCGGACGAGAACCAGTGCTTTCAGCGTGGTGTGGCCGTTGACGATATATTTAGGCACTTATCTCGCACATGCTATTTCATTGTTTTTAATGATAAACGACGAAAACTCACGACGGTACCCTAATTGTATTTAGTGGAAAAGACATCACGTTGTGGTTGAACAATACGGCGAAACACGGAAATTCTCGCAGTTCCGTCTATAAAGATACTGCTCTACATGGAGACTGTATGAAGCGTGAAAGGGCATAAGAAAATAAATAGGTACCATAGAAATGTTTAATCTATCGAAAACATTCGAAGAAAAAACAGAGAATTTATCAAAACGCTAAAGATTATAAATTATTGTTACAAGTGCTATGGAAACTTTAAACGCGTTTATCTTGAAAACTTTGTTCAGTCTCGTCGTGCAGTGAGTGCGAACGAACAGAGGTTCGGTTCGACTTTAAACTATTTGTGCATGTGTACGATATATGTCGTTTTTTTCGCGGATCCTCCAACATAATAGATAGAAACTTCTGTCGTTTCTTAAAACTTGTAATTTTCACAAGACTACGACAAAGTTTTGGCTCAGTCTCGAAAAAAATATAGAATTTTTAAGCGACAAAAGATTATAAATTAATAGAGCAAAAAAAAAAAAAAATGTCAACAGCACACGGTGTTCCCAAGCGGTCACCCATCCAAGTACTAACCGTGCCCAATGCTGCTTAACTTCGGTGATCGGACGAGAACCAGTGCTTTCAGCGTGGTATGGCCGTTGACGATATACTTAGGCACTTATCTCGCACATGCTATTTCATTGTTTTTAATGATAAACGACGAAAACTCACGACGGTACCCTAATTGTATTTAGTGGAAAAGACATCACGTCGTGTTTGAACAATACGGGGAAACACGGATATTCTCGCAGTTCCGTCTATAAAGATATTGCTCTACATGGAGACTGTATGAAGCGTGAAAGGGCATAAAAAAATAAATACCATAGAAATGTTTAATCTATCGAAAACATTCGAAGATAAACAGAGAATTTATCAAAACGCTAAAGATCATAAATTATTGTTACAAGTGCTATGGAAACTTTAAACGCGTTTATCTTGAAAACTTTGTTCAGTCTCGTCGTGCAGTGAGTGCGAACGAACAGAGGTTCGGTTCGACTTTAAACTATTTGTGCATGTGTACGATATATGTCGTTTTTTTGGCGGATCCTCCAACATAATAGATAGAAACTTCTGTCGTTTCTTAAAACTTGTAATTTTCACAAAACTACGACAAAGTTTTGGCTCAGTTTCGAAAAAAATATAGAATTTTTAAGCGAGAAAAGATTATAAATTAATAGTGCAAAAAAAAACAAAAATGTCAACAGCACACGGTGTTCCCAAGCGGTCACCCATCCAAGTACTAACCGTGCCCAATGCTGCTTAACTTCGGTGATCGGACGAGAACCAGTGCTTTCAGCGTGGTATGGCCGTTGACGATATACTTAGGCACTTATCTCGCACATGCTATTTCATTGTTTTTAATGATAAACGACGAAAACTCACGACGGTACCCTAATTGTATTTAGTGGAAAAGACATCGCGTCGTGTTTGAACAATACGGGGAAACACGGATATTCTCGCAGTTCCGTCTATAAAGATATTGCTCTACATGGAGACTGTATGAAGCGTGAAAGGGCATAAAAAAATAAATACCATAGAAATGTTTAATCTATCGAAAACATTCGAAGAAAAAACAGAGAATTTATCAAAACGCTAAAGATTATAAATTATTGTTACAAGTTCTATGGAAACTTTAAACGCGTTTATCTTAAAAACTTTGTTCAGTCTCGTCGTGCAGTGATTGCGAACGAACAGAGGTTCGGTTCGACTTTAAACTATTTGAGCATGTGTCCGATATATGTCGTTTTTTTCGCGGATCCTCCAACATAATAGATAGAAACTTCTGTCGTTTCTTAAAACTTGTAATTTTCACAAGACTACGACAAAGTTTTGGCTCAGTCTCGAAAAAAATATAGAATTTTTAAGCGACAAAAGATTATAAATTAATAGTGCAAAAAAAAACAAAAATGTCAACAGCACACGGTGTTCCCAAGCGGTCACCCATCCAAGTACTAACCGTGCCCAATGCTGCTTAACTTCGGTGATCGGACGAGAACCAGTGCTTTCAGCGTGGTGTGGCCGTTGACGATATATTTAGGCACTTATCTCGCACATGCTATTTCATTGTTTTTAATGATAAACGACGAAAACTCACGACGGTACCCTAATTGTATTTAGTGGAAAAGACATCACGTTGTGGTTGAACAATACGGCGAAACACGGAAATTCTCGCAGTTCCGTCTATAAAGATACTGCTCTACATGGAGACTGTATGAAGCGTGAAAGGGCATAAAAAAATAAATACCATAGAAATGTTTAATCTATCGAAAACATTCGAAGAAAAAACAGAGAATTTATCAAAACGCTAAAGATTATAAATTATTGTTACAAGTTCTATGGAAACTTTAAACGCGTTTATCTTGAAAACTTTGTTCAGTCTCGTTTTGCAGTGATTGCGAACGAACATAGGTTCGATTCGACTTTAAACTATTTGAGCATGTGTCCGATATATGTCGGTTTTTCGCGGATCCTCCAACATAATAGATAGAAACTTCTGTCGTTTCTTAAAACTTGTAATTTTCACAAGACTACGACAAAGTTTTGGCTCAGTCTCGAAAAAAATATAGAATTTTTAAGCGACAAAAGATTATAAATTAATAGTGCAAAAAAAAACAAAAATGTCAACAGCACACGGTGTTCCCAAGCGGTCACCCATCCAAGTACTAACCGTGCCCAATGCTGCTTAACTTCGGTGATCGGACGAGAACCAGTGCTTTCAGCGTGGTGTGGCCGTTGACGATATATTTAGGCACTTATCTCGCACATGCTATTTCATTGTTTTTAATGATAAACGACGAAAACTCACGACGGTACCCTAATTGTATTTAGTGGAAAAGACATCACGTTGTGGTTGAACAATACGGCGAAACACGGAAATTCTCGCAGTTCCGTCTATAAAGATACTGCTCTACATGGAGACTGTATGAAGCGTGAAAGGGCATAAGAAAATAAATAGGTACCATAGAAATGTTTAATCTATCGAAAACATTCGAAAAAAAAAACAGAGAATTTATCAAAACGCAAAAGATTATAAATTATTGTTACAAGTGCTATGGAAACTTTAAACGCGTTTATCTCGAAAACTTTTTTCAGTCTCGTCGTGCAGTGATTGCGAACGAACAGAGGTTCGGTTCGACTTTAAACTATTTGAGCATGTGTCCGATATATGTCGTTTTTTTCGCGGATCCTCCAACATAATGGATAGAAACTTCTGTCGTTTCTTAAAACTTGTAATTTTCACAAAACTACGACAAAGTTTTGGCTCAGTTTCGAAAAAAATATAGAATTTTTAAGCGAGAAAAGATTATAAATTAATAGTGCAAAAAAAAACAAAAATGTCAACAGCACACGGTGTTCCCAAGCGGTCACCCATCCAAGTACTAACCGTGCCCAATGCTGCTTAACTTCGGTGATCGGACGAGAACCAGTGCTTTCAGCGTGGTGTGGCCGTTGACGATATATTTAGGCACTTATCTCGCACATGCTATTTCATTGTTTTAAATGATAAACGACGAAAACTCACGACGGTACCCTAATTGTATTTAGTGGAAAAGACATCACGTTGTGGTTGAACAATACGGCGAAACACGGAAATTCTCGCAGTTCCGTCTATAAAGATACTGCTCTACATGGAGACTGTATGAAGCGTGAAAGGGCATAAGAAAATAAATAGGTACCATAGAAATGTTTAATCTATCGAAAACATTCGAAAAAAAAAACAGAGAATTTATCAAAACGCAAAAGATTATAAATTATTGTTACAAGTGCTATGGAAACTTTAAACGCGTTTATCTCGAAAACTTTTTTCAGTCTCGTCGTGCAGTGATTGCGAACGAACAGAGGTTCGGTTCGACTTTAAACTATTTGAGCATGTGTCCGATATATGTCGTTTTTTTCGCGGATCCTCCAACATAATGGATAGAAACTTCTGTCGTTTCTTAAAACTTGTAATTTTCACAAAACTACGACAAAGTTTTGGCTCAGTTTCGAAAAAAATATAGAATTTTTAAGCGAGAAAAGATTATAAATTAATAGTGCAAAAAAAAACAAAAATGTCAACAGCACACGGTGTTCCCAAGCGGTCACCCATCCAAGTACTAACCGTGCCCAATGCTGCTTAACTTCGGTGATCGGACGAGAACCAGTGCTTTCAGCGTGGTATGGCCGTTGACGATATACTTAGGCACTTATCTCGCACATGCTATTTCATTGTTTTTAATGATAAACGACGAAAACTCACGACGGTACCCTAATTGTATTTAGTGGAAAAGACATCACGTCGTGTTTGAACAATACGGGGAAACACGGATATTCTCGCAGTTCCGTCTATAAAGATATTGCTCTACATGGAGACTGTATGAAGCGTGAAAGGGCATAAAAAAATAAATACCATAGAAATGTTTAATCTATCGAAAACATTCGAAGAAAAAACAGAGAATTTATCAAAACGCTAAAGATTATAAATTATTGTTACAAGTTCTATGGAAACTTTAAACGCGTTTATCTTGAAAACTTTGTTCAGTCTCGTTTTGCAGTGATTGCGAACGAACATAGGTTCGATTCGACTTTAAACTATTTGAGCATGTGTCCGATATATGTCGGTTTTTCGCGGATCCTCCAACATAATGGATAGAAACTTCTGTCGTTTCTTAAAACTTGTAATTTTCACAAAACTACGACAAAGTTTTGGCTCAGTTTCGAAAAAAATATAGAATTTTTAAGCGAGAAAAGATTATAAATTAATAGTGCAAAAAAAAACAAAAATGTCAACAGCACACGGTGTTCCCAAGCGGTCACCCATCCAAGTACTAACCGTGCCCAATGCTGCTTAACTTCGGTGATCGGACGAGAACCAGTGCTTTCAGCGTGGTGTGGCCGTTGACGATATATTTAGGCACTTATCTCGCACATGCTATTTCATTGTTTTTAATGATAAACGACGAAAACTCACGACGGTACCCTAATTGTATTTAGTGGAAAAGACATCACGTTGTGGTTGAACAATACGGCGAAACACGGAAATTCTCGCAGTTCCGTCTATAAAGATACTGCTCTACATGGAGACTGTATGAAGCGTGAAAGGGCATAAGAAAATAAATAGGTACCATAGAAATGTTTAATCTATCGAAAACATTCGAAGAAAAAACAGAGAATTTATCAAAACGCTAAAGATCATAAATTATTGTTACAAGTGCTATGGAAACTTTAAACGCGTTTATCTTGAAAACTTTGTTCAGTCTCGTCGTGCAGTGAGTGCGAACGAACAGAGGTTCGGTTCGACTTTAAACTATTTGTGCATGTGTACGATATATGTCGTTTTTTTGGCGGATCCTCCAACATAATAGATAGAAACTTCTGTCGTTTCTTAAAACTTGTAATTTTCACAAAACTACGACAAAGTTTTGGCTCAGTTTCGAAAAAAATATAGAATTTTTAAGCGAGAAAAGATTATAAATTAATAGTGCAAAAAAAAACAAAAATGTCAACAGCACACGGTGTTCCCAAGCGGTCACCCATCCAAGTACTAACCGTGCCCAATGCTGCTTAACTTCGGTGATCGGACGAGAACCAGTGCTTTCAGCGTGGTATGGCCGTTGACGATATACTTAGGCACTTATCTCGCACATGCTATTTCATTGTTTTTAATGATAAACGACGAAAACTCACGACGGTACCCTAATTGTATTTAGTGGAAAAGACATCGCGTCGTGTTTGAACAATACGGGGAAACACGGATATTCTCGCAGTTCCGTCTATAAAGATATTGCTCTACATGGAGACTGTATGAAGCGTGAAAGGGCATAAAAAAATAAATACCATAGAAATGTTTAATCTATCGAAAACATTCGAAGAAAAAACAGAGAATTTATCAAAACGCTAAAGATTATAAATTATTGTTACAAGTTCTATGGAAACTTTAAACGCGTTTATCTTAAAAACTTTGTTCAGTCTCGTCGTGCAGTGATTGCGAACGAACAGAGGTTCGGTTCGACTTTAAACTATTTGAGCATGTGTCCGATATATGTCGTTTTTTTCGCGGATCCTCCAACATAATAGATAGAAACTTCTGTCGTTTCTTAAAACTTGTAATTTTCACAAGACTACGACAAAGTTTTGGCTCAGTCTCGAAAAAAATATAGAATTTTTAAGCGACAAAAGATTATAAATTAATAGAGCAAAAAAAAAAAAAAATGTCAACAGCACACGGTGTTCCCAAGCGGTCACCCATCCAAGTACTAACCGTGCCCAATGCTGCTTAACTTCGGTGATCGGACGAGAACCAGTGCTTTCAGCGTGGTATGGCCGTTGACGATATACTTAGGCACTTATCTCGCACATGCTATTTCATTGTTTTTAATGATAAACGACGAAAACTCACGACGGTACCCTAATTGTATTTAGTGGAAAAGACATCACGTCGTGTTTGAACAATACGGGGAAATACGGATATTCTCGCAGTTCCGTCTATAAAGATATTGCTCTACATGGAGACTGTATGAAGCGTGAAAGGGCATAAAAAAATAAATACCATAGAAATGTTTAATCTATCGAAAACATTCGAAGAAAAAACAGAGAATTTATCAAAACGCTAAAGATTATAAATTATTGTTACAAGTTCTATGGAAACTTTAAACGCGTTTATCTTAAAAACTTTGTTCAGTCTCGTCGTGCAGTGATTGCGAACGAACAGAGGTTCGGTTCGACTTTAAACTATTTGAGCATGTGTCCGATATATGTCGTTTTTTTCGCGGATCCTCCAACATAATAGATAGAAACTTCTGTCGTTTCTTAAAACTTGTAATTTTCACAAAACTACGACAAAGTTTTGGCTCAGTTTCGAAAAAAATATAGAATTTTTAAGCGAGAAAAGATTATAAATTAATAGTGCAAAAAAAAACAAAAATGTCAACAGCACACGGTGTTCCCAAGCGGTCACCCATCCAAGTACTAACCGTGCCCAATGCTGCTTAACTTCGGTGATCGGACGAGAACCAGTGCTTTCAGCGTGGTATGGCCGTTGACGATATACTTAGGCACTTATCTCGCACATGCTATTTCATTGTTTTTAATGATAAACGACGAAAACTCACGACGGTACCCTAATTGTATTTAGTGGAAAAGACATCACGTCGTGGTTGAACAATACGGGGAAACACGGATATTCTCGCAGTTCCGTCTATAAAGATATTGCTCTACATGGAGACTGTATGAAGCGTGAAAGGGCATAAAAAAATAAATACCATAGAAATGTTTAATCTATCGAAAACATTCGAAGAAAAAACAGAGAATTTATCAAAACGCTAAAGATTATAAATTATTGTTACAAGTGCTATGGAAACTTTAAACGCGTTTATCTTGAAAACTTCGTAGTTCCGTTTATAAAGATATTGCTCTACATGGAGACTGTATGAAGCGTGAAAGGGCATAAAAAAATAAATACCATAGAAATGTTTAATCTATCGAAAACATTCGAAGAAAAAACAGAGAATTTATCAAAACGCTAAAGATTATAAATTATTGTTACAAGTGCTATGGAAACTTTAAACGCGTTTATCTTGAAAACTTTGTTCAGTCTCGTCTTGCAGTGATTGCGAACGAACAGAGGTTCGATTCGACTTTAAACTATTTGAGCATGTGTCCGATATATGTCGTTTTTTTCGCGGATCCTCCAACATAATAGATAGAAACTTCTGCAGTTTCTTAAAACTTGTAATTTTCACAAAACTACGACAAAGTTTTGGCTCAGTTTCGAAAAAAATATAGAATTTTTAAGCGAGAAAAGATTATAAATTAATAGTGCAAAAAAAAACAAAAATGTCAACAGCACACGGTGTTCCCAAGCGGTCACCCATCCAAGTACTAACCGTGCCCAATGCTGCTTAACTTCGGTGATCGGACGAGAACCAGTGCTTTTTATTTTTTTTTTTATTTATATTTTCGTTTATTGAATGGGCTTAGAGAATACAATATTTATAATATTTGACCAATAAACAAATTCTTGCTTAAGTTTTAGTCATAAGATATAATGGCCCCGCTGGCGCTCTACATCGTTGTTTATAACGTTTTGAAATGGTTGCCTACGTTTATCTTATTTTCTTACGTTACGCTTCGTAATACTTAATAGTAAAATTTTACAATTTTGCGTAGAAAAGCCACATGACGAGAACCAGTGCTTTCAGCGTGGTATGGCCGTTGACGATATACTTAGGCACTTATCTTGCACATGCTATTTCATTGTTTTTAATAATAAACGACGAAAACTCACGACGGTACCCTAATTGTATTTAGTGGAAAAGACATCACGTCGTGGTTGAACAATACGGGGAAACACGGATATTCTCGTAGTTCCGTTTATAAAGATATTGCTCTACATGGAGACTGTATGAAGCGTGAAAGGGCATAAAAAAATAAATACCATAGAAATGTTTAATCTATCGAAAACATTCGAAGAAAAAACAGAGAATTTATCAAAACGCTAAAGATTATAAATTATTGTTACAAGTGCTATGGAAACTTTAAACGCGTTTATCTTGAAAACTTTGTTCAGTCTCGTCTTGCAGTGATTGCGAACGAACAGAGGTTCGATTCGACTTTAAACTATTTGAGCATGTGTCCGATATATGTCGTTTTTTTCGCGGATCCTCCAACATAATAGATAGAAACTTCTGTCGTTTCTTAAAACTTGTAATTTTCACAAAACTACGACAAAGTTTTGGCTCAGTTTCGAAAAAAATATAGAATTTTTAAGCGAGAAAAGATTATAAATTAATAGTGCAAAAAAAAACAAAAATGTCAACAGCACACGGTGTTCCCAAGCGGTCACCCATCCAAGTACTAACCGTGCCCAATGCTGCTTAACTTCGGTGATCGGACGAGAACCAGTGCTTTCAGCGTGGTATGGCCGTTGACGATATACTTAGGCACTTATCTCGCACATGCTATTTCATTGTTTTTAATGATAAACGACGAAAACTCACGACGGTACCCTAATTGTATTTAGTGGAAAAGACATCACGTCGTGGTTGAACAATACGGGGAAACACGGATATTCTCGCAGTTCCGTCTATAAAGATATTGCTCTACATGGAGACTGTATGAAGCGTGAAAGGGCATAAAAAAATAAATACCATAGAAATGTTTAATCTATCGAAAACATTCGAAGAAAAAACAGAGAATTTATCAAAACGCTAAAGATTATAAATTATTGTTACAAGTGCTATGGAAACTTTAAACGCGTTTATCTTGAAAACTTTGTTCAGTCTCGTCTTGCAGTGATTGCGAACGAACAGAGGTTCGATTCGACTTTAAACTATTTGAGCATGTGTCCGATATATGTCGTTTTTTTCGCGGATCCTCCAACATAATAGATAGAAACTTCTGTCGTTTCTTAAAACTTGTAATTTTCACAAAACTACGACAAAGTTTTGGCTCAGTTTCGAAAAAAATATAGAATTTTTAAGCGAGAAAAGATTATAAATTAATAGTGCAAAAAAAAAAAAAAATGTCAACAGCACACGGTGTTCCCAAGCGGTCACCCATCCAAGTACTAACCGTGCCCAATGCTGCTTAACTTCGGTGATCGGACGAGAACCAGTGCTTTCAGCGTGGTATGGCCGTTGACGATATACTTAGGCACTTATCTCGCACATGCTATTTCATTGTTTTTAATGATAAACGACGAAAACTCACGACGGTACCCTAATTGTATTTAGTGGAAAAGACATCACGTCGTGGTTGAACAATACGGGGAAACACGGATATTCTCGCAGTTCCGTCTATAAAGATATTGCTCTACATGGAGACTGTATGAAGCGTGAAAGGGCATAAAAAAATAAATACCATAGAAATGTTTAATCTATCGAAAACATTCGAAGAAAAAACAGAGAATTTATCAAAACGCTAAAGATTATAAATTATTGTTACAAGTGCTATGGAAACTTTAAACGCGTTTATCTTGAAAACTTCGTAGTTCCGTTTATAAAGATATTGCTCTACATGGAGACTGTATGAAGCGTGAAAGGGCATAAAAAAATAAATACCATAGAAATGTTTAATCTATCGAAAACATTCGAAGAAAAAACAGAGAATTTATCAAAACGCTAAAGATTATAAATTATTGTTACAAGTGCTATGAAACTTTAAACGCGTTTATCTTGAAAACTTTGTTCAGTCTCGTCTTGCAGTGATTGCGAACGAACAGAGGTTCGATTCGACTTTAAACTATTTGAGCATGTGTCCGATATATGTCGTTTTTTTCGCGGATCCTCCAACATAATAGATAGAAACTTCTGCAGTTTCTTAAAACTTGTAATTTTCACAAAACTACGACAAAGTTTTGGCTCAGTTTCGAAAAAAATATAGAATTTTTAAGCGAGAAAAGATTATAAATTAATAGTGCAAAAAAAAACAAAAATGTCAACAGCACACGGTGTTCCCAAGCGGTCACCCATCCAAGTACTAACCGTGCCCAATGCTGCTTACCTTCGGTGATCGGACGAGAACCAGTGCTTTCAGCGTGGTATGGCCGTTGACGATATACTTAGGCACTTATCCCGCACATGCTATTTCATTGTTTTTAATGATAAACGACGAAAACTCACGACGGTACCCTAATTGTATTTAGTGGAAAAGACATCACGTCGTGGTTGAACAATACGGGGAAACACGGATATTCTCGCAGTTCCGTCTATAAAGATATTGCTCTACATGGAGACTGTATGAAGCGTGAAAGGGCATAAAAAAATAAATACCATAGAAATGTTTAATCTATCGAAAACATTCGAAGAAAAAACAGAGAATTTATCAAAACGCTAAAGATTATAAATTATTGTTACAAGTGCTATGGAAACTTTAAACGCGTTTATCTTGAAAACTTCGTAGTTCCGTTTATAAAGATATTGCTCTACATGGAGACTGTATGAAGCGTGAAAGGGCATAAAAAAATAAATACCATAGAAATGTTTAATCTATCGAAAACATTCGAAGAAAAAACAGAGAATTTATCAAAACGCTAAAGATTATAAATTATTGTTACAAGTGCTATGGAAACTTTAAACGCGTTTATCTTGAAAACTTTGTTCAGTCTCGTCTTGCAGTGATTGCGAACGAACAGAGGTTCGATTCGACTTTAAACTATTTGAGCATGTGTCCGATATATGTCGTTTTTTTCGCGGATCCTCCAACATAATAGATAGAAACTTCTGCAGTTTCTTAAAACTTGTAATTTTCACAAAACTACGACAAAGTTTTGGCTCAGTTTCGAAAAAAATATAGAATTTTTAAGCGAGAAAAGATTATAAATTAATAGTGCAAAAAAAAACAAAAATGTCAACAGCACACGGTGTTCCCAAGCGGTCACCCATCCAAGTACTAACCGTGCCCAATGCTGCTTAACTTCGGTGATCGGACGAGAACCAGTGCTTTTTATTTTTTTTTTTATTTATATTTTCGTTTATTGAATGGGCTTAGAGAATACAATATTTATAATATTTGACCAATAAACAAATTCTTGCTTAAGTTTTAGTCATAAGATATAATGGCCCCGCTGGCGCTCTACATCGTTGTTTATAACGTTTTGAAATGGTTGCCTACGTTTATCTTATTTTCTTACGTTACGCTTCGTAATACTTAATAGTAAAATTTTACAATTTTGCGTAGAAAAGCCACATGACGAGAACCAGTGCTTTCAGCGTGGTATGGCCGTTGACGATATACTTAGGCACTTATCTTGCACATGCTATTTCATTGTTTTTAATAATAAACGACGAAAACTCACGACGGTACCCTAATTGTATTTAGTGGAAAAGACATCACGTCGTGGTTGAACAATACGGGGAAACACGGATATTCTCGTAGTTCCGTTTATAAAGATATTGCTCTACATGGAGACTGTATGAAGCGTGAAAGGGCATAAAAAAATAAATACCATAGAAATGTTTAATCTATCGAAAACATTCGAAGAAAAAACAGAGAATTTATCAAAACGCTAAAGATTATAAATTATTGTTACAAGTGCTATGGAAACTTTAAACGCGTTTATCTTGAAAACTTTGTTCAGTCTCGTCTTGCAGTGATTGCGAACGAACAGAGGTTCGATTCGACTTTAAACTATTTGAGCATGTGTCCGATATATGTCGTTTTTTTCGCGGATCCTCCAACATAATAGATAGAAACTTCTGCAGTTTCTTAAAACTTGTAATTTTCACAAAACTACGACAAAGTTTTGGCTCAGTTTCGAAAAAAATATAGAATTTTTAAGCGAGAAAAGATTATAAATTAATAGTGCAAAAAAAAACAAAAATGTCAACAGCACACGGTGTTCCCAAGCGGTCACCCATCCAAGTACTAACCGTGCCCAATGCTGCTTAACTTCGGTGATCGGACGAGAACCAGTGCTTTCAGCGTGGTATGGCCGTTGACGATATACTTAGGCACTTATCTCGCACATGCTATTTCATTGTTTTTAATGATAAACGACGAAAACTCACGACGGTACCCTAATTGTATTTAGTGGAAAAGACATCACGTCGTGGTTGAACAATACGGGGAAACACGGATATTCTCGTAGTTCCGTTTATAAAGATATTGCTCTACATGGAGACTGTATGAAGCGTGAAAGGGCATAAAAAAATAAATACCATAGAAATGTTTAATCTATCGAAAACATTCGAAGAAAAAACAGAGAATTTATCAAAACGCTAAAGATTATAAATTATTGTTACAAGTGCTATGGAAACTTTAAACGCGTTTATCTTGAAAACTTTGTTCAGTCTCGTCTTGCAGTGATTGCGAACGAACAGAGGTTCGATTCGACTTTAAACTATTTGAGCATGTGTCCGATATATGTCGTTTTTTTCGCGGATCCTCCAACATAATAGATAGAAACTTCTGTCGTTTCTTAAAACTTGTAATTTTCACAAAACTACGACAAAGTTTTGGCTCAGTTTCGAAAAAAATATAGAATTTTTAAGCGAGAAAAGATTATAAATTAATAGTGCAAAAAAAAACAAAAATGTCAACAGCACACGGTGTTCCCAAGCGGTCACCCATCCAAGTACTAACCGTGCCCAATGCTGCTTAACTTCGGTGATCGGACGAGAACCAGTGCTTTCAGCGTGGTATGGCCGTTGACGATATACTTAGGCACTTATCTCGCACATGCTATTTCATTGTTTTTAATGATAAACGACGAAAACTCACGACGGTACCCTAATTGTATTTAGTGGAAAAGACATCACGTCGTGGTTGAACAATACGGGGAAACACGGATATTCTCGTAGTTCCGTTTATAAAGATATTGCTCAACATGGAGACTGTATGAAGCGTGAAAGGGCATAAAAAAATAAATACCATAGAAATGTTTAATCTATCGAAAACATTCGAAGAAAAAACAGAGAATTTATCAAAACGCTAAAGATTATAAATTATTGTTACAAGTGCTATGGAAACTTTAAACGCGTTTATCTTGAAAACTTTGTTCAGTCTCGTCTTGCAGTGATTGCGAACGAACAGAGGTTCGATTCGACTTTAAACTATTTGAGCATGTGTCCGATATATGTCGTTTTTTTCGCGGATCCTCCAACATAATAGATAGAAACTTCTGTCGTTTCTTAAAACTTGTAATTTTCACAAAACTACGACAAAGTTTTGGCTCAGTTTCGAAAAAAATATAGAATTTTTAAGCGAGAAAAGATTATAAATTAATAGTGCAAAAAAAAACAAAAATGTCAACAGCACACGGTGTTCCCAAGCGGTCACCCATCCAAGTACTAACCGTGCCCAATGCTGCTTAACTTCGGTGATCGGACGAGAACCAGTGCTTTCAGCGTGGTATGGCCGTTGACGATATACTTAGGCACTTATCCCGCACATGCTATTTCATTGTTTTTAATGATAAACGACGAAAACTCACGACGGTACCCTAATTGTATTTAGTGGAAAAGACATCACGTCGTGGTTGAACAATACGGGGAAACACGGATATTCTCGTAGTTCCGTTTATAAAGATATTGCTCTACATGGAGACTGTATGAAGCGTGAAAGGGCATAAAAAAATAAATACCATAGAAATGTTTAATCTATCGAAAACATTCGAAGAAAAAACAGAGAATTTATCAAAACGCTAAAGATTATAAATTATTGTTACAAGTGCTATGGAAACTTTAAACGCGTTTATCTTGAAAACTTTGTTCAGTCTCGTCTTGCAGTGATTGCGAACGAACAGAGGTTCGATTCGACTTTAAACTATTTGAGCATGTGTCCGATATATGTCGTTTTTTTCGCGGATCCTCCAACATAATAGATAGAAACTTCTGTCGTTTCTTAAAACTTGTAATTTTCACAAAACTACGACAAAGTTTTGGCTCAGTTTCGAAAAAAATATAGAATTTTTAAGCGAGAAAAGATTATAAATTAATAGTGCAAAAAAAAACAAAAATGTCAACAGCACACGGTGTTCCCAAGCGGTCACCCATCCAAGTACTAACCGTGCCCAATGCTGCTTAACTTCGGTGATCGGACGAGAACCAGTGCTTTCAGCGTGGTATGGCCGTTGACGATATACTTAGGCACTTATCTCGCACATGCTATTTCATTGTTTTTAATGATAAACGACGAAAACTCACGACGGTACCCTAATTGTATTTAGTGGAAAAGACATCACGTCGTGGTTGAACAATACGGGGAAACACGGATATTCTCGCAGTTCCGTCTATAAAGATATTGCTCTACATGGAGACTGTATGAAGCGTGAAAGGGCATAAAAAAATAAATACCATAGAAATGTTTAATCTATCGAAAACATTCGAAGAAAAAACAGAGAATTTATCAAAACGCTAAAGATTATAAATTATTGTTACAAGTGCTATGAAACTTTAAACGCGTTTATCTTGAAAACTTTGTTCAGTCTCGTCTTGCAGTGATTGCGAACGAACAGAGGTTCGATTCGACTTTAAACTATTTGAGCATGTGTCCGATATATGTCGTTTTTTTCGCGGATCCTCCAACATAATAGATAGAAACTTCTGCAGTTTCTTAAAACTTGTAATTTTCACAAAACTACGACAAAGTTTTGGCTCAGTTTCGAAAAAAATATAGAATTTTTAAGCGAGAAAAGATTATAAATTAATAGTGCAAAAAAAAACAAAAATGTCAACAGCACACGGTGTTCCCAAGCGGTCACCCATCCAAGTACTAACCGTGCCCAATGCTGCTTAACTTCGGTGATCGGACGAGAACCAGTGCTTTCAGCGTGGTATGGCCGTTGACGATATACTTAGGCACTTATCTCGCACATGCTATTTCATTGTTTTTAATGATAAACGACGAAAACTCACGACGGTACCCTAATTGTATTTAGTGGAAAAGACATCACGTCGTGGTTGAACAATACGGGGAAACACGGATATTCTCGTAGTTCCGTTTATAAAGATATTGCTCTACATGGAGACTGTATGAAGCGTCAAAGGGCATAAAAAAATAAATACCATAGAAATGTTTAATCTATCGAAAACATTCGAAGAAAAAACAGAGAATTTATCAAAACGCTAAAGATTATAAATTATTGTTACAAGTGCTATGGAAACTTTAAACGCGTTTATCTTGAAAACTTTGTTCAGTCTCGTCTTGCAGTGATTGCGAACGAACAGAGGTTCGATTCGACTTTAAACTATTTGAGCATGTGTCCGATATATGTCGTTTTTTTCGCGGATCCTCCAACATAATAGATAGAAACTTCTGTCGTTTCTTAAAACTTGTAATTTTCACAAAACTACGACAAAGTTTTGGCTCAGTTTCGAAAAAAATATAGAATTTTTAAGCGAGAAAAGATTATAAATTAATAGTGCAAAAAAAAACAAAAATGTCAACAGCACACGGTGTTCCCAAGCGGTCACCCATCCAAGTACTAACCGTGCCCAATGCTGCTTACCTTCGGTGATCGGACGAGAACCAGTGCTTTCAGCGTGGTATGGCCGTTGACGATATACTTAGGCACTTATCCCGCACATGCTATTTCATTGTTTTTAATGATAAACGACGAAAACTCACGACGGTACCCTAATTGTATTTAGTGGAAAAGACATCACGTCGTGGTTGAACAATACGGGGAAACACGGATATTCTCGTAGTTCCGTTTATAAAGATATTGCTCTACATGGAGACTGTATGAAGCGTGAAAGGGCATAAAAAAATAAATACCATAGAAATGTTTAATCTATCGAAAACATTCGAAGAAAAAACAGAGAATTTATCAAAACGCTAAAGATTATAAATTATTGTTACAAGTGCTATGGAAACTTTAAACGCGTTTATCTTGAAAACTTTGTTCAGTCTCGTCTTGCAGTGATTGCGAACGAACAGAGGTTCGATTCGACTTTAAACTATTTGAGCATGTGTCCGATATATGTCGTTTTTTTCGCGGATCCTCCAACATAATAGATAGAAACTTCTGTCGTTTCTTAAAACTTGTAATTTTCACAAAACTACGACAAAGTTTTGGCTCAGTTTCGAAAAAAATATAGAATTTTTAAGCGAGAAAAGATTATAAATTAATAGTGCAAAAAAAAACAAAAATGTCAACAGCACACGGTGTTCCCAAGCGGTCACCCATCCAAGTACTAACCGTGCCCAATGCTGCTTAACTTCGGTGATCGGACGAGAACCAGTGCTTTCAGCGTGGTATGGCCGTTGACGATATACTTAGGCACTTATCTCGCACATGCTATTTCATTGTTTTTAATGATAAACGACGAAAACTCACGACGGTACCCTAATTGTATTTAGTGGAAAAGACATCACGTCGTGGTTGAACAATACGGGGAAACACGGATATTCTCGCAGTTCCGTCTATAAAGATATTGCTCTACATGGAGACTGTATGAAGCGTGAAAGGGCATAAAAAAATAAATACCATAGAAATGTTTAATCTATCGAAAACATTCGAAGAAAAAACAGAGAATTTATCAAAACGCTAAAGATTATAAATTATTGTTACAAGTGCTATGGAAACTTTAAACGCGTTTATCTTGAAAACTTCGTAGTTCCGTTTATAAAGATATTGCTCTACATGGAGACTGTATGAAGCGTGAAAGGGCATAAAAAAATAAATACCATAGAAATGTTTAATCTATCGAAAACATTCGAAGAAAAAACAGAGAATTTATCAAAACGCTAAAGATTATAAATTATTGTTACAAGTGCTATGAAACTTTAAACGCGTTTATCTTGAAAACTTTGTTCAGTCTCGTCTTGCAGTGATTGCGAACGAACAGAGGTTCGATTCGACTTTAAACTATTTGAGCATGTGTCCGATATATGTCGTTTTTTTCGCGGATCCTCCAACATAATAGATAGAAACTTCTGCAGTTTCTTAAAACTTGTAATTTTCACAAAACTACGACAAAGTTTTGGCTCAGTTTCGAAAAAAATATAGAATTTTTAAGCGAGAAAAGATTATAAATTAATAGTGCAAAAAAAAACAAAAATGTCAACAGCACACGGTGTTCCCAAGCGGTCACCCATCCAAGTACTAACCGTGCCCAATGCTGCTTACCTTCGGTGATCGGACGAGAACCAGTGCTTTCAGCGTGGTATGGCCGTTGACGATATACTTAGGCACTTATCCCGCACATGCTATTTCATTGTTTTTAATGATAAACGACGAAAACTCACGACGGTACCCTAATTGTATTTAGTGGAAAAGACATCACGTCGTGGTTGAACAATACGGGGAAACACGGATATTCTCGCAGTTCCGTCTATAAAGATATTGCTCTACATGGAGACTGTATGAAGCGTGAAAGGGCATAAAAAAATAAATACCATAGAAATGTTTAATCTATCGAAAACATTCGAAGAAAAAACAGAGAATTTATCAAAACGCTAAAGATTATAAATTATTGTTACAAGTGCTATGGAAACTTTAAACGCGTTTATCTTGAAAACTTTGTTCAGTCTCGTCTTGCAGTGATTGCGAACGAACAGAGGTTCGATTCGACTTTAAACTATTTGAGCATGTGTCCGATATATGTCGTTTTTTTCGCGGATCCTCCAACATAATAGATAGAAACTTCTGTCGTTTCTTAAAACTTGTAATTTTCACAAAACTACGACAAAGTTTTGGCTCAGTTTCGAAAAAAATATAGAATTTTTAAGCGAGAAAAGATTATAAATTAATAGTGCAAAAAAAAACAAAAATGTCAACAGCACACGGTGTTCCCAAGCGGTCACCCATCCAAGTACTAACCGTGCCCAATGCTGCTTAACTTCGGTGATCGGACGAGAACCAGTGCTTTCAGCGTGGTATGGCCGTTGACGATATACTTAGGCACTTATCTCGCACATGCTATTTCATTGTTTTTAATGATAAACGACGAAAACTCACGACGGTACCCTAATTGTATTTAGTGGAAAAGACATCACGTCGTGGTTGAACAATACGGGGAAACACGGATATTCTCGCAGTTCCGTCTATAAAGATATTGCTCTACATGGAGACTGTATGAAGCGTGAAAGGGCATAAAAAAATAAATACCATAGAAATGTTTAATCTATCGAAAACATTCGAAGAAAAAACAGAGAATTTATCAAAACGCTAAAGATTATAAATTATTGTTACAAGTGCTATGGAAACTTTAAACGCGTTTATCTTGAAAACTTCGTAGTTCCGTTTATAAAGATATTGCTCTACATGGAGACTGTATGAAGCGTGAAAGGGCATAAAAAAATAAATACCATAGAAATGTTTAATCTATCGAAAACATTCGAAGAAAAAACAGAGAATTTATCAAAACGCTAAAGATTATAAATTATTGTTACAAGTGCTATGGAAACTTTAAACGCGTTTATCTTGAAAACTTTGTTCAGTCTCGTCTTGCAGTGATTGCGAACGAACAGAGGTTCGATTCGACTTTAAACTATTTGAGCATGTGTCCGATATATGTCGTTTTTTTCGCGGATCCTCCAACATAATAGATAGAAACTTCTGCAGTTTCTTAAAACTTGTAATTTTCACAAAACTACGACAAAGTTTTGGCTCAGTTTCGAAAAAAATATAGAATTTTTAAGCGAGAAAAGATTATAAATTAATAGTGCAAAAAAAAACAAAAATGTCAACAGCACACGGTGTTCCCAAGCGGTCACCCATCCAAGTACTAACCGTGCCCAATGCTGCTTAACTTCGGTGATCGGACGAGAACCAGTGCTTTTTATTTTTTTTTTTATTTATATTTTCGTTTATTGAATGGGCTTAGAGAATACAATATTTATAATATTTGACCAATAAACAAATTCTTGCTTAAGTTTTAGTCATAAGATATAATGGCCCCGCTGGCGCTCTACATCGTTGTTTATAACGTTTTGAAATGGTTGCCTACGTTTATCTTATTTTCTTACGTTACGCTTCGTAATACTTAATAGTAAAATTTTACAATTTTGCGTAGAAAAGCCACATGACGAGAACCAGTGCTTTCAGCGTGGTATGGCCGTTGACGATATACTTAGGCACTTATCTTGCACATGCTATTTCATTGTTTTTAATAATAAACGACGAAAACTCACGACGGTACCCTAATTGTATTTAGTGGAAAAGACATCACGTCGTGGTTGAACAATACGGGGAAACACGGATATTCTCGTAGTTCCGTTTATAAAGATATTGCTCTACATGGAGACTGTATGAAGCGTGAAAGGGCATAAAAAAATAAATACCATAGAAATGTTTAATCTATCGAAAACATTCGAAGAAAAAACAGAGAATTTATCAAAACGCTAAAGATTATAAATTATTGTTACAAGTGCTATGGAAACTTTAAACGCGTTTATCTTGAAAACTTTGTTCAGTCTCGTCTTGCAGTGATTGCGAACGAACAGAGGTTCGATTCGACTTTAAACTATTTGAGCATGTGTCCGATATATGTCGTTTTTTTCGCGGATCCTCCAACATAATAGATAGAAACTTCTGTCGTTTCTTAAAACTTGTAATTTTCACAAAACTACGACAAAGTTTTGGCTCAGTTTCGAAAAAAATATAGAATTTTTAAGCGAGAAAAGATTATAAATTAATAGTGCAAAAAAAAACAAAAATGTCAACAGCACACGGTGTTCCCAAGCGGTCACCCATCCAAGTACTAACCGTGCCCAATGCTGCTTAACTTCGGTGATCGGACGAGAACCAGTGCTTTCAGCGTGGTATGGCCGTTGACGATATACTTAGGCACTTATCTCGCACATGCTATTTCATTGTTTTTAATGATAAACGACGAAAACTCACGACGGTACCCTAATTGTATTTAGTGGAAAAGACATCACGTCGTGGTTGAACAATACGGGGAAACACGGATATTCTCGCAGTTCCGTCTATAAAGATATTGCTCTACATGGAGACTGTATGAAGCGTGAAAGGGCATAAAAAAATAAATACCATAGAAATGTTTAATCTATCGAAAACATTCGAAGAAAAAACAGAGAATTTATCAAAACGCTAAAGATTATAAATTATTGTTACAAGTGCTATGGAAACTTTAAACGCGTTTATCTTGAAAACTTTGTTCAGTCTCGTCTTGCAGTGATTGCGAACGAACAGAGGTTCGATTCGACTTTAAACTATTTGAGCATGTGTCCGATATATGTCGTTTTTTTCGCGGATCCTCCAACATAATAGATAGAAACTTCTGTCGTTTCTTAAAACTTGTAATTTTCACAAAACTACGACAAAGTTTTGGCTCAGTTTCGAAAAAAATATAGAATTTTTAAGCGAGAAAAGATTATAAATTAATAGTGCAAAAAAAAACAAAAATGTCAACAGCACACGGTGTTCCCAAGCGGTCACCCATCCAAGTACTAACCGTGCCCAATGCTGCTTAACTTCGGTGATCGGACGAGAACCAGTGCTTTCAGCGTGGTATGGCCGTTGACGATATACTTAGGCACTTATCTCGCACATGCTATTTCATTGTTTTTAATGATAAACGACGAAAACTCACGACGGTACCCTAATTGTATTTAGTGGAAAAGACATCACGTCGTGGTTGAACAATACGGGGAAACACGGATATTCTCGCAGTTCCGTCTATAAAGATATTGCTCTACATGGAGACTGTATGAAGCGTGAAAGGGCATAAAAAAATAAATACCATAGAAATGTTTAATCTATCGAAAACATTCGAAGAAAAAACAGAGAATTTATCAAAACGCTAAAGATTATAAATTATTGTTACAAGTGCTATGGAAACTTTAAACGCGTTTATCTTGAAAACTTCGTAGTTCCGTTTATAAAGATATTGCTCTACATGGAGACTGTATGAAGCGTGAAAGGGCATAAAAAAATAAATACCATAGAAATGTTTAATCTATCGAAAACATTCGAAGAAAAAACAGAGAATTTATCAAAACGCTAAAGATTATAAATTATTGTTACAAGTGCTATGAAACTTTAAACGCGTTTATCTTGAAAACTTTGTTCAGTCTCGTCTTGCAGTGATTGCGAACGAACAGAGGTTCGATTCGACTTTAAACTATTTGAGCATGTGTCCGATATATGTCGTTTTTTTCGCGGATCCTCCAACATAATAGATAGAAACTTCTGCAGTTTCTTAAAACTTGTAATTTTCACAAAACTACGACAAAGTTTTGGCTCAGTTTCGAAAAAAATATAGAATTTTTAAGCGAGAAAAGATTATAAATTAATAGTGCAAAAAAAAACAAAAATGTCAACAGCACACGGTGTTCCCAAGCGGTCACCCATCCAAGTACTAACCGTGCCCAATGCTGCTTACCTTCGGTGATCGGACGAGAACCAGTGCTTTCAGCGTGGTATGGCCGTTGACGATATACTTAGGCACTTATCCCGCACATGCTATTTCATTGTTTTTAATGATAAACGACGAAAACTCACGACGGTACCCTAATTGTATTTAGTGGAAAAGACATCACGTCGTGGTTGAACAATACGGGGAAACACGGATATTCTCGCAGTTCCGTCTATAAAGATATTGCTCTACATGGAGACTGTATGAAGCGTGAAAGGGCATAAAAAAATAAATACCATAGAAATGTTTAATCTATCGAAAACATTCGAAGAAAAAACAGAGAATTTATCAAAACGCTAAAGATTATAAATTATTGTTACAAGTGCTATGGAAACTTTAAACGCGTTTATCTTGAAAACTTCGTAGTTCCGTTTATAAAGATATTGCTCTACATGGAGACTGTATGAAGCGTGAAAGGGCATAAAAAAATAAATACCATAGAAATGTTTAATCTATCGAAAACATTCGAAGAAAAAACAGAGAATTTATCAAAACGCTAAAGATTATAAATTATTGTTACAAGTGCTATGGAAACTTTAAACGCGTTTATCTTGAAAACTTTGTTCAGTCTCGTCTTGCAGTGATTGCGAACGAACAGAGGTTCGATTCGACTTTAAACTATTTGAGCATGTGTCCGATATATGTCGTTTTTTTCGCGGATCCTCCAACATAATAGATAGAAACTTCTGCAGTTTCTTAAAACTTGTAATTTTCACAAAACTACGACAAAGTTTTGGCTCAGTTTCGAAAAAAATATAGAATTTTTAAGCGAGAAAAGATTATAAATTAATAGTGCAAAAAAAAACAAAAATGTCAACAGCACACGGTGTTCCCAAGCGGTCACCCATCCAAGTACTAACCGTGCCCAATGCTGCTTAACTTCGGTGATCGGACGAGAACCAGTGCTTTTTATTTTTTTTTTTATTTATATTTTCGTTTATTGAATGGGCTTAGAGAATACAATATTTATAATATTTGACCAATAAACAAATTCTTGCTTAAGTTTTAGTCATAAGATATAATGGCCCCGCTGGCGCTCTACATCGTTGTTTATAACGTTTTGAAATGGTTGCCTACGTTTATCTTATTTTCTTACGTTACGCTTCGTAATACTTAATAGTAAAATTTTACAATTTTGCGTAGAAAAGCCACATGACGAGAACCAGTGCTTTCAGCGTGGTATGGCCGTTGACGATATACTTAGGCACTTATCTTGCACATGCTATTTCATTGTTTTTAATAATAAACGACGAAAACTCACGACGGTACCCTAATTGTATTTAGTGGAAAAGACATCACGTCGTGGTTGAACAATACGGGGAAACACGGATATTCTCGTAGTTCCGTTTATAAAGATATTGCTCTACATGGAGACTGTATGAAGCGTGAAAGGGCATAAAAAAATAAATACCATAGAAATGTTTAATCTATCGAAAACATTCGAAGAAAAAACAGAGAATTTATCAAAACGCTAAAGATTATAAATTATTGTTACAAGTGCTATGGAAACTTTAAACGCGTTTATCTTGAAAACTTTGTTCAGTCTCGTCTTGCAGTGATTGCGAACGAACAGAGGTTCGATTCGACTTTAAACTATTTGAGCATGTGTCCGATATATGTCGTTTTTTTCGCGGATCCTCCAACATAATAGATAGAAACTTCTGCAGTTTCTTAAAACTTGTAATTTTCACAAAACTACGACAAAGTTTTGGCTCAGTTTCGAAAAAAATATAGAATTTTTAAGCGAGAAAAGATTATAAATTAATAGTGCAAAAAAAAACAAAAATGTCAACAGCACACGGTGTTCCCAAGCGGTCACCCATCCAAGTACTAACCGTGCCCAATGCTGCTTAACTTCGGTGATCGGACGAGAACCAGTGCTTTCAGCGTGGTATGGCCGTTGACGATATACTTAGGCACTTATCTCGCACATGCTATTTCATTGTTTTTAATGATAAACGACGAAAACTCACGACGGTACCCTAATTGTATTTAGTGGAAAAGACATCACGTCGTGGTTGAACAATACGGGGAAACACGGATATTCTCGTAGTTCCGTTTATAAAGATATTGCTCTACATGGAGACTGTATGAAGCGTGAAAGGGCATAAAAAAATAAATACCATAGAAATGTTTAATCTATCGAAAACATTCGAAGAAAAAACAGAGAATTTATCAAAACGCTAAAGATTATAAATTATTGTTACAAGTGCTATGGAAACTTTAAACGCGTTTATCTTGAAAACTTTGTTCAGTCTCGTCTTGCAGTGATTGCGAACGAACAGAGGTTCGATTCGACTTTAAACTATTTGAGCATGTGTCCGATATATGTCGTTTTTTTCGCGGATCCTCCAACATAATAGATAGAAACTTCTGTCGTTTCTTAAAACTTGTAATTTTCACAAAACTACGACAAAGTTTTGGCTCAGTTTCGAAAAAAATATAGAATTTTTAAGCGAGAAAAGATTATAAATTAATAGTGCAAAAAAAAACAAAAATGTCAACAGCACACGGTGTTCCCAAGCGGTCACCCATCCAAGTACTAACCGTGCCCAATGCTGCTTAACTTCGGTGATCGGACGAGAACCAGTGCTTTCAGCGTGGTATGGCCGTTGACGATATACTTAGGCACTTATCTCGCACATGCTATTTCATTGTTTTTAATGATAAACGACGAAAACTCACGACGGTACCCTAATTGTATTTAGTGGAAAAGACATCACGTCGTGGTTGAACAATACGGGGAAACACGGATATTCTCGTAGTTCCGTTTATAAAGATATTGCTCAACATGGAGACTGTATGAAGCGTGAAAGGGCATAAAAAAATAAATACCATAGAAATGTTTAATCTATCGAAAACATTCGAAGAAAAAACAGAGAATTTATCAAAACGCTAAAGATTATAAATTATTGTTACAAGTGCTATGGAAACTTTAAACGCGTTTATCTTGAAAACTTTGTTCAGTCTCGTCTTGCAGTGATTGCGAACGAACAGAGGTTCGATTCGACTTTAAACTATTTGAGCATGTGTCCGATATATGTCGTTTTTTTCGCGGATCCTCCAACATAATAGATAGAAACTTCTGTCGTTTCTTAAAACTTGTAATTTTCACAAAACTACGACAAAGTTTTGGCTCAGTTTCGAAAAAAATATAGAATTTTTAAGCGAGAAAAGATTATAAATTAATAGTGCAAAAAAAAACAAAAATGTCAACAGCACACGGTGTTCCCAAGCGGTCACCCATCCAAGTACTAACCGTGCCCAATGCTGCTTAACTTCGGTGATCGGACGAGAACCAGTGCTTTCAGCGTGGTATGGCCGTTGACGATATACTTAGGCACTTATCCCGCACATGCTATTTCATTGTTTTTAATGATAAACGACGAAAACTCACGACGGTACCCTAATTGTATTTAGTGGAAAAGACATCACGTCGTGGTTGAACAATACGGGGAAACACGGATATTCTCGTAGTTCCGTTTATAAAGATATTGCTCTACATGGAGACTGTATGAAGCGTGAAAGGGCATAAAAAAATAAATACCATAGAAATGTTTAATCTATCGAAAACATTCGAAGAAAAAACAGAGAATTTATCAAAACGCTAAAGATTATAAATTATTGTTACAAGTGCTATGGAAACTTTAAACGCGTTTATCTTGAAAACTTTGTTCAGTCTCGTCTTGCAGTGATTGCGAACGAACAGAGGTTCGATTCGACTTTAAACTATTTGAGCATGTGTCCGATATATGTCGTTTTTTTCGCGGATCCTCCAACATAATAGATAGAAAATTCTGTCGTTTCTTAAAACTTGTAATTTTCACAAAACTACGACAAAGTTTTGGCTCAGTTTCGAAAAAAATATAGAATTTTTAAGCGAGAAAAGATTATAAATTAATAGTGCAAAAAAAAACAAAAATGTCAACAGCACACGGTGTTCCCAAGCGGTCACCCATCCAAGTACTAACCGTGCCCAATGCTGCTTAACTTCGGTGATCGGACGAGAACCAGTGCTTTCAGCGTGGTATGGCCGTTGACGATATACTTAGGCACTTATCTCGCACATGCTATTTCATTGTTTTTAATGATAAACGACGAAAACTCACGACGGTACCCTAATTGTATTTAGTGGAAAAGACATCACGTCGTGGTTGAACAATACGGGGAAACACGGATATTTTCGTAGTTCCGTTTATAAAGATATTGCTCTACATGGAGACTGTATGAAGCGTGAAAGGGCATAAAAAAATAAATACCATAGAAATGTTTAATCTATCGAAAACATTCGAAGAAAAAACAGAGAATTTATCAAAACGCTAAAGATTATAAATTATTGTTACAAGTGCTATGGAAACTTTAAACGCGTTTATCTTGAAAACTTTGTTCAGTCTCGTCTTGCAGTGATTGCGAACGAACAGAGGTTCGATTCGACTTTAAACTATTTGAGCATGTGTCCGATATATGTCGTTTTTTTCGCGGATCCTCCAACATAATAGATAGAAACTTCTGTCGTTTCTTAAAACTTGTAATTTTCACAAAACTACGACAAAGTTTTGGCTCAGTTTCGAAAAAAATATAGAATTTTTAAGCGAGAAAAGATTATAAATTAATAGTGCAAAAAAAAACAAAAATGTCAACAGCACACGGTGTTCCCAAGCGGTCACCCATCCAAGTACTAACCGTGCCCAATGCTGCTTAACTTCGGTGATCGGACGAGAACCAGTGCTTTCAGCGTGGTATGGCCGTTGACGATATACTTAGGCACTTATCTCGCACATGCTATTTCATTGTTTTTAATGATAAACGACGAAAACTCACGACGGTACCCTAATTGTATTTAGTGGAAAAGACATCACGTCGTGGTTGAACAATACGGGGAAACACGGATATTCTCGCAGTTCCGTCTATAAAGATATTGCTCTACATGGAGACTGTATGAAGCGTGAAAGGGCATAAAAAAATAAATACCATAGAAATGTTTAATCTATCGAAAACATTCGAAGAAAAAACAGAGAATTTATCAAAACGCTAAAGATTATAAATTATTGTTACAAGTGCTATGGAAACTTTAAACGCGTTTATCTTGAAAACTTCGTAGTTCCGTTTATAAAGATATTGCTCTACATGGAGACTGTATGAAGCGTGAAAGGGCATAAAAAAATAAATACCATAGAAATGTTTAATCTATCGAAAACATTCGAAGAAAAAACAGAGAATTTATCAAAACGCTAAAGATTATAAATTATTGTTACAAGTGATATGAAACTTTAAACGCGTTTATCTTGAAAACTTTGTTCAGTCTCGTCTTGCAGTGATTGCGAACGAACAGAGGTTCGATTCGACTTTAAACTATTTGAGCATGTGTCCGATATATGTCGTTTTTTTCGCGGATCCTCCAACATAATAGATAGAAACTTCTGCAGTTTCTTAAAACTTGTAATTTTCACAAAACTACGACAAAGTTTTGGCTCAGTTTCGAAAAAAATATAGAATTTTTAAGCGAGAAAAGATTATAAATTAATAGTGCAAAAAAAAACAAAAATGTCAACAGCACACGGTGTTCCCAAGCGGTCACCCATCCAAGTACTAACCGTGCCCAATGCTGCTTACCTTCGGTGATCGGACGAGAACCAGTGCTTTCAGCGTGGTATGGCCGTTGACGATATACTTAGGCACTTATCCCGCACATGCTATTTCATTGTTTTTAATGATAAACGACGAAAACTCACGACGGTACCCTAATTGTATTTAGTGGAAAAGACATCACGTCGTGGTTGAACAATACGGGGAAACACGGATATTCTCGTAGTTCCGTTTATAAAGATATTGCTCTACATGGAGACTGTATGAAGCGTGAAAGGGCATAAAAAAATAAATACCATAGAAATGTTTAATCTATCGAAAACATTCGAAGAAAAAACAGAGAATTTATCAAAACGCTAAAGATTATAAATTATTGTTACAAGTGCTATGGAAACTTTAAACGCGTTTATCTTGAAAACTTTGTTCAGTCTCGTCTTGCAGTGATTGCGAACGAACAGAGGTTCGATTCGACTTTAAACTATTTGAGCATGTGTCCGATATATGTCGTTTTTTTCGCGGATCCTCCAACATAATAGATAGAAACTTCTGTCGTTTCTTAAAACTTGTAATTTTCACAAAACTACGACAAAGTTTTGGCTCAGTTTCGAAAAAAATATAGAATTTTTAAGCGAGAAAAGATTATAAATTAATAGTGCAAAAAAAAACAAAAATGTCAACAGCACACGGTGTTCCCAAGCGGTCACCCATCCAAGTACTAACCGTGCCCAATGCTGCTTAACTTCGGTGATCGGACGAGAACCAGTGCTTTCAGCGTGGTATGGCCGTTGACGATATACTTAGGCACTTATCTCGCACATGCTATTTCATTGTTTTTAATGATAAACGACGAAAACTCACGACGGTACCCTAATTGTATTTAGTGGAAAAGACATCACGTCGTGGTTGAACAATACGGGGAAACACGGATATTCTCGCAGTTCCGTCTATAAAGATATTGCTCTACATGGAGACTGTATGAAGCGTGAAAGGGCATAAAAAAATAAATACCATAGAAATGTTTAATCTATCGAAAACATTCGAAGAAAAAACAGAGAATTTATCAAAACGCTAAAGATTATAAATTATTGTTACAAGTGCTATGGAAACTTTAAACGCGTTTATCTTGAAAACTTTGTTCAGTCTCGTCTTGCAGTGATTGCGAACGAACAGAGGTTCGATTCGACTTTAAACTATTTGAGCATGTGTCCGATATATGTCGTTTTTTTCGCGGATCCTCCAACATAATAGATAGAAACTTCTGTCGTTTCTTAAAACTTGTAATTTTCACAAAACTACGACAAAGTTTTGGCTCAGTTTCGAAAAAAATATAGAATTTTTAAGCGAGAAAAGATTATAAATTAATAGTGCAAAAAAAAACAAAAATGTCAACAGCACACGGTGTTCCCAAGCGGTCACCCATCCAAGTACTAACCGTGCCCAATGCTGCTTAACTTCGGTGATCGGACGAGAACCAGTGCTTTCAGCGTGGTATGGCCGTTGACGATATACTTAGGCACTTATCTCGCACATGCTATTTCATTGTTTTTAATGATAAACGACGAAAACTCACGACGGTACCCTAATTGTATTTAGTGGAAAAGACATCACGTCGTGGTTGAACAATACGGGGAAACACGGATATTCTCGCAGTTCCGTCTATAAAGATATTGCTCTACATGGAGACTGTATGAAGCGTGAAAGGGCATAAAAAAATAAATACCATAGAAATGTTTAATCTATCGAAAACATTCGAAGAAAAAACAGAGAATTTATCAAAACGCTAAAGATTATAAATTATTGTTACAAGTGCTATGGAAACTTTAAACGCGTTTATCTTGAAAACTTCGTAGTTCCGTTTATAAAGATATTGCTCTACATGGAGACTGTATGAAGCGTGAAAGGGCATAAAAAAATAAATACCATAGAAATGTTTAATCTATCGAAAACATTCGAAGAAAAAACAGAGAATTTATCAAAACGCTAAAGATTATAAATTATTGTTACAAGTGCTATGGAAACTTTAAACGCGTTTATCTTGAAAACTTTGTTCAGTCTCGTCTTGCAGTGATTGCGAACGAACAGAGGTTCGATTCGACTTTAAACTATTTGAGCATGTGTCCGATATATGTCGTTTTTTTCGCGGATCCTCCAACATAATAGATAGAAACTTCTGCAGTTTCTTAAAACTTGTAATTTTCACAAAACTACGACAAAGTTTTGGCTCAGTTTCGAAAAAAATATAGAATTTTTAAGCGAGAAAAGATTATAAATTAATAGTGCAAAAAAAAACAAAAATGTCAACAGCACACGGTGTTCCCAAGCGGTCACCCATCCAAGTACTAACCGTGCCCAATGCTGCTTAACTTCGGTGATCGGACGAGAACCAGTGCTTTTTATTTTTTTTTTTATTTATATTTTCGTTTATTGAATGGGCTTAGAGAATACAATATTTATAATATTTGACCAATAAACAAATTCTTGCTTAAGTTTTAGTCATAAGATATAATGGCCCCGCTGGCGCTCTACATCGTTGTTTATAACGTTTTGAAATGGTTGCCTACGTTTATCTTATTTTCTTACGTTACGCTTCGTAATACTTAATAGTAAAATTTTACAATTTTGCGTAGAAAAGCCACATGACGAGAACCAGTGCTTTCAGCGTGGTATGGCCGTTGACGATATACTTAGGCACTTATCTTGCACATGCTATTTCATTGTTTTTAATAATAAACGACGAAAACTCACGACGGTACCCTAATTGTATTTAGTGGAAAAGACATCACGTCGTGGTTGAACAATACGGGGAAACACGGATATTCTCGTAGTTCCGTTTATAAAGATATTGCTCTACATGGAGACTGTATGAAGCGTGAAAGGGCATAAAAAAATAAATACCATAGAAATGTTTAATCTATCGAAAACATTCGAAGAAAAAACAGAGAATTTATCAAAACGCTAAAGATTATAAATTATTGTTACAAGTGCTATGGAAACTTTAAACGCGTTTATCTTGAAAACTTTGTTCAGTCTCGTCTTGCAGTGATTGCGAACGAACAGAGGTTCGATTCGACTTTAAACTATTTGAGCATGTGTCCGATATATGTCGTTTTTTTCGCGGATCCTCCAACATAATAGATAGAAACTTCTGCAGTTTCTTAAAACTTGTAATTTTCACAAAACTACGACAAAGTTTTGGCTCAGTTTCGAAAAAAATATAGAATTTTTAAGCGAGAAAAGATTATAAATTAATAGTGCAAAAAAAAACAAAAATGTCAACAGCACACGGTGTTCCCAAGCGGTCACCCATCCAAGTACTAACCGTGCCCAATGCTGCTTAACTTCGGTGATCGGACGAGAACCAGTGCTTTCAGCGTGGTATGGCCGTTGACGATATACTTAGGCACTTATCTCGCACATGCTATTTCATTGTTTTTAATGATAAACGACGAAAACTCACGACGGTACCCTAATTGTATTTAGTGGAAAAGACATCACGTCGTGGTTGAACAATACGGGGAAACACGGATATTCTCGTAGTTCCGTTTATAAAGATATTGCTCTACATGGAGACTGTATGAAGCGTGAAAGGGCATAAAAAAATAAATACCATAGAAATGTTTAATCTATCGAAAACATTCGAAGAAAAAACAGAGAATTTATCAAAACGCTAAAGATTATAAATTATTGTTACAAGTGCTATGGAAACTTTAAACGCGTTTATCTTGAAAACTTTGTTCAGTCTCGTCTTGCAGTGATTGCGAACGAACAGAGGTTCGATTCGACTTTAAACTATTTGAGCATGTGTCCGATATATGTCGTTTTTTTCGCGGATCCTCCAACATAATAGATAGAAACTTCTGTCGTTTCTTAAAACTTGTAATTTTCACAAAACTACGACAAAGTTTTGGCTCAGTTTCGAAAAAAATATAGAATTTTTAAGCGAGAAAAGATTATAAATTAATAGTGCAAAAAAAAACAAAAATGTCAACAGCACACGGTGTTCCCAAGCGGTCACCCATCCAAGTACTAACCGTGCCCAATGCTGCTTAACTTCGGTGATCGGACGAGAACCAGTGCTTTCAGCGTGGTATGGCCGTTGACGATATACTTAGGCACTTATCCCGCACATGCTATTTCATTGTTTTTAATGATAAACGACGAAAACTCACGACGGTACCCTAATTGTATTTAGTGGAAAAGACATCACGTCGTGGTTGAACAATACGGGGAAACACGGATATTCTCGTAGTTCCGTTTATAAAGATATTGCTCTACATGGAGACTGTATGAAGCGTGAAAGGGCATAAAAAAATAAATACCATAGAAATGTTTAATCTATCGAAAACATTCGAAGAAAAAACAGAGAATTTATCAAAACGCTAAAGATTATAAATTATTGTTACAAGTGCTATGGAAACTTTAAACGCGTTTATCTTGAAAACTTTGTTCAGTCTCGTCTTGCAGTGATTGCGAACGAACAGAGGTTCGATTCGACTTTAAACTATTTGAGCATGTGTCCGATATATGTCGTTTTTTTCGCGGATCCTCCAACATAATAGATAGAAAATTCTGTCGTTTCTTAAAACTTGTAATTTTCACAAAACTACGAAAAAGTTTTGGCTCAGTTTCGAAAAAAATATAGAATTTTTAAGCGAGAAAAGATTATAAATTAATAGTGCAAAAAAAAACAAAAATGTCAACAGCACACGGTGTTCCCAAGCGGTCACCCATCCAAGTACTAACCGTGCCCAATGCTGCTTAACTTCGGTGATCGGACGAGAACCAGTGCTTTCAGCGTGGTATGGCCGTTGACGATATACTTAGGCACTTATCTCGCACATGCTATTTCATTGTTTTTAATGATAAACGACGAAAACTCACGACGGTACCCTAATTGTATTTAGTGGAAAAGACATCACGTCGTGGTTGAACAATACGGGGAAACACGGATATTTTCGTAGTTCCGTTTATAAAGATATTGCTCTACATGGAGACTGTATGAAGCGTGAAAGGGCATAAAAAAATAAATACCATAGAAATGTTTAATCTATCGAAAACATTCGAAGAAAAAACAGAGAATTTATCAAAACGCTAAAGATTATAAATTATTGTTACAAGTGCTATGGAAACTTTAAACGCGTTTATCTTGAAAACTTTGTTCAGTCTCGTCTTGCAGTGATTGCGAACGAACAGAGGTTCGATTCGACTTTAAACTATTTGAGCATGTGTCCGATATATGTCGTTTTTTTCGCGGATCCTCCAACATAATAGATAGAAACTTCTGTCGTTTCTTAAAACTTGTAATTTTCACAAAACTACGACAAAGTTTTGGCTCAGTTTCGAAAAAAATATAGAATTTTTAAGCGAGAAAAGATTATAAATTAATAGTGCAAAAAAAAACAAAAATGTCAACAGCACACGGTGTTCCCAAGCGGTCACCCATCCAAGTACTAACCGTGCCCAATGCTGCTTAACTTCGGTGATCGGACGAGAACCAGTGCTTTCAGCGTGGTATGGCCGTTGACGATATACTTAGGCACTTATCTCGCACATGCTATTTCATTGTTTTTAATGATAAACGACGAAAACTCACGACGGTACCCTAATTGTATTTAGTGGAAAAGACATCACGTCGTGGTTGAACAATACGGGGAAACACGGATATTCTCGCAGTTCCGTCTATAAAGATATTGCTCTACATGGAGACTGTATGAAGCGTGAAAGGGCATAAAAAAATAAATACCATAGATGTCACGTCTCGGGTGAGGGCCAATAACACGTTCGTTACTCTACACCTACCCGGACGGTTTAAAGATTTGGCCTGTTTTGGTCACGAGACCTACGCCTCGTCTACCGTGGGCGGCCAAGAGATCGGAGGAGAGGAATCGCAATGAGTTATTGAAGAGTAAAAGAAAGCGATAGAAATAATAATAATAATTACGTTTATTCTATAGGATAATGATAAAAGCAGTAGCGGTCACTGGTAGTATGAATAGCGGTACATGTATATAAATGCCTGAGTATCGTCCTTGCTCTAAGGTGATTGTCTCCGGGTCGGGGAATGGGAATTTAGGAGGTTTAAAATCTGCCTTTCGTTGGCTGGTTAAATAATGAAATGTTCAGAAAGACTTCCTTGCTAGGAACTGGCGCAGGGTGTATCCCGCCGCTGCTCCTAGCTCGTATGCGCGGTGAGTGTTCCCAACACTGCTCCTAGCTCGTATGCGCGGTGAGTGTTCCCACCGCTGCTCCTCGCTAGTATGCGCGGTGAGTGTTCCCAACGCTGCACCTCGCTAGTATGCGCTGTGCCAGATGGCAATATGCAGAGTGAGAAAAAGAGTGAGGTAGTATTGTAAGTAGGAGAGCTGAAGGTTGGATAGGAGTTTGACGAGAGGGACGTTGGTGTCCCGATCCCGGAGTCTACAATAACCAACTTATGAATATGTCTAATGACTTACAGTTGATGACGAAAGCAGTAGCAGTAGTAGTAGTATTTGCTTCCACACTGCAAGTTCCTTGATGTTGTACTTGTACACGATTTTGACTGTTTAACTGTGACTCTTTAGAAGAAGGCAGTAGACTGATGATTCTTCGCTCGTTACTGATTTTTATGTCTTCTGATGCTGCTGAGAAGGGGTAGCTTTGGTGAAGAGTGGGGCCTGATGGCGACACTTTGTGAGATTCTGATTGGTTAATACTGTCACGGGGTCCTATGCAGCGTTGGCATAATCCCGGTCATTGCGTCGAAAGGGTGGTGTTGTGGGGGTTGCTGATTCAGCTGGGAATCTTGGTTCTAGCGGACTGTCTGTTCGTGCTTTATCTACTGGTTTTGAATTGTGTGGGCCAGATTTCAGGGTTCATCTTGCGTCTTCTTGAGTCCAATTTCTTCTTGAGTCTGGTTTCTTCTTGAATCTGGTTTTCTGTTCTGCGTGTTGGGTTGCATCCGTTTCCTTTGATATTGCGTTTTCGTGGTGTATACTTCACGTTGATTTGGCGTTTTTATGGTAGATTTATAATGGTCGAACTCTTAATAACTAATTTGAGGATCTTCGAGGGTTAGTAAAGAGACTAATTAAATAGAATTGGATTTTAGGTACTTTGCTATTGATCAATGAAAATGTTACTCCTTTATCTTTCCCTTGAGGATTCTCTATGTTTACTAATGTACTTATAGTTGTTACGTATGTGACGCGAGATCGAGCGGGTGTCGGGTTCTCGTCGCGATATCAGGCGGCTCGAGCGCTTGGGCCCGTGACGTCGTTGCGGAGAGGGGTCGCGTGTCAGCTCGCGTAGCGCAGCGCTTTCTTATCTCTCGTGTGAGATGTACGGCGGACACGTTTCATATTCGTAAGCGTGGCGTTGCATGAAAATTCTTAAGTTTGAATTTAAGCTGTGAATTATTAATAATATTTGTTAACTGAATTTTCATGGGACGTCACACCTCCCCCCTTGGAAAAAGAACAAGCACTATGTGGTTGTTCTTTCTCATAAATTAGTAGTGCGATGCTCTAATGAGAAAGAAAAATAAATGTATATACGCGTGAATGGGCTTAGAATTGAAATACTTAATTTATAATTGATAAATATATGTTAAAGGTATAAGAGAATAAGGTAAGTGCCTATAATAGTGTTTACAATGCTTATGAGAACGAGATTAAAATATGATAATTTGAAAATTAAAATAAAATATAAATTGAAATATAAGATAGATATATAAAATATGGTAATTTGAAAATTAGAATAGAGTATAATTGAAATAGAAGATAGATATGTAATATACGATATTTTGAAAATTAGAATAAAATATAATTGAAATATAAAATAGATATGTAGAATATGATAATTCGAGAATTAGAATAAAATATAACTGAAATATGAAATAGATATGCCTTCATAGAATAAATAGGATTCGAATTTACAAAAGTGATTGTTTACGTGTGGGGGCGATTTCTTCTTTCTTCTGGGGACTGATAGTGGTACTCAAGGCCTGTTGATTCGATAGAAGAGAATGACATTGGATGTGTTGAAAATCGGATCCATGGATCTTCAATGAGGTACATCACTGGTAATAGGCTGTTGTTTCTGCTTTTTCTTGAAATGAATAATCACTCTTGATTTTGGGAGAAAGAGGTTCGTTTTTTCCTCTGCACTGGGAGCATGTCATATATTACTTCTCCTCAGTGTTAGTTCGATTGGGAAACACTTTACTAGTTGTAAGTGTATCATCTCTTCAGCTGTCATTGCCATGTAGTCTGGCGCTTCTCCGAATTTACGGATGCTGAATACGTCCAAGGATGAAATACGTCCAAGTTGATTATGAATAAATAGAATATTCAGTGCGGATGAGAGTGTAATCAATTAATGATTCCTCTTGTGTTTTGTAATGTCTTTGCTCACTACTGTATACACGATGGAGGTATGTTGTTGGCTATTTTCTTCTTCTAATTGATGTGCGATGCCTTTTGCAAAGGACGTCGTATTGGCTGATATTGATTTCCAAAATTTGTAATCCATCAGGTAAGTGTGTTTACCCTTGTGTACTACAGTCACACGTGAGTGCATTACGGAGTAGTAAGAATTTGGCCTTGCGCCGTATCATCTTGGTGGTGTCGTATTCCGACAGCTGTGGATATTGTATGTGAATGGTCTCTATGTTAGTTGTTGAGATGGTCAGGTCGCATTCCGCTATACCTGAGAGTGATGCCGTGGTGACGTTGAGATGATAGTCGTTGCAATGGGATCCGATAAGGCCAAGAGTTCCGTATGTGGGTAAGGGGATTACAATGATGATGGCTAAAAGTGCCATTTGAAATGTGCATATAAGCGAAGGCATAAATATTGTAGTATTATATTAAAAATTGGTAAAAAGAAATTTAATGTGCGCTGTCTCTTATTCTAGAAAGTTTAAGTCTATTTTTATGCATTACGCGGCGCTTTCCTGACATTAAGATCCGAACATTATTATCAGGCATAATTTTGAGTACTTCGTGCGGACCAGTGTATTGGTCTGACATCTTCCCTGTTTGGGGTAATTTTAAGCAAAATACGAAGTCTCCAACTTGAAAATTTTGAGGATTTAAATTGCGGTCATAATAATGTTTTGATCTTTGTTTCGCTTCTATAAGATTTTGGCGAGCTAATTCCTGTGAATCCTTAATTTTATGAAAAAGATTGGTTAAATAATCTTGATAGGTGAGGTCTATATTTTCCTCGATCGGTGGATCAGAGGATGGTTGACGTGCGATTTTTCCAAAAACTAGTTCGAATGGCGTATGACGAGTACCTTCATGTACATTGGTATTATAATTGAAGATTGCTAAATCGAGCCAATCGTCCCAATCTGAATTCCGATCGACGTGAGTTTTAAGATATTCGGTCAAAACATGGTGTGACCGTTCTATAGATCCGTTTGACTGCGGATGATACGCGGTTGTTTTAAAATGTTTGATTTTGAATTTCTTTGTTAAATACCGTATTATAGTGCCAACAAAATTGGCTCCTTGATCGGTCAATATTGCCTGAGGGGCTCCATATCGGCAGATCAAGTTTTTCAAAATTTTATCTGCTATGGTTTTGGAGGTTGCTTCGATTAATGGTACTGCAATACAAAATTTGGTTAATAGATCTTGCATGGTTAGTATATATTTCCTTCCCTTTCTGGTTAGTGGTAGGGGACCTACTATGTCTAATGCTATTTTGTCAAAAGAACTACCGGGTGTGTCTGTTAGAACCATTGGTTGTTTAGTTTTAATTCGAGTTAGTTTTTTAATTTGGCAATCGCGACATTGTTGTATGAATTCCTGTATATCCTTTTTCATGGTGTTCCAATAATAATTTTGTCTGAGGCGTCTGTAAGTTTTGTTTACTCCTTTATGTCCTCCTGCAGCTGATGAATGATTTTCGTGTATTAATTCGTTTCGTTTTTCTATTGGTGGTGTTTGTACTAGGCTTTTGCATACGCGAATAGTAATTTGGGAGTCGCTGAGAATATTTTTAACTTTCTTTTCGAAATACTTCCATGGTATTTCATTGAAATGGTTGGTTTTTGTTATTGCGATGGTTGTTAGTTGTAATTCCATGACTACGTCGTAGAGAGATCTGATTCCATTTAATAGGTTTTCTGTGGTTATTGGAGTTCGAGAATTTAGTTTTATTGGAATGGCGATTAGTTTTTTGCTTTTTATAGATGTGACTTTTGCACGTTCGAAAGTAAGGTTTTGGTATTTGGGTAGTATTCCTTCCTTTTGGTAATCCAGTGCTCCTTGATCGAAAGGTGTTCCGTCGGAATATAGAAATATTATATGATCGCATTTTTGTGTTAGCAGACTATCGCGAGTTTCGATGAATTGTGGTCCCTTTGGGGAAGTGTTGAAATCGTATGGGATTGAAGCAGGTGGGATAAGGGGTTCGTCTTCATCGCTTGACGGTTCCGGTGAAGAATTGGTATGAAAACTTAGATTGTCATCATCTTCTTCTTCTTCGTCTTCTTCTTCTTCTTCCTCTTCCTCTTCTTCTTGATTTTTCCTTTTTGATGACTGTTCAATGTGGGTGGGTTTGGGAGGGTTCTGTCTCGCCATGCTCCTTGTGACAGGCAGCATTCTAACTTCTTCTAATTCTCTTTTCCATTCAATTGCTAGTTGTTTATTTGCTTCAATCATTAAGAGAGATGTTGGTTCTTCAATTTCATCTGTTACGTCTTCGATAGTCACATAAGAATGCGTTTGGTAAATTGGAAATGTTGTAGCTTCTGGTGGATTTCTTGATAATGCGTCTGCGTTTAAATTTATTCTGCCTTCTTTGTATAAGATATCGTATTCATATTCAGCGATTTTTAATCTCCATTTACAGAGTCTAGATGACGGGTCCTTTATAGAGTGTAACCAAATTAAAGGTTTATGATCTGTTATTATAGTAAATTTCCTGCCGTATAAATATGGTCGAAAATGATTGATGCAATAGACGATAGCTAAACATTCTTTTTCAATAGTGGAATAATTTTGTTCTGCTTTATTTAGTAAACGTGAAGTGTATGCGATGGGAAGGTCTTTTCCGGTTTGACCTTGACTTAGTACTCCGCCTATAGCGTATCCTGATGCGTCGGTAGTGAGTAAGAAAGGTTTAGTAAAATCAGGATATTGTAGAATTGGTTCAGTGCAAAGAGCTTTTCGGAGAACGTTGAATGCGTTTTCCTGTGTGATTTCCCATTTGAAAGGTTTATCCTTCTTCAAGAGTTCGGTTAATGGTTTCGCTGTTTTAGAAAAATTTGGAATAAATCGACGATAGTATCCTGCGAGTCCTAGAAATTGTTTTATGTTTTTAGCATTGCGTGGTTTTGGAAAGTTTGAAACTGATTCTATTTTCTTCGGATCGGGCTTCACGCCTTCTTCGCTTATGATGTGCCCAAGGTAACTGACTTCTCGTCTTAAGAATTCGCACTTATCAGGTTGGAGTTTCAGGTTCGCTTCGCGTAATCTCTTCGCCAGCCGGTTGAACTTGGCCTCGTGCTCCTGGAGCGAGCGAGCGTATATGACTACGTCATCAAGATAGACGAAGAGTTCGTTCCCCTGAAGACCTGATAATACGTTGTCCATGAGTCTTTGAAATGTAGCGGGTGCGTTCTTTAATCCGAAAGGCATTCTTTTGAAGTGGTAGTGACCGTGAGGCGTAGAAAAAGCTGTCTTCTCCCTATCCTTTTCGGCCATTTCGATTTGATGAAATCCCGTTGCGAGATCGAAACATGAAAAATATTTAGCTCCTCCTAATTGATCTAGGATTTCTACTATATTTGGAAGTGGATACGCATCTCCTATCGTTTTTTCGTTTAACGCGCGGTAATCTATAACCATTCGCCATCGTTTGTTTCCGTGAGAATCCGGCTTCTTCGGTACAATCCAAACTGGTGAGTTGTACGGTGATTTAGAATGTTCTATTACTTTGTTTTCCAAGAGTTCGCTTACTTGTTTGTTGATTTCGTCTTTATGAATCGGTGGGAACCGATATTGTTTAGTGTTTATAGGGACTTCGTCGGTGAGATGAATCGTGTGATTCATTCCTGAGGCTGCTCCGAGATAATCTCCTGGTATGTGGAATCGATCAGCGTTTTGTTGGATTAGTTTTTCGATGTTTGCACGTTCTTCTGGATTTAAGTGTTCGAGACGTAGTAAGTTTTTTATTTCGGTGAAGCGTTTGTCGCGTGTGTCTTCTGGATTTTGAACATATGGTATGGTCATTACATCGTGACCTTGTTGCGTGATGTCGGCGTCGTCTCGCTGCATATCATATTCTTGCAGGGTCAGCGTTGGCACTTGTATTTCAATATCGTCCTCGGAGGTATTGAAAACAGGTAGGTAGGCTTTACCCTTATGATTTGTAACGAGAGCTTCGCCTACATAGACTCCATCACCTGGCTTAAAGAGAGGTAAGTATCCGAATTGAATTTCCGGATTGGAGATGTGGAAGTAGAAGGGAGTTACCGATCGTTTGTTTACGAGTACTGTCTTGTACTCTTGAAATGGTACGAAAACGTTGTTCCAACGTATGCATTTGTTTTCATAGTCGACTGTAACCGCTTGTTTAGCGAGGAATTCGGATCCTAAGATTCCGTTTTGTTTAATAGGAAATGAGTCATCGACGATATGAAAAGACACGGGATGTCCTAGGAGAGAGACTGTGACGAGCCCTAAGGAAGTCACGTGATTAGAAGATATCCCGCGTAGATTTAGTATAATTGAACGATCGATGTTGATATTTGATTCGAGAACCTTTTCTTTAAGTACGTTGATTTCGGAGCCAGAGTCGATCATAAAAGAAGTAGAACGTGGTAGATTCGGAGATTTGATGAGAACAGAGGGGACGGTGCCTTTTCGGTCAAGCCTTACTGTGGCAACGTCGCGGTGCTTGTCGATGGTTTTTCCTCCATCGTCATGATCTGACGCCCTTGCTCTTGGGCGACCCGGCGGACGTCGCTCGGTTCCGGGCGGCCTCGAGAGTTTCCCGGATTATTATTTTCGGTCTTAGCCCTTGCTTCCATCGAGCGTCTATACGCTAATTTTCGGCATTCCGAAATTTCGTGACCCAGGTTTTTGCAGTAGCGGCAGATTTTAGAAGCTGGTGGATCTCCTCCAACAGCCTGTGACGTGTTTCGTGCTTGATTGCTGGGGACATACTCGGTTCGAGGCGGTGTTTTATTTAGGTTTCCGGTGAATTGAGGCGACGCGTTGCTATATGAAGTAGCAGGGAGTTGATCGCGAATCGGTGGAGTATATCGTTTGTCTTCGTTCCTGTTGCGATATGAATCAGTGTAATCCCTGCGTTTATGTTTTTGAGCCTCGGTTTCCATGACTTTAGTTATGTGGATGGCCTTTAGGAATGCGTCGTCTAGGTCGTAGTAACCTTCGACTTTGATTCGCATTTTTAAATCCGGTGGTAAACCGTCCATAAAACCTTCTAGAGCATCTAAGTCGATTTCGCGTTTAGCAACGCTCGACAGGGCGTCTCCACGGAGGGCCTTTTCGCCGTCCATTATAGCTGCTCTAATTTCCTTGACTCGACCGATGTAGTCCAAGATGTGTTCGTTGTGCCTCTTTACAAGATTTCCTAATTCTCCCCTATATTGATTTAAAGATTTCTTCGGCGCGAAAATTGATTTTAATCTATCGATGAGTTGATTTACGGAGGTGACGTTGGCATCTTCTACTGCTTGGTACGCGTGTCCATATAATTTATTTATAATTAAGTTAACTAAAGCCGGTTCGGCTTCTTCGGCTACCATGTCGCGTGCTCTTTCGCAGGCTCTGGCAAATTGATATACGGGAATTTTATAACCATCGTAGCGCGGTACTGATTCGATTGCATCTTTTAACTTTAGCATTGGGCGAATAGGTTCACGCGGTGCTATTGAAGGTGGGTTAAGCTCTGAAAGGGTCTCGGCGTCTATGTTTCTAGGTGGTGGATCGCGTGTCCTTCTTTGAATTTCTTCCATTTTATCTTGTAATTCGGTGATTTTTCCGCCTAAGCTTCGTAATGGATTTAATTCCGCGCGTACTTCTGCTAAGATCTGGTCTAGTAATCCTGATTCGTTGCGTTTTGATTTTTCGATGGCTTCCTTTTCGAGTCGTAATTGCCTAGTTTGTTCTTCAATTAGTGTCGCCTGTTCCTGCATTCTTACAGATTGTTCCTTTAAACGAGCCTCTTTAGCGAGTAGTTGTTCTTGAATAAGGGCGATTTCTGATTCCGTAGTCGCGGTAGCCATTTGACGCGTTTGCCGTTTGTCCGTCATTTTGATATAAGTGGATTTAGTACGATTTAGAAGATTTAGAAGATTTAGAAGTTGCTAATTGTTAATTTTCCTAATCCCTCGATTATTCCTATCCGCGGATTTTAGTAAATTCTATCAGTTCCCTAGTTTCTTAATGGTTTTAGTAGAACTTCACGCTGGTTCCTATCCTTTTAATGATCTCTTACATCCCACCGCTGCCACCATAAAAATTATGTCACGTCTCGGGTGAGGGCCAATAACACGTTCGTTACTCTACACCTACCCGGACGGTTTAAAGATTTGGCCTGTTTTGGTCACGAGACCTACGCCTCGTCTACCGTGGGCGGCCAAGAGATCGGAGGAGAGGAATCGCAATGAGTTATTGAAGAGTAAAAGAAAGCGATAGAAATAATAATAATAATTACGTTTATTCTATAGGATAATGATAAAAGCAGTAGCGGTCACTGGTAGTATGAATAGCGGTACATGTATATAAATGCCTGAGTATCGTCCTTGCTCTAAGGTGATTGTCTCCGGGTCGGGGAATGGGAATTTAGGAGGTTTAAAATCTGCCTTTCGTTGGCTGGTTAAATAATGAAATGTTCAGAAAGACTTCCTTGCTAGGAACTGGCGCAGGGTGTATCCCGCCGCTGCTCCTAGCTCGTATGCGCGGTGAGTGTTCCCAACACTGCTCCTAGCTCGTATGCGCGGTGAGTGTTCCCACCGCTGCTCCTCGCTAGTATGCGCGGTGAGTGTTCCCAACGCTGCACCTCGCTAGTATGCGCTGTGCCAGATGGCAATATGCAGAGTGAGAAAAAGAGTGAGGTAGTATTGTAAGTAGGAGAGCTGAAGGTTGGATAGGAGTTTGACGAGAGGGACGTTGGTGTCCCGATCCCGGAGTCTACAATAACCAACTTATGAATATGTCTAATGACTTACAGTTGATGACGAAAGCAGTAGCAGTAGTAGTAGTATTTGCTTCCACACTGCAAGTTCCTTGATGTTGTACTTGTACACGATTTTGACTGTTTAACTGTGACTCTTTAGAAGAAGGCAGTAGACTGATGATTCTTCGCTCGTTACTGATTTTTATGTCTTCTGATGCTGCTGAGAAGGGGTAGCTTTGGTGAAGAGTGGGGCCTGATGGCGACACTTTGTGAGATTCTGATTGGTTAATACTGTCACGGGGTCCTATGCAGCGTTGGCATAATCCCGGTCATTGCGTCGAAAGGGTGGTGTTGTGGGGGTTGCTGATTCAGCTGGGAATCTTGGTTCTAGCGGACTGTCTGTTCGTGCTTTATCTACTGGTTTTGAATTGTGTGGGCCAGATTTCAGGGTTCATCTTGCGTCTTCTTGAGTCCAATTTCTTCTTGAGTCTGGTTTCTTCTTGAATCTGGTTTTCTGTTCTGCGTGTTGGGTTGCATCCGTTTCCTTTGATATTGCGTTTTCGTGGTGTATACTTCACGTTGATTTGGCGTTTTTATGGTAGATTTATAATGGTCGAACTCTTAATAACTAATTTGAGGATCTTCGAGGGTTAGTAAAGAGACTAATTAAATAGAATTGGATTTTAGGTACTTTGCTATTGATCAATGAAAATGTTACTCCTTTATCTTTCCCTTGAGGATTCTCTATGTTTACTAATGTACTTATAGTTGTTACGTATGTGACGCGAGATCGAGCGGGTGTCGGGTTCTCGTCGCGATATCAGGCGGCTCGAGCGCTTGGGCCCGTGACGTCGTTGCGGAGAGGGGTCGCGTGTCAGCTCGCGTAGCGCAGCGCTTTCTTATCTCTCGTGTGAGATGTACGGCGGACACGTTTCATATTCGTAAGCGTGGCGTTGCATGAAAATTCTTAAGTTTGAATTTAAGCTGTGAATTATTAATAATATTTGTTAACTGAATTTTCATGGGACGTCACAATAGAAATGTTTAATCTATCGAAAACATTCGAAGAAAAAACAGAGAATTTATCAAAACGCTAAAGATTATAAATTATTGTTACAAGTGCTATGGAAACTTTAAACGCGTTTATCTTGAAAACTTCGTAGTTCCGTTTATAAAGATATTGCTCTACATGGAGACTGTATGAAGCGTGAAAGGGCATAAAAAAATAAATACCATAGAAATGTTTAATCTATCGAAAACATTCGAAGAAAAAACAGAGAATTTATCAAAACGCTAAAGATTATAAATTATTGTTACAAGTGATATGAAACTTTAAACGCGTTTATCTTGAAAACTTTGTTCAGTCTCGTCTTGCAGTGATTGCGAACGAACAGAGGTTCGATTCGACTTTAAACTATTTGAGCATGTGTCCGATATATGTCGTTTTTTTCGCGGATCCTCCAACATAATAGATAGAAACTTCTGCAGTTTCTTAAAACTTGTAATTTTCACAAAACTACGACAAAGTTTTGGCTCAGTTTCGAAAAAAATATAGAATTTTTAAGCGAGAAAAGATTATAAATTAATAGTGCAAAAAAAAACAAAAATGTCAACAGCACACGGTGTTCCCAAGCGGTCACCCATCCAAGTACTAACCGTGCCCAATGCTGCTTACCTTCGGTGATCGGACGAGAACCAGTGCTTTCAGCGTGGTATGGCCGTTGACGATATACTTAGGCACTTATCCCGCACATGCTATTTCATTGTTTTTAATGATAAACGACGAAAACTCACGACGGTACCCTAATTGTATTTAGTGGAAAAGACATCACGTCGTGGTTGAACAATACGGGGAAACACGGATATTCTCGTAGTTCCGTTTATAAAGATATTGCTCTACATGGAGACTGTATGAAGCGTGAAAGGGCATAAAAAAATAAATACCATAGAAATGTTTAATCTATCGAAAAGATTCGAAGAAAAAACAGAGAATTTATCAAAACGCTAAAGATTATAAATTATTGTAACAAGTGCTATGGAAACTTTAAACGCGTTTATCTTGAAAACTTTGTTCAGTCTCGTCGTGCAGTGATTGCGAACGAACAGAGGTTCGGTTCGACTTTAAACTATTTGAGCATGTGTCCGATATATGTCGTTTTTTTCGCGGATCCTCCAACATAATAGATAGAAACTTCTGTCGTTTCTTAAAACTTGTAATTTTCACAAAACTACGACAAAGTTTTGGCTCAGTTTCGAAAAAAATATAGAATTTTTAAGCGAGAAAAGATTATAAATTAATAGTGCAAAAAAAAACAAAAATGTCAACAGCACACGGTGTTCCCAAGCGGTCACCCATCCAAGTACTAACCGTGCCCAATGCTGCTTAACTTCGGTGATCGGACGAGAACCAGTGCTTTTTATTTTTTTTTTTATTTATATTTTCGTTTATTGAATGGGCTTAGAGAATACAATATTTATAATATTTGACCAATAAACAAATTCTTGCTTAAGTTTTAGTCATAAGATATAATGTCCCCGCTGGCGCTCTACATCGTTGTTTATAACGTTTTGAAATGGTTGCCTACGTTTATCTTATTTTCTTACGTTACGCTTCGTAATACTTAATAGTAAAATTTTACAATTTTGCGTAGAAAAGCCACATGACGAGAACCAGTGCTTTCAGCGTGGTATGGCCGTTGACGATATACTTAGGCACTTATCTTGCACATGCTATTTCATTGTTTTTAATAATAAACGACGAAAACTCACGACGGTACCCTAATTGTATTTAGTGGAAAAGACATCACGACGTGGTTGAACAATACGGGGAAACACGGATATTCTCGCAGTTCCGTCTATAAAGATATTGCTCTACATGGAGACTGTATGAAGCGTGAAAGGGCATAAAAAAATAAATACCATAGAAATGTTTAATCTATCGAAAACATTCGAAGAAAAAACAGAGAATTTATCAAAACGCTAAAGATTATAAATTATTGTTACAAGTGCTATGGAAACTTTAAACGCGTTTATCTTGAAAACTTTGTTCAGTCTCGTCTTGCAGTGATTGCGAACGAACAGAGGTTCGATTCGACTTTAAACTATTTGAGCATGTGTCCGATATATGTCGTTTTTTTCGCGGATCCTCCAACATAATAGATAGAAACTTCTGTCGTTTCTTAAAACTTGTAATTTTCACAAAACTACGACAAAGTTTTGGCTCAGTTTCGAAAAAAATATAGAATTTTTAAGCGAGAAAAGATTATAAATTAATAGTGCAAAAAAAAACAAAAATGTCAACAGCACACGGTGTTCCCAAGCGGTCACCCATCCAAGTACTAACCGTGCCCAATGCTGCTTAACTTCGGTGATCGGACGAGAACCAGTGCTTTTTATTTTTTTTTTTATTTATATTTTCGTTTATTGAATGGGCTTAGAGAATACAATATTTATAATATTTGACCAATAAACAAATTCTTGCTTAAGTTTTAGTCATAAGATATAATGGCCCCGCTGGCGCTCTACATCGTTGTTTATAACGTTTTGAAATGGTTGCCTACGTTTATCTTATTTTCTTACGTTACGCTTCGTAATACTTAATAGTAAAATTTTACAATTTTGCGTAGAAAAGCCACATGACGAGAACCAGTGCTTTCAGCGTGGTATGGCCGTTGACGATATACTTAGGCACTTATCTTGCACATGCTATTTCATTGTTTTTAATAATAAACGACGAAAACTCACGACGGTACCCTAATTGTATTTAGTGGAAAAGACATCACGTCGTGGTTGAACAATACGGGGAAACACGGATATTCTCGTAGTTCCGTTTATAAAGATATTGCTCTACATGGAGACTGTATGAAGCGTGAAAGGGCATAAAAAAATAAATACCATAGAAATGTTTAATCTATCGAAAACATTCGAAGAAAAAACAGAGAATTTATCAAAACGCTAAAGATTATAAATTATTGTTACAAGTGCTATGGAAACTTTAAACGCGTTTATCTTGAAAACTTTGTTCAGTCTCGTCTTGCAGTGATTGCGAACGAACAGAGGTTCGATTCGACTTTAAACTATTTGAGCATGTGTCCGATATATGTCGTTTTTTTCGCGGATCCTCCAACATAATAGATAGAAACTTCTGCAGTTTCTTAAAACTTGTAATTTTCACAAAACTACGACAAAGTTTTGGCTCAGTTTCGAAAAAAATATAGAATTTTTAAGCGAGAAAAGATTATAAATTAATAGTGCAAAAAAAAACAAAAATGTCAACAGCACACGGTGTTCCCAAGCGGTCACCCATCCAAGTACTAACCGTGCCCAATGCTGCTTAACTTCGGTGATCGGACGAGAACCAGTGCTTTCAGCGTGGTATGGCCGTTGACGATATACTTAGGCACTTATCCCGCACATGCTATTTCATTGTTTTTAATGATAAACGACGAAAACTCACGACGGTACCCTAATTGTATTTAGTGGAAAAGACATCACGTCGTGGTTGAACAATACGGGGAAACACGGATATTCTCGTAGTTCCGTTTATAAAGATATTGCTCTACATGGAGACTGTATGAAGCGTGAAAGGGCATAAAAAAATAAATACCATAGAAATGTTTAATCTATCGAAAACATTCGAAGAAAAAACAGAGAATTTATCAAAACGCTAAAGATTATAAATTATTGTTACAAGTGCTATGGAAACTTTAAACGCGTTTATCTTGAAAACTTTGTTCAGTCTCGTCTTGCAGTGATTGCGAACGAACAGAGGTTCGATTCGACTTTAAACTATTTGAGCATGTGTCCGATATATGTCGTTTTTTTCGCGGATCCTCCAACATAATAGATAGAAAATTCTGTCGTTTCTTAAAACTTGTAATTTTCACAAAACTACGACAAAGTTTTGGCTCAGTTTCGAAAAAAATATAGAATTTTTAAGCGAGAAAAGATTATAAATTAATAGTGCAAAAAAAAACAAAAATGTCAACAGCACACGGTGTTCCCAAGCGGTCACCCATCCAAGTACTAACCGTGCCCAATGCTGCTTAACTTCGGTGATCGGACGAGAACCAGTGCTTTCAGCGTGGTATGGCCGTTGACGATATACTTAGGCACTTATCTCGCACATGCTATTTCATTGTTTTTAATGATAAACGACGAAAACTCACGACGGTACCCTAATTGTATTTAGTGGAAAAGACATCACGTCGTGGTTGAACAATACGGGGAAACACGGATATTCTCGCAGTTCCGTCTATAAAGATATTGCTCTACATGGAGACTGTATGAAGCGTGAAAGGGCATAAAAAAATAAATACCATAGAAATGTTTAATCTATCGAAAACATTCGAAGAAAAAACAGAGAATTTATCAAAACGCTAAAGATTATAAATTATTGTTACAAGTGCTATGGAAACTTTAAACGCGTTTATCTTGAAAACTTCGTAGTTCCGTTTATAAAGATATTGCTCTACATGGAGACTGTATGAAGCGTGAAAGGGCATAAAAAAATAAATACCATAGAAATGTTTAATCTATCGAAAACATTCGAAGAAAAAACAGAGAATTTATCAAAACGCTAAAGATTATAAATTATTGTTACAAGTGCTATGGAAACTTTAAACGCGTTTATCTTGAAAACTTTGTTCAGTCTCGTCTTGCAGTGATTGCGAACGAACAGAGGTTCGATTCGACTTTAAACTATTTGAGCATGTGTCCGATATATGTCGTTTTTTTCGCGGATCCTCCAACATAATAGATAGAAACTTCTGCAGTTTCTTAAAACTTGTAATTTTCACAAAACTACGACAAAGTTTTGGCTCAGTTTCGAAAAAAATATAGAATTTTTAAGCGAGAAAAGATTATAAATTAATAGTGCAAAAAAAAACAAAAATGTCAACAGCACACGGTGTTCCCAAGCGGTCACCCATCCAAGTACTAACCGTGCCCAATGCTGCTTAACTTCGGTGATCGGACGAGAACCAGTGCTTTTTATTTTTTTTTTTATTTATATTTTCGTTTATTGAATGGGCTTAGAGAATACAATATTTATAATATTTGACCAATAAACAAATTCTTGCTTAAGTTTTAGTCATAAGATATAATGGCCCCGCTGGCGCTCTACATCGTTGTTTATAACGTTTTGAAATGGTTGCCTACGTTTATCTTATTTTCTTACGTTACGCTTCGTAATACTTAATAGTAAAATTTTACAATTTTGCGTAGAAAAGCCACATGACGAGAACCAGTGCTTTCAGCGTGGTATGGCCGTTGACGATATACTTAGGCACTTATCTTGCACATGCTATTTCATTGTTTTTAATAATAAACGACGAAAACTCACGACGGTACCCTAATTGTATTTAGTGGAAAAGACATCACGTCGTGGTTGAACAATACGGGGAAACACGGATATTCTCGTAGTTCCGTTTATAAAGATATTGCTCTACATGGAGACTGTATGAAGCGTGAAAGGGCATACAAAAATAAATACCATAGAAATGTTTAATCTATCGAAAACATTCGAAGAAAAAACAGAGAATTTATCAAAACGCTAAAGATTATAAATTATTGTTACAAGTGCTATGGAAACTTTAAACGCGTTTATCTTGAAAACTTTGTTCAGTCTCGTCTTGCAGTGATTGCGAACGAACAGAGGTTCGATTCGACTTTAAACTATTTGAGCATGTGTCCGATATATGTCGTTTTTTTCGCGGATCCTCCAACATAATAGATAGAAACTTCTGTCGTTTCTTAAAACTTGTAATTTTCACAAAACTACGACAAAGTTTTGGCTCAGTTTCGAAAAAAATATAGAATTTTTAAGCGAGAAAAGATTATAAATTAATAGTGCAAAAAAAAACAAAAATGTCAACAGCACACGGTGTTCCCAAGCGGTCACCCATCCAAGTACTAACCGTGCCCAATGCTGCTTAACTTCGGTGATCGGACGAGAACCAGTGCTTTTTATTTTTTTTTTTATTTATATTTTCGTTTATTGAATGGGCTTAGAGAATACAATATTTATAATATTTGACCAATAAACAAATTCTTGCTTAAGTTTTAGTCATAAGATATAATGGCCCCGCTGGCGCTCTACATCGTTGTTTATAACGTTTTGAAATGGTTGCCTACGTTTATCTTATTTTCTTACGTTACGCTTCGTAATACTTAATAGTAAAATTTTACCATTTTGCGTAGAAAAGCCACATGACGAGAACCAGTGCTTTCAGCGTGGTATGGCCGTTGACGATATACTTAGGCACTTATCTTGCACATGCTATTTCATTGTTTTTAATAATAAACGACGAAAACTCACGACGGTACCCTAATTGTATTTAGTGGAAAAGACATCACGTCGTGGTTGAACAATACGGGGAAACACGGATATTCTCGCAGTTCCGTCTATAAAGATATTGCTCTACATGGAGACTGTATGAAGCGTGAAAGGGCATAAAAAAATAAATACCATAGAAATGTTTAATCTATCGAAAACATTCGAAGAAAAAACAGAGAATTTATCAAAACGCTAAAGATTATAAATTATTGTTACAAGTGCTATGGAAACTTTAAACGCGTTTATCTTGAAAACTTTGTTCAGTCTCGTCTTGCAGTGATTGCGAACGAACAGAGGTTCGATTCGACTTTAAACTATTTGAGCATGTGTCCGATATATGTCGTTTTTTTCGCGGATCCTCCAACATAATAGATAGAAACTTCTGTCGTTTCTTAAAACTTGTAATTTTCACAAAACTACGACAAAGTTTTGGCTCAGTTTCGAAAAAAATATAGAATTTTTAAGCGAGAAAAGATTATAAATTAATAGTGCAAAAAAAAACAAAAATGTCAACAGCACACGGTGTTCCCAAGCGGTCACCCATCCAAGTACTAACCGTGCCCAATGCTGCTTAACTTCGGTGATCGGACGAGAACCAGTGCTTTCAGCGTGGTATGGCCGTTGACGATATACTTAGGCACTTATCTCGCACATGCTATTTCATTGTTTTTAATGATAAACGACGAAAACTCACGACGGTACCCTAATTGTATTTAGTGGAAAAGACATCACGTCGTGGTTGAACAATACGGGGAAACACGGATATTCTCGTAGTTCCGTTTATAAAGATATTGCTCTACATGGAGACTGTATGAAGCGTGAAAGGGCATAAAAAAATAAATACCATAGAAATGTTTAATCTATCGAAAAGATTCGAAGAAAAAACAGAGAATTTATCAAAACGCTAAAGATTATAAATTATTGTAACAAGTGCTATGGAAACTTTAAACGCGTTTATCTTGAAAACTTTGTTCAGTCTCGTCGTGCAGTGATTGCGAACGAACAGAGGTTCGGTTCGACTTTAAACTATTTGAGCATGTGTCCGATATATGTCGTTTTTTTCGCGGATCCTCCAACATAATAGATAGAAACTTCTGTCGTTTCTTAAAACTTGTAATTTTCACAAAACTACGACAAAGTTTTGGCTCAGTTTCGAAAAAAATATAGAATTTTTAAGCGAGAAAAGATTATAAATTAATAGTGCAAAAAAAAACAAAAATGTCAACAGCACACGGTGTTCCCAAGCGGTCACCCATCCAAGTACTAACCGTGCCCAATGCTGCTTAACTTCGGTGATCGGACGAGAACCAGTGCTTTTTATTTTTTTTTTTATTTATATTTTCGTTTATTGAATGGGCTTAGAGAATACAATATTTATAATATTTGACCAATAAACAAATTCTTGCTTAAGTTTTAGTCATAAGATATAATGTCCCCGCTGGCGCTCTACATCGTTGTTTATAACGTTTTGAAATGGTTGCCTACGTTTATCTTATTTTCTTACGTTACGCTTCGTAATACTTAATAGTAAAATTTTACAATTTTGCGTAGAAAAGCCACATGACGAGAACCAGTGCTTTCAGCGTGGTATGGCCGTTGACGATATACTTAGGCACTTATCTTGCACATGCTATTTCATTGTTTTTAATAATAAACGACGAAAACTCACGACGGTACCCTAATTGTATTTAGTGGAAAAGACATCACGACGTGGTTGAACAATACGGGGAAACACGGATATTCTCGCAGTTCCGTCTATAAAGATATTGCTCTACATGGAGACTGTATGAAGCGTGAAAGGGCATAAAAAAATAAATACCATAGAAATGTTTAATCTATCGAAAACATTCGAAGAAAAAACAGAGAATTTATCAAAACGCTAAAGATTATAAATTATTGTTACAAGTGCTATGGAAACTTTAAACGCGTTTATCTTGAAAACTTTGTTCAGTCTCGTCTTGCAGTGATTGCGAACGAACAGAGGTTCGATTCGACTTTAAACTATTTGAGCATGTGTCCGATATATGTCGTTTTTTTCGCGGATCCTCCAACATAATAGATAGAAACTTCTGTCGTTTCTTAAAACTTGTAATTTTCACAAAACTACGACAAAGTTTTGGCTCAGTTTCGAAAAAAATATAGAATTTTTAAGCGAGAAAAGATTATAAATTAATAGTGCAAAAAAAAACAAAAATGTCAACAGCACACGGTGTTCCCAAGCGGTCACCCATCCAAGTACTAACCGTGCCCAATGCTGCTTAACTTCGGTGATCGGACGAGAACCAGTGCTTTTTATTTTTTTTTTTATTTATATTTTCGTTTATTGAATGGGCTTAGAGAATACAATATTTATAATATTTGACCAATAAACAAATTCTTGCTTAAGTTTTAGTCATAAGATATAATGGCCCCGCTGGCGCTCTACATCGTTGTTTATAACGTTTTGAAATGGTTGCCTACGTTTATCTTATTTTCTTACGTTACGCTTCGTAATACTTAATAGTAAAATTTTACAATTTTGCGTAGAAAAGCCACATGACGAGAACCAGTGCTTTCAGCGTGGTATGGCCGTTGACGATATACTTAGGCACTTATCTTGCACATGCTATTTCATTGTTTTTAATAATAAACGACGAAAACTCACGACGGTACCCTAATTGTATTTAGTGGAAAAGACATCACGTCGTGGTTGAACAATACGGGGAAACACGGATATTCTCGTAGTTCCGTTTATAAAGATATTGCTCTACATGGAGACTGTATGAAGCGTGAAAGGGCATAAAAAAATAAATACCATAGAAATGTTTAATCTATCGAAAACATTCGAAGAAAAAACAGAGAATTTATCAAAACGCTAAAGATTATAAATTATTGTTACAAGTGCTATGGAAACTTTAAACGCGTTTATCTTGAAAACTTTGTTCAGTCTCGTCTTGCAGTGATTGCGAACGAACAGAGGTTCGATTCGACTTTAAACTATTTGAGCATGTGTCCGATATATGTCGTTTTTTTCGCGGATCCTCCAACATAATAGATAGAAACTTCTGCAGTTTCTTAAAACTTGTAATTTTCACAAAACTACGACAAAGTTTTGGCTCAGTTTCGAAAAAAATATAGAATTTTTAAGCGAGAAAAGATTATAAATTAATAGTGCAAAAAAAAACAAAAATGTCAACAGCACACGGTGTTCCCAAGCGGTCACCCATCCAAGTACTAACCGTGCCCAATGCTGCTTAACTTCGGTGATCGGACGAGAACCAGTGCTTTCAGCGTGGTATGGCCGTTGACGATATACTTAGGCACTTATCCCGCACATGCTATTTCATTGTTTTTAATGATAAACGACGAAAACTCACGACGGTACCCTAATTGTATTTAGTGGAAAAGACATCACGTCGTGGTTGAACAATACGGGGAAACACGGATATTCTCGTAGTTCCGTTTATAAAGATATTGCTCTACATGGAGACTGTATGAAGCGTGAAAGGGCATAAAAAAATAAATACCATAGAAATGTTTAATCTATCGAAAACATTCGAAGAAAAAACAGAGAATTTATCAAAACGCTAAAGATTATAAATTATTGTTACAAGTGCTATGGAAACTTTAAACGCGTTTATCTTGAAAACTTTGTTCAGTCTCGTCTTGCAGTGATTGCGAACGAACAGAGGTTCGATTCGACTTTAAACTATTTGAGCATGTGTCCGATATATGTCGTTTTTTTCGCGGATCCTCCAACATAATAGATAGAAAATTCTGTCGTTTCTTAAAACTTGTAATTTTCACAAAACTACGACAAAGTTTTGGCTCAGTTTCGAAAAAAATATAGAATTTTTAAGCGAGAAAAGATTATAAATTAATAGTGCAAAAAAAAACAAAAATGTCAACAGCACACGGTGTTCCCAAGCGGTCACCCATCCAAGTACTAACCGTGCCCAATGCTGCTTAACTTCGGTGATCGGACGAGAACCAGTGCTTTCAGCGTGGTATGGCCGTTGACGATATACTTAGGCACTTATCTCGCACATGCTATTTCATTGTTTTTAATGATAAACGACGAAAACTCACGACGGTACCCTAATTGTATTTAGTGGAAAAGACATCACGTCGTGGTTGAACAATACGGGGAAACACGGATATTCTCGCAGTTCCGTCTATAAAGATATTGCTCTACATGGAGACTGTATGAAGCGTGAAAGGGCATAAAAAAATAAATACCATAGAAATGTTTAATCTATCGAAAACATTCGAAGAAAAAACAGAGAATTTATCAAAACGCTAAAGATTATAAATTATTGTTACAAGTGCTATGGAAACTTTAAACGCGTTTATCTTGAAAACTTCGTAGTTCCGTTTATAAAGATATTGCTCTACATGGAGACTGTATGAAGCGTGAAAGGGCATAAAAAAATAAATACCATAGAAATGTTTAATCTATCGAAAACATTCGAAGAAAAAACAGAGAATTTATCAAAACGCTAAAGATTATAAATTATTGTTACAAGTGCTATGGAAACTTTAAACGCGTTTATCTTGAAAACTTTGTTCAGTCTCGTCTTGCAGTGATTGCGAACGAACAGAGGTTCGATTCGACTTTAAACTATTTGAGCATGTGTCCGATATATGTCGTTTTTTTCGCGGATCCTCCAACATAATAGATAGAAACTTCTGCAGTTTCTTAAAACTTGTAATTTTCACAAAACTACGACAAAGTTTTGGCTCAGTTTCGAAAAAAATATAGAATTTTTAAGCGAGAAAAGATTATAAATTAATAGTGCAAAAAAAAACAAAAATGTCAACAGCACACGGTGTTCCCAAGCGGTCACCCATCCAAGTACTAACCGTGCCCAATGCTGCTTAACTTCGGTGATCGGACGAGAACCAGTGCTTTTTATTTTTTTTTTTATTTATATTTTCGTTTATTGAATGGGCTTAGAGAATACAATATTTATAATATTTGACCAATAAACAAATTCTTGCTTAAGTTTTAGTCATAAGATATAATGGCCCCGCTGGCGCTCTACATCGTTGTTTATAACGTTTTGAAATGGTTGCCTACGTTTATCTTATTTTCTTACGTTACGCTTCGTAATACTTAATAGTAAAATTTTACAATTTTGCGTAGAAAAGCCACATGACGAGAACCAGTGCTTTCAGCGTGGTATGGCCGTTGACGATATACTTAGGCACTTATCTTGCACATGCTATTTCATTGTTTTTAATAATAAACGACGAAAACTCACGACGGTACCCTAATTGTATTTAGTGGAAAAGACATCACGTCGTGGTTGAACAATACGGGGAAACACGGATATTCTCGTAGTTCCGTTTATAAAGATATTGCTCTACATGGAGACTGTATGAAGCGTGAAAGGGCATACAAAAATAAATACCATAGAAATGTTTAATCTATCGAAAACATTCGAAGAAAAAACAGAGAATTTATCAAAACGCTAAAGATTATAAATTATTGTTACAAGTGCTATGGAAACTTTAAACGCGTTTATCTTGAAAACTTTGTTCAGTCTCGTCTTGCAGTGATTGCGAACGAACAGAGGTTCGATTCGACTTTAAACTATTTGAGCATGTGTCCGATATATGTCGTTTTTTTCGCGGATCCTCCAACATAATAGATAGAAACTTCTGTCGTTTCTTAAAACTTGTAATTTTCACAAAACTACGACAAAGTTTTGGCTCAGTTTCGAAAAAAATATAGAATTTTTAAGCGAGAAAAGATTATAAATTAATAGTGCAAAAAAAAACAAAAATGTCAACAGCACACGGTGTTCCCAAGCGGTCACCCATCCAAGTACTAACCGTGCCCAATGCTGCTTAACTTCGGTGATCGGACGAGAACCAGTGCTTTTTATTTTTTTTTTTATTTATATTTTCGTTTATTGAATGGGCTTAGAGAATACAATATTTATAATATTTGACCAATAAACAAATTCTTGCTTAAGTTTTAGTCATAAGATATAATGGCCCCGCTGGCGCTCTACATCGTTGTTTATAACGTTTTGAAATGGTTGCCTACGTTTATCTTATTTTCTTACGTTACGCTTCGTAATACTTAATAGTAAAATTTTACCATTTTGCGTAGAAAAGCCACATGACGAGAACCAGTGCTTTCAGCGTGGTATGGCCGTTGACGATATACTTAGGCACTTATCTTGCACATGCTATTTCATTGTTTTTAATAATAAACGACGAAAACTCACGACGGTACCCTAATTGTATTTAGTGGAAAAGACATCACGTCGTGGTTGAACAATACGGGGAAACACGGATATTCTCGCAGTTCCGTCTATAAAGATATTGCTCTACATGGAGACTGTATGAAGCGTGAAAGGGCATAAAAAAATAAATACCATAGAAATGTTTAATCTATCGAAAACATTCGAAGAAAAAACAGAGAATTTATCAAAACGCTAAAGATTATAAATTATTGTTACAAGTGCTATGGAAACTTTAAACGCGTTTATCTTGAAAACTTTGTTCAGTCTCGTCTTGCAGTGATTGCGAACGAACAGAGGTTCGATTCGACTTTAAACTATTTGAGCATGTGTCCGATATATGTCGTTTTTTTCGCGGATCCTCCAACATAATAGATAGAAACTTCTGTCGTTTCTTAAAACTTGTAATTTTCACAAAACTACGACAAAGTTTTGGCTCAGTTTCGAAAAAAATATAGAATTTTTAAGCGAGAAAAGATTATAAATTAATAGTGCAAAAAAAAACAAAAATGTCAACAGCACACGGTGTTCCCAAGCGGTCACCCATCCAAGTACTAACCGTGCCCAATGCTGCTTAACTTCGGTGATCGGACGAGAACCAGTGCTTTCAGCGTGGTATGGCCGTTGACGATATACTTAGGCACTTATCTCGCACATGCTATTTCATTGTTTTTAATGATAAACGACGAAAACTCACGACGGTACCCTAATTGTATTTAGTGGAAAAGACATCACGTCGTGGTTGAACAATACGGGGAAACACGGATATTCTCGTAGTTCCGTTTATAAAGATATTGCTCAACATGGAGACTGTATGAAGCGTGAAAGGGCATAAAAAAATAAATACCATAGAAATGTTTAATCTATCGAAAACATTCGAAGAAAAAACAGAGAATTTATCAAAACGCTAAAGATTATAAATTATTGTTACAAGTGCTATGGAAACTTTAAACGCGTTTATCTTGAAAACTTTGTTCAGTCTCGTCTTGCAGTGATTGCGAACGAACAGAGGTTCGATTCGACTTTAAACTATTTGAGCATGTGTCCGATATATGTCGTTTTTTTCGCGGATCCTCCAACATAATAGATAGAAACTTCTGTCGTTTCTTAAAACTTGTAATTTTCACAAAACTACGACAAAGTTTTGGCTCAGTTTCGAAAAAAATATAGAATTTTTAAGCGAGAAAAGATTATAAATTAATAGTGCAAAAAAAAACAAAAATGTCAACAGCACACGGTGTTCCCAAGCGGTCACCCATCCAAGTACTAACCGTGCCCAATGCTGCTTAACTTCGGTGATCGGACGAGAACCAGTGCTTTCAGCGTGGTATGGCCGTTGACGATATACTTAGGCACTTATCCCGCACATGCTATTTCATTGTTTTTAATGATAAACGACGAAAACTCACGACGGTACCCTAATTGTATTTAGTGGAAAAGACATCACGTCGTGGTTGAACAATACGGGGAAACACGGATATTCTCGTAGTTCCGTTTATAAAGATATTGCTCTACATGGAGACTGTATGAAGCGTGAAAGGGCATAAAAAAATAAATACCATAGAAATGTTTAATCTATCGAAAACATTCGAAGAAAAAACAGAGAATTTATCAAAACGCTAAAGATTATAAATTATTGTTACAAGTGCTATGGAAACTTTAAACGCGTTTATCTTGAAAACTTTGTTCAGTCTCGTCTTGCAGTGATTGCGAACGAACAGAGGTTCGATTCGACTTTAAACTATTTGAGCATGTGTCCGATATATGTCGTTTTTTTCGCGGATCCTCCAACATAATAGATAGAAAATTCTGTCGTTTCTTAAAACTTGTAATTTTCACAAAACTACGACAAAGTTTTGGCTCAGTTTCGAAAAAAATATAGAATTTTTAAGCGAGAAAAGATTATAAATTAATAGTGCAAAAAAAAACAAAAATGTCAACAGCACACGGTGTTCCCAAGCGGTCACCCATCCAAGTACTAACCGTGCCCAATGCTGCTTAACTTCGGTGATCGGACGAGAACCAGTGCTTTCAGCGTGGTATGGCCGTTGACGATATACTTAGGCACTTATCTCGCACATGCTATTTCATTGTTTTTAATGATAAACGACGAAAACTCACGACGGTACCCTAATTGTATTTAGTGGAAAAGACATCACGTCGTGGTTGAACAATACGGGGAAACACGGATATTTTCGTAGTTCCGTTTATAAAGATATTGCTCTACATGGAGACTGTATGAAGCGTGAAAGGGCATAAAAAAATAAATACCATAGAAATGTTTAATCTATCGAAAACATTCGAAGAAAAAACAGAGAATTTATCAAAACGCTAAAGATTATAAATTATTGTTACAAGTGCTATGGAAACTTTAAACGCGTTTATCTTGAAAACTTTGTTCAGTCTCGTCTTGCAGTGATTGCGAACGAACAGAGGTTCGATTCGACTTTAAACTATTTGAGCATGTGTCCGATATATGTCGTTTTTTTCGCGGATCCTCCAACATAATAGATAGAAACTTCTGTCGTTTCTTAAAACTTGTAATTTTCACAAAACTACGACAAAGTTTTGGCTCAGTTTCGAAAAAAATATAGAATTTTTAAGCGAGAAAAGATTATAAATTAATAGTGCAAAAAAAAACAAAAATGTCAACAGCACACGGTGTTCCCAAGCGGTCACCCATCCAAGTACTAACCGTGCCCAATGCTGCTTAACTTCGGTGATCGGACGAGAACCAGTGCTTTCAGCGTGGTATGGCCGTTGACGATATACTTAGGCACTTATCTCGCACATGCTATTTCATTGTTTTTAATGATAAACGACGAAAACTCACGACGGTACCCTAATTGTATTTAGTGGAAAAGACATCACGTCGTGGTTGAACAATACGGGGAAACACGGATATTCTCGCAGTTCCGTCTATAAAGATATTGCTCTACATGGAGACTGTATGAAGCGTGAAAGGGCATAAAAAAATAAATACCATAGAAATGTTTAATCTATCGAAAACATTCGAAGAAAAAACAGAGAATTTATCAAAACGCTAAAGATTATAAATTATTGTTACAAGTGCTATGGAAACTTTAAACGCGTTTATCTTGAAAACTTCGTAGTTCCGTTTATAAAGATATTGCTCTACATGGAGACTGTATGAAGCGTGAAAGGGCATAAAAAAATAAATACCATAGAAATGTTTAATCTATCGAAAACATTCGAAGAAAAAACAGAGAATTTATCAAAACGCTAAAGATTATAAATTATTGTTACAAGTGATATGAAACTTTAAACGCGTTTATCTTGAAAACTTTGTTCAGTCTCGTCTTGCAGTGATTGCGAACGAACAGAGGTTCGATTCGACTTTAAACTATTTGAGCATGTGTCCGATATATGTCGTTTTTTTCGCGGATCCTCCAACATAATAGATAGAAACTTCTGCAGTTTCTTAAAACTTGTAATTTTCACAAAACTACGACAAAGTTTTGGCTCAGTTTCGAAAAAAATATAGAATTTTTAAGCGAGAAAAGATTATAAATTAATAGTGCAAAAAAAAACAAAAATGTCAACAGCACACGGTGTTCCCAAGCGGTCACCCATCCAAGTACTAACCGTGCCCAATGCTGCTTACCTTCGGTGATCGGACGAGAACCAGTGCTTTCAGCGTGGTATGGCCGTTGACGATATACTTAGGCACTTATCCCGCACATGCTATTTCATTGTTTTTAATGATAAACGACGAAAACTCACGACGGTACCCTAATTGTATTTAGTGGAAAAGACATCACGTCGTGGTTGAACAATACGGGGAAACACGGATATTCTCGTAGTTCCGTTTATAAAGATATTGCTCTACATGGAGACTGTATGAAGCGTGAAAGGGCATAAAAAAATAAATACCATAGAAATGTTTAATCTATCGAAAAGATTCGAAGAAAAAACAGAGAATTTATCAAAACGCTAAAGATTATAAATTATTGTAACAAGTGCTATGGAAACTTTAAACGCGTTTATCTTGAAAACTTTGTTCAGTCTCGTCGTGCAGTGATTGCGAACGAACAGAGGTTCGGTTCGACTTTAAACTATTTGAGCATGTGTCCGATATATGTCGTTTTTTTCGCGGATCCTCCAACATAATAGATAGAAACTTCTGTCGTTTCTTAAAACTTGTAATTTTCACAAAACTACGACAAAGTTTTGGCTCAGTTTCGAAAAAAATATAGAATTTTTAAGCGAGAAAAGATTATAAATTAATAGTGCAAAAAAAAACAAAAATGTCAACAGCACACGGTGTTCCCAAGCGGTCACCCATCCAAGTACTAACCGTGCCCAATGCTGCTTAACTTCGGTGATCGGACGAGAACCAGTGCTTTTTATTTTTTTTTTTATTTATATTTTCGTTTATTGAATGGGCTTAGAGAATACAATATTTATAATATTTGACCAATAAACAAATTCTTGCTTAAGTTTTAGTCATAAGATATAATGTCCCCGCTGGCGCTCTACATCGTTGTTTATAACGTTTTGAAATGGTTGCCTACGTTTATCTTATTTTCTTACGTTACGCTTCGTAATACTTAATAGTAAAATTTTACAATTTTGCGTAGAAAAGCCACATGACGAGAACCAGTGCTTTCAGCGTGGTATGGCCGTTGACGATATACTTAGGCACTTATCTTGCACATGCTATTTCATTGTTTTTAATAATAAACGACGAAAACTCACGACGGTACCCTAATTGTATTTAGTGGAAAAGACATCACGACGTGGTTGAACAATACGGGGAAACACGGATATTCTCGCAGTTCCGTCTATAAAGATATTGCTCTACATGGAGACTGTATGAAGCGTGAAAGGGCATAAAAAAATAAATACCATAGAAATGTTTAATCTATCGAAAACATTCGAAGAAAAAACACAGAATTTATCAAAACGCTAAAGATTATAAATTATTGTTACAAGTGCTATGGAAACTTTAAACGCGTTTATCTTGAAAACTTTGTTCAGTCTCGTCTTGCAGTGATTGCGAACGAACAGAGGTTCGATTCGACTTTAAACTATTTGAGCATGTGTCCGATATATGTCGTTTTTTTCGCGGATCCTCCAACATAATAGATAGAAACTTCTGTCGTTTCTTAAAACTTGTAATTTTCACAAAACTACGACAAAGTTTTGGCTCAGTTTCGAAAAAAATATAGAATTTTTAAGCGAGAAAAGATTATAAATTAATAGTGCAAAAAAAAACAAAAATGTCAACAGCACACGGTGTTCCCAAGCGGTCACCCATCCAAGTACTAACCGTGCCCAATGCTGCTTAACTTCGGTGATCGGACGAGAACCAGTGCTTTTTATTTTTTTTTTTATTTATATTTTCGTTTATTGAATGGGCTTAGAGAATACAATATTTATAATATTTGACCAATAAACAAATTCTTGCTTAAGTTTTAGTCATAAGATATAATGGCCCCGCTGGCGCTCTACATCGTTGTTTATAACGTTTTGAAATGGTTGCCTACGTTTATCTTATTTTCTTACGTTACGCTTCGTAATACTTAATAGTAAAATTTTACAATTTTGCGTAGAAAAGCCACATGACGAGAACCAGTGCTTTCAGCGTGGTATGGCCGTTGACGATATACTTAGGCACTTATCTTGCACATGCTATTTCATTGTTTTTAATAATAAACGACGAAAACTCACGACGGTACCCTAATTGTATTTAGTGGAAAAGACATCACGTCGTGGTTGAACAATACGGGGAAACACGGATATTTTCGTAGTTCCGTTTATAAAGATATTGCTCTACATGGAGACTGTATGAAGCGTGAAAGGGCATAAAAAAATAAATACCATAGAAATGTTTAATCTATCGAAAACATTCGAAGAAAAAACAGAGAATTTATCAAAACGCTAAAGATTATAAATTATTGTTACAAGTGCTATGGAAACTTTAAACGCGTTTATCTTGAAAACTTTGTTCAGTCTCGTCTTGCAGTGATTGCGAACGAACAGAGGTTCGATTCGACTTTAAACTATTTGAGCATGTGTCCGATATATGTCGTTTTTTTCGCGGATCCTCCAACATAATAGATAGAAACTTCTGCAGTTTCTTAAAACTTGTAATTTTCACAAAACTACGACAAAGTTTTGGCTCAGTTTCGAAAAAAATATAGAATTTTTAAGCGAGAAAAGATTATAAATTAATAGTGCAAAAAAAAACAAAAATGTCAACAGCACACGGTGTTCCCAAGCGGTCACCCATCCAAGTACTAACCGTGCCCAATGCTGCTTAACTTCGGTGATCGGACGAGAACCAGTGCTTTCAGCGTGGTATGGCCGTTGACGATATACTTAGGCACTTATCCCGCACATGCTATTTCATTGTTTTTAATGATAAACGACGAAAACTCACGACGGTACCCTAATTGTATTTAGTGGAAAAGACATCACGTCGTGGTTGAACAATACGGGGAAACACGGATATTCTCGTAGTTCCGTTTATAAAGATATTGCTCTACATGGAGACTGTATGAAGCGTGAAAGGGCATAAAAAAATAAATACCATAGAAATGTTTAATCTATCGAAAACATTCGAAGAAAAAACAGAGAATTTATCAAAACGCTAAAGATTATAAATTATTGTTACAAGTGCTATGGAAACTTTAAACGCGTTTATCTTGAAAACTTTGTTCAGTCTCGTCTTGCAGTGATTGCGAACGAACAGAGGTTCGATTCGACTTTAAACTATTTGAGCATGTGTCCGATATATGTCGTTTTTTTCGCGGATCCTCCAACATAATAGATAGAAAATTCTGTCGTTTCTTAAAACTTGTAATTTTCACAAAACTACGACAAAGTTTTGGCTCAGTTTCGAAAAAAATATAGAATTTTTAAGCGAGAAAAGATTATAAATTAATAGTGCAAAAAAAAACAAAAATGTCAACAGCACACGGTGTTCCCAAGCGGTCACCCATCCAAGTACTAACCGTGCCCAATGCTGCTTAACTTCGGTGATCGGACGAGAACCAGTGCTTTCAGCGTGGTATGGCCGTTGACGATATACTTAGGCACTTATCTCGCACATGCTATTTCATTGTTTTTAATGATAAACGACGAAAACTCACGACGGTACCCTAATTGTATTTAGTGGAAAAGACATCACGTCGTGGTTGAACAATACGGGGAAACACGGATATTCTCGCAGTTCCGTCTATAAAGATATTGCTCTACATGGAGACTGTATGAAGCGTGAAAGGGCATAAAAAAATAAATACCATAGAAATGTTTAATCTATCGAAAACATTCGAAGAAAAAACAGAGAATTTATCAAAACGCTAAAGATTATAAATTATTGTTACAAGTGCTATGGAAACTTTAAACGCGTTTATCTTGAAAACTTCGTAGTTCCGTTTATAAAGATATTGCTCTACATGGAGACTGTATGAAGCGTGAAAGGGCATAAAAAAATAAATACCATAGAAATGTTTAATCTATCGAAAACATTCGAAGAAAAAACAGAGAATTTATCAAAACGCTAAAGATTATAAATTATTGTTACAAGTGCTATGGAAACTTTAAACGCGTTTATCTTGAAAACTTTGTTCAGTCTCGTCTTGCAGTGATTGCGAACGAACAGAGGTTCGATTCGACTTTAAACTATTTGAGCATGTGTCCGATATATGTCGTTTTTTTCGCGGATCCTCCAACATAATAGATAGAAACTTCTGCAGTTTCTTAAAACTTGTAATTTTCACAAAACTACGACAAAGTTTTGGCTCAGTTTCGAAAAAAATATAGAATTTTTAAGCGAGAAAAGATTATAAATTAATAGTGCAAAAAAAAACAAAAATGTCAACAGCACACGGTGTTCCCAAGCGGTCACCCATCCAAGTACTAACCGTGCCCAATGCTGCTTAACTTCGGTGATCGGACGAGAACCAGTGCTTTTTATTTTTTTTTTTATTTATATTTTCGTTTATTGAATGGGCTTAGAGAATACAATATTTATAATATTTGACCAATAAACAAATTCTTGCTTAAGTTTTAGTCATAAGATATAATGGCCCCGCTGGCGCTCTACATCGTTGTTTATAACGTTTTGAAATGGTTGCCTACGTTTATCTTATTTTCTTACGTTACGCTTCGTAATACTTAATAGTAAAATTTTACAATTTTGCGTAGAAAAGCCACATGACGAGAACCAGTGCTTTCAGCGTGGTATGGCCGTTGACGATATACTTAGGCACTTATCTTGCACATGCTATTTCATTGTTTTTAATAATAAACGACGAAAACTCACGACGGTACCCTAATTGTATTTAGTGGAAAAGACATCACGTCGTGGTTGAACAATACGGGGAAACACGGATATTCTCGTAGTTCCGTTTATAAAGATATTGCTCTACATGGAGACTGTATGAAGCGTGAAAGGGCATAAAAAAATAAATACCATAGAAATGTTTAATCTATCGAAAACATTCGAAGAAAAAACAGAGAATTTATCAAAACGCTAAAGATTATAAATTATTGTTACAAGTGCTATGGAAACTTTAAACGCGTTTATCTTGAAAACTTTGTTCAGTCTCGTCTTGCAGTGATTGCGAACGAACAGAGGTTCGATTCGACTTTAAACTATTTGAGCATGTGTCCGATATATGTCGTTTTTTTCGCGGATCCTCCAACATAATAGATAGAAACTTCTGTCGTTTCTTAAAACTTGTAATTTTCACAAAACTACGACAAAGTTTTGGCTCAGTTTCGAAAAAAATATAGAATTTTTAAGCGAGAAAAGATTATAAATTAATAGTGCAAAAAAAAACAAAAATGTCAACAGCACACGGTGTTCCCAAGCGGTCACCCATCCAAGTACTAACCGTGCCCAATGCTGCTTAACTTCGGTGATCGGACGAGAACCAGTGCTTTTTATTTTTTTTTTTATTTATATTTTCGTTTATTGAATGGGCTTAGAGAATACAATATTTATAATATTTGACCAATAAACAAATTCTTGCTTAAGTTTTAGTCATAAGATATAATGGCCCCGCTGGCGCTCTACATCGTTGTTTATAACGTTTTGAAATGGTTGCCTACGTTTATCTTATTTTCTTACGTTACGCTTCGTAATACTTAATAGTAAAATTTTACCATTTTGCGTAGAAAAGCCACATGACGAGAACCAGTGCTTTCAGCGTGGTATGGCCGTTGACGATATACTTAGGCACTTATCTTGCACATGCTATTTCATTGTTTTTAATAATAAACGACGAAAACTCACGACGGTACCCTAATTGTATTTAGTGGAAAAGACATCACGTCGTGGTTGAACAATACGGGGAAACACGGATATTCTCGCAGTTCCGTCTATAAAGATATTGCTCTACATGGAGACTGTATGAAGCGTGAAAGGGCATAAAAAAATAAATACCATAGAAATGTTTAATCTATCGAAAACATTCGAAGAAAAAACAGAGAATTTATCAAAACGCTAAAGATTATAAATTATTGTTACAAGTGCTATGGAAACTTTAAACGCGTTTATCTTGAAAACTTTGTTCAGTCTCGTCTTGCAGTGATTGCGAACGAACAGAGGTTCGATTCGACTTTAAACTATTTGAGCATGTGTCCGATATATGTCGTTTTTTTCGCGGATCCTCCAACATAATAGATAGAAACTTCTGTCGTTTCTTAAAACTTGTAATTTTCACAAAACTACGACAAAGTTTTGGCTCAGTTTCGAAAAAAATATAGAATTTTTAAGCGAGAAAAGATTATAAATTAATAGTGCAAAAAAAAACAAAAATGTCAACAGCACACGGTGTTCCCAAGCGGTCACCCATCCAAGTACTAACCGTGCCCAATGCTGCTTAACTTCGGTGATCGGACGAGAACCAGTGCTTTTTATTTTTTTTTTTATTTATATTTTCGTTTATTGAATGGGCTTAGAGAATACAATATTTATAATATTTGACCAATAAACAAATTCTTGCTTAAGTTTTAGTCATAAGATATAATGGCCCCGCTGGCGCTCTACATCGTTGTTTATAACGTTTTGAAATGGTTGCCTACGTTTATCTTATTTTCTTACGTTACGCTTCGTAATACTTAATAGTAAAATTTTACAATTTTGCGTAGAAAAGCCACATGACGAGAACCAGTGCTTTCAGCGTGGTATGGCCGTTGACGATATACTTAGGCACTTATCTTGCACATGCTATTTCATTGTTTTTAATAATAAACGACGAAAACTCACGACGGTACCCTAATTGTATTTAGTGGAAAAGACATCACGTCGTGGTTGAACAATACGGGGAAACACGGATATTCTCGTAGTTCCGTTTATAAAGATATTGCTCTACATGGAGACTGTATGAAGCGTGAAAGGGCATAAAAAAATAAATACCATAGAAATGTTTAATCTATCGAAAACATTCGAAGAAAAAACAGAGAATTTATCAAAACGCTAAAGATTATAAATTATTGTTACAAGTGCTATGGAAACTTTAAACGCGTTTATCTTGAAAACTTTGTTCAGTCTCGTCTTGCAGTGATTGCGAACGAACAGAGGTTCGATTCGACTTTAAACTATTTGAGCATGTGTCCGATATATGTCGTTTTTTTCGCGGATCCTCCAACATAATAGATAGAAACTTCTGCAGTTTCTTAAAACTTGTAATTTTCACAAAACTACGACAAAGTTTTGGCTCAGTTTCGAAAAAAATATAGAATTTTTAAGCGAGAAAAGATTATAAATTAATAGTGCAAAAAAAAACAAAAATGTCAACAGCACACGGTGTTCCCAAGCGGTCACCCATCCAAGTACTAACCGTGCCCAATGCTGCTTAACTTCGGTGATCGGACGAGAACCAGTGCTTTCAGCGTGGTATGGCCGTTGACGATATACTTAGGCACTTATCTCGCACATGCTATTTCATTGTTTTTAATGATAAACGACGAAAACTCACGACGGTACCCTAATTGTATTTAGTGGAAAAGACATCACGTCGTGGTTGAACAATACGGGGAAACACGGATATTCTCGTAGTTCCGTTTATAAAGATATTGCTCTACATGGAGACTGTATGAAGCGTCAAAGGGCATAAAAAAATAAATACCATAGAAATGTTTAATCTATCGAAAACATTCGAAGAAAAAACAGAGAATTTATCAAAACGCTAAAGATTATAAATTATTGTTACAAGTGCTATGGAAACTTTAAACGCGTTTATCTTGAAAACTTTGTTCAGTCTCGTCTTGCAGTGATTGCGAACGAACAGAGGTTCGATTCGACTTTAAACTATTTGAGCATGTGTCCGATATATGTCGTTTTTTTCGCGGATCCTCCAACATAATAGATAGAAACTTCTGTCGTTTCTTAAAACTTGTAATTTTCACAAAACTACGACAAAGTTTTGGCTCAGTTTCGAAAAAAATATAGAATTTTTAAGCGAGAAAAGATTATAAATTAATAGTGCAAAAAAAAACAAAAATGTCAACAGCACACGGTGTTCCCAAGCGGTCACCCATCCAAGTACTAACCGTGCCCAATGCTGCTTACCTTCGGTGATCGGACGAGAACCAGTGCTTTCAGCGTGGTATGGCCGTTGACGATATACTTAGGCACTTATCCCGCACATGCTATTTCATTGTTTTTAATGATAAACGACGAAAACTCACGACGGTACCCTAATTGTATTTAGTGGAAAAGACATCACGTCGTGGTTGAACAATACGGGGAAACACGGATATTCTCGTAGTTCCGTTTATAAAGATATTGCTCTACATGGAGACTGTATGAAGCGTGAAAGGGCATAAAAAAATAAATACCATAGAAATGTTTAATCTATCGAAAACATTCGAAGAAAAAACAGAGAATTTATCAAAACGCTAAAGATTATAAATTATTGTTACAAGTGCTATGGAAACTTTAAACGCGTTTATCTTGAAAACTTTGTTCAGTCTCGTCTTGCAGTGATTGCGAACGAACAGAGGTTCGATTCGACTTTAAACTATTTGAGCATGTGTCCGATATATGTCGTTTTTTTCGCGGATCCTCCAACATAATAGATAGAAACTTCTGTCGTTTCTTAAAACTTGTAATTTTCACAAAACTACGACAAAGTTTTGGCTCAGTTTCGAAAAAAATATAGAATTTTTAAGCGAGAAAAGATTATAAATTAATAGTGCAAAAAAAAACAAAAATGTCAACAGCACACGGTGTTCCCAAGCGGTCACCCATCCAAGTACTAACCGTGCCCAATGCTGCTTAACTTCGGTGATCGGACGAGAACCAGTGCTTTCAGCGTGGTATGGCCGTTGACGATATACTTAGGCACTTATCTCGCACATGCTATTTCATTGTTTTTAATGATAAACGACGAAAACTCACGACGGTACCCTAATTGTATTTAGTGGAAAAGACATCACGTCGTGGTTGAACAATACGGGGAAACACGGATATTCTCGCAGTTCCGTCTATAAAGATATTGCTCTACATGGAGACTGTATGAAGCGTGAAAGGGCATAAAAAAATAAATACCATAGAAATGTTTAATCTATCGAAAACATTCGAAGAAAAAACAGAGAATTTATCAAAACGCTAAAGATTATAAATTATTGTTACAAGTGCTATGGAAACTTTAAACGCGTTTATCTTGAAAACTTTGTTCAGTCTCGTCTTGCAGTGATTGCGAACGAACAGAGGTTCGATTCGACTTTAAACTATTTGAGCATGTGTCCGATATATGTCGTTTTTTTCGCGGATCCTCCAACATAATAGATAGAAACTTCTGTCGTTTCTTAAAACTTGTAATTTTCACAAAACTACGACAAAGTTTTGGCTCAGTTTCGAAAAAAATATAGAATTTTTAAGCGAGAAAAGATTATAAATTAATAGTGCAAAAAAAAACAAAAATGTCAACAGCACACGGTGTTCCCAAGCGGTCACCCATCCAAGTACTAACCGTGCCCAATGCTGCTTAACTTCGGTGATCGGACGAGAACCAGTGCTTTTTATTTTTTTTTTTATTTATATTTTCGTTTATTGAATGGGCTTAGAGAATACAATATTTATAATATTTGACCAATAAACAAATTCTTGCTTAAGTTTTAGTCATAAGATATAATGGCCCCGCTGGCGCTCTACATCGTTGTTTATAACGTTTTGAAATGGTTGCCTACGTTTATCTTATTTTCTTACGTTACGTTTCGTAATACTTAATAGTAAAATTTTACAATTTTGCGTAGAAAAGCCACATGACGAGAACCAGTGCTTTCAGCGTGGTATGGCCGTTGACGATATACTTAGGCACTTATCTTGCACATGCTATTTCATTGTTTTTAATAATAAACGACGAAAACTCACGACGGTACCCTAATTGTATTTAGTGGAAAAGACATCACGTCGTGGTTGAACAATACGGGGAAACACGGATATTCTCGCAGTTCCGTCTATAAAGATATTGCTCTACATGGAGACTGTATGAAGCGTGAAAGGGCATAAAAAAATAAATACCATAGAAATGTTTAATCTATCGAAAACATTCGAAGAAAAAACAGAGAATTTATCAAAACGCTAAAGATTATAAATTATTGTTACAAGTGCTATGGAAACTTTAAACGCGTTTATCTTGAAAACTTTGTTCAGTCTCGTCTTGCAGTGATTGCGAACGAACAGAGGTTCGATTCGACTTTAAACTATTTGAGCATGTGTCCGATATATGTCGTTTTTTTCGCGGATCCTCCAACATAATAGATAGAAACTTCTGTCGTTTCTTAAAACTTGTAATTTTCACAAAACTACGACAAAGTTTTGGCTCAGTTTCGAAAAAAATATAGAATTTTTAAGCGAGAAAAGATTATAAATTAATAGTGCAAAAAAAAACAAAAATGTCAACAGCACACGGTGTTCCCAAGCGGTCACCCATCCAAGTACTAACCGTGCCCAATGCTGCTTAACTTCGGTGATCGGACGAGAACCAGTGCTTTTTATTTTTTTTTTTATTTATATTTTCGTTTATTGAATGGGCTTAGAGAATACAATATTTATAATATTTGACCAATAAACAAATTCTTGCTTAAGTTTTAGTCATAAGATATAATGGCCCCGCTGGCGCTCTACATCGTTGTTTATAACGTTTTGAAATGGTTGCCTACGTTTATCTTATTTTCTTACGTTACGTTTCGTAATACTTAATAGTAAAATTTTACAATTTTGCGTAGAAAAGCCACATGACGAGAACCAGTGCTTTCAGCGTGGTATGGCCGTTGACGATATACTTAGGCACTTATCTTGCACATGCTATTTCATTGTTTTTAATAATAAACGACGAAAACTCACGACGGTACCCTAATTGTATTTAGTGGAAAAGACATCACGTCGTGGTTGAACAATACGGGGAAACACGGATATTCTCGCAGTTCCGTCTATAAAGATATTGCTCTACATGGAGACTGTATGAAGCGTGAAAGGGCATAAAAAAATAAATACCATAGAAATGTTTAATCTATCGAAAACATTCGAAGAAAAAACAGAGAATTTATCAAAACGCTAAAGATTATAAATTATTGTTACAAGTGCTATGGAAACTTTAAACGCGTTTATCTTGAAAACTTTGTTCAGTCTCGTCTTGCAGTGATTGCGAACGAACAGAGGTTCGATTCGACTTTAAACTATTTGAGCATGTGTCCGATATATGTCGTTTTTTTCGCGGATCCTCCAACATAATAGATAGAAACTTCTGCAGTTTCTTAAAACTTGTAATTTTCACAAAACTACGACAAAGTTTTGGCTCAGTTTCGAAAAAAATATAGAATTTTTAAGCGAGAAAAGATTATAAATTAATAGTGCAAAAAAAAACAAAAATGTCAACAGCACACGGTGTTCCCAAGCGGTCACCCATCCAAGTACTAACCGTGCCCAATGCTGCTTACCTTCGGTGATCGGACGAGAACCAGTGCTTTCAGCGTGGTATGGCCGTTGACGATATACTTAGGCACTTATCCCGCACATGCTATTTCATTGTTTTTAATGATAAACGACGAAAACTCACGACGGTACCCTAATTGTATTTAGTGGAAAAGACATCACGTCGTGGTTGAACAATACGGGGAAACACGGATATTCTCGCAGTTCCGTCTATAAAGATATTGCTCTACATGGAGACTGTATGAAGCGTGAAAGGGCATAAAAAAATAAATACCATAGAAATGTTTAATCTATCGAAAACATTCGAAGAAAAAACAGAGAATTTATCAAAACGCTAAAGATTATAAATTATTGTTACAAGTGCTATGGAAACTTTAAACGCGTTTATCTTGAAAACTTTGTTCAGTCTCGTCTTGCAGTGATTGCGAACGAACAGAGGTTCGATTCGACTTTAAACTATTTGAGCATGTGTCCGATATATGTCGTTTTTTTCGCGGATCCTCCAACATAATAGATAGAAACTTCTGTCGTTTCTTAAAACTTGTAATTTTCACAAAACTACGACAAAGTTTTGGCTCAGTTTCGAAAAAAATATAGAATTTTTAAGCGAGAAAAGATTATAAATTAATAGTGCAAAAAAAAACAAAAATGTCAACAGCACACGGTGTTCCCAAGCGGTCACCCATCCAAGTACTAACCGTGCCCAATGCTGCTTAACTTCGGTGATCGGACGAGAACCAGTGCTTTTTATTTTTTTTTTTATTTATATTTTCGTTTATTGAATGGGCTTAGAGAATACAATATTTATAATATTTGACCAATAAACAAATTCTTGCTTAAGTTTTAGTCATAAGATATAATGGCCCCGCTGGCGCTCTACATCGTTGTTTATAACGTTTTGAAATGGTTGCCTACGTTTATCTTATTTTCTTACGTTACGCTTCGTAATACTTAATAGTAAAATTTTACAATTTTGCGTAGAAAAGCCACATGACGAGAACCAGTGCTTTCAGCGTGGTATGGCCGTTGACGATATACTTAGGCACTTATCTTGCACATGCTATTTCATTGTTTTTAATAATAAACGACGAAAACTCACGACGGTACCCTAATTGTATTTAGTGGAAAAGACATCACGTCGTGGTTGAACAATACGGGGAAACACGGATATTCTCGCAGTTCCGTCTATAAAGATATTGCTCTACATGGAGACTGTATGAAGCGTGAAAGGGCATAAAAAAATAAATACCATAGAAATGTTTAATCTATCGAAAACATTCGAAGAAAAAACAGAGAATTTATCAAAACGCTAAAGATTATAAATTATTGTTACAAGTGCTATGGAAACTTTAAACGCGTTTATCTTGAAAACTTTGTTCAGTCTCGTCTTGCAGTGATTGCGAACGAACAGAGGTTCGATTCGACTTTAAACTATTTGAGCATGTGTCCGATATATGTCGTTTTTTTCGCGGATCCTCCAACATAATAGATAGAAACTTCTGTCGTTTCTTAAAACTTGTAATTTTCACAAAACTACGACAAAGTTTTGGCTCAGTTTCGAAAAAAATATAGAATTTTTAAGCGAGAAAAGATTATAAATTAATAGTGCAAAAAAAAACAAAAATGTCAACAGCACACGGTGTTCCCAAGCGGTCACCCATCCAAGTACTAACCGTGCCCAATGCTGCTTAACTTCGGTGATCGGACGAGAACCAGTGCTTTCAGCGTGGTATGGCCGTTGACGATATACTTAGGCACTTATCTCGCACATGCTATTTCATTGTTTTTAATGATAAACGACGAAAACTCACGACGGTACCCTAATTGTATTTAGTGGAAAAGACATCACGTCGTGGTTGAACAATACGGGGAAACACGGATATTCTCGCAGTTCCGTCTATAAAGATATTGCTCTACATGGAGACTGTATGAAGCGTGAAAGGGCATAAAAAAATAAATACCATAGAAATGTTTAATCTATCGAAAACATTCGAAGAAAAAACAGAGAATTTATCAAAACGCTAAAGATTATAAATTATTGTTACAAGTGCTATGGAAACTTTAAACGCGTTTATCTTGAAAACTTTGTTCAGTCTCGTCTTGCAGTGATTGCGAACGAACAGAGGTTCGATTCGACTTTAAACTATTTGAGCATGTGTCCGATATATGTCGTTTTTTTCGCGGATCCTCCAACATAATAGATAGAAACTTCTGTCGTTTCTTAAAACTTGTAATTTTCACAAAACTACGACAAAGTTTTGGCTCAGTTTCGAAAAAAATATAGAATTTTTAAGCGAGAAAAGATTATAAATTAATAGTGCAAAAAAAAACAAAAATGTCAACAGCACACGGTGTTCCCAAGCGGTCACCCATCCAAGTACTAACCGTGCCCAATGCTGCTTAACTTCGGTGATCGGACGAGAACCAGTGCTTTCAGCGTGGTATGGCCGTTGACGATATACTTAGGCACTTATCTCGCACATGCTATTTCATTGTTTTTAATGATAAACGACGAAAACTCACGACGGTACCCTAATTGTATTTAGTGGAAAAGACATCACGTCGTGGTTAAACAATACGGGGAAACACGGATATTCTCGTAGTTCCGTTTATAAAGATATTGCTCTACATGGAGACTGTATGAAGCGTGAAAGGGCATAAAAAAATAAATACCATAGAAATGTTTAATCTATCGAAAACATTCGAAGAAAAAACAGAGAATTTATCAAAACGCTAAAGATTATAAATTATTGTTACAAGTGCTATGGAAACTTTAAACGCGTTTATCTTGAAAACTTTGTTCAGTCTCGTCTTGCAGTGATTGCGAACGAACAGAGGTTCGATTCGACTTTAAACTATTTGAGCATGTGTCCGATATATGTCGTTTTTTTCGCGGATCCTCCAACATAATAGATAGAAACTTCTGTCGTTTCTTAAAACTTGTAATTTTCACAAAACTACGACAAAGTTTTGGCTCAGTTTCGAAAAAAATATAGAATTTTTAAGCGAGAAAAGATTATAAATTAATAGTGCAAAAAAAAACAAAAATGTCAACAGCACACGGTGTTCCCAAGCGGTCACCCATCCAAGTACTAACCGTGCCCAATGCTGCTTAACTTCGGTGATCGGACGAGAACCAGTGCTTTCAGCGTGGTATGGCCGTTGACGATATACTTAGGCACTTATCTCGCACATGCTATTTCATTGTTTTTAATGATAAACGACGAAAACTCACGACGGTACCCTAATTGTATTTAGTGGAAAAGACATCACGTCGTGGTTGAACAATACGGGGAAACACGGATATTCTCGCAGTTCCGTCTATAAAGATATTGCTCTACATGGAGACTGTATGAAGCGTGAAAGGGCATAAAAAAATAAATACCATAGAAATGTTTAATCTATCGAAAACATTCGAAGAAAAAACAGAGAATTTATCAAAACGCTAAAGATTATAAATTATTGTTACAAGTGCTATGGAAACTTTAAACGCGTTTATCTTGAAAACTTTGTTCAGTCTCGTCTTGCAGTGATTGCGAACGAACAGAGGTTCGATTCGACTTTAAACTATTTGAGCATGTGTCCGATATATGTCGTTTTTTTCGCGGATCCTCCAACATAATAGATAGAAACTTCTGTCGTTTCTTAAAACTTGTAATTTTCACAAAACTACGACAAAGTTTTGGCTCAGTTTCGAAAAAAATATAGAATTTTTAAGCGAGAAAAGATTATAAATTAATAGTGCAAAAAAAAACAAAAATGTCAACAGCACACGGTGTTCCCAAGCGGTCACCCATCCAAGTACTAACCGTGCCCAATGCTGCTTAACTTCGGTGATCGGACGAGAACCAGTGCTTTCAGCGTGGTATGGCCGTTGACGATATACTTAGGCACTTATCTCGCACATGCTATTTCATTGTTTTTAATGATAAACGACGAAAACTCACGACGGTACCCTAATTGTATTTAGTGGAAAAGACATCACGTCGTGGTTAAACAATACGGGGAAACACGGATATTCTCGTAGTTCCGTTTATAAAGATATTGCTCTACATGGAGACTGTATGAAGCGTGAAAGGGCATAAAAAAATAAATACCATAGAAATGTTTAATCTATCGAAAACATTCGAAGAAAAAACAGAGAATTTATCAAAACGCTAAAGATTATAAATTATTGTTACAAGTGCTATGGAAACTTTAAACGCGTTTATCTTGAAAACTTTGTTCAGTCTCGTCTTGCAGTGATTGCGAACGAACAGAGGTTCGATTCGACTTTAAACTATTTGAGCATGTGTCCGATATATGTCGTTTTTTTCGCGGATCCTCCAACATAATAGATAGAAACTTCTGTCGTTTCTTAAAACTTGTAATTTTCACAAAACTACGACAAAGTTTTGGCTCAGTTTCGAAAAAAATATAGAATTTTTAAGCGAGAAAAGATTATAAATTAATAGTGCAAAAAAAAACAAAAATGTCAACAGCACACGGTGTTCCCAAGCGGTCACCCATCCAAGTACTAACCGTGCCCAATGCTGCTTAACTTCGGTGATCGGACGAGAACCAGTGCTTTCAGCGTGGTATGGCCGTTGACGATATACTTAGGCACTTATCTCGCACATGCTATTTCATTGTTTTTAATGATAAACGACGAAAACTCACGACGGTACCCTAATTGTATTTAGTGGAAAAGACATCACGTCGTGGTTGAACAATACGGGGAAACACGGATATTCTCGCAGTTCCGTCTATAAAGATATTGCTCTACATGGAGACTGTATGAAGCGTGAAAGGGCATAAAAAAATAAATACCATAGAAATGTTTAATCTATCGAAAACATTCGAAGAAAAAACAGAGAATTTATCAAAACGCTAAAGATTATAAATTATTGTTACAAGTGCTATGGAAACTTTAAACGCGTTTATCTTGAAAACTTTGTTCAGTCTCGTCTTGCAGTGATTGCGAACGAACAGAGGTTCGATTCGACTTTAAACTATTTGAGCATGTGTCCGATATATGTCGTTTTTTTCGCGGATCCTCCAACATAATAGATAGAAACTTCTGTCGTTTCTTAAAACTTGTAATTTTCACAAAACTACGACAAAGTTTTGGCTCAGTTTCGAAAAAAATATAGAATTTTTAAGCGAGAAAAGATTATAAATTAATAGTGCAAAAAAAAACAAAAATGTCAACAGCACACGGTGTTCCCAAGCGGTCACCCATCCAAGTACTAACCGTGCCCAATGCTGCTTAACTTCGGTGATCGGACGAGAACCAGTGCTTTTTATTTTTTTTTTTATTTATATTTTCGTTTATTGAATGGGCTTAGAGAATACAATATTTATAATATTTGACCAATAAACAAATTCTTGCTTAAGTTTTAGTCATAAGATATAATGGCCCCGCTGGCGCTCTACATCGTTGTTTATAACGTTTTGAAATGGTTGCCTACGTTTATCTTATTTTCTTACGTTACGCTTCGTAATACTTAATAGTAAAATTTTACAATTTTGCGTAGAAAAGCCACATGACGAGAACCAGTGCTTTCAGCGTGGTATGGCCGTTGACGATATACTTAGGCACTTATCTTGCACATGCTATTTCATTGTTTTTAATAATAAACGACGAAAACTCACGACGGTACCCTAATTGTATTTAGTGGAAAAGACATCACGTCGTGGTTGAACAATACGGGGAAACACGGATATTCTCGCAGTTCCGTCTATAAAGATATTGCTCTACATGGAGACTGTATGAAGCGTGAAAGGGCATAAAAAAATAAATACCATAGAAATGTTTAATCTATCGAAAACATTCGAAGAAAAAACAGAGAATTTATCAAAACGCTAAAGATTATAAATTATTGTTACAAGTGCTATGGAAACTTTAAACGCGTTTATCTTGAAAACTTTGTTCAGTCTCGTCTTGCAGTGATTGCGAACGAACAGAGGTTCGATTCGACTTTAAACTATTTGAGCATGTGTCCGATATATGTCGTTTTTTTCGCGGATCCTCCAACATAATAGATAGAAACTTCTGTCGTTTCTTAAAACTTGTAATTTTCACAAAACTACGACAAAGTTTTGGCTCAGTTTCGAAAAAAATATAGAATTTTTAAGCGAGAAAAGATTATAAATTAATAGTGCAAAAAAAAACAAAAATGTCAACAGCACACGGTGTTCCCAAGCGGTCACCCATCCAAGTACTAACCGTGCCCAATGCTGCTTAACTTCGGTGATCGGACGAGAACCAGTGCTTTCAGCGTGGTATGGCCGTTGACGATATACTTAGGCACTTATCTCGCACATGCTATTTCATTGTTTTTAATGATAAACGACGAAAACTCACGACGGTACCCTAATTGTATTTAGTGGAAAAGACATCACGTCGTGGTTGAACAATACGGGGAAACACGGATATTCTCGCAGTTCCGTCTATAAAGATATTGCTCTACATGGAGACTGTATGAAGCGTGAAAGGGCATAAAAAAATAAATACCATAGAAATGTTTAATCTATCGAAAACATTCGAAGAAAAAACAGAGAATTTATCAAAACGCTAAAGATTATAAATTATTGTTACAAGTGCTATGGAAACTTTAAACGCGTTTATCTTGAAAACTTTGTTCAGTCTCGTCTTGCAGTGATTGCGAACGAACAGAGGTTCGATTCGACTTTAAACTATTTGAGCATGTGTCCGATATATGTCGTTTTTTTCGCGGATCCTCCAACATAATAGATAGAAACTTCTGTCGTTTCTTAAAACTTGTAATTTTCACAAAACTACGACAAAGTTTTGGCTCAGTTTCGAAAAAAATATAGAATTTTTAAGCGAGAAAAGATTATAAATTAATAGTGCAAAAAAAAACAAAAATGTCAACAGCACACGGTGTTCCCAAGCGGTCACCCATCCAAGTACTAACCGTGCCCAATGCTGCTTAACTTCGGTGATCGGACGAGAACCAGTGCTTTCAGCGTGGTATGGCCGTTGACGATATACTTAGGCACTTATCTCGCACATGCTATTTCATTGTTTTTAATGATAAACGACGAAAACTCACGACGGTACCCTAATTGTATTTAGTGGAAAAGACATCACGTCGTGGTTAAACAATACGGGGAAACACGGATATTCTCGTAGTTCCGTTTATAAAGATATTGCTCTACATGGAGACTGTATGAAGCGTGAAAGGGCATAAAAAAATAAATACCATAGAAATGTTTAATCTATCGAAAACATTCGAAGAAAAAACAGAGAATTTATCAAAACGCTAAAGATTATAAATTATTGTTACAAGTGCTATGGAAACTTTAAACGCGTTTATCTTGAAAACTTTGTTCAGTCTCGTCTTGCAGTGATTGCGAACGAACAGAGGTTCGATTCGACTTTAAACTATTTGAGCATGTGTCCGATATATGTCGTTTTTTTCGCGGATCCTCCAACATAATAGATAGAAACTTCTGTCGTTTCTTAAAACTTGTAATTTTCACAAAACTACGACAAAGTTTTGGCTCAGTTTCGAAAAAAATATAGAATTTTTAAGCGAGAAAAGATTATAAATTAATAGTGCAAAAAAAAACAAAAATGTCAACAGCACACGGTGTTCCCAAGCGGTCACCCATCCAAGTACTAACCGTGCCCAATGCTGCTTAACTTCGGTGATCGGACGAGAACCAGTGCTTTCAGCGTGGTATGGCCGTTGACGATATACTTAGGCACTTATCTCGCACATGCTATTTCATTGTTTTTAATGATAAACGACGAAAACTCACGACGGTACCCTAATTGTATTTAGTGGAAAAGACATCACGTCGTGGTTAAACAATACGGGGAAACACGGATATTCTCGTAGTTCCGTTTATAAAGATATTGCTCTACATGGAGACTGTATGAAGCGTGAAAGGGCATAAAAAAATAAATACCATAGAAATGTTTAATCTATCGAAAACATTCGAAGAAAAAACAGAGAATTTATCAAAACGCTAAAGATTATAAATTATTGTTACAAGTGCTATGGAAACTTTAAACGCGTTTATCTTGAAAACTTTGTTCAGTCTCGTCTTGCAGTGATTGCGAACGAACAGAGGTTCGATTCGACTTTAAACTATTTGAGCATGTGTCCGATATATGTCGTTTTTTTCGCGGATCCTCCAACATAATAGATAGAAACTTCTGTCGTTTCTTAAAACTTGTAATTTTCACAAAACTACGACAAAGTTTTGGCTCAGTTTCGAAAAAAATATAGAATTTTTAAGCGAGAAAAGATTATAAATTAATAGTGCAAAAAAAAACAAAAATGTCAACAGCACACGGTGTTCCCAAGCGGTCACCCATCCAAGTACTAACCGTGCCCAATGCTGCTTAACTTCGGTGATCGGACGAGAACCAGTGCTTTCAGCGTGGTATGGCCGTTGACGATATACTTAGGCACTTATCTCGCACATGCTATTTCATTGTTTTTAATGATAAACGACGAAAACTCACGACGGTACCCTAATTGTATTTAGTGGAAAAGACATCACGTCGTGGTTGAACAATACGGGGAAACACGGATATTCTCGCAGTTCCGTTTATAAAGATATTGCTCTACATGGAGACTGTATGAAGCGTGAAAGGGCATAAAAAAATAAATACCATAGAAATGTTTAATCTATCGAAAACATTCGAAGAAAAAACAGAGAATTTATCAAAACGCTAAAGATTATAAATTATTGTTACAAGTGCTATGGAAACTTTAAACGCGTTTATCTTGAAAACTTTGTTCAGTCTCGTCTTGCAGTGATTGCGAACGAACAGAGGTTCGATTCGACTTTAAACTATTTGAGCATGTGTCCGATATATGTCGTTTTTTTCGCGGATCCTCCAACATAATAGATAGAAACTTCTGTCGTTTCTTAAAACTTGTAATTTTCACAAAACTACGACAAAGTTTTGGCTCAGTTTCGAAAAAAATATAGAATTTTTAAGCGAGAAAAGATTATAAATTAATAGTGCAAAAAAAAACAAAAATGTCAACAGCACACGGTGTTCCCAAGCGGTCACCCATCCAAGTACTAACCGTGCCCAATGCTGCTTAACTTCGGTGATCGGACGAGAACCAGTGCTTTCAGCGTGGTATGGCCGTTGACGATATACTTAGGCACTTATCTCGCACATGCTATTTCATTGTTTTTAATGATAAACGACGAAAACTCACGACGGTACCCTAATTGTATTTAGTGGAAAAGACATCACGTCGTGGTTGAACAATACGGGGAAACACGGATATTCTCGCAGTTCCGTCTATAAAGATATTGCTCTACATGGAGACTGTATGAAGCGTGAAAGGGCATAAAAAAATAAATACCATAGAAATGTTTAATCTATCGAAAACATTCGAAGAAAAAACAGAGAATTTATCAAAACGCTAAAGATTATAAATTATTGTTACAAGTGCTATGGAAACTTTAAACGCGTTTATCTTGAAAACTTTGTTCAGTCTCGTCTTGCAGTGATTGCGAACGAACAGAGGTTCGATTCGACTTTAAACTATTTGAGCATGTGTCCGATATATGTCGTTTTTTTCGCGGATCCTCCAACATAATAGATAGAAACTTCTGTCGTTTCTTAAAACTTGTAATTTTCACAAAACTACGACAAAGTTTTGGCTCAGTTTCGAAAAAAATATAGAATTTTTAAGCGAGAAAAGATTATAAATTAATAGTGCAAAAAAAAACAAAAATGTCAACAGCACACGGTGTTCCCAAGCGGTCACCCATCCAAGTACTAACCGTGCCCAATGCTGCTTAACTTCGGTGATCGGACGAGAACCAGTGCTTTCAGCGTGGTATGGCCGTTGACGATATACTTAGGCACTTATCTCGCACATGCTATTTCATTGTTTTTAATGATAAACGACGAAAACTCACGACGGTACCCTAATTGTATTTAGTGGAAAAGACATCACGTCGTGGTTAAACAATACGGGGAAACACGGATATTCTCGTAGTTCCGTTTATAAAGATATTGCTCTACATGGAGACTGTATGAAGCGTGAAAGGGCATAAAAAAATAAATACCATAGAAATGTTTAATCTATCGAAAACATTCGAAGAAAAAACAGAGAATTTATCAAAACGCTAAAGATTATAAATTATTGTTACAAGTGCTATGGAAACTTTAAACGCGTTTATCTTGAAAACTTTGTTCAGTCTCGTCTTGCAGTGATTGCGAACGAACAGAGGTTCGATTCGACTTTAAACTATTTGAGCATGTGTCCGATATATGTCGTTTTTTTCGCGGATCCTCCAACATAATAGATAGAAACTTCTGTCGTTTCTTAAAACTTGTAATTTTCACAAAACTACGACAAAGTTTTGGCTCAGTTTCGAAAAAAATATAGAATTTTTAAGCGAGAAAAGATTATAAATTAATAGTGCAAAAAAAAACAAAAATGTCAACAGCACACGGTGTTCCCAAGCGGTCACCCATCCAAGTACTAACCGTGCCCAATGCTGCTTAACTTCGGTGATCGGACGAGAACCAGTGCTTTCAGCGTGGTATGGCCGTTGACGATATACTTAGGCACTTATCTCGCACATGCTATTTCATTGTTTTTAATGATAAACGACGAAAACTCACGACGGTACCCTAATTGTATTTAGTGGAAAAGACATCACGTCGTGGTTGAACAATACGGGGAAACACGGATATTCTCGCAGTTCCGTCTATAAAGATATTGCTCTACATGGAGACTGTATGAAGCGTGAAAGGGCATAAAAAAATAAATACCATAGAAATGTTTAATCTATCGAAAACATTCGAAGAAAAAACAGAGAATTTATCAAAACGCTAAAGATTATAAATTATTGTTACAAGTGCTATGGAAACTTTAAACGCGTTTATCTTGAAAACTTTGTTCAGTCTCGTCTTGCAGTGATTGCGAACGAACAGAGGTTCGATTCGACTTTAAACTATTTGAGCATGTGTCCGATATATGTCGTTTTTTTCGCGGATCCTCCAACATAATAGATAGAAACTTCTGTCGTTTCTTAAAACTTGTAATTTTCACAAAACTACGACAAAGTTTTGGCTCAGTTTCGAAAAAAATATAGAATTTTTAAGCGAGAAAAGATTATAAATTAATAGTGCAAAAAAAAACAAAAATGTCAACAGCACACGGTGTTCTCAAGCGGTCACCCATCCAAGTACTAACCGTGCCCAATGCTGCTTAACTTCGGTGATCGGACGAGAACCAGTGCTTTCAGCGTGGTATGGCCGTTGACGATATACTTAGGCACTTATCTCGCACATGCTATTTCATTGTTTTTAATGATAAACGACGAAAACTCACGACGGTACCCTAATTGTATTTAGTGGAAAAGACATCACGTCGTGGTTAAACAATACGGGGAAACACGGATATTCTCGTAGTTCCGTTTATAAAGATATTGCTCTACATGGAGACTGTATGAAGCGTGAAAGGGCATAAAAAAATAAATACCATAGAAATGTTTAATCTATCGAAAACATTCGAAGAAAAAACAGAGAATTTATCAAAACGCTAAAGATTATAAATTATTGTTACAAGTGCTATGGAAACTTTAAACGCGTTTATCTTGAAAACTTTGTTCAGTCTCGTCTTGCAGTGATTGCGAACGAACAGAGGTTCGATTCGACTTTAAACTATTTGAGCATGTGTCCGATATATGTCGTTTTTTTCGCGGATCCTCCAACATAATAGATAGAAACTTCTGTCGTTTCTTAAAACTTGTAATTTTCACAAAACTACGACAAAGTTTTGGCTCAGTTTCGAAAAAAATATAGAATTTTTAAGCGAGAAAAGATTATAAATTAATAGTGCAAAAAAAAACAAAAATGTCAACAGCACACGGTGTTCCCAAGCGGTCACCCATCCAAGTACTAACCGTGCCCAATGCTGCTTAACTTCGGTGATCGGACGAGAACCAGTGCTTTCAGCGTGGTATGGCCGTTGACGATATACTTAGGCACTTATCTCGCACATGCTATTTCATTGTTTTTAATGATAAACGACGAAAACTCACGACGGTACCCTAATTGTATTTAGTGGAAAAGACATCACGTCGTGGTTAAACAATACGGGGAAACACGGATATTCTCGTAGTTCCGTTTATAAAGATATTGCTCTACATGGAGACTGTATGAAGCGTGAAAGGGCATAAAAAAATAAATACCATAGAAATGTTTAATCTATCGAAAACATTCGAAGAAAAAACAGAGAATTTATCAAAACGCTAAAGATTATAAATTATTGTTACAAGTGCTATGGAAACTTTAAACGCGTTTATCTTGAAAACTTTGTTCAGTCTCGTCTTGCAGTGATTGCGAACGAACAGAGGTTCGATTCGACTTTAAACTATTTGAGCATGTGTCCGATATATGTCGTTTTTTTCGCGGATCCTCCAACATAATAGATAGAAACTTCTGTCGTTTCTTAAAACTTGTAATTTTCACAAAACTACGACAAAGTTTTGGCTCAGTTTCGAAAAAAATATAGAATTTTTAAGCGAGAAAAGATTATAAATTAATAGTGCAAAAAAAAACAAAAATGTCAACAGCACACGGTGTTCCCAAGCGGTCACCCATCCAAGTACTAACCGTGCCCAATGCTGCTTAACTTCGGTGATCGGACGAGAACCAGTGCTTTCAGCGTGGTATGGCCGTTGACGATATACTTAGGCACTTATCTCGCACATGCTATTTCATTGTTTTTAATGATAAACGACGAAAACTCACGACGGTACCCTAATTGTATTTAGTGGAAAAGACATCACGTCGTGGTTGAACAATACGGGGAAACACGGATATTCTCGCAGTTCCGTCTATAAAGATATTGCTCTACATGGAGACTGTATGAAGCGTGAAAGGGCATAAAAAAATAAATACCATAGAAATGTTTAATCTATCGAAAACATTCGAAGAAAAAACAGAGAATTTATCAAAACGCTAAAGATTATAAATTATTGTTACAAGTGCTATGGAAACTTTAAACGCGTTTATCTTGAAAACTTTGTTCAGTCTCGTCTTGCAGTGATTGCGAACGAACAGAGGTTCGATTCGACTTTAAACTATTTGAGCATGTGTCCGATATATGTCGTTTTTTTCGCGGATCCTCCAACATAATAGATAGAAACTTCTGTCGTTTCTTAAAACTTGTAATTTTCACAAAACTACGACAAAGTTTTGGCTCAGTTTCGAAAAAAATATAGAATTTTTAAGCGAGAAAAGATTATAAATTAATAGTGCAAAAAAAAACAAAAATGTCAACAGCACACGGTGTTCCCAAGCGGTCACCCATCCAAGTACTAACCGTGCCCAATGCTGCTTAACTTCGGTGATCGGACGAGAACCAGTGCTTTCAGCGTGGTATGGCCGTTGACGATATACTTAGGCACTTATCTCGCACATGCTATTTCATTGTTTTTAATGATAAACGACGAAAACTCACGACGGTACCCTAATTGTATTTAGTGGAAAAGACATCACGTCGTGGTTGAACAATACGGGGAAACACGGATATTCTCGCAGTTCCGTCTATAAAGATATTGCTCTACATGGAGACTGTATGAAGCGTGAAAGGGCATAAAAAAATAAATACCATAGAAATGTTTAATCTATCGAAAACATTCGAAGAAAAAACAGAGAATTTATCAAAACGCTAAAGATTATAAATTATTGTTACAAGTGCTATGGAAACTTTAAACGCGTTTATCTTGAAAACTTTGTTCAGTCTCGTCTTGCAGTGATTGCGAACGAACAGAGGTTCGATTCGACTTTAAACTATTTGAGCATGTGTCCGATATATGTCGTTTTTTTCGCGGATCCTCCAACATAATAGATAGAAACTTCTGTCGTTTCTTAAAACTTGTAATTTTCACAAAACTACGACAAAGTTTTGGCTCAGTTTCGAAAAAAATATAGAATTTTTAAGCGAGAAAAGATTATAAATTAATAGTGCAAAAAAAAACAAAAATGTCAACAGCACACGGTGTTCCCAAGCGGTCACCCATCCAAGTACTAACCGTGCCCAATGCTGCTTAACTTCGGTGATCGGACGAGAACCAGTGCTTTCAGCGTGGTATGGCCGTTGACGATATACTTAGGCACTTATCTCGCACATGCTATTTCATTGTTTTTAATGATAAACGACGAAAACTCACGACGGTACCCTAATTGTATTTAGTGGAAAAGACATCACGTCGTGGTTAAACAATACGGGGAAACACGGATATTCTCGTAGTTCCGTTTATAAAGATATTGCTCTACATGGAGACTGTATGAAGCGTGAAAGGGCATAAAAAAATAAATACCATAGAAATGTTTAATCTATCGAAAACATTCGAAGAAAAAACAGAGAATTTATCAAAACGCTAAAGATTATAAATTATTGTTACAAGTGCTATGGAAACTTTAAACGCGTTTATCTTGAAAACTTTGTTCAGTCTCGTCTTGCAGTGATTGCGAACGAACAGAGGTTCGATTCGACTTTAAACTATTTGAGCATGTGTCCGATATATGTCGTTTTTTTCGCGGATCCTCCAACATAATAGATAGAAACTTCTGTCGTTTCTTAAAACTTGTAATTTTCACAAAACTACGACAAAGTTTTGGCTCAGTTTCGAAAAAAATATAGAATTTTTAAGCGAGAAAAGATTATAAATTAATAGTGCAAAAAAAAACAAAAATGTCAACAGCACACGGTGTTCCCAAGCGGTCACCCATCCAAGTACTAACCGTGCCCAATGCTGCTTAACTTCGGTGATCGGACGAGAACCAGTGCTTTCAGCGTGGTATGGCCGTTGACGATATACTTAGGCACTTATCTCGCACATGCTATTTCATTGTTTTTAATGATAAACGACGAAAACTCACGACGGTACCCTAATTGTATTTAGTGGAAAAGACATCACGTCGTGGTTGAACAATACGGGGAAACACGGATATTCTCGCAGTTCCGTCTATAAAGATATTGCTCTACATGGAGACTGTATGAAGCGTGAAAGGGCATAAAAAAATAAATACCATAGAAATGTTTAATCTATCGAAAACATTCGAAGAAAAAACAGAGAATTTATCAAAACGCTAAAGATTATAAATTATTGTTACAAGTGCTATGGAAACTTTAAACGCGTTTATCTTGAAAACTTTGTTCAGTCTCGTCTTGCAGTGATTGCGAACGAACAGAGGTTCGATTCGACTTTAAACTATTTGAGCATGTGTCCGATATATGTCGTTTTTTTCGCGGATCCTCCAACATAATAGATAGAAACTTCTGTCGTTTCTTAAAACTTGTAATTTTCACAAAACTACGACAAAGTTTTGGCTCAGTTTCGAAAAAAATATAGAATTTTTAAGCGAGAAAAGATTATAAATTAATAGTGCAAAAAAAAACAAAAATGTCAACAGCACACGGTGTTCCCAAGCGGTCACCCATCCAAGTACTAACCGTGCCCAATGCTGCTTAACTTCGGTGATCGGACGAGAACCAGTGCTTTCAGCGTGGTATGGCCGTTGACGATATACTTAGGCACTTATCTCGCACATGCTATTTCATTGTTTTTAATGATAAACGACGAAAACTCACGACGGTACCCTAATTGTATTTAGTGGAAAAGACATCACGTCGTGGTTAAACAATACGGGGAAACACGGATATTCTCGTAGTTCCGTTTATAAAGATATTGCTCTACATGGAGACTGTATGAAGCGTGAAAGGGCATAAAAAAATAAATACCATAGAAATGTTTAATCTATCGAAAACATTCGAAGAAAAAACAGAGAATTTATCAAAACGCTAAAGATTATAAATTATTGTTACAAGTGCTATGGAAACTTTAAACGCGTTTATCTTGAAAACTTTGTTCAGTCTCGTCTTGCAGTGATTGCGAACGAACAGAGGTTCGATTCGACTTTAAACTATTTGAGCATGTGTCCGATATATGTCGTTTTTTTCGCGGATCCTCCAACATAATAGATAGAAACTTCTGTCGTTTCTTAAAACTTGTAATTTTCACAAAACTACGACAAAGTTTTGGCTCAGTTTCGAAAAAAATATAGAATTTTTAAGCGAGAAAAGATTATAAATTAATAGTGCAAAAAAAAACAAAAATGTCAACAGCACACGGTGTTCCCAAGCGGTCACCCATCCAAGTACTAACCGTGCCCAATGCTGCTTAACTTCGGTGATCGGACGAGAACCAGTGCTTTCAGCGTGGTATGGCCGTTGACGATATACTTAGGCACTTATCTCGCACATGCTATTTCATTGTTTTTAATGATAAACGACGAAAACTCACGACGGTACCCTAATTGTATTTAGTGGAAAAGACATCACGTCGTGGTTGAACAATACGGGGAAACACGGATATTCTCGCAGTTCCGTCTATAAAGATATTGCTCTACATGGAGACTGTATGAAGCGTGAAAGGGCATAAAAAAATAAATACCATAGAAATGTTTAATCTATCGAAAACATTCGAAGAAAAAACAGAGAATTTATCAAAACGCTAAAGATTATAAATTATTGTTACAAGTGCTATGGAAACTTTAAACGCGTTTATCTTGAAAACTTTGTTCAGTCTCGTCTTGCAGTGATTGCGAACGAACAGAGGTTCGATTCGACTTTAAACTATTTGAGCATGTGTCCGATATATGTCGTTTTTTTCGCGGATCCTCCAACATAATAGATAGAAACTTCTGTCGTTTCTTAAAACTTGTAATTTTCACAAAACTACGACAAAGTTTTGGCTCAGTTTCGAAAAAAATATAGAATTTTTAAGCGAGAAAAGATTATAAATTAATAGTGCAAAAAAAAACAAAAATGTCAACAGCACACGGTGTTCCCAAGCGGTCACCCATCCAAGTACTAACCGTGCCCAATGCTGCTTAACTTCGGTGATCGGACGAGAACCAGTGCTTTCAGCGTGGTATGGCCGTTGACGATATACTTAGGCACTTATCTCGCACATGCTATTTCATTGTTTTTAATGATAAACGACGAAAACTCACGACGGTACCCTAATTGTATTTAGTGGAAAAGACATCACGTCGTGGTTGAACAATACGGGGAAACACGGATATTCTCGCAGTTCCGTCTATAAAGATATTGCTCTACATGGAGACTGTATGAAGCGTGAAAGGGCATAAAAAAATAAATACCATAGAAATGTTTAATCTATCGAAAACATTCGAAGAAAAAACAGAGAATTTATCAAAACGCTAAAGATTATAAATTATTGTTACAAGTGCTATGGAAACTTTAAACGCGTTTATCTTGAAAACTTTGTTCAGTCTCGTCTTGCAGTGATTGCGAACGAACAGAGGTTCGATTCGACTTTAAACTATTTGAGCATGTGTCCGATATATGTCGTTTTTTTCGCGGATCCTCCAACATAATAGATAGAAACTTCTGTCGTTTCTTAAAACTTGTAATTTTCACAAAACTACGACAAAGTTTTGGCTCAGTTTCGAAAAAAATATAGAATTTTTAAGCGAGAAAAGATTATAAATTAATAGTGCAAAAAAAAACAAAAATGTCAACAGCACACGGTGTTCCCAAGCGGTCACCCATCCAAGTACTAACCGTGCCCAATGCTGCTTAACTTCGGTGATCGGACGAGAACCAGTGCTTTCAGCGTGGTATGGCCGTTGACGATATACTTAGGCACTTATCTCGCACATGCTATTTCATTGTTTTTAATGATAAACGACGAAAACTCACGACGGTACCCTAATTGTATTTAGTGGAAAAGACATCACGTCGTGGTTAAACAATACGGGGAAACACGGATATTCTCGTAGTTCCGTTTATAAAGATATTGCTCTACATGGAGACTGTATGAAGCGTGAAAGGGCATAAAAAAATAAATACCATAGAAATGTTTAATCTATCGAAAACATTCGAAGAAAAAACAGAGAATTTATCAAAACGCTAAAGATTATAAATTATTGTTACAAGTGCTATGGAAACTTTAAACGCGTTTATCTTGAAAACTTTGTTCAGTCTCGTCTTGCAGTGATTGCGAACGAACAGAGGTTCGATTCGACTTTAAACTATTTGAGCATGTGTCCGATATATGTCGTTTTTTTCGCGGATCCTCCAACATAATAGATAGAAACTTCTGTCGTTTCTTAAAACTTGTAATTTTCACAAAACTACGACAAAGTTTTGGCTCAGTTTCGAAAAAAATATAGAATTTTTAAGCGAGAAAAGATTATAAATTAATAGTGCAAAAAAAAAACAAAAATGTCAACAGCACACGGTGTTCCCAAGCGGTCACCCATCCAAGTACTAACCGTGCCCAATGCTGCTTAACTTCGGTGATCGGACGAGAACCAGTGCTTTCAGCGTGGTATGGCCGTTGACGATATACTTAGGCACTTATCTCGCACATGCTATTTCATTGTTTTTAATGATAAACGACGAAAACTCACGACGGTACCCTAATTGTATTTAGTGGAAAAGACATCACGTCGTGGTTGAACAATACGGGGAAACACGGATATTCTCGCAGTTCCGTCTATAAAGATATTGCTCTACATGGAGACTGTATGAAGCGTGAAAGGGCATAAAAAAATAAATACCATAGAAATGTTTAATCTATCGAAAACATTCGAAGAAAAAACAGAGAATTTATCAAAACGCTAAAGATTATAAATTATTGTTACAAGTGCTATGGAAACTTTAAACGCGTTTATCTTGAAAACTTTGTTCAGTCTCGTCTTGCAGTGATTGCGAACGAACAGAGGTTCGATTCGACTTTAAACTATTTGAGCATGTGTCCGATATATGTCGTTTTTTTCGCGGATCCTCCAACATAATAGATAGAAACTTCTGTCGTTTCTTAAAACTTGTAATTTTCACAAAACTACGACAAAGTTTTGGCTCAGTTTCGAAAAAAATATAGAATTTTTAAGCGAGAAAAGATTATAAATTAATAGTGCAAAAAAAAACAAAAATGTCAACAGCACACGGTGTTCCCAAGCGGTCACCCATCCAAGTACTAACCGTGCCCAATGCTGCTTAACTTCGGTGATCGGACGAGAACCAGTGCTTTCAGCGTGGTATGGCCGTTGACGATATACTTAGGCACTTATCTCGCACATGCTATTTCATTGTTTTTAATGATAAACGACGAAAACTCACGACGGTACCCTAATTGTATTTAGTGGAAAAGACATCACGTCGTGGTTAAACAATACGGGGAAACACGGATATTCTCGTAGTTCCGTTTATAAAGATATTGCTCTACATGGAGACTGTATGAAGCGTGAAAGGGCATAAAAAAATAAATACCATAGAAATGTTTAATCTATCGAAAACATTCGAAGAAAAAACAGAGAATTTATCAAAACGCTAAAGATTATAAATTATTGTTACAAGTGCTATGGAAACTTTAAACGCGTTTATCTTGAAAACTTTGTTCAGTCTCGTCTTGCAGTGATTGCGAACGAACAGAGGTTCGATTCGACTTTAAACTATTTGAGCATGTGTCCGATATATGTCGTTTTTTTCGCGGATCCTCCAACATAATAGATAGAAACTTCTGTCGTTTCTTAAAACTTGTAATTTTCACAAAACTACGACAAAGTTTTGGCTCAGTTTCGAAAAAAATATAGAATTTTTAAGCGAGAAAAGATTATAAATTAATAGTGCAAAAAAAAACAAAAATGTCAACAGCACACGGTGTTCCCAAGCGGTCACCCATCCAAGTACTAACCGTGCCCAATGCTGCTTAACTTCGGTGATCGGACGAGAACCAGTGCTTTCAGCGTGGTATGGCCGTTGACGATATACTTAGGCACTTATCTCGCACATGCTATTTCATTGTTTTTAATGATAAACGACGAAAACTCACGACGGTACCCTAATTGTATTTAGTGGAAAAGACATCACGTCGTGGTTGAACAATACGGGGAAACACGGATATTCTCGCAGTTCCGTCTATAAAGATATTGCTCTACATGGAGACTGTATGAAGCGTGAAAGGGCATAAAAAAATAAATACCATAGAAATGTTTAATCTATCGAAAACATTCGAAGAAAAAACAGAGAATTTATCAAAACGCTAAAGATTATAAATTATTGTTACAAGTGCTATGGAAACTTTAAACGCGTTTATCTTGAAAACTTTGTTCAGTCTCGTCTTGCAGTGATTGCGAACGAACAGAGGTTCGATTCGACTTTAAACTATTTGAGCATGTGTCCGATATATGTCGTTTTTTTCGCGGATCCTCCAACATAATAGATAGAAACTTCTGTCGTTTCTTAAAACTTGTAATTTTCACAAAACTACGACAAAGTTTTGGCTCAGTTTCGAAAAAAATATAGAATTTTTAAGCGAGAAAAGATTATAAATTAATAGTGCAAAAAAAAACAAAAATGTCAACAGCACACGGTGTTCCCAAGCGGTCACCCATCCAAGTACTAACCGTGCCCAATGCTGCTTAACTTCGGTGATCGGACGAGAACCAGTGCTTTCAGCGTGGTATGGCCGTTGACGATATACTTAGGCACTTATCTCGCACATGCTATTTCATTGTTTTTAATGATAAACGACGAAAACTCACGACGGTACCCTAATTGTATTTAGTGGAAAAGACATCACGTCGTGGTTGAACAATACGGGGAAACACGGATATTCTCGCAGTTCCGTCTATAAAGATATTGCTCTACATGGAGACTGTATGAAGCGTGAAAGGGCATAAAAAAATAAATACCATAGAAATGTTTAATCTATCGAAAACATTCGAAGAAAAAACAGAGAATTTATCAAAACGCTAAAGATTATAAATTATTGTTACAAGTGCTATGGAAACTTTAAACGCGTTTATCTTGAAAACTTTGTTCAGTCTCGTCTTGCAGTGATTGCGAACGAACAGAGGTTCGATTCGACTTTAAACTATTTGAGCATGTGTCCGATATATGTCGTTTTTTTCGCGGATCCTCCAACATAATAGATAGAAACTTCTGTCGTTTCTTAAAACTTGTAATTTTCACAAAACTACGACAAAGTTTTGGCTCAGTTTCGAAAAAAATATAGAATTTTTAAGCGAGAAAAGATTATAAATTAATAGTGCAAAAAAAAACAAAAATGTCAACAGCACACGGTGTTCCCAAGCGGTCACCCATCCAAGTACTAACCGTGCCCAATGCTGCTTAACTTCGGTGATCGGACGAGAACCAGTGCTTTCAGCGTGGTATGGCCGTTGACGATATACTTAGGCACTTATCTCGCACATGCTATTTCATTGTTTTTAATGATAAACGACGAAAACTCACGACGGTACCCTAATTGTATTTAGTGGAAAAGACATCACGTCGTGGTTGAACAATACGGGGAAACACGGATATTCTCGCAGTTCCGTCTATAAAGATATTGCTCTACATGGAGACTGTATGAAGCGTGAAAGGGCATAAAAAAATAAATACCATAGAAATGTTTAATCTATCGAAAACATTCGAAGAAAAAACAGAGAATTTATCAAAACGCTAAAGATTATAAATTATTGTTACAAGTGCTATGGAAACTTTAAACGCGTTTATCTTGAAAACTTTGTTCAGTCTCGTCTTGCAGTGATTGCGAACGAACAGAGGTTCGATTCGACTTTAAACTATTTGAGCATGTGTCCGATATATGTCGTTTTTTTCGCGGATCCTCCAACATAATAGATAGAAACTTCTGTCGTTTCTTAAAACTTGTAATTTTCACAAAACTACGACAAAGTTTTGGCTCAGTTTCGAAAAAAATATAGAATTTTTAAGCGAGAAAAGATTATAAATTAATAGTGCAAAAAAAAACAAAAATGTCAACAGCACACGGTGTTCCCAAGCGGTCACCCATCCAAGTACTAACCGTGCCCAATGCTGCTTAACTTCGGTGATCGGACGAGAACCAGTGCTTTCAGCGTGGTATGGCCGTTGACGATATACTTAGGCACTTATCTCGCACATGCTATTTCATTGTTTTTAATGATAAACGACGAAAACTCACGACGGTACCCTAATTGTATTTAGTGGAAAAGACATCACGTCGTGGTTAAACAATACGGGGAAACACGGATATTCTCGTAGTTCCGTTTATAAAGATATTGCTCTACATGGAGACTGTATGAAGCGTGAAAGGGCATAAAAAAATAAATACCATAGAAATGTTTAATCTATCGAAAACATTCGAAGAAAAAACAGAGAATTTATCAAAACGCTAAAGATTATAAATTATTGTTACAAGTGCTATGGAAACTTTAAACGCGTTTATCTTGAAAACTTTGTTCAGTCTCGTCTTGCAGTGATTGCGAACGAACAGAGGTTCGATTCGACTTTAAACTATTTGAGCATGTGTCCGATATATGTCGTTTTTTTCGCGGATCCTCCAACATAATAGATAGAAACTTCTGTCGTTTCTTAAAACTTGTAATTTTCACAAAACTACGACAAAGTTTTGGCTCAGTTTCGAAAAAAATATAGAATTTTTAAGCGAGAAAAGATTATAAATTAATAGTGCAAAAAAAAACAAAAATGTCAACAGCACACGGTGTTCCCAAGCGGTCACCCATCCAAGTACTAACCGTGCCCAATGCTGCTTAACTTCGGTGATCGGACGAGAACCAGTGCTTTCAGCGTGGTATGGCCGTTGACGATATACTTAGGCACTTATCTCGCACATGCTATTTCATTGTTTTTAATGATAAACGACGAAAACTCACGACGGTACCCTAATTGTATTTAGTGGAAAAGACATCACGTCGTGGTTGAACAATACGGGGAAACACGGATATTCTCGCAGTTCCGTCTATAAAGATATTGCTCTACATGGAGACTGTATGAAGCGTGAAAGGGCATAAAAAAATAAATACCATAGAAATGTTTAATCTATCGAAAACATTCGAAGAAAAAACAGAGAATTTATCAAAACGCTAAAGATTATAAATTATTGTTACAAGTGCTATGGAAACTTTAAACGCGTTTATCTTGAAAACTTTGTTCAGTCTCGTCTTGCAGTGATTGCGAACGAACAGAGGTTCGATTCGACTTTAAACTATTTGAGCATGTGTCCGATATATGTCGTTTTTTTCGCGGATCCTCCAACATAATAGATAGAAACTTCTGTCGTTTCTTAAAACTTGTAATTTTCACAAAACTACGACAAAGTTTTGGCTCAGTTTCGAAAAAAATATAGAATTTTTAAGCGAGAAAAGATTATAAATTAATAGTGCAAAAAAAAACAAAAATGTCAACAGCACACGGTGTTCCCAAGCGGTCACCCATCCAAGTACTAACCGTGCCCAATGCTGCTTAACTTCGGTGATCGGACGAGAACCAGTGCTTTCAGCGTGGTATGGCCGTTGACGATATACTTAGGCACTTATCTCGCACATGCTATTTCATTGTTTTTAATGATAAACGACGAAAACTCACGACGGTACCCTAATTGTATTTAGTGGAAAAGACATCACGTCGTGGTTAAACAATACGGGGAAACACGGATATTCTCGTAGTTCCGTTTATAAAGATATTGCTCTACATGGAGACTGTATGAAGCGTGAAAGGGCATAAAAAAATAAATACCATAGAAATGTTTAATCTATCGAAAACATTCGAAGAAAAAACAGAGAATTTATCAAAACGCTAAAGATTATAAATTATTGTTACAAGTGCTATGGAAACTTTAAACGCGTTTATCTTGAAAACTTTGTTCAGTCTCGTCTTGCAGTGATTGCGAACGAACAGAGGTTCGATTCGACTTTAAACTATTTGAGCATGTGTCCGATATATGTCGTTTTTTTCGCGGATCCTCCAACATAATAGATAGAAACTTCTGTCGTTTCTTAAAACTTGTAATTTTCACAAAACTACGACAAAGTTTTGGCTCAGTTTCGAAAAAAATATAGAATTTTTAAGCGAGAAAAGATTATAAATTAATAGTGCAAAAAAAAACAAAAATGTCAACAGCACACGGTGTTCCCAAGCGGTCACCCATCCAAGTACTAACCGTGCCCAATGCTGCTTAACTTCGGTGATCGGACGAGAACCAGTGCTTTCAGCGTGGTATGGCCGTTGACGATATACTTAGGCACTTATCTCGCACATGCTATTTCATTGTTTTTAATGATAAACGACGAAAACTCACGACGGTACCCTAATTGTATTTAGTGGAAAAGACATCACGTCGTGGTTGAACAATACGGGGAAACACGGATATTCTCGCAGTTCCGTCTATAAAGATATTGCTCTACATGGAGACTGTATGAAGCGTGAAAGGGCATAAAAAAATAAATACCATAGAAATGTTTAATCTATCGAAAACATTCGAAGAAAAAACAGAGAATTTATCAAAACGCTAAAGATTATAAATTATTGTTACAAGTGCTATGGAAACTTTAAACGCGTTTATCTTGAAAACTTTGTTCAGTCTCGTCTTGCAGTGATTGCGAACGAACAGAGGTTCGATTCGACTTTAAACTATTTGAGCATGTGTCCGATATATGTCGTTTTTTTCGCGGATCCTCCAACATAATAGATAGAAACTTCTGTCGTTTCTTAAAACTTGTAATTTTCACAAAACTACGACAAAGTTTTGGCTCAGTTTCGAAAAAAATATAGAATTTTTAAGCGAGAAAAGATTATAAATTAATAGTGCAAAAAAAAACAAAAATGTCAACAGCACACGGTGTTCCCAAGCGGTCACCCATCCAAGTACTAACCGTGCCCAATGCTGCTTAACTTCGGTGATCGGACGAGAACCAGTGCTTTCAGCGTGGTATGGCCGTTGACGATATACTTAGGCACTTATCTCGCACATGCTATTTCATTGTTTTTAATGATAAACGACGAAAACTCACGACGGTACCCTAATTGTATTTAGTGGAAAAGACATCACGTCGTGGTTGAACAATACGGGGAAACACGGATATTCTCGCAGTTCCGTCTATAAAGATATTGCTCTACATGGAGACTGTATGAAGCGTGAAAGGGCATAAAAAAATAAATACCATAGAAATGTTTAATCTATCGAAAACATTCGAAGAAAAAACAGAGAATTTATCAAAACGCTAAAGATTATAAATTATTGTTACAAGTGCTATGGAAACTTTAAACGCGTTTATCTTGAAAACTTTGTTCAGTCTCGTCTTGCAGTGATTGCGAACGAACAGAGGTTCGATTCGACTTTAAACTATTTGAGCATGTGTCCGATATATGTCGTTTTTTTCGCGGATCCTCCAACATAATAGATAGAAACTTCTGTCGTTTCTTAAAACTTGTAATTTTCACAAAACTACGACAAAGTTTTGGCTCAGTTTCGAAAAAAATATAGAATTTTTAAGCGAGAAAAGATTATAAATTAATAGTGCAAAAAAAAACAAAAATGTCAACAGCACACGGTGTTCCCAAGCGGTCACCCATCCAAGTACTAACCGTGCCCAATGCTGCTTAACTTCGGTGATCGGACGAGAACCAGTGCTTTCAGCGTGGTATGGCCGTTGACGATATACTTAGGCACTTATCTCGCACATGCTATTTCATTGTTTTTAATGATAAACGACGAAAACTCACGACGGTACCCTAATTGTATTTAGTGGAAAAGACATCACGTCGTGGTTGAACAATACGGGGAAACACGGATATTCTCGCAGTTCCGTCTATAAAGATATTGCTCTACATGGAGACTGTATGAAGCGTGAAAGGGCATAAAAAAATAAATACCATAGAAATGTTTAATCTATCGAAAACATTCGAAGAAAAAACAGAGAATTTATCAAAACGCTAAAGATTATAAATTATTGTTACAAGTGCTATGGAAACTTTAAACGCGTTTATCTTGAAAACTTTGTTCAGTCTCGTCTTGCAGTGATTGCGAACGAACAGAGGTTCGATTCGACTTTAAACTATTTGAGCATGTGTCCGATATATGTCGTTTTTTTCGCGGATCCTCCAACATAATAGATAGAAACTTCTGTCGTTTCTTAAAACTTGTAATTTTCACAAAACTACGACAAAGTTTTGGCTCAGTTTCGAAAAAAATATAGAATTTTTAAGCGAGAAAAGATTATAAATTAATAGTGCAAAAAAAAACAAAAATGTCAACAGCACACGGTGTTCCCAAGCGGTCACCCATCCAAGTACTAACCGTGCCCAATGCTGCTTAACTTCGGTGATCGGACGAGAACCAGTGCTTTCAGCGTGGTATGGCCGTTGACGATATACTTAGGCACTTATCTCGCACATGCTATTTCATTGTTTTTAATGATAAACGACGAAAACTCACGACGGTACCCTAATTGTATTTAGTGGAAAAGACATCACGTCGTGGTTAAACAATACGGGGAAACACGGATATTCTCGTAGTTCCGTTTATAAAGATATTGCTCTACATGGAGACTGTATGAAGCGTGAAAGGGCATAAAAAAATAAATACCATAGAAATGTTTAATCTATCGAAAACATTCGAAGAAAAAACAGAGAATTTATCAAAACGCTAAAGATTATAAATTATTGTTACAAGTGCTATGGAAACTTTAAACGCGTTTATCTTGAAAACTTTGTTCAGTCTCGTCTTGCAGTGATTGCGAACGAACAGAGGTTCGATTCGACTTTAAACTATTTGAGCATGTGTCCGATATATGTCGTTTTTTTCGCGGATCCTCCAACATAATAGATAGAAACTTCTGTCGTTTCTTAAAACTTGTAATTTTCACAAAACTACGACAAAGTTTTGGCTCAGTTTCGAAAAAAATATAGAATTTTTAAGCGAGAAAAGATTATAAATTAATAGTGCAAAAAAAAACAAAAATGTCAACAGCACACGGTGTTCCCAAGCGGTCACCCATCCAAGTACTAACCGTGCCCAATGCTGCTTAACTTCGGTGATCGGACGAGAACCAGTGCTTTCAGCGTGGTATGGCCGTTGACGATATACTTAGGCACTTATCTCGCACATGCTATTTCATTGTTTTTAATGATAAACGACGAAAACTCACGACGGTACCCTAATTGTATTTAGTGGAAAAGACATCACGTCGTGGTTGAACAATACGGGGAAACACGGATATTCTCGCAGTTCCGTCTATAAAGATATTGCTCTACATGGAGACTGTATGAAGCGTGAAAGGGCATAAAAAAATAAATACCATAGAAATGTTTAATCTATCGAAAACATTCGAAGAAAAAACAGAGAATTTATCAAAACGCTAAAGATTATAAATTATTGTTACAAGTGCTATGGAAACTTTAAACGCGTTTATCTTGAAAACTTTGTTCAGTCTCGTCTTGCAGTGATTGCGAACGAACAGAGGTTCGATTCGACTTTAAACTATTTGAGCATGTGTCCGATATATGTCGTTTTTTTCGCGGATCCTCCAACATAATAGATAGAAACTTCTGTCGTTTCTTAAAACTTGTAATTTTCACAAAACTACGACAAAGTTTTGGCTCAGTTTCGAAAAAAATATAGAATTTTTAAGCGAGAAAAGATTATAAATTAATAGTGCAAAAAAAAACAAAAATGTCAACAGCACACGGTGTTCCCAAGCGGTCACCCATCCAAGTACTAACCGTGCCCAATGCTGCTTAACTTCGGTGATCGGACGAGAACCAGTGCTTTCAGCGTGGTATGGCCGTTGACGATATACTTAGGCACTTATCTCGCACATGCTATTTCATTGTTTTTAATGATAAACGACGAAAACTCACGACGGTACCCTAATTGTATTTAGTGGAAAAGACATCACGTCGTGGTTGAACAATACGGGGAAACACGGATATTCTCGCAGTTCCGTCTATAAAGATATTGCTCTACATGGAGACTGTATGAAGCGTGAAAGGGCATAAAAAAATAAATACCATAGAAATGTTTAATCTATCGAAAACATTCGAAGAAAAAACAGAGAATTTATCAAAACGCTAAAGATTATAAATTATTGTTACAAGTGCTATGGAAACTTTAAACGCGTTTATCTTGAAAACTTTGTTCAGTCTCGTCTTGCAGTGATTGCGAACGAACAGAGGTTCGATTCGACTTTAAACTATTTGAGCATGTGTCCGATATATGTCGTTTTTTTCGCGGATCCTCCAACATAATAGATAGAAACTTCTGTCGTTTCTTAAAACTTGTAATTTTCACAAAACTACGACAAAGTTTTGGCTCAGTTTCGAAAAAAATATAGAATTTTTAAGCGAGAAAAGATTATAAATTAATAGTGCAAAAAAAAACAAAAATGTCAACAGCACACGGTGTTCCCAAGCGGTCACCCATCCAAGTACTAACCGTGCCCAATGCTGCTTAACTTCGGTGATCGGACGAGAACCAGTGCTTTCAGCGTGGTATGGCCGTTGACGATATACTTAGGCACTTATCTCGCACATGCTATTTCATTGTTTTTAATGATAAACGACGAAAACTCACGACGGTACCCTAATTGTATTTAGTGGAAAAGACATCACGTCGTGGTTGAACAATACGGGGAAACACGGATATTCTCGCAGTTCCGTCTATAAAGATATTGCTCTACATGGAGACTGTATGAAGCGTGAAAGGGCATAAAAAAATAAATACCATAGAAATGTTTAATCTATCGAAAACATTCGAAGAAAAAACAGAGAATTTATCAAAACGCTAAAGATTATAAATTATTGTTACAAGTGCTATGGAAACTTTAAACGCGTTTATCTTGAAAACTTTGTTCAGTCTCGTCTTGCAGTGATTGCGAACGAACAGAGGTTCGATTCGACTTTAAACTATTTGAGCATGTGTCCGATATATGTCGTTTTTTTCGCGGATCCTCCAACATAATAGATAGAAACTTCTGTCGTTTCTTAAAACTTGTAATTTTCACAAAACTACGACAAAGTTTTGGCTCAGTTTCGAAAAAAATATAGAATTTTTAAGCGAGAAAAGATTATAAATTAATAGTGCAAAAAAAAACAAAAATGTCAACAGCACACGGTGTTCCCAAGCGGTCACCCATCCAAGTACTAACCGTGCCCAATGCTGCTTAACTTCGGTGATCGGACGAGAACCAGTGCTTTCAGCGTGGTATGGCCGTTGACGATATACTTAGGCACTTATCTCGCACATGCTATTTCATTGTTTTTAATGATAAACGACGAAAACTCACGACGGTACCCTAATTGTATTTAGTGGAAAAGACATCACGTCGTGGTTGAACAATACGGGGAAACACGGATATTCTCGCAGTTCCGTCTATAAAGATATTGCTCTACATGGAGACTGTATGAAGCGTGAAAGGGCATAAAAAAATAAATACCATAGAAATGTTTAATCTATCGAAAACATTCGAAGAAAAAACAGAGAATTTATCAAAACGCTAAAGATTATAAATTATTGTTACAAGTGCTATGGAAACTTTAAACGCGTTTATCTTGAAAACTTTGTTCAGTCTCGTCTTGCAGTGATTGCGAACGAACAGAGGTTCGATTCGACTTTAAACTATTTGAGCATGTGTCCGATATATGTCGTTTTTTTCGCGGATCCTCCAACATAATAGATAGAAACTTCTGTCGTTTCTTAAAACTTGTAATTTTCACAAAACTACGACAAAGTTTTGGCTCAGTTTCGAAAAAAATATAGAATTTTTAAGCGAGAAAAGATTATAAATTAATAGTGCAAAAAAAAACAAAAATGTCAACAGCACACGGTGTTCCCAAGCGGTCACCCATCCAAGTACTAACCGTGCCCAATGCTGCTTAACTTCGGTGATCGGACGAGAACCAGTGCTTTCAGCGTTTTAGTTTAGTTTAGTTTAGAGAATGTTTATTTGTGGCCATAACAATATTTTTAACAACATATAAACTTTAAATAAACAAAAAGTAAATTTATATAACACAGTTATGTTCATAAGACTTATGTAGCTAACTTATTCAGTCTTTTCGTTTACACAAACTTTCACAAGCCATAGTATCACACTACCGATTGTTGAACTTACGATTATAACTATATGTATACGCGTTAAACAGTATAGGAACTAACACTTTACTTTACTACTTGCTCCCAAAAAAGGCCTTTCTTTAAAAAAAGAGCTAACGTTGCGTCGCATTTTCCTTATAAACTAACGTAAAACTAAGGTAGAGAATAAATAAGAACATATATACAAAAGACAAAAGAGAGGTGTAAATCTGCGAAACTATACATTTCAGATTTGACTCTAAGCTAAGGTAAATTACCAATATATTATAATATATATTTCTTTTATCAACTTTTGAAAAAATATTTTACTGTATTATCTTAAATACTACTAAATTATAACGGTTTTGCTGAACATCCTAATTTATACTAAATATATATTTATCATAAGTTTGTATCTATTTCCAAATTTATAATATTATATATTACTAATTAATGACCGGTACTACCCGTTTTCTTGTCTCCACCAATATTTCTTATTGTCTATTTTTTTGAAGTCTAACAGATCTTTCTTAGGTAGTACAGTACTGTATTTAAGCATGTGCCTATCTTGGTTGAGACAGATTGATTTATTCGCCTTGTGTCGCGGGATATGGTACAATATTGGAAGTCCATCTTTATTTTGAATATGATTATTAGCGTCTAAGTATATGAACGCTTCAGGTGGTACGTATCCAGATATTAAAGTTTTTTTAATGTAATTTTCATCCGGGAACGGGATTGGGAAAATCAAGCTGTTGCTTTTGATTTTTGCAGCTGAAGCGAAGTAATTTCTAATGAGTTTTATAATGAAATTGTCTATCCTGTTTATACCTGATTTATTATATATTTTGGAGTTTCTTATGTATTTCGTATAATCGGAGCTGGGTGATCTATATAAGCTCAGGCAAGCTCTCAAACATTTACGTTCAAAGACACGCAATTGTTCCATTAAAGAAGCTCCTACATTGTACCATATCTCGCAACCATACGTAATTATCGGTCTTATTAATAACTGATAACATATAAGTTTTACCTTACTATCTAACGTTTTAGAATAAAATAATTTAGAATTGGCTAGAAATATCTTCTTAGCCTTCTGTAACTGAGTTTCGATATGTATGTTGAATAAAAATCTTTCGTCTATCATTAAGCCTAAGTATTTTACAATTTTTTTATTGCCTATAACCCTATCTCCTTCTGTCTTTGCTTTGAGTGAAAAATTTTTATATTGTTTAACTATTATACTAGAGGCTGTCCTACAGGAGGGTCTTATCAGTAAAGATTCGCACTTTTCTGCGTTAACTTTCAGCTTCCATGCTTTGTAATATTCAAACGTTTTATCAATACCCGCTTGTAAAGTTTCTTGTAGCTTTTTTGGAGACTTATCTGCTTTATATACAATAAGATCATCTGCAAATGCTAACATGGAGCATCCTGTGTTGTCTGGCCCAAACAGTGTTAATATATCACTTGTATATATATTAAACAGGTTAGGGGAGTTGATTGTACCTTGTTGAAGTCCATTATTTAAAATAAAAGATAGTGGTGATTTTGTGTCGCCCAGACAGGTTTGGAAACTTCTTTGGTATATCATACTATGAATCAGTTTTATTAGAATTTGTGGAAATGCTTTCTTATGCAATTTAACTATCAGCCCGTTTAGCCAAACTGTGTCAAATGCTTTTTCCAAGTCGACCAAGCACGCTCCCACGCATTCACCAGCATTTAAAGCCCAGTTGACATCTGTTGATAATTTGTTTATAGCGTGCGTTGTCGAATGATGCCTCCGGAATCCAAATTGGTTATCCGGTATTATACTATTATCACTGCATATTATTAATATCCTATCATTTATGATTCTTTCGAAAACTTTACCAATGTTGGGTAACAAACTAATTGGTCTATAACTGTTTGGGTTATTTTTGTCTTTTCCTTTTTTGTATATAGGTATCGTTTTAGCTTTCTTCCAAATAATCGGGAAGTGGGCATGGTTAAGTAGATTGTTAAATACTATTGTATAACTATATATAATGTTAATAGGTATATTTTTTAGTACTATATTGGGTATATTATCATTCCCAGCAGATTTTTTATTATTTAATGACTTGAACTTTTTATTAACCTCTGCGTAGTTCGTGAAGTATTTTGGAAAGATATCAATTTCCGACGGTGTCAATGCGCTATTTGCTTCTGAAAAATTACATAATGGGCCTGGAATATTGTTTGAGATGTCCTCGACTATTACGTTATACTTGTTTTCAATGATGTTTCTAAATCTTGGATTGTTGAGGTTAGAGTTTTGGTCATTTACTGACGCGTATTGAGCGCCTAAGTAATTTAATTTGTCCACTGTGCTGTCTATAATGAAGTTGCCTTTGTTATCCTTAGTTAATAAATTTATGTCGATATTTGCGCTCCGTATAAGGTTTTCATTAGTATCTGCAATTTTAAAGGTTGGAAGTTCTATGGGGCCTTTTTTCCTAAATATTTGGTTCACTTCTTTAAACATTCTATCTGATTGTCTCGCATTTATATTCTCGATCCTAGTTTGCCAATATTTGCTTACCGCTTTCTCTACTTCCACTTTCTTTCTTCTTCTTAGTGCTTCTATTCTGTTGTATAGAATTCTTAGTGCGTGTCTAATATGTGGTCCTGCGTCCCTTTTTCTATTTATTTTTCTGACGACTGATATAGCCTGCGTTTCTTCATTCATTAATTTTCGAATTTTACTATTTAAATATTTGTCTGAAGAATTTTGTGATTTGTTCTTTGGTATTGCTTGTTCCATTGCTTCTGTAATTTTATTGTTGGTGATGCTTAATTGCTCCATTATTTCTTCTATTGAGAGATTGACGTCAGCTCTCAGATTTAGATCACATGATTGTAGCCTTTCCTTAAACTTTTCCCATTTTGCTTTGGCATAGTTATAAGTTTTATTGTCTTTGTAGTCGTGTATAGCAATGTTTTGATTAGGTATATGAATGTGCGCTGTAATTGCTAGATGATCGCTTTCAATTTGCAATGTGTCTAATTTGTTTTCTTTCGCATTTTTAAATTCAATCCTCGCATCAGCTAAATATAGATCTATATATGAGTTATATCGCGGATAAGATGGTGTTGAGGAATGAAGGAGGTTGATTCTAAATTTAATGTTATTACTGCTTATCCATTTCTCCAGCGCTTCTCCTCTCTCATTATTTTCTTCGTTTGACCATTCTTTATGTTTCGCATTGAAGTCACCTGCTATAATATAATAATTGTTAGGTGCTACCAGGTTCAAATCATTAAATAATTTTTCTAATTCTGCCTTGAACTTGGTAGTCGGACCTTTTTTTGCGTATACTGATACTAATAGCAATGAGTTACTATCCGAAGTTTCTAACTTTATTACTGTGGCTTCTAATATTTCTATATTCGCATTCACGTTTACCGTTACATGTTTTATGTTGTTTTTTATCAAAATCGCTGTGCCTCCTCCTTTCTTTTCATTTGGTCTGTCATTTCTTATAATTGAGTAATTCTTAAAAAATAATGTATGCTTTTCATTTAGCTTAGTTTCATTAAGTAATACAATGTCAGGATTCTTTTTCTCCAGTAAATTCGCCAGTGCAATTCTTTTATAATTGCTGATTATTGAATTTATATTAGCAGAAATTAGCTTTAACTTATGTATATATGTGTAATTATTATTGAATGTTATGCCTGTTTAGTAGCATATTTGCTAGCTGGTTCAGTTGTATGCTAATTACTTCCACCTTATTAGTAAGGGTTTCTATTGTTTTTTCCATTCTATCTATTCTTGCTAGTGTACTCTGTTGATTCATATTTTGTACGTTAGTTTGAGCCTTGAGATTAAAATTAGAAAGTGTTTTGCTTGTGTGCGCTACTTGATTAACACCTGATGCTACATTTGCATAGGAGAGGCCAGATTCTGTTAACGCTGGGTTTGTTATTAACCTAGGTGCATTTGATTTGCTGTTATGCTTATTTAATTTTGTGTTTGTTTTGTATTCTTTGTATTTTGGACACCCTCTATAAGAGGCAGGGTGGCCCTCTGCTTTACAGTTAACGCAGAATAGTTGTTTACCTGCTAGATTAGTGTCTACGTTGCTTATTTTGCACTCACCAGGGTTATGTGGCTCATTACACTTCACACATCTATAATTCATGTTGCAGTTGCTTGCAGCGTGCCCAAACCTCTGACACCTCCTACATTGACCATCACCTCTTTTGACTAATCTCTCCCACCTAACTACATGATGGCTTATATATTTAATGTCATTCAATTTCTTAAGATTACTATTTGCTGCTAATTGTACCAGGAAAATTGGTAATGTTCTGTTTTCTTTAATGGCTTTCGCAGTTGTGAATTTACTGATTTTGAGAAAACATAGATCTTCTATAGCGACATTATTTAGGTCCTCTATGATTTCCTGTACGCTAAATGACTGTGGTAGTCCCTTGAGTAAGTAATTATGATTTTTTACCTCCTTAGGCGTATACGAATAATAGCTTGTATTTGCCTTAGTGAGCGATTCTTTCACTTTATCAAAATCAGTAATTGAGTGTAATTGTACTATGTGCTTAGCGTTACTAATTCTCTTAATATGAAAATCTATTTGATTAAATTTATTCTTAAATAAATCTAATGTCTCTTTCGGGTCTTGATATAGGATATTTATAGGGGGGGGTTTTCGACTGGCTTGAGTGACAGTATTCTTACTTTCCTTGAGGATATCTCCATGCTGTTTCGCACTTGCAGGTTTCCTTGTAGCTGGTATAGAAGACTTTGACTGCATCGCTGATGTCGAAGCAGCTGACCTTGCAGATGTCTCTGACTTTGATGTGAGTTGATGCTGCGATCTACTCCTCTCTAACTCTCTGCTTGCTTGGTTCTTCTTTTTAAGTACCGTGGTGAATGAGTCTTCTGAATTTTCTGCCCATGATATCGTTTGCTGGGGTATAACCTCATGTTCTACTGGAAGGTTATGTACGACCTCCATGCTTTCCGCTTCATGCATAGGATTTTTGCCCAATTCCGCTTTACTCAAGATATCTCTGAGCTTACATAGTTCTTCTTTTAAAGAAAGGTTCTCCGACTTTAGTTTGTCGATGATGCTCTCGTTGTTTTCGCCTTCAGGTACTGCAGCGTTTTGCTGCGTCTTGCTCTTACTCGTAGTTGAGGATTTACTTTTGGCCATTTTTACATTTGGTGCTATTATGGTTTTCCTTTTCACTCCTTTACTTGCATCTAATCTTAATATACTCTCATTTGAGCGTCCAGGTATTATTGGCTCACTCAAATATTTTTCAAATTCGCTCACTTGCGCTGCCGGCCACGTGCTACATTTTGAGGTTACATTTTTTTCCTCTTCATTTAAATTAGCCTGTTGGCTTAGATCACAAACGTTTACTTCTTGTGTTAAAGTATCCGTCTTGCTTCTACTGGAGGATACTTTTTAAGAATTTTAGTACACTTTTATGATAGTTTACTAAAATTACCTACGAAAAAACTCTAGCGTGTTTCCCACTCGAGCGCCACGAGCGAAGTGTGTGCTTTCAGCGTGGTATGGCCGTTGACGATATACTTAGGCACTTATCTCGCACATGCTATTTCATTGTTTTTAATGATAAACGACGAAAACTCACGACGGTACCCTAATTGTATTTAGTGGAAAAGACATCACGTCGTGGTTGAACAATACGGGGAAACACGGATATTCTCGCAGTTCCGTCTATAAAGATATTGCTCTACATGGAGACTGTATGAAGCGTGAAAGGGCATAAAAAAATAAATACCATAGAAATGTTTAATCTATCGAAAACATTCGAAGAAAAAACAGAGAATTTATCAAAACGCTAAAGATTATAAATTATTGTTACAAGTGCTATGGAAACTTTAAACGCGTTTATCTTGAAAACTTTGTTCAGTCTCGTCTTGCAGTGATTGCGAACGAACAGAGGTTCGATTCGACTTTAAACTATTTGAGCATGTGTCCGATATATGTCGTTTTTTTCGCGGATCCTCCAACATAATAGATAGAAACTTCTGTCGTTTCTTAAAACTTGTAATTTTCACAAAACTACGACAAAGTTTTGGCTCAGTTTCGAAAAAAATATAGAATTTTTAAGCGAGAAAAGATTATAAATTAATAGTGCAAAAAAAAACAAAAATGTCAACAGCACACGGTGTTCCCAAGCGGTCACCCATCCAAGTACTAACCGTGCCCAATGCTGCTTAACTTCGGTGATCGGACGAGAACCAGTGCTTTCAGCGTGGTATGGCCGTTGACGATATACTTAGGCACTTATCTCGCACATGCTATTTCATTGTTTTTAATGATAAACGACGAAAACTCACGACGGTACCCTAATTGTATTTAGTGGAAAAGACATCACGTCGTGGTTGAACAATACGGGGAAACACGGATATTCTCGCAGTTCCGTCTATAAAGATATTGCTCTACATGGAGACTGTATGAAGCGTGAAAGGGCATAAAAAAATAAATACCATAGAAATGTTTAATCTATCGAAAACATTCGAAGAAAAAACAGAGAATTTATCAAAACGCTAAAGATTATAAATTATTGTTACAAGTGCTATGGAAACTTTAAACGCGTTTATCTTGAAAACTTTGTTCAGTCTCGTCTTGCAGTGATTGCGAACGAACAGAGGTTCGATTCGACTTTAAACTATTTGAGCATGTGTCCGATATATGTCGTTTTTTTCGCGGATCCTCCAACATAATAGATAGAAACTTCTGTCGTTTCTTAAAACTTGTAATTTTCACAAAACTACGACAAAGTTTTGGCTCAGTTTCGAAAAAAATATAGAATTTTTAAGCGAGAAAAGATTATAAATTAATAGTGCAAAAAAAAACAAAAATGTCAACAGCACACGGTGTTCCCAAGCGGTCACCCATCCAAGTACTAACCGTGCCCAATGCTGCTTAACTTCGGTGATCGGACGAGAACCAGTGCTTTCAGCGTGGTATGGCCGTTGACGATATACTTAGGCACTTATCTCGCACATGCTATTTCATTGTTTTTAATGATAAACGACGAAAACTCACGACGGTACCCTAATTGTATTTAGTGGAAAAGACATCACGTCGTGGTTGAACAATACGGGGAAACACGGATATTCTCGCAGTTCCGTCTATAAAGATATTGCTCTACATGGAGACTGTATGAAGCGTGAAAGGGCATAAAAAAATAAATACCATAGAAATGTTTAATCTATCGAAAACATTCGAAGAAAAAACAGAGAATTTATCAAAACGCTAAAGATTATAAATTATTGTTACAAGTGCTATGGAAACTTTAAACGCGTTTATCTTGAAAACTTTGTTCAGTCTCGTCTTGCAGTGATTGCGAACGAACAGAGGTTCGATTCGACTTTAAACTATTTGAGCATGTGTCCGATATATGTCGTTTTTTTCGCGGATCCTCCAACATAATAGATAGAAACTTCTGTCGTTTCTTAAAACTTGTAATTTTCACAAAACTACGACAAAGTTTTGGCTCAGTTTCGAAAAAAATATAGAATTTTTAAGCGAGAAAAGATTATAAATTAATAGTGCAAAAAAAAACAAAAATGTCAACAGCACACGGTGTTCCCAAGCGGTCACCCATCCAAGTACTAACCGTGCCCAATGCTGCTTAACTTCGGTGATCGGACGAGAACCAGTGCTTTCAGCGTGGTATGGCCGTTGACGATATACTTAGGCACTTATCTCGCACATGCTATTTCATTGTTTTTAATGATAAACGACGAAAACTCACGACGGTACCCTAATTGTATTTAGTGGAAAAGACATCACGTCGTGGTTAAACAATACGGGGAAACACGGATATTCTCGTAGTTCCGTTTATAAAGATATTGCTCTACATGGAGACTGTATGAAGCGTGAAAGGGCATAAAAAAATAAATACCATAGAAATGTTTAATCTATCGAAAACATTCGAAGAAAAAACAGAGAATTTATCAAAACGCTAAAGATTATAAATTATTGTTACAAGTGCTATGGAAACTTTAAACGCGTTTATCTTGAAAACTTTGTTCAGTCTCGTCTTGCAGTGATTGCGAACGAACAGAGGTTCGATTCGACTTTAAACTATTTGAGCATGTGTCCGATATATGTCGTTTTTTTCGCGGATCCTCCAACATAATAGATAGAAACTTCTGTCGTTTCTTAAAACTTGTAATTTTCACAAAACTACGACAAAGTTTTGGCTCAGTTTCGAAAAAAATATAGAATTTTTAAGCGAGAAAAGATTATAAATTAATAGTGCAAAAAAAAACAAAAATGTCAACAGCACACGGTGTTCCCAAGCGGTCACCCATCCAAGTACTAACCGTGCCCAATGCTGCTTAACTTCGGTGATCGGACGAGAACCAGTGCTTTCAGCGTGGTATGGCCGTTGACGATATACTTAGGCACTTATCTCGCACATGCTATTTCATTGTTTTTAATGATAAACGACGAAAACTCACGACGGTACCCTAATTGTATTTAGTGGAAAAGACATCACGTCGTGGTTGAACAATACGGGGAAACACGGATATTCTCGCAGTTCCGTCTATAAAGATATTGCTCTACATGGAGACTGTATGAAGCGTGAAAGGGCATAAAAAAATAAATACCATAGAAATGTTTAATCTATCGAAAACATTCGAAGAAAAAACAGAGAATTTATCAAAACGCTAAAGATTATAAATTATTGTTACAAGTGCTATGGAAACTTTAAACGCGTTTATCTTGAAAACTTTGTTCAGTCTCGTCTTGCAGTGATTGCGAACGAACAGAGGTTCGATTCGACTTTAAACTATTTGAGCATGTGTCCGATATATGTCGTTTTTTTCGCGGATCCTCCAACATAATAGATAGAAACTTCTGTCGTTTCTTAAAACTTGTAATTTTCACAAAACTACGACAAAGTTTTGGCTCAGTTTCGAAAAAAATATAGAATTTTTAAGCGAGAAAAGATTATAAATTAATAGTGCAAAAAAAAACAAAAATGTCAACAGCACACGGTGTTCCCAAGCGGTCACCCATCCAAGTACTAACCGTGCCCAATGCTGCTTAACTTCGGTGATCGGACGAGAACCAGTGCTTTCAGCGTGGTATGGCCGTTGACGATATACTTAGGCACTTATCTCGCACATGCTATTTCATTGTTTTTAATGATAAACGACGAAAACTCACGACGGTACCCTAATTGTATTTAGTGGAAAAGACATCACGTCGTGGTTGAACAATACGGGGAAACACGGATATTCTCGCAGTTCCGTCTATAAAGATATTGCTCTACATGGAGACTGTATGAAGCGTGAAAGGGCATAAAAAAATAAATACCATAGAAATGTTTAATCTATCGAAAACATTCGAAGAAAAAACAGAGAATTTATCAAAACGCTAAAGATTATAAATTATTGTTACAAGTGCTATGGAAACTTTAAACGCGTTTATCTTGAAAACTTTGTTCAGTCTCGTCTTGCAGTGATTGCGAACGAACAGAGGTTCGATTCGACTTTAAACTATTTGAGCATGTGTCCGATATATGTCGTTTTTTTCGCGGATCCTCCAACATAATAGATAGAAACTTCTGTCGTTTCTTAAAACTTGTAATTTTCACAAAACTACGACAAAGTTTTGGCTCAGTTTCGAAAAAAATATAGAATTTTTAAGCGAGAAAAGATTATAAATTAATAGTGCAAAAAAAAACAAAAATGTCAACAGCACACGGTGTTCCCAAGCGGTCACCCATCCAAGTACTAACCGTGCCCAATGCTGCTTAACTTCGGTGATCGGACGAGAACCAGTGCTTTCAGCGTGGTATGGCCGTTGACGATATACTTAGGCACTTATCTCGCACATGCTATTTCATTGTTTTTAATGATAAACGACGAAAACTCACGACGGTACCCTAATTGTATTTAGTGGAAAAGACATCACGTCGTGGTTAAACAATACGGGGAAACACGGATATTCTCGTAGTTCCGTTTATAAAGATATTGCTCTACATGGAGACTGTATGAAGCGTGAAAGGGCATAAAAAAATAAATACCATAGAAATGTTTAATCTATCGAAAACATTCGAAGAAAAAACAGAGAATTTATCAAAACGCTAAAGATTATAAATTATTGTTACAAGTGCTATGGAAACTTTAAACGCGTTTATCTTGAAAACTTTGTTCAGTCTCGTCTTGCAGTGATTGCGAACGAACAGAGGTTCGATTCGACTTTAAACTATTTGAGCATGTGTCCGATATATGTCGTTTTTTTCGCGGATCCTCCAACATAATAGATAGAAACTTCTGTCGTTTCTTAAAACTTGTAATTTTCACAAAACTACGACAAAGTTTTGGCTCAGTTTCGAAAAAAATATAGAATTTTTAAGCGAGAAAAGATTATAAATTAATAGTGCAAAAAAAAACAAAAATGTCAACAGCACACGGTGTTCCCAAGCGGTCACCCATCCAAGTACTAACCGTGCCCAATGCTGCTTAACTTCGGTGATCGGACGAGAACCAGTGCTTTCAGCGTGGTATGGCCGTTGACGATATACTTAGGCACTTATCTCGCACATGCTATTTCATTGTTTTTAATGATAAACGACGAAAACTCACGACGGTACCCTAATTGTATTTAGTGGAAAAGACATCACGTCGTGGTTGAACAATACGGGGAAACACGGATATTCTCGCAGTTCCGTCTATAAAGATATTGCTCTACATGGAGACTGTATGAAGCGTGAAAGGGCATAAAAAAATAAATACCATAGAAATGTTTAATCTATCGAAAACATTCGAAGAAAAAACAGAGAATTTATCAAAACGCTAAAGATTATAAATTATTGTTACAAGTGCTATGGAAACTTTAAACGCGTTTATCTTGAAAACTTTGTTCAGTCTCGTCTTGCAGTGATTGCGAACGAACAGAGGTTCGATTCGACTTTAAACTATTTGAGCATGTGTCCGATATATGTCGTTTTTTTCGCGGATCCTCCAACATAATAGATAGAAACTTCTGTCGTTTCTTAAAACTTGTAATTTTCACAAAACTACGACAAAGTTTTGGCTCAGTTTCGAAAAAAATATAGAATTTTTAAGCGAGAAAAGATTATAAATTAATAGTGCAAAAAAAAACAAAAATGTCAACAGCACACGGTGTTCCCAAGCGGTCACCCATCCAAGTACTAACCGTGCCCAATGCTGCTTAACTTCGGTGATCGGACGAGAACCAGTGCTTTCAGCGTGGTATGGCCGTTGACGATATACTTAGGCACTTATCTCGCACATGCTATTTCATTGTTTTTAATGATAAACGACGAAAACTCACGACGGTACCCTAATTGTATTTAGTGGAAAAGACATCACGTCGTGGTTGAACAATACGGGGAAACACGGATATTCTCGCAGTTCCGTCTATAAAGATATTGCTCTACATGGAGACTGTATGAAGCGTGAAAGGGCATAAAAAAATAAATACCATAGAAATGTTTAATCTATCGAAAACATTCGAAGAAAAAACAGAGAATTTATCAAAACGCTAAAGATTATAAATTATTGTTACAAGTGCTATGGAAACTTTAAACGCGTTTATCTTGAAAACTTTGTTCAGTCTCGTCTTGCAGTGATTGCGAACGAACAGAGGTTCGATTCGACTTTAAACTATTTGAGCATGTGTCCGATATATGTCGTTTTTTTCGCGGATCCTCCAACATAATAGATAGAAACTTCTGTCGTTTCTTAAAACTTGTAATTTTAACAAAACTACGACAAAGTTTTGGCTCAGTTTCGAAAAAAATATAGAATTTTTAAGCGAGAAAAGATTATAAATTAATAGTGCAAAAAAAAACAAAAATGTCAACAGCACACGGTGTTCCCAAGCGGTCACCCATCCAAGTACTAACCGTGCCCAATGCTGCTTAACTTCGGTGATCGGACGAGAACCAGTGCTTTCAGCGTGGTATGGCCGTTGACGATATACTTAGGCACTTATCTCGCACATGCTATTTCATTGTTTTTAATGATAAACGACGAAAACTCACGACGGTACCCTAATTGTATTTAGTGGAAAAGACATCACGTCGTGGTTGAACAATACGGGGAAACACGGATATTCTCGCAGTTCCGTCTATAAAGATATTGCTCTACATGGAGACTGTATGAAGCGTGAAAGGGCATAAAAAAATAAATACCATAGAAATGTTTAATCTATCGAAAACATTCGAAGAAAAAACAGAGAATTTATCAAAACGCTAAAGATTATAAATTATTGTTACAAGTGCTATGGAAACTTTAAACGCGTTTATCTTGAAAACTTTGTTCAGTCTCGTCTTGCAGTGATTGCGAACGAACAGAGGTTCGATTCGACTTTAAACTATTTGAGCATGTGTCCGATATATGTCGTTTTTTTCGCGGATCCTCCAACATAATAGATAGAAACTTCTGTCGTTTCTTAAAACTTGTAATTTTCACAAAACTACGACAAAGTTTTGGCTCAGTTTCGAAAAAAATATAGAATTTTTAAGCGAGAAAAGATTATAAATTAATAGTGCAAAAAAAAACAAAAATGTCAACAGCACACGGTGTTCCCAAGCGGTCACCCATCCAAGTACTAACCGTGCCCAATGCTGCTTAACTTCGGTGATCGGACGAGAACCAGTGCTTTCAGCGTGGTATGGCCGTTGACGATATACTTAGGCACTTATCTCGCACATGCTATTTCATTGTTTTTAATGATAAACGACGAAAACTCACGACGGTACCCTAATTGTATTTAGTGGAAAAGACATCACGTCGTGGTTAAACAATACGGGGAAACACGGATATTCTCGTAGTTCCGTTTATAAAGATATTGCTCTACATGGAGACTGTATGAAGCGTGAAAGGGCATAAAAAAATAAATACCATAGAAATGTTTAATCTATCGAAAACATTCGAAGAAAAAACAGAGAATTTATCAAAACGCTAAAGATTATAAATTATTGTTACAAGTGCTATGGAAACTTTAAACGCGTTTATCTTGAAAACTTTGTTCAGTCTCGTCTTGCAGTGATTGCGAACGAACAGAGGTTCGATTCGACTTTAAACTATTTGAGCATGTGTCCGATATATGTCGTTTTTTTCGCGGATCCTCCAACATAATAGATAGAAACTTCTGTCGTTTCTTAAAACTTGTAATTTTCACAAAACTACGACAAAGTTTTGGCTCAGTTTCGAAAAAAATATAGAATTTTTAAGCGAGAAAAGATTATAAATTAATAGTGCAAAAAAAAACAAAAATGTCAACAGCACACGGTGTTCCCAAGCGGTCACCCATCCAAGTACTAACCGTGCCCAATGCTGCTTAACTTCGGTGATCGGACGAGAACCAGTGCTTTCAGCGTGGTATGGCCGTTGACGATATACTTAGGCACTTATCTCGCACATGCTATTTCATTGTTTTTAATGATAAACGACGAAAACTCACGACGGTACCCTAATTGTATTTAGTGGAAAAGACATCACGTCGTGGTTGAACAATACGGGGAAACACGGATATTCTCGCAGTTCCGTCTATAAAGATATTGCTCTACATGGAGACTGTATGAAGCGTGAAAGGGCATAAAAAAATAAATACCATAGAAATGTTTAATCTATCGAAAACATTCGAAGAAAAAACAGAGAATTTATCAAAACGCTAAAGATTATAAATTATTGTTACAAGTGCTATGGAAACTTTAAACGCGTTTATCTTGAAAACTTTGTTCAGTCTCGTCTTGCAGTGATTGCGAACGAACAGAGGTTCGATTCGACTTTAAACTATTTGAGCATGTGTCCGATATATGTCGTTTTTTTCGCGGATCCTCCAACATAATAGATAGAAACTTCTGTCGTTTCTTAAAACTTGTAATTTTCACAAAACTACGACAAAGTTTTGGCTCAGTTTCGAAAAAAATATAGAATTTTTAAGCGAGAAAAGATTATAAATTAATAGTGCAAAAAAAAACAAAAATGTCAACAGCACACGGTGTTCCCAAGCGGTCACCCATCCAAGTACTAACCGTGCCCAATGCTGCTTAACTTCGGTGATCGGACGAGAACCAGTGCTTTCAGCGTGGTATGGCCGTTGACGATATACTTAGGCACTTATCTCGCACATGCTATTTCATTGTTTTTAATGATAAACGACGAAAACTCACGACGGTACCCTAATTGTATTTAGTGGAAAAGACATCACGTCGTGGTTGAACAATACGGGGAAACACGGATATTCTCGTAGTTCCGTCTATAAAGATATTGCTCTACATGGAGACTGTATGAAGCGTGAAAGGGCATAAAAAAATAAATACCATAGAAATGTTTAATCTATCGAAAACATTCGAAGAAAAAACAGAGAATTTATCAAAACGCTAAAGATTATAAATTATTGTTACAAGTGCTATGGAAACTTTAAACGCGTTTATCTTGAAAACTTTGTTCAGTCTCGTCTTGCAGTGATTGCGAACGAACAGAGGTTCGATTCGACTTTAAACTATTTGAGCATGTGTCCGATATATGTCGTTTTTTTCGCGGATCCTCCAACATAATAGATAGAAACTTCTGTCGTTTCTTAAAACTTGTAATTTTCACAAAACTACGACAAAGTTTTGGCTCAGTTTCGAAAAAAATATAGAATTTTTAAGCGAGAAAAGATTATAAATTAATAGTGCAAAAAAAAACAAAAATGTCAACAGCACACGGTGTTCCCAAGCGGTCACCCATCCAAGTACTAACCGTGCCCAATGCTGCTTAACTTCGGTGATCGGACGAGAACCAGTGCTTTCAGCGTGGTATGGCCGTTGACGATATACTTAGGCACTTATCTCGCACATGCTATTTCATTGTTTTTAATGATAAACGACGAAAACTCACGACGGTACCCTAATTGTATTTAGTGGAAAAGACATCACGTCGTGGTTGAACAATACGGGGAAACACGGATATTCTCGCAGTTCCGTCTATAAAGATATTGCTCTACATGGAGACTGTATGAAGCGTGAAAGGGCATAAAAAAATAAATACCATAGAAATGTTTAATCTATCGAAAACATTCGAAGAAAAAACAGAGAATTTATCAAAACGCTAAAGATTATAAATTATTGTTACAAGTGCTATGGAAACTTTAAACGCGTTTATCTTGAAAACTTTGTTCAGTCTCGTCTTGCAGTGATTGCGAACGAACAGAGGTTCGATTCGACTTTAAACTATTTGAGCATGTGTCCGATATATGTCGTTTTTTTCGCGGATCCTCCAACATAATAGATAGAAACTTCTGTCGTTTCTTAAAACTTGTAATTTTCACAAAACTACGACAAAGTTTTGGCTCAGTTTCGAAAAAAATATAGAATTTTTAAGCGAGAAAAGATTATAAATTAATAGTGCAAAAAAAAACAAAAATGTCAACAGCACACGGTGTTCCCAAGCGGTCACCCATCCAAGTACTAACCGTGCCCAATGCTGCTTAACTTCGGTGATCGGACGAGAACCAGTGCTTTCAGCGTGGTATGGCCGTTGACGATATACTTAGGCACTTATCTCGCACATGCTATTTCATTGTTTTTAATGATAAACGACGAAAACTCACGACGGTACCCTAATTGTATTTAGTGGAAAAGACATCACGTCGTGGTTGAACAATACGGGGAAACACGGATATTCTCGCAGTTCCGTCTATAAAGATATTGCTCTACATGGAGACTGTATGAAGCGTGAAAGGGCATAAAAAAATAAATACCATAGAAATGTTTAATCTATCGAAAACATTCGAAGAAAAAACAGAGAATTTATCAAAACGCTAAAGATTATAAATTATTGTTACAAGTGCTATGGAAACTTTAAACGCGTTTATCTTGAAAACTTTGTTCAGTCTCGTCTTGCAGTGATTGCGAACGAACAGAGGTTCGATTCGACTTTAAACTATTTGAGCATGTGTCCGATATATGTCGTTTTTTTCGCGGATCCTCCAACATAATAGATAGAAACTTCTGTCGTTTCTTAAAACTTGTAATTTTCACAAAACTACGACAAAGTTTTGGCTCAGTTTCGAAAAAAATATAGAATTTTTAAGCGAGAAAAGATTATAAATTAATAGTGCAAAAAAAAACAAAAATGTCAACAGCACACGGTGTTCCCAAGCGGTCACCCATCCAAGTACTAACCGTGCCCAATGCTGCTTAACTTCGGTGATCGGACGAGAACCAGTGCTTTCAGCGTGGTATGGCCGTTGACGATATACTTAGGCACTTATCTCGCACATGCTATTTCATTGTTTTTAATGATAAACGACGAAAACTCACGACGGTACCCTAATTGTATTTAGTGGAAAAGACATCACGTCGTGGTTGAACAATACGGGGAAACACGGATATTCTCGCAGTTCCGTCTATAAAGATATTGCTCTACATGGAGACTGTATGAAGCGTGAAAGGGCATAAAAAAATAAATACCATAGAAATGTTTAATCTATCGAAAACATTCGAAGAAAAAACAGAGAATTTATCAAAACGCTAAAGATTATAAATTATTGTTACAAGTGCTATGGAAACTTTAAACGCGTTTATCTTGAAAACTTTGTTCAGTCTCGTCTTGCAGTGATTGCGAACGAACAGAGGTTCGATTCGACTTTAAACTATTTGAGCATGTGTCCGATATATGTCGTTTTTTTCGCGGATCCTCCAACATAATAGATAGAAACTTCTGTCGTTTCTTAAAACTTGTAATTTTCACAAAACTACGACAAAGTTTTGGCTCAGTTTCGAAAAAAATATAGAATTTTTAAGCGAGAAAAGATTATAAATTAATAGTGCAAAAAAAAACAAAAATGTCAACAGCACACGGTGTTCCCAAGCGGTCACCCATCCAAGTACTAACCGTGCCCAATGCTGCTTAACTTCGGTGATCGGACGAGAACCAGTGCTTTCAGCGTGGTATGGCCGTTGACGATATACTTAGGCACTTATCTCGCACATGCTATTTCATTGTTTTTAATGATAAACGACGAAAACTCACGACGGTACCCTAATTGTATTTAGTGGAAAAGACATCACGTCGTGGTTGAACAATACGGGGAAACACGGATATTCTCGCAGTTCCGTCTATAAAGATATTGCTCTACATGGAGACTGTATGAAGCGTGAAAGGGCATAAAAAAATAAATACCATAGAAATGTTTAATCTATCGAAAACATTCGAAGAAAAAACAGAGAATTTATCAAAACGCTAAAGATTATAAATTATTGTTACAAGTGCTATGGAAACTTTAAACGCGTTTATCTTGAAAACTTTGTTCAGTCTCGTCTTGCAGTGATTGCGAACGAACAGAGGTTCGATTCGACTTTAAACTATTTGAGCATGTGTCCGATATATGTCGTTTTTTTCGCGGATCCTCCAACATAATAGATAGAAACTTCTGTCGTTTCTTAAAACTTGTAATTTTCACAAAACTACGACAAAGTTTTGGCTCAGTTTCGAAAAAAATATAGAATTTTTAAGCGAGAAAAGATTATAAATTAATAGTGCAAAAAAAAACAAAAATGTCAACAGCACACGGTGTTCCCAAGCGGTCACCCATCCAAGTACTAACCGTGCCCAATGCTGCTTAACTTCGGTGATCGGACGAGAACCAGTGCTTTCAGCGTGGTATGGCCGTTGACGATATACTTAGGCACTTATCTCGCACATGCTATTTCATTGTTTTTAATGATAAACGACGAAAACTCACGACGGTACCCTAATTGTATTTAGTGGAAAAGACATCACGTCGTGGTTGAACAATACGGGGAAACACGGATATTCTCGCAGTTCCGTCTATAAAGATATTGCTCTACATGGAGACTGTATGAAGCGTGAAAGGGCATAAAAAAATAAATACCATAGAAATGTTTAATCTATCGAAAACATTCGAAGAAAAAACAGAGAATTTATCAAAACGCTAAAGATTATAAATTATTGTTACAAGTGCTATGGAAACTTTAAACGCGTTTATCTTGAAAACTTTGTTCAGTCTCGTCTTGCAGTGATTGCGAACGAACAGAGGTTCGATTCGACTTTAAACTATTTGAGCATGTGTCCGATATATGTCGTTTTTTTCGCGGATCCTCCAACATAATAGATAGAAACTTCTGTCGTTTCTTAAAACTTGTAATTTTCACAAAACTACGACAAAGTTTTGGCTCAGTTTCGAAAAAAATATAGAATTTTTAAGCGAGAAAAGATTATAAATTAATAGTGCAAAAAAAAACAAAAATGTCAACAGCACACGGTGTTCCCAAGCGGTCACCCATCCAAGTACTAACCGTGCCCAATGCTGCTTAACTTCGGTGATCGGACGAGAACCAGTGCTTTCAGCGTGGTATGGCCGTTGACGATATACTTAGGCACTTATCTCGCACATGCTATTTCATTGTTTTTAATGATAAACGACGAAAACTCACGACGGTACCCTAATTGTATTTAGTGGAAAAGACATCACGTCGTGGTTGAACAATACGGGGAAACACGGATATTCTCGCAGTTCCGTCTATAAAGATATTGCTCTACATGGAGACTGTATGAAGCGTGAAAGGGCATAAAAAAATAAATACCATAGAAATGTTTAATCTATCGAAAACATTCGAAGAAAAAACAGAGAATTTATCAAAACGCTAAAGATTATAAATTATTGTTACAAGTGCTATGGAAACTTTAAACGCGTTTATCTTGAAAACTTTGTTCAGTCTCGTCTTGCAGTGATTGCGAACGAACAGAGGTTCGATTCGACTTTAAACTATTTGAGCATGTGTCCGATATATGTCGTTTTTTTCGCGGATCCTCCAACATAATAGATAGAAACTTCTGTCGTTTCTTAAAACTTGTAATTTTCACAAAACTACGACAAAGTTTTGGCTCAGTTTCGAAAAAAATATAGAATTTTTAAGCGAGAAAAGATTATAAATTAATAGTGCAAAAAAAAACAAAAATGTCAACAGCACACGGTGTTCCCAAGCGGTCACCCATCCAAGTACTAACCGTGCCCAATGCTGCTTAACTTCGGTGATCGGACGAGAACCAGTGCTTTCAGCGTGGTATGGCCGTTGACGATATACTTAGGCACTTATCTCGCACATGCTATTTCATTGTTTTTAATGATAAACGACGAAAACTCACGACGGTACCCTAATTGTATTTAGTGGAAAAGACATCACGTCGTGGTTGAACAATACGGGGAAACACGGATATTCTCGCAGTTCCGTCTATAAAGATATTGCTCTACATGGAGACTGTATGAAGCGTGAAAGGGCATAAAAAAATAAATACCATAGAAATGTTTAATCTATCGAAAACATTCGAAGAAAAAACAGAGAATTTATCAAAACGCTAAAGATTATAAATTATTGTTACAAGTGCTATGGAAACTTTAAACGCGTTTATCTTGAAAACTTTGTTCAGTCTCGTCTTGCAGTGATTGCGAACGAACAGAGGTTCGATTCGACTTTAAACTATTTGAGCATGTGTCCGATATATGTCGTTTTTTTCGCGGATCCTCCAACATAATAGATAGAAACTTCTGTCGTTTCTTAAAACTTGTAATTTTCACAAAACTACGACAAAGTTTTGGCTCAGTTTCGAAAAAAATATAGAATTTTTAAGCGAGAAAAGATTATAAATTAATAGTGCAAAAAAAAACAAAAATGTCAACAGCACACGGTGTTCCCAAGCGGTCACCCATCCAAGTACTAACCGTGCCCAATGCTGCTTAACTTCGGTGATCGGACGAGAACCAGTGCTTTCAGCGTGGTATGGCCGTTGACGATATACTTAGGCACTTATCTCGCACATGCTATTTCATTGTTTTTAATGATAAACGACGAAAACTCACGACGGTACCCTAATTGTATTTAGTGGAAAAGACATCACGTCGTGGTTGAACAATACGGGGAAACACGGATATTCTCGCAGTTCCGTCTATAAAGATATTGCTCTACATGGAGACTGTATGAAGCGTGAAAGGGCATAAAAAAATAAATACCATAGAAATGTTTAATCTATCGAAAACATTCGAAGAAAAAACAGAGAATTTATCAAAACGCTAAAGATTATAAATTATTGTTACAAGTGCTATGGAAACTTTAAACGCGTTTATCTTGAAAACTTTGTTCAGTCTCGTCTTGCAGTGATTGCGAACGAACAGAGGTTCGATTCGACTTTAAACTATTTGAGCATGTGTCCGATATATGTCGTTTTTTTCGCGGATCCTCCAACATAATAGATAGAAACTTCTGTCGTTTCTTAAAACTTGTAATTTTCACAAAACTACGACAAAGTTTTGGCTCAGTTTCGAAAAAAATATAGAATTTTTAAGCGAGAAAAGATTATAAATTAATAGTGCAAAAAAAAACAAAAATGTCAACAGCACACGGTGTTCCCAAGCGGTCACCCATCCAAGTACTAACCGTGCCCAATGCTGCTTAACTTCGGTGATCGGACGAGAACCAGTGCTTTCAGCGTGGTATGGCCGTTGACGATATACTTAGGCACTTATCTCGCACATGCTATTTCATTGTTTTTAATGATAAACGACGAAAACTCACGACGGTACCCTAATTGTATTTAGTGGAAAAGACATCACGTCGTGGTTGAACAATACGGGGAAACACGGATATTCTCGCAGTTCCGTCTATAAAGATATTGCTCTACATGGAGACTGTATGAAGCGTGAAAGGGCATAAAAAAATAAATACCATAGAAATGTTTAATCTATCGAAAACATTCGAAGAAAAAACAGAGAATTTATCAAAACGCTAAAGATTATAAATTATTGTTACAAGTGCTATGGAAACTTTAAACGCGTTTATCTTGAAAACTTTGTTCAGTCTCGTCTTGCAGTGATTGCGAACGAACAGAGGTTCGATTCGACTTTAAACTATTTGAGCATGTGTCCGATATATGTCGTTTTTTTCGCGGATCCTCCAACATAATAGATAGAAACTTCTGTCGTTTCTTAAAACTTGTAATTTTCACAAAACTACGACAAAGTTTTGGCTCAGTTTCGAAAAAAATATAGAATTTTTAAGCGAGAAAAGATTATAAATTAATAGTGCAAAAAAAAACAAAAATGTCAACAGCACACGGTGTTCCCAAGCGGTCACCCATCCAAGTACTAACCGTGCCCAATGCTGCTTAACTTCGGTGATCGGACGAGAACCAGTGCTTTCAGCGTGGTATGGCCGTTGACGATATACTTAGGCACTTATCTCGCACATGCTATTTCATTGTTTTTAATGATAAACGACGAAAACTCACGACGGTACCCTAATTGTATTTAGTGGAAAAGACATCACGTCGTGGTTAAACAATACGGGGAAACACGGATATTCTCGTAGTTCCGTTTATAAAGATATTGCTCTACATGGAGACTGTATGAAGCGTGAAAGGGCATAAAAAAATAAATACCATAGAAATGTTTAATCTATCGAAAACATTCGAAGAAAAAACAGAGAATTTATCAAAACGCTAAAGATTATAAATTATTGTTACAAGTGCTATGGAAACTTTAAACGCGTTTATCTTGAAAACTTTGTTCAGTCTCGTCTTGCAGTGATTGCGAACGAACAGAGGTTCGATTCGACTTTAAACTATTTGAGCATGTGTCCGATATATGTCGTTTTTTTCGCGGATCCTCCAACATAATAGATAGAAACTTCTGTCGTTTCTTAAAACTTGTAATTTTCACAAAACTACGACAAAGTTTTGGCTCAGTTTCGAAAAAAATATAGAATTTTTAAGCGAGAAAAGATTATAAATTAATAGTGCAAAAAAAAACAAAAATGTCAACAGCACACGGTGTTCCCAAGCGGTCACCCATCCAAGTACTAACCGTGCCCAATGCTGCTTAACTTCGGTGATCGGACGAGAACCAGTGCTTTCAGCGTGGTATGGCCGTTGACGATATACTTAGGCACTTATCTCGCACATGCTATTTCATTGTTTTTAATGATAAACGACGAAAACTCACGACGGTACCCTAATTGTATTTAGTGGAAAAGACATCACGTCGTGGTTGAACAATACGGGGAAACACGGATATTCTCGCAGTTCCGTCTATAAAGATATTGCTCTACATGGAGACTGTATGAAGCGTGAAAGGGCATAAAAAAATAAATACCATAGAAATGTTTAATCTATCGAAAACATTCGAAGAAAAAACAGAGAATTTATCAAAACGCTAAAGATTATAAATTATTGTTACAAGTGCTATGGAAACTTTAAACGCGTTTATCTTGAAAACTTTGTTCAGTCTCGTCTTGCAGTGATTGCGAACGAACAGAGGTTCGATTCGACTTTAAACTATTTGAGCATGTGTCCGATATATGTCGTTTTTTTCGCGGATCCTCCAACATAATAGATAGAAACTTCTGTCGTTTCTTAAAACTTGTAATTTTCACAAAACTACGACAAAGTTTTGGCTCAGTTTCGAAAAAAATATAGAATTTTTAAGCGAGAAAAGATTATAAATTAATAGTGCAAAAAAAAACAAAAATGTCAACAGCACACGGTGTTCCCAAGCGGTCACCCATCCAAGTACTAACCGTGCCCAATGCTGCTTAACTTCGGTGATCGGACGAGAACCAGTGCTTTCAGCGTGGTATGGCCGTTGACGATATACTTAGGCACTTATCTCGCACATGCTATTTCATTGTTTTTAATGATAAACGACGAAAACTCACGACGGTACCCTAATTGTATTTAGTGGAAAAGACATCACGTCGTGGTTGAACAATACGGGGAAACACGGATATTCTCGCAGTTCCGTCTATAAAGATATTGCTCTACATGGAGACTGTATGAAGCGTGAAAGGGCATAAAAAAATAAATACCATAGAAATGTTTAATCTATCGAAAACATTCGAAGAAAAAACAGAGAATTTATCAAAACGCTAAAGATTATAAATTATTGTTACAAGTGCTATGGAAACTTTAAACGCGTTTATCTTGAAAACTTTGTTCAGTCTCGTCTTGCAGTGATTGCGAACGAACAGAGGTTCGATTCGACTTTAAACTATTTGAGCATGTGTCCGATATATGTCGTTTTTTTCGCGGATCCTCCAACATAATAGATAGAAACTTCTGTCGTTTCTTAAAACTTGTAATTTTCACAAAACTACGACAAAGTTTTGGCTCAGTTTCGAAAAAAATATAGAATTTTTAAGCGAGAAAAGATTATAAATTAATAGTGCAAAAAAAAACAAAAATGTCAACAGCACACGGTGTTCCCAAGCGGTCACCCATCCAAGTACTAACCGTGCCCAATGCTGCTTAACTTCGGTGATCGGACGAGAACCAGTGCTTTCAGCGTGGTATGGCCGTTGACGATATACTTAGGCACTTATCTCGCACATGCTATTTCATTGTTTTTAATGATAAACGACGAAAACTCACGACGGTACCCTAATTGTATTTAGTGGAAAAGACATCACGTCGTGGTTGAACAATACGGGGAAACACGGATATTCTCGCAGTTCCGTCTATAAAGATATTGCTCTACATGGAGACTGTATGAAGCGTGAAAGGGCATAAAAAAATAAATACCATAGAAATGTTTAATCTATCGAAAACATTCGAAGAAAAAACAGAGAATTTATCAAAACGCTAAAGATTATAAATTATTGTTACAAGTGCTATGGAAACTTTAAACGCGTTTATCTTGAAAACTTTGTTCAGTCTCGTCTTGCAGTGATTGCGAACGAACAGAGGTTCGATTCGACTTTAAACTATTTGAGCATGTGTCCGATATATGTCGTTTTTTTCGCGGATCCTCCAACATAATAGATAGAAACTTCTGTCGTTTCTTAAAACTTGTAATTTTCACAAAACTACGACAAAGTTTTGGCTCAGTTTCGAAAAAAATATAGAATTTTTAAGCGAGAAAAGATTATAAATTAATAGTGCAAAAAAAAACAAAAATGTCAACAGCACACGGTGTTCCCAAGCGGTCACCCATCCAAGTACTAACCGTGCCCAATGCTGCTTAACTTCGGTGATCGGACGAGAACCAGTGCTTTCAGCGTGGTATGGCCGTTGACGATATACTTAGGCACTTATCTCGCACATGCTATTTCATTGTTTTTAATGATAAACGACGAAAACTCACGACGGTACCCTAATTGTATTTAGTGGAAAAGACATCACGTCGTGGTTGAACAATACGGGGAAACACGGATATTCTCGCAGTTCCGTCTATAAAGATATTGCTCTACATGGAGACTGTATGAAGCGTGAAAGGGCATAAAAAAATAAATACCATAGAAATGTTTAATCTATCGAAAACATTCGAAGAAAAAACAGAGAATTTATCAAAACGCTAAAGATTATAAATTATTGTTACAAGTGCTATGGAAACTTTAAACGCGTTTATCTTGAAAACTTTGTTCAGTCTCGTCTTGCAGTGATTGCGAACGAACAGAGGTTCGATTCGACTTTAAACTATTTGAGCATGTGTCCGATATATGTCGTTTTTTTCGCGGATCCTCCAACATAATAGATAGAAACTTCTGTCGTTTCTTAAAACTTGTAATTTTCACAAAACTACGACAAAGTTTTGGCTCAGTTTCGAAAAAAATATAGAATTTTTAAGCGAGAAAAGATTATAAATTAATAGTGCAAAAAAAAACAAAAATGTCAACAGCACACGGTGTTCCCAAGCGGTCACCCATCCAAGTACTAACCGTGCCCAATGCTGCTTAACTTCGGTGATCGGACGAGAACCAGTGCTTTCAGCGTGGTATGGCCGTTGACGATATACTTAGGCACTTATCTCGCACATGCTATTTCATTGTTTTTAATGATAAACGACGAAAACTCACGACGGTACCCTAATTGTATTTAGTGGAAAAGACATCACGTCGTGGTTAAACAATACGGGGAAACACGGATATTCTCGTAGTTCCGTTTATAAAGATATTGCTCTACATGGAGACTGTATGAAGCGTGAAAGGGCATAAAAAAATAAATACCATAGAAATGTTTAATCTATCGAAAACATTCGAAGAAAAAACAGAGAATTTATCAAAACGCTAAAGATTATAAATTATTGTTACAAGTGCTATGGAAACTTTAAACGCGTTTATCTTGAAAACTTTGTTCAGTCTCGTCTTGCAGTGATTGCGAACGAACAGAGGTTCGATTCGACTTTAAACTATTTGAGCATGTGTCCGATATATGTCGTTTTTTTCGCGGATCCTCCAACATAATAGATAGAAACTTCTGTCGTTTCTTAAAACTTGTAATTTTCACAAAACTACGACAAAGTTTTGGCTCAGTTTCGAAAAAAATATAGAATTTTTAAGCGAGAAAAGATTATAAATTAATAGTGCAAAAAAAAACAAAAATGTCAACAGCACACGGTGTTCCCAAGCGGTCACCCATCCAAGTACTAACCGTGCCCAATGCTGCTTAACTTCGGTGATCGGACGAGAACCAGTGCTTTCAGCGTGGTATGGCCGTTGACGATATACTTAGGCACTTATCTCGCACATGCTATTTCATTGTTTTTAATGATAAACGACGAAAACTCACGACGGTACCCTAATTGTATTTAGTGGAAAAGACATCACGTCGTGGTTGAACAATACGGGGAAACACGGATATTCTCGCAGTTCCGTCTATAAAGATATTGCTCTACATGGAGACTGTATGAAGCGTGAAAGGGCATAAAAAAATAAATACCATAGAAATGTTTAATCTATCGAAAACATTCGAAGAAAAAACAGAGAATTTATCAAAACGCTAAAGATTATAAATTATTGTTACAAGTGCTATGGAAACTTTAAACGCGTTTATCTTGAAAACTTTGTTCAGTCTCGTCTTGCAGTGATTGCGAACGAACAGAGGTTCGATTCGACTTTAAACTATTTGAGCATGTGTCCGATATATGTCGTTTTTTTCGCGGATCCTCCAACATAATAGATAGAAACTTCTGTCGTTTCTTAAAACTTGTAATTTTCACAAAACTACGACAAAGTTTTGGCTCAGTTTCGAAAAAAATATAGAATTTTTAAGCGAGAAAAGATTATAAATTAATAGTGCAAAAAAAAACAAAAATGTCAACAGCACACGGTGTTCCCAAGCGGTCACCCATCCAAGTACTAACCGTGCCCAATGCTGCTTAACTTCGGTGATCGGACGAGAACCAGTGCTTTCAGCGTGGTATGGCCGTTGACGATATACTTAGGCACTTATCTCGCACATGCTATTTCATTGTTTTTAATGATAAACGACGAAAACTCACGACGGTACCCTAATTGTATTTAGTGGAAAAGACATCACGTCGTGGTTGAACAATACGGGGAAACACGGATATTCTCGCAGTTCCGTCTATAAAGATATTGCTCTACATGGAGACTGTATGAAGCGTGAAAGGGCATAAAAAAATAAATACCATAGAAATGTTTAATCTATCGAAAACATTCGAAGAAAAAACAGAGAATTTATCAAAACGCTAAAGATTATAAATTATTGTTACAAGTGCTATGGAAACTTTAAACGCGTTTATCTTGAAAACTTTGTTCAGTCTCGTCTTGCAGTGATTGCGAACGAACAGAGGTTCGATTCGACTTTAAACTATTTGAGCATGTGTCCGATATATGTCGTTTTTTTCGCGGATCCTCCAACATAATAGATAGAAACTTCTGTCGTTTCTTAAAACTTGTAATTTTCACAAAACTACGACAAAGTTTTGGCTCAGTTTCGAAAAAAATATAGAATTTTTAAGCGAGAAAAGATTATAAATTAATAGTGCAAAAAAAAACAAAAATGTCAACAGCACACGGTGTTCCCAAGCGGTCACCCATCCAAGTACTAACCGTGCCCAATGCTGCTTAACTTCGGTGATCGGACGAGAACCAGTGCTTTCAGCGTGGTATGGCCGTTGACGATATACTTAGGCACTTATCTCGCACATGCTATTTCATTGTTTTTAATGATAAACGACGAAAACTCACGACGGTACCCTAATTGTATTTAGTGGAAAAGACATCACGTCGTGGTTAAACAATACGGGGAAACACGGATATTCTCGTAGTTCCGTTTATAAAGATATTGCTCTACATGGAGACTGTATGAAGCGTGAAAGGGCATAAAAAAATAAATACCATAGAAATGTTTAATCTATCGAAAACATTCGAAGAAAAAACAGAGAATTTATCAAAACGCTAAAGATTATAAATTATTGTTACAAGTGCTATGGAAACTTTAAACGCGTTTATCTTGAAAACTTTGTTCAGTCTCGTCTTGCAGTGATTGCGAACGAACAGAGGTTCGATTCGACTTTAAACTATTTGAGCATGTGTCCGATATATGTCGTTTTTTTCGCGGATCCTCCAACATAATAGATAGAAACTTCTGTCGTTTCTTAAAACTTGTAATTTTCACAAAACTACGACAAAGTTTTGGCTCAGTTTCGAAAAAAATATAGAATTTTTAAGCGAGAAAAGATTATAAATTAATAGTGCAAAAAAAAACAAAAATGTCAACAGCACACGGTGTTCCCAAGCGGTCACCCATCCAAGTACTAACCGTGCCCAATGCTGCTTAACTTCGGTGATCGGACGAGAACCAGTGCTTTCAGCGTGGTATGGCCGTTGACGATATACTTAGGCACTTATCTCGCACATGCTATTTCATTGTTTTTAATGATAAACGACGAAAACTCACGACGGTACCCTAATTGTATTTAGTGGAAAAGACATCACGTCGTGGTTGAACAATACGGGGAAACACGGATATTCTCGCAGTTCCGTCTATAAAGATATTGCTCTACATGGAGACTGTATGAAGCGTGAAAGGGCATAAAAAAATAAATACCATAGAAATGTTTAATCTATCGAAAACATTCGAAGAAAAAACAGAGAATTTATCAAAACGCTAAAGATTATAAATTATTGTTACAAGTGCTATGGAAACTTTAAACGCGTTTATCTTGAAAACTTTGTTCAGTCTCGTCTTGCAGTGATTGCGAACGAACAGAGGTTCGATTCGACTTTAAACTATTTGAGCATGTGTCCGATATATGTCGTTTTTTTCGCGGATCCTCCAACATAATAGATAGAAACTTCTGTCGTTTCTTAAAACTTGTAATTTTCACAAAACTACGACAAAGTTTTGGCTCAGTTTCGAAAAAAATATAGAATTTTTAAGCGAGAAAAGATTATAAATTAATAGTGCAAAAAAAAACAAAAATGTCAACAGCACACGGTGTTCCCAAGCGGTCACCCATCCAAGTACTAACCGTGCCCAATGCTGCTTAACTTCGGTGATCGGACGAGAACCAGTGCTTTCAGCGTGGTATGGCCGTTGACGATATACTTAGGCACTTATCTCGCACATGCTATTTCATTGTTTTTAATGATAAACGACGAAAACTCACGACGGTACCCTAATTGTATTTAGTGGAAAAGACATCACGTCGTGGTTGAACAATACGGGGAAACACGGATATTCTCGCAGTTCCGTCTATAAAGATATTGCTCTACATGGAGACTGTATGAAGCGTGAAAGGGCATAAAAAAATAAATACCATAGAAATGTTTAATCTATCGAAAACATTCGAAGAAAAAACAGAGAATTTATCAAAACGCTAAAGATTATAAATTATTGTTACAAGTGCTATGGAAACTTTAAACGCGTTTATCTTGAAAACTTTGTTCAGTCTCGTCTTGCAGTGATTGCGAACGAACAGAGGTTCGATTCGACTTTAAACTATTTGAGCATGTGTCCGATATATGTCGTTTTTTTCGCGGATCCTCCAACATAATAGATAGAAACTTCTGTCGTTTCTTAAAACTTGTAATTTTCACAAAACTACGACAAAGTTTTGGCTCAGTTTCGAAAAAAATATAGAATTTTTAAGCGAGAAAAGATTATAAATTAATAGTGCAAAAAAAAACAAAAATGTCAACAGCACACGGTGTTCCCAAGCGGTCACCCATCCAAGTACTAACCGTGCCCAATGCTGCTTAACTTCGGTGATCGGACGAGAACCAGTGCTTTCAGCGTGGTATGGCCGTTGACGATATACTTAGGCACTTATCTCGCACATGCTATTTCATTGTTTTTAATGATAAACGACGAAAACTCACGACGGTACCCTAATTGTATTTAGTGGAAAAAACATCACGTCGTGGTTGAACAATACGGGGAAACACGGAAATTCTCGCAGTTCCGTCTATAAAGATACTGCTGCACATTGTCACCGTACTTACGCGTTGGCTATTATAAATCATACGAACGCTACTAACGCGTTCGGTTTTAAAGATTTTATCCTCACGAGTGTAATGTGCGGAAAGGTTCGTCCTGCGGACGGTCAGACGTTCTGGAGCGAGAGAGTGACAGGTAGGTATAGAGAGTTTATATGTACTTCTGCCAATTATGAAGTAATCAACAGAAAATAAAGATATATATTCTTGAAAAGCTCTGTTACATAGATTCGTCCGTATGAATTGTTCAAAAAGAAAGGATACAATTTTTTCCTCGTTACTGTAATTACATTGATGAATGGAAAATAAAATTGCTAAGCGACGCGATATTGCCCGGGCCACTTGTCCTAAGACCACCTCCGGCGATTTAGAATCGGGAAGGATCCGTCCCAGTAGAGCGGGCGTTGCAATATTTCCTATTGATTTTAATTAATGTAAATTAGATTAAAATTAATCTTAAGCAGTGATTACAAATTTTAGAAATTAACAGAATACAGTCGTAATAATCAGTATTGGCAGTTCTTTGATACGTAAATGTATATTGGATTGACTATTATAAAATAAAGTGAAAGTAAAGAGACGCACGACTAACGTGAAATACGATCTATGCCGATTTAATAAATTTAAATGACATTATATGCTACAGTGAGTAATTTACTCGTTAAGAGGAAAACTATAATTTTCCCGTGGTGCGTTGAAGACGCAAACGTACTAACGCACGGTGCACGGTTAACAAAGTTAATACGCGACCGTGGAATCGTTCTCATACCCCAAGAGCCGTGCTCGAATGAACCATGAGAATCGATTCTACGTGACTCCTTAGCCCTGACGAGAGCAGAGTTCTTCAAGTCAGTTTGGTGTGACTAAGTGAGTGCCGAATTTCGCTCGTGCACGCACTTATGTACGGGTTCTCCCGTCAATCACGACGCTCGATAGTGGTGGGAGAGAGTGGGGATTGCGCTCGCATATCGCGCCACACACGCGGCCGCGATAATTACTTAGATGGAAATTAGATCGATAAGGTAGGCAACGAAAGTACTTATGTACCGTCATATGTACGGTTACAAGATAGCAATAAGGACTATAAGCACCTAAGATAAGAAATAATATATATAACATGGAAGACAATTCGAGGTTATTATTCGAGCGTGGTCAGTTAAAGGCTGCCTTAACACGATTTCAAAATGTCCTCACAACATGTACAACTAAAGAAAGGATTGAACAATTACCCGGGGTGCAGTTCCGAAAAGGTCCAACCCTCGATTAAGCTCATTTTTTGTGTGAAGTTAGTATACATAGTATTCAAAGGCCGGGTAGCTTTAATAATTGAAATATCACTCTGTGTAGCAAAAATATACGTTTATTCTCCAATAATAAATTGTTAGAGCGTAAACTAAAGAGGACTCGAGGTCCGATCGTATTATATTCAACAACAAAATACTGGATGCAAGCTTTATCTTTTCATGTTACGGCACGTGTTCTAGTCCAGTCAATTTGTACATTTGAAAATGCAATTGAAGTTGTACAACTGATTTTTGGATATGTTGTAGAGGGTGCTTATAAAAGCTTAACTTGAAATTGTCGACCTAAAAATTGTGGAGCTCCCGCCGCCATCTTGGAAAATGTAAAATTTTGTTTTTTTCTCGATAACTCCGCTCCCCGGCATGATACGAAAATTTTAGTTACATACTTTTGTAGCTTTTTTAATGCCCGATAATTTAGATTGTATACATTTTTTACGTAACGTTGATCGTTGTGGAGATATCGAACGAGAAAGTAAACAACTAAGCCATTTTAACTAGTTTTCCGCAATTTTCTCCTTTCTCGTGATACATATCGAAAAAATTTCTATTATGAAACTTGTAGAGCATACTAATACCTACAGTGCATTGGTTTCGGTTTTTTTGTAAGACAAAAATTACGACTTCTAGCGCGCCGTAAATGTGGGAAGTCCGCGCAAAATTTCGATTCTATAGCTTTTCCTACTACATTTACGGCGCGCTAGAAGTCGTAATTTTTGTCTTACAAAAAAACCGAAACCAATGCACTGTAGGTATTAGTATGCTCTACAAGTTTCATAATAGAAATTTTTTCGATATGTATCACGAGAAAGGAGAAAATTGCGGAAAACTAGTTAAAATGGCTTAGTTGTTTACTTTCTCGTTCGATATCTCCACAACGATCAACGTTACGTAAAAAATGTATACAATCTAAATTATCGGGCATTAAAAAAGCTACAAAAGTATGTAACTAAAATTTTCGTATCATGCCGGGGAGCGGAGTTATCAAGAAAAAAACAAAATTTTACATTTTCCAAAAGGGCGGCGGGAGCTCCACGATTTTTAGGTCGACAATTTCAAATTAAGCTTTTATAGGAACCCTCTAAAACATATCCAAAAATCAGCTGTGCATCTCCAATTTCATTTATAAGGCCGAACTTCGGATAAAATGACTGGACTATTTCCTATCTCGCCCGTTCTAGAAGCAACATATCTCTCACATACGTCACACGCACATACAACGCCGTCTAGATTCGAAATACTTAAATATTTCTTTGAACTTATAATGTTTTATCCTCGGTTGACGAACGAAGCGTTACCGCGGTAGTCAGGCAGGCAACGTCCACCGGGATAAAATAAAAATATCTTCGCCCCGCGACACGGAGTTCTCCCGAAGGGTAGCTCACAAAAAGAATAAGATAAGGTTGGGCGCCAGGTGAGTATCGCTCACCACTCGCAAAACGCAAAAGACAGAAAGATACGAAAGACGGACCACCACGCAGAAAGATAGAAACGGTAAAGATACAGATATGCCAAAAGAGAACTCCGCGGGAAGGCGGGAAGCGGGCGGCAGCCGGCTAGCTAGTCCGCTCAGAGGTAGCGGAGAGGCGGGGATTCGTGTCAAACGAACGGTTATACAGAAGTAACAAATTAGATAACACTCAACCAACAACTATATTTCCGGCAAGATTCACATTAAAAAAAAACAGAAAGATAAAATATAAGCTTGTAATATCAGTACTCGATACGCTTCGTGGATAGATATATATATGTATAAAGAAATTCACATAGTATGAAAGAAAGACGGTTCGACCGAAATAAGTGAACAATACGATGACCAGACGGGTCAAAAGAGAATATACGCGGTACCGACGATCTACGTTCCGTTACTTTACCGCACGTACGAGATAATAGAAAAGTTACGCATTAATGAAGAAGAAATCGCAAAGTTCAATTAGGCGGCGACAAGGTTTTCCGATTTTCGGCCGCGAAGAAACTTAAAGGCGATAGACGGATATCAATATCGATGGAATCGGAGATGTAACGGTAAATCGCTCAAGATGGTCGTGCTACGAGACAAAAGTAAAGGACGTTACGGGATAAAATCTGAGTCGTTATAAACGCACTCGCGCATTAATCTTTATCGGTGGTCGTGAAACCTTACTTCTTAAATTGTATCCAGAAGGTCACAAAATACGGTAACCAAAAAGAATAATCAAATATAACTTATATGCGTTGCCCGAGATCGAGAAATACCGAGCTAATCAAATATAAAATTCGGCGCAATACCAGAGAAACCGACATACATAATCACGGAAGTAGGTAATCCAATATAAAGTATACGCAAGGCCAATAAAATAAAGAAATACATAAATCGTGACATACAAGAAATCAATCCGAATTCATTCGGGTGACGGAACTTCGAGCTTATGGTGTGCCAAGGTAGGCGGTATAAGTTAAGAGATTCATGGAGAGCGCTCTCGCTCCCGTATAAAGAAAGACGTATCGCAATGCACCAAAAGAAGGTACGTTAAACGGTTTTTTAATTAAAGAAAAGGAAAAGAAGATATATATCAAAAATAATCGGGTGATTTCAAATGCGCCGCGAATCCGTTCCCGACAATTCGGCGGAAGGGCGGTCGCGTAGCGTAATTTTAACGGCTTAAGGTACGGCGTAAAGATAAAAGATATAACAAAATAACGACAATGGTCGTGCAGTAATCTTCCTCGGTTTCTACCGTCCAACGGACCACCAGGGACGATAGAAAGCGGGTAAAGAGACGAAAGCGCGGAACGGTCTTGACGGGAAGAGGGCTACGGCCTCTTCTTTACGTCGCACGTCCGACTTACCGAACGTCGTCAAAGACAAAGATATAGATACCAAGAAAAGAAGAGAGAAAGGTATCATAAACTCCACCAGGAGAAGCAATGATAATAAATCGACGGAGGAATCACGCCTGCGGTCGCCCAACGATATTGGCTCGTCGCGTACCGACTAACTAACGTGTCCTTCTCGCCCTTCAAATTAGCCGTATTACGCTACCGAATCAATTCCGATACGCAAAAAAAAGTCATAACCGTGGAGTAACTACTCCCGACATCGAGATTCTCAAAAAGATAATAAGACACAAGATAAAGATACCCGGATCATCACGCAACACTACAAAAGAATACAGAGACTCGACATACCATAGCTCTTAGCTCAAAGAAATTACAATAAAATAGTTACGAGAAACATAGTTCGCCAACCGAAATCTCGTCCTCACCTCAGTTATACTTTGCAGATCGGGCGAACGCTACTTTAAGGACATCTTCCTCCTCTATTTCGGCGGACTGGAGCGGTGACGAACCTCGCAATAGGCACTACCGATCCTCTAAGTTCTTTATAAATTGACTACTAGACTGTACATTATATTTAAAAAAAAGACAAAGCAAAAAAAGAAAAGTGCGCAAAACAGTACAACTTGTCCTAAGGACGGGCGGCTCTCGAGTGTCTCGAGACTCGTCTCTCGCATTCTCGCATCGAAGTCGGCTCTAATTTTATTGGTGAATCTTAAACAATAGCGGCTCATGTCGCCGAATAATCGCTCGCTCGCTGACACGCCTCGCTCGCTGACTCGCGCTGTCGTATCCCGGAGCACAATTGGTGGGGGCGTCGATTTTCAAATTCTTCGAATTTTCGTAGCGGCCGTCCCTCGAAGATGCTAGAAGCGCCTAGCCGTTGCTACGATCCAACAACGCTTCGGCGGCTCGCTTCGACGCTGCTTCGGTGGTAGCGAGTCTCAGGGGCGGATGACGAACCTCCGAGGCCCTTGGTATATACAATTTCCTCGGTAACTTTAGCTCGACGGTTCCGATGACGAGGGAATCTCCCACGAGGCATTCCCGGCGTGGCGATGCGACGACGTATAGTTAAAAATACAAAAAAATACAAAAATATAAGTACAGAAAGATTCTACAAATTTTCTTTTGAGCGGAGGTACGACGGTAACGGAACGCAGATCGTCGGCTCGAGAGCGGCCGTTCCGAACGCTATATTTTCTTCTGCCCTTTTTGTGACGCCCGTCACAAACTTAACATCTTCTCCTATTTCTAATCTTTTAAAATTTTTAACATAAACAATATTTGATTTATTGTCACATTTTACAACTTAATCGACCACCTTATCTCTACATCTTTTAAATGATACAATACTTTAAACTTTGGTTAACATGTCTGCCACTTGCTTGTCAGACAAACAGTAATTAATTGATATTGTGAGGAGGGGATCCTAATAAAACACGTTTGGAGCCGGCATAAGTTTTTAAAGAACGGAAAATTGTATGCTTTACTTCGTAATACACATAATTAACATAAGAGTTTAAATAAAACAAGTGTCTCCTCCTCTTGCCATAACCCGACTCCTCGTCTTACCGTCGCCGTTCTCTCTCTTCGGAGCTCCCCACTCCAAAACCGTTAGCCGGCAAGACGCGCACGCATACTTGGCACTTTCTTTCTCTCTCGCACACACACGCACTCTCTCTCTCTCTCATGCCTAACAATATTTTCTTTTGTTTAATTTGTTCGTGTATGTAATGGAACCTTACGTCGATATGCTTTGATCTTTTGCTAAAAACTCCTGTTTTTGCTAATTTCATTGCACTTTGATTATCCATGTTAATTTGTGCCCGAATTGGCTTGTTTAACAATTCTGACAGAAAATTCGTTAGATAATTTAACTCTTTGCAGCATTCAGCAGCAGCTATATATTCTGCTTCTGTTGTTGATAGTGCAACTATTGACTGCTTACGAGAACACCAAGTAACTGGACCGTTACAGAAAAATATTACATACCCTGTGGTGCTTTTTCTAGTCTTTTCAACTCCGGCAAAATCTGAATCATAAAATGAAACAAGTATATCGTTATGAGTTTTAGTATTAAAACTTATTCCTACGTCTTTGCTCGCGCTTATATATCTAAATATTCTTTTTACTTCGTTGACTCGTTGTTTGGTGCATTCGTCTTAAACATATCTACTGCAAATATTAACCGCATACGCTATATCGGGTCTAGTTCTGTTTGATAAGTACAAGAGACTACCTACTGCTTCTCTGTAAGGATATGTTTCGCGTTTTTCATTTATGTCTTGCACATTTGTTTTAATCGTAGGAGTATCTATCTGTTTGCAATTTTCCATATTAAATTGTTTTAAAAGTTTATTGGTATACTGCACTTGTTTTAATTTTACTTCACTATCAGTTCTTTCTATTTCTAATCCTAAAAATGTTTTCGGTTTCATATTGTGACGTTTAAGACGTCCCAAGAAGAGTAGTGCTTCGTTCGACACGCCGCTCTCGGGGCAAAACCGTATCGTAAAGAGCCTTGTAACTTATTTTACTCGTACGCGTTTCATGTATACCACCGAGGAACGACCTACGAGGGAGAGGCGACGGAGAAAAAGACCACGCTACAGAACATCGTAGCAAGTCGCTCGTCCAGAGAGCGTCCACCGAGACCACCGTAGATTACACCACGTCGCACAGTGCGGCACTTATATGGAGATTTGGGACAAAAATACAATATTGTACGCAGTATGTTAATAATTCATATTTTAATATTACAAATTGTTCTAAATAGGTTAATTGAAAGTTTATAGTTTTATTAGATAATTATATTCAAATTCTAATAAACATTATGTTCCAATATCTTCATAAAATAGTAAAAGGCAGTATTAATGACAACGAAACAATGATAAACAATATATATTTATAAAATATATATAAAAACAAATAAATAATATAAAACTTTATATACATAAATAAACATAAATTAACCGTTACTTACATCATCATCAGTCGCATAAAACGATAACACTCAGTGTAGCAGTTTGTAGCAAAAAAAAATTATACAGCAGTGTTATACAACAGCTTCTTAATACAGAACAGTAAAAATTACAGGATGGTTTGGACCGTTTGGCTTTAAATTGGATTTAAAGCACAAACTATGTATTTTTTTTAATTTGTAATTAAAATTATACATAGTTTTGATGAATTTCTTCATATTTTTGGTATAATTAACATAATTTAAAAATACCAACAAAAAAGAAACGATTGAGACACCAGTAAACTTATTCTTTAGTTCTTAGGTTGTTAGAAATAAACAACTCCTATTTGTCCCATGGTGATTTGATTAGATATTGCTTCGTATATTCGTATTTTTTACTTATCGTATGATGATATTATTGATTAAATAAATTAAAATTAAATAATGAATTTTTCTATTTTTGTCCATTGTATGCTGCACTGTGAGTCGTAGCTACCGTCGGGGGAAAGAAAACCATCATCTTCTCACCATGGCGACACCTGTAATCGCCGCATCGATCAACGTCACGAAGATCGATAACGTACAGCGTCGGCGTCACGTATCGACGCGAAAATTCGGCGTTAGCTAAATTAGCGTAAATCATGTAGAGGCGCACGTGGCGGAAAAAGTCACGTGATAATAACGCGAGCCGGTCCGGTGGTCGACGACGAGCACGGATCGCTTCGCTCAGCGCAGGGCTCCCGTCGAGTACACTTATTTGCTTCCGTATCTTAAGTATCGTTTCTTTCGAGTCACGGGTAGATGTAAAGCCAGTGCACACTCCCGACGACGAAAAGGAGAGGACAGGCTGCGGAAGGGAAAAATCGAAGGTGCCCGCCGATCTCCAACCTAATCGAGCGAGAAGAGAGCTACCGAGGTCGCGAAACGGGCAACGGTAAGCCGATCAACGCGTACTTCTCCGGGGGGAATTCTCTCACCGAAGTAACAATCTCAAAAAGTATTGTAGTATTGATTTTTGGTCGTTTAAGTATAAGTATCGTGGAGAAGTCCATAACGCCGGCAATAGCCACGTCACCGTCTTCACGATTAAATTTTGTGGTTAGATTCTAAGATTCGATAGAGTTAAGTTCCTTCGAGTTTCTTTGGAGAACGAGACTAGAAACTTCGGTCGAAGATTCCGCTCCCGGTCGCGACGCGCCTCGAGATTATTGCGTAGCCTCGAGTAGTCCTGAGAGTGGCAAGGTCAAACGGGTACTAAGTAACGAACATCGTAAAGCACGTGCTACCGTGCTTTCCTAACTGCGCTAAGAAAATGGTATTGTCCTGTATGTAATTTCGGCCATTGTATGGTTATCTACATTTCTGGCATGTAAAGAGTTTTATAGTGTGAATACGCGTATGATATGTTCTCGTTCAATGCGTAGGGGAAGGTGGGGCAAGACGGGGTAGGGGGGCAAGACGGGGTACCCCCTTTATCTCATGATCCGAACGAAATAATTAAAAACTCAAATAGGTATTAGATGTGTCTCTACTAGCGTCGACGAAGAGCCAAAAGACAGCGTAGTAGGAAGCCGCGTGTAGGAGTTAAATCAAAATTTATACTTTTTGGCATTTTTCATATTATTTTTGTACTTTCTTTCACGTGCGATATTTGCATAAAAATCTGTACTATCCAAAGTGCACATACGTTTTCTTGATACAGAATTTAACCAGCTATAAGATACATATCTTACTTTTTACTTTCGTACATTGCATTGAGGTTTTATATTGATATGATTGCGATATGACGAGAAGGGGCAAGATGGGGTAATGAGAAATAATAAGGTAATTCTGTCTCAAGAAAACTTCTATGCACTAACAAACATCACAAGTGAAAGGAAGCATAAAAATAATACGAGAAATGTCAAAAAGTCTAAATTTGTATTTAACTCCTACACGCGGCCACCTACTACGTTGTCTTGTATCGTCGTTGGCGATAGTAACGACACACCTTATACCTACTTTCGTTTTAATTATATTGTTTGTTTATAAATTTTGCTGGTTGATTGGAATCCCAGCTTGTCCACGGAGGTACCCCGTCTTACCCCGCCGGTGGGGCAAGATGGGGAAAAATGACTTTTTTTACATTTTTGTTTATATAGTTCATAAGACTTTAAACAATTGGTTGGTTGGTGTTTCAAATGAAAGACCGATTACCAAAGAGTAATTAGAAAGTAAAACGGATTTGTTAAATGCAAAAACCATTGTTTTATTCGTTGTCAAACCTTAAGTACCCCGTCTTGCCCCACCTTCCCCTATAAGTTATCGTTATTCGAGTTTAGTAAAGGAGAGTCGTAAATTCAGTATTGTTTCTCGAAATCGCGTACGGTTAGAAAAAACTGTAATGAGCAGGGAAATCGTTCGGAACTTTGTATCTTCCTCCTCGAGAAACTTTGATAATTGTTTGAAAATTTGCTCCCGTTGAGGAGCGTCTCAATTTATACGACTTTCGTCTACCTGGTTCTTTCTTGAATAAATTTTATTTTCTTTGCTTTGAATAATCCTGAGATTAATACCGTTCTTTGAGCTTCCGCTTTCCCCGCCCCTCTCCGTTACTACCTCGGTGGGCTGAGCTACCGTTTCGTTTCCGCTTCACGCACCTCCTCGTGATTTTCTTAATTATCATCTTAATAATCATTCAAGGCTCGAGTGGTAACCGTAAGCTACCTGGCGCCCAACTTAAATTCACTTTTTCGACAGACCATCGGTTAAGCCTTATAAAGTACAAATTTATCACGAGGAGGAGAGCGTGGCGAGGAGGGCCGTTCGTGCAGCGAAACGAAGCAGGCGGTCACAATATCTACTGTGATTTCAAAACTTTTCTTTAATTCTGAAGTTAACTTTAATATTTCTTTCATATCTTTTCCTATTATCAATCCATCGTCAACATACAGCGCTAATATTAGTGTGCCTGAACTATTCTTCAAAACGCATTGCTCAGTTTTGAGAGGCAACATACCTATTTTTTTTAAGAAATTAGTAAGTTTACTATTCCAATTCAATGGAGCTTGCTTGAGACCATACATAGATTTCTTTAATTTGCATATGCGATTTTTAATATTGTACCCTTCGGGCGGATATATGTATATATTTTCTTTTAAGTCTCTGTGAAGAAAGGCCGTTTTTACATCGAACGTGTCCGTCTTATATATTGAATTTGCCGTTAATGCTAACAAGATTCTCAAAAAAGTTATATTTACTACTGGACTGAAAGTTTCATTGTAATCAAACCCGTATCTTTCTTCGCACCCCCTTACTACTAACCTTGCTTTATAAATCCAATTTTCTTTTATTTTAAAAATCCATTTTGATGTTAATACCCTCTTTCCGTTCGCATCCTGCGGTTTCACTAACTCTCATGTCTCATTCTTCTCCAGCGATTTCTTTACCTTCGCTATGGCCTTTTCCCATTGTATTTTTTCTGGTCCTTTTAATGCATCTTCATAGGTCAGCGGTGCATAGCAGTCTGCAAACTTATCTGGCGGTTCTCTTGATCTCCTAGACCTCCTTAACGTTTCTTCTGTCTGATCTTCTACTTCTGACTGGTTCTATTCTGCATCTTCAAATATTTCACCTTCAGTTTCTGCGTCTTCATTTTCTGTTATCGGTCTGTCTTCTCCCAATCCTAAGTCATTTTCAATGATTGGATTTTCTTCATTTTGCTCTTCTTCGCTCTCAATTGTTATCACATTTCTATTTTCATTAGGAACTTCTTTTGTATCAGTCTTGAACTTTACATCTCTTGCTATGATTATTTTCATTTTGTCGGATCCCAGATCCTATATCTATTGTTCGAGTACCCAATAAATATACACGTTTTACTTTTCGGGTCTAGCTTCTTCTGCTATCCCAAAATCTTCACAAATGCTTCGGTTCCAAACTTTTGTATTCTTTCGTACTCAGGTTTATTTCCCGTTAACTTTTCTATTAACGTAACTTCTAGAAGTTTAGTTGGGCTCCTATTTATTATATATACAGCAGCCAGTACTTCTCCCCACATATTTTTACCTAGTGTAGAATCATAGATCATTGCTCTTGCCTTTTCTAAAATTGTCCGATTCATTCTTTCGGCTGTTCTATTAAGTTGTGGAGTATATGATGTGGAATAGTCGAGAATAATACCTTTTCTGAACGCCCAATTCTTCAGACTTTCATTCACGTACTCTTTTCCGTTGTCACTTCTAATTTTGGATACTTTTGCATTCATTTTTCTCTCCATTTTTTCTACATAATGTTTTATTATATCAGTTGCTTCATTTTTGTGACAAATTAAATATGCTTCAGTGTGGTGTGTGTAATCATCAATTATTGTGATGAAATAGCGATTATTGTCCCGTGTGGTTGGTCCTATCGGTCCACGTATATCAGTGAGTAATAATTCCATTACTCTAGAGGCTTTTGTGCGTTTAGAATCGAAGGGTAGCCTCGTTTGTCTAGCTTGCATGCAAATCTCACAGTTTTTTATGTTTTCTAGTGTTCCTAAGTTTAGTTCATCGGTTAACTTACTTAGTTTTTGCATACTCGATAAGCTCATGTGTCCTAGCTTTCGATGCCATTCTTCTGTACTATTCTCTATTTTGGTTTTGTACGATTTTTGCACCTCATTTTCAGATTTCAACAAAATTTCATACAGTCCTTCTGTAGTTTTGGTTCCTTCAATTACCTTTTTCCCTTCTTTATAAATCCTTACTTTACTTTATCTTTGGTGAATATCACATTTCCTCCTTTATTAGTTACTGCGTTTACTGATAATAGGTTTTTACTTAATCCTGGAACGTGTAATACTTGGGTTAATTCACATTCATTGAATTTTAATTTACCTCGTTCATGTGCTGTCATAGTTTCTTTATTCTTTGCTATTCCTCTTTCATGTATTTTCCTGTTGTGCTCATATGCGAACTGGTTCCGGAATCCATTACCCAAACACCCTGGACTTCAGACTTAGTCGTTAGAAAAGAAACTTCATTTTTCTGCTGGTTGTCTCTTCTCCTATCTCTAAAAAAACAGTCCTTTTCCAGGTGATTGTTCTTTTTACATATCGAACATGTACCTTCGCTGCTTGCTTCTGCATTTTGTTTACTTCTGCAATTTTTGGCCAAATGCCCAGTTTTTTTGCAGTTAAAACATTTAGTTTCTTTTTCAACTTGATATTTCCAACAGAATCTTCCAACGTGTCCTGGTTTGTTACATTTAAAACACTTTTTCTCTGTCGTCTTGAATGCAACTGCTCCAGCTTCAGATTCTGGTTCTTTATTTCTGGCTTCTTCTGTTAACAGCCTTGAGGTTTAGTTTTCCAACGTTTTCTTTTCTGCCTGTGTCGACTACCATGCGGTAACAAAATATTTGTATTGTTCTGGTAGTGTCGACAGTATTTTTGTTAGTAACATAGCTTCGCTGATCTCTTCTTTTAATGACTTTAATTTATATACTATGTTCTTTAATTTACATACATGGGTGGCCATATCTGAGGTTTTATCATATGTTACAGTGTAGAGTTGCTGCATTAACTTACATTTTTGTTGGTCTGTATCATTTTGATACTCAGCACACAATTTATCCCACATCTCCTTTGCAGTTTTATAGTTCAATATGTGCAACAGCGGTTTTCTATCTACTGTACTTACAATTACTCTTTGGGCATTAGCATCTTTCTTTTCCCATCCTGCAGCTTGCATCTCTTCTTCTAATGCAGTTTCCAAGAACTTCTCGAGTTCTTTGGCTTTCAATATGACCATGATTTGAAATTTCCAAATTTCCAAATCTTCCGTCGAACTCAGTTTCTGTATATTACTTAAGTCTTCCGCGGTTATTTTATTCACCATTTTTCTTTCTTTCCAGCTTTATCTTGTTTTACTTTACGTTCCTTTTACTTTTACTTATTTTAATTTTTCACCGACACGTGCACAGGGTCCATAACCTGTTCAAAGGCCGGGTAGCTTTAACAATTGAAATATCACTCTGTGTAACAAAAAAATTTTTTAACAAAAAAAATAGAAACCGACTTCGAAAATAGTCCAGATCAGGCATGGGCAACTTGTGGCTCGCGGGCCACTGGCGCCCCACTACTAGTCAAGCGTTTCCCCCACTATCGTACGGCAAACACTCGTTACGCGCATACTTACAGGGCCGTCATTGTAAATATGCGTGTAGCGAGTGTGGCGTTAGATAGTGGGGGAAACGCTTGACTAGTAGTGGGGCGCCAGTGGCCCGCGGGCCACAAGTTGCCCATGCCTGGTCCAGATGAAAAGCAATAAACTAGATTAATGTAATTTAGAAAAAGCGCTAAAAAGAATGAAATAATTTTGATGTATAGTTACAATATACGTAATACAATATAGTAATAACTGAGTTATGCAGTCAATTGTAGTTAAACAATATAAAGATTCTTCATCTATGTCATACTCAAAATATCGCAACTTTTTCGGAGGCGGCACAGAATATTCCTAAACGTTTATTTTCACGAACAAAGTAGTGACTTCCCTAACCCTTTTTTTATTACATAATGCAATCATCGCTAGGTCTTGGTGTAATATAGGAACCATGGAAATATGTGCATTAGATTGGCTTGTGTTATGGAAACATACATGACGCCCTCACTTAACATTGATTGAACGTGTTATTATAAATTAATTATCCCGTCGGTATTATCACGATCTACGTAATCTATTGAAACGTATAATATATAAGATGACTAACTAAAGTTAAAGAAGGCAATATACTTCTACCTGATCACTGTTCCTAAAAAAGGAAAGGGCAATAGAGTTCGGCGCAAAAATAACTGAAGTGGTATTTGGTGTTCCTGTTTTAGGGACTAGGAATATGTAAATGTTCATCAAACCTCCTACATTTCTGACTGTATTGTTCTGAAGTGTATTGTTAATTAATTTCGTGCCGCCTCCGAAAAAGTTGTTATATTTTGAGTATGACAAAGATGAAGAATCTATATATTGTTTAACTAAAATTGACTGCATAACTCAGTTATAACTCTAGCTTTCCTTAATGTATCTATACATTTAACATTACGTATATTGTAACTATACATAAAAAATTAGTTAATTCTTTTTAGCGCTTTTTCTAAATTATATTAATCTAGTTTATTGTTTTTTATCTGGACTATTTTCGAAGTCGGTTTCTATTTTTTTATTTCATACTTTTTTGTGTATAATCGATCAAGATGTGAAAAATAAAGTTATGTAGGTAATCTTTGCGAATGAATCGAAAAGGTTTGGTTCCGATCGGTGGAGTCGTTGAGGAGATACAGTCGAACCTCGCTAACTCGAATCTCTAGGGAATAGAGAATAATTCGAGTTATGGAGTATTTCAAGTTAGCGAGTTTTTCGAGTTATAGAGGCGCGAAAAAAAATTCTACTTATAGAGGGTAAAATATATAGGTATATGTATATTAAAATCAAACGTAAATATGTATGTAACTTAACATTATCATAAAAACGGAGGAAACAAAAAACATTTTAATCATTTATAAAAGCTTTTAATAATTTTTAATAGAATCCAAATTTTGATATCTCTAGTCAGTAAAAAAATCCGTAATTTTGCTTTGCTTTGTACGGGCTTTGATAACTGTCGAATCTACAGCATTTTCAATTTTCCAAAGTGCATTGAATATGGAATCGTCAACATCATTCGTCCCTTCAAAAATGATTGTAATGATGTGATAGCATTTTTGGCTTTCTTAATAGTACACTCGGCGGCATATATGGCTCCCCAGTGAAAAAGCCGCCACGGGGAAATGCTTCCCTTTCCATGGCTCCCTTAGAATACGTATACAGGGTGTATTCGACCATATAGTCAATCGGGATTCCACGTGTAGCCAGTAAGAAATTGAGCCGAAAGAAGTCATAAAAGTTAACATAAGCCAGGTTAGTTAACGAGTTATTAATAAACAAAGATCGGGCGAAGGAGCGGTAGGCGGCGAGCCGCGGCCATGCTAATCTGATGGCGAGACGCTAGAAGAAAGAGAGAAAAGAAAGGGGAGAGAGGGAGTCCGCGCGAGTCGCCAACGTAAGGTAGCGCTGTGGAGGAAGGGAAGAGAGAGAAAGAAAGAAAGAGGAAGGAAGAGCGAAAGTAAACAATTCGATGCTCGATCGTCTCGTCCGCCGCTCCCCGCGTCACTCGCCATCAGATTAACATGGCCGCGGCTCGCCGCCTACCGCTCCTTCGCCCTATCTTTGATAATTAATAACTCGTTAACTAACCTGGCTTATGTTAACTTTTATGACTTATTTCGACTCAATTTATTGCTGGCTACACGTGGAATCCCGATTGACTATATGGTCGAATACACCCTGTAGAGAAAGTATGACTGTATGCCGAAGAAATTTCTATGTGTTCAAGACGCAACACATCGCCTAGGCCACACGGACGGAGGAGGCAACTGTTTCGGCTGCTCGACATAACGCGATTCTCATTTGGTCATCTTGGCAAGTGTCGCGCGTGGTAAAAAGGCAATAATTGTCTAAATTGAGAGCCACTCTTAGCTCATCGATGTTGCTTCTTAACTGTGTTGTATTTTTCTCTGCGCAGGCATACTCTCTTTCTCTCTCGCTTTGTCCACCTCTCTTTCTAATCCGAGCCCCTTCGCCCGTTCGCGCAAAAGTTCCACAGAAAAAAACAGAAATATATTATACAATATATTTTTTTGGTTATATATTGCATAAGAAGGTATAAACAGAGCCACCAATATTTTCACATGAAAAAGCAGCAAATTTTGATGGTTCACTAATAAAAAAAAAAATTAATAAATAATAAAATATTTCCTCATATTAAGTCTCTTAACCCATTTCGTCCCACGTTATTTTCTTAATACCTACCGCGAAACCTAACTTTCCAATTTATTGATTTTCGGGCTAGACAATTTTTGTTTATACCTTATTAGGCAATATAAAACCAAAAAAATATATTTTATAATATATTTATGTTTTTTTCTGTGGAACTTTTATGCGAATAGGCGAAGGGGTTACGACAGGCTTGACGCCACGGTAACGCGCGTGAGACGGAATGAGTTAAAAATCTCCTAAGAAAAAAGCGATTTTCTTCTGGGCAACTATTATAATATGAGTATTTAATTATCATTATTACATTTATTTAAATACGTGTTACTGTTCTCTTCCATTCTCATATTTTAAACATAATATTTCGTTAGGGAAAGTATGTAACCGTACAAATGTACATACGGTACATACCTTGATGGTAATCTATATTACCGATCACCATCAAGAGAGTATATTATAATTCGATCTAATGATATAAGGAGGTCGCTCTTTGCACTCGGCAACCCACTCTATCCCCAAAGGAATTAACCCCACTACACCGTTTCGACCGTTTATAAGGGCGTGCACGACGTCGAAACGGCACTTTTCTCTAACTTGCCTTGAATAGTTGAACCGGCTATTATCGGCCTATCTCGCGCAGTATTAAAGTCATTCGGGAATTTGAACTGATCATTCTTCGGCGTTTCCGTCTTAGGTTAGATTGAGACCCCGAAACGTCTCTCCTAACCAAATTATTGTATTTTTCTTTAATTTAACTTCAAAACTCAATTATAAACTCCATATATAAATCACTTGTAAAATCAAGGCATTCTAATATAACAGTTTAACGTATTGTCCGAAAAGCGACAAAGTAAAGTGTTTTATACGATCATTAATTTGAACGTGATCGAAATCAAAATATCTATGCGAAACGTTAGTCGACCGCGAACCTCGTAAACAAGGTCGCCGAGCATTATTGAAAAGTCTCCATGTAGAAGAGAATAAATAACATAATTAAATTCATTTAATTATATTTCTTAAATACTTATTATTAATCTTAATGTACAGTCATTTCAATATACAAGAAAAGCATTGGAATTGTGTGTGCTCTGGAACACGTTGCCCGTAATTCCGCAAGGGTTATGCCGACGTCCATCAGTAGTGGCACGCTTTCCAAATTTGAGAGGTGATAGCTACGGAACCCACTCAGTCGCTCACTTTCACATAAGTGCCCGGTGGTGCGTTTTCGCCTGCATCGCAGCTCAAATAAGCTATTAAATTAAAAGAAAAGCTCGTAAGTGTAGATCATAGTTGACAAGATATTAAAACATCAATACGTACTGGAAGTAGATTACTTTAGACCCATGTTGCCCGTGATTCCGTAAGGGTCATGCCGACGTTTGTCGATAAGCACCGTCGACTTCCAGTGTTTTAGCTTGAATAATTATAGTGCCGGGGAGATTGAGTCGCCCACTTTTATTACAGGTGTCCGCTCATGATCTTTCGCCCACATATTATTGCAAGTTCTTCTATTACAATAAACATACACTTACGAAGCATCTATCTCTCCGTATGAAAGTAAAAGTGTTTACGAAAACAGAAAAACCATAAATACTTACCGAACGTAATATAATTTCTTCTACCTGGATCGAATCATCCGAGCGTTAAATCCGATTACCTTCTAGGAGCGTTATTAGATTGACAATAAGCATAATAGTCACGCGACGGCTACCAAGAGCCTTTTCTTATGTACACGTTTCCGAACAAACGAGAATTTCGAGCGCCGCTGTACGTAGCACACCGTATATTCCTTTATGTGGAATTATAGGACGGATATAAATTTCTGTACGAAATTCCTGTAGCAGTATTACTAGTACATTTTGCAGAATATATTTTTCTTATTTTTTTATTTAATAAATTCTTTATTGCATATAAAATTTATTTACGTTCACACCTTATCGCATCGTTGTGCCTTTGTTCCGTCCCAAAGCTCGCACCTGACCTTGGGATATTTCTAACTGAGATTTAAATTCCTAAATTAAATACTCGCCTCTTAACCGTTTGAGTCCCAGGCGGTATTGAAAAAACACTGTCGAAGAATCCCAAACAGCACGATCGCGCTTGTTTAATTTTATGTCGAGAAATGCCAAGCGACGCGATAGCGCTTCTTGTGTGTGGCAGCTAACGTGATTCTCGTGACGTTCTTGTAGTACTATTTCACCTATTGTAAAATGTACTATTTACGTTAAAAGGAGCTGTGCGATCTACTTGCGTCATTAAGTCTGAGCGCTCGAATTCGACAATACGTAACGCACCGTCAGTTGTCCACAATGCTCGAAATGTGCTGGGTTTTCTCAACATAAAATCTGAACAGCGCGATCGCGCTGCTTGAGACTCAAACGGTTAATAGATATATAGATACACATAAATACGTACCATTTTACAAGGATCCCATTGCTCAATTATTTTCCTTAATCTAAAAATAACACTTAACCACTTTTATTTCTGTCCCACCGAGAGGCAAGAAATAAATACCACCACAAGTATAAATCACGAGGAAAAACAATCGCTTATCGCCTCCCCAGATTAGAAAGAGAGGTGGACAAAGCGAGAGAGAAAGAGAGTAGCTACGTCACGCGTAGCGTTCGCTACTGCTGGTTAAGCTGTGTGCGTGCGCAGAGAAAAATACAACACAGTTAAGAAGCAACATCGATGAGCTAAGAGTGGCTCTCAATTTTGACAATTATTACCTTTTTACCACGCGCGACACTTGCCAAGATGACCAAATGAGAATCGCGTTACGTCGAGCAGCCGAAACAGTTGCCTCCTCTATCCGTGTGGCCTAGGCGATGTGTTGCGTCTTGAACACATAGAAATTTCTTCGGCATACAGTCATACTCTATACGTATTCTAAGGGAGCCATGGAAAGGGAAGCATTTCCCCGTGGCGGCTTTTTCACTGGGGAGACATATATGCTGCCGAGTGTACATAAGGACTCGCGGTGTCTACTTTATCGACCTAATCTCATCTCAGTAATTAACGCGGCCGCGTGTGTCGCGATAAGCGAGCGCGATCCCCACTCTCTCCCACCACTATCGAGGTAGTGTGATTGACGGGAGAACCCGTATTTAAGTGCGTGCGTGAGCGAAATTCGGTACTCACTTAGCTACACCAAACTGACTTGAATCACTCTACTCTCGTCAGGGCTAAGGAGTCAAGTAGAATCGACTTTCATAGCTTATTCGAGCACGGCTCTTGGGTTATGAAAGCGATTCCACGGCCGTGTATTAATTTCTATTAACCACGAACCGTGTCGTTGTATCGTTGCGTCTTCAACGCACCACAGGAAGTTATGGCCTTCCTTTTCACGAGTAAATTACTCACTTTAATTTCAACTTACCTTTAATTCTCTTAAAACTCGCTTTGATTACATTACACGTTCGTCGTGTATGCTTTCCTTCACGTATTTTATATTCACATATCCTTCGGGACTGACGTATTGCCAAGACTGATTATAACGACTAGTTTCTATTAATTTCTTAAATTTATACTTATTATATTAAAGTTAATTTTTAATTCAATCTATGTAAATTAGAATCGATAGGAAATATTGATACGCCTGCTCTACTGGGACGGATCCTTCCCGATGTAAATCGCCGGAGGTGGTCTTAGGACAAGTGGCCCGGTCAATATCGCGTATTAGATTAAAGTCATTATATTCCTTTGATTTTTATAATTAAATTTACTTTATATTATTTTGTGAGGACATAGTCCCAGGTACATTGATCGCACTAGGAATATCGTTCGCCCGCTCTACTGGGACGGATCCTTCCCGATATAAATCGCCGGAGGTGGTCTTAGAAAAAGTGGCCCGTTCGATATCGCGTCGCTTAGCAAACATTTAATTTCATTTTATTAATTAAATTGTACTAATTGAGAAACATCTGTATCGTTTTCTTTTGTTAATCAAATTACATGGACGGATTTATGTAACAGAATTCTCTTGGTTGAAGAATATATATATTTATTTTCTTTTTTATTATCTCATAATTAAAAGAATTATATCTACACTCTCTATACCTATAACTCTCTCGCTCCCGAACGTCTGACCGTCCGCAGGACAAACCTTTCCTCACCTTGCACTAGTGAGGATAAAATCTTTAAAGCCGAACGCGTTAACACTTCTCATTTCATTCAAAATTACTAACGCGTAAGTACGGTGACACACAGAATACATGGTTCGAAAATTGTCATACCTCAGTAGAAATTTGTATTTTAATTACTTATTGTTTTTCAATTAATTTAAGTTTTGATCAAACAGTTAGAGAATGTTCTATCAATGACGATGAACAAATTTCTCGCAAAACAGTTTCGGATCGTTTCTCTTTCTGTCGAGAAGTTTGTATCGTAGTATTAGATGAACAATTTGAGGATGAAGGATTAATTGGAGGTCAAAACGAAATTGTTGAAATTGACGAATGTAAAATTGGACGTCGAAAATATCAATGAGGAAGAGTAGTTGAAGGTTCATGGATCTTAGGTATGCTTCATCGGAATCATCCCCATCATTATCGATTCGAAATTTGTTCGAATAATAAACGAGATAAGGATACTCTAATTAGTTTAATTAAAAAACATGTAAAGCCAGGAACTACAATTTATACAGATTGTTGGAAAGGGTATATCGATTTAGAATCTCATGGGTATAAGCATTTAACAGTGAAGCATTCCGAAGAATTTGTAAATGAAGAAACTGGAGTTCATACTCAAAACATAGAATCCACTTGGCGGTGGATGCGTAGGCAGTTATCTCGAAGTGGCGTCCATGCAGATTCCTTAGATTCTCATATGTGTGAATTTTTGTGGCGTCGTCGTCTTGGAAATTAAATCGCGATGTTTTTATTCAATTTTTGATGGACATAAATCACGTTTATCCCGGTTATATACAAAACTCCAGACCCTACCCAGAAGGAGTTTGGGTTTTCATGTCTGGAAAAAGTGATTTGGGTGGGGTTGGGTCTTGCTTGCACCTATAAAAGTATTTACAGCGGCGTAAAAATGTGCGTCAAATCGGCCAAACTTAGTCCAGATTGGTATTATTGTTGTTATTATTATTATTATTTTACATTAGTGAAAGATTTGTTTAGATATTTTATGCTTTTTTATATAAATAATAATCAGTTTTCATAAAAATTCCATGGATTTAACATTTTTTTCAAAGATATTGAAAATCGAAAATAAAAAACCTGAAATTCCAAAACGGTTACGACGCGCAAAAGATCCTTTTGGTGCTTTACTTATCTCTATGTATACTAACTTCACACTAAAAATGAGCTCAATCAGGGGTGGGACCTTTTCGGAACCTTATCCATTACCCGTTAGGTTAGGGAAGCTAGAACCATTATATGAAAAATTTAATGAAACCCAAAATCGTATAGAACAGACGCAAGCGAAGGAGAAACTTCCAAGCAGGAAAAAGAACGCGATGACTTTGAAACAACGTATTTCCAAATAATTTGTAAAGCAAACGATGTAATAAATCAAGCAGTTATGAGAACTGCTATTTCTCCTCACGAAAGGCTGACAGCTACCTTGAGATTCCTTGCAACAGGGCGGTCATACGAATGCCTCAAATATTCAACTATAATCTCACCTCAAGCTCTCAGCATCATTATTCCAGAAACGTGTGATGCCATATACAAAGTTCTGCGGAAAAAGTATCTACAGGTACGTACAATTAAACACATTTTACATATTTTCAATTAAACATATATATTATTATTAACATAAAAAAGAACAACAAGCAAACATTATTACAAAGTATAAACATAACAAAAATAACGATACTAAACAACAATAAACAATATTTGAACAAATTTATAAAACAGTTTTCAAAGAATTTCATATTCTGAGAACGATGATATGAACGACGCGGCATTTGATTCAGATAATGATGTAAATTCATTTCCATCGTCAATTGTATTCGATTCTCTTTGTTTGGAAATTAATTTTTCAGGTGGTGTCACGACAGTGCATGTCGGGCTCGTGAAACTTCCTGAACTTTGACTTCCTGATTTATAAGTAAAATTAATGGGCCGACTATCCGAATAATTTTGATGTGGGAGAGTGAGAGTGCCCATTTCAGCTTCGAATAAGACATCGTTAATTAATTTTTCTGATATCAAACGCTGTCGTTTTTCAAGGCTTCTCACCCTCATAGCCACGGTTTTCCCAAAAAGATCATATCTATCTTTAGTTTGAGGTCGTTTAAAATAGTCTCGCACTGTCATTAAGACCTCATCCGTTAAGTCTTCGTTTTTTTTATTTTTCTTCGAAGGCCGAGATTTTGCGCGTACGCTATCGGGGATAGGGGGGTCGGATGTTGTGGGAGCATCTGTTGGTGGTTCATTTTCACTTCTCAAGACATAATTCTCTTGAATGTTATCCTAAAACAATAAGATAATAAGAACACATAATGTAATAATAGATAAGTAAAAATTAATTTGTGTGTGCATTGTAGTTTCCAGATACGGTGGAAAAATGGCCAGAAATTAGCAAATCATTCGAGGAGAGGTGGGATTTCCCACACTGCATAGGCGCCATGGATGGGAAACACGTGGACATAGTCCCTCCAGCGGATTCGGTAAAACAGGTGCTAAAAACGTGTTTCGTCCACTTTAATTAATGTTTAAACGTATTTGGAAGCTCGTATTGCAGAAGTGTTGTATATCATTTTGTTCGTAAAAATCTGCAGAATTTAATGAAGCAAACTACATTTGTCTAACACTAATACTTAGGACGTAAATTGAAGTCAAAGTTGATAAACGACAATTTTTTTGAAAATCGATTTTCTCAAAATCTGAGGGTGATGGAGAGAAACGGATTTCAGATTCGTTTTTAGCGTAGCAAAGTACATAAGAAACAGTTGTAGTTATCCATTTAACAAAATTGCTGTCGACCAGTGTAATTAATATGGTTTAAGTGCTCCGTTTCGTTCCAGTATCCGTGAACCTTTTCTTGTCCACAAACAACACCCAAACCAGACAGAGATGCGTCAGAAAAAATCTCTATGTGGAACCGAATATCTTTTATTAAATTACTTGGTGAATTCATCTTGGAAACCCACCACTGAAAATCTTTTTGTAACTCGTTACTGAGAGACATATAATTATCATAATTCCCATTATTTCTTTTTAGCGCTAAGTATTTTTGTATCTCAAATTGTTTCGTATGACCTAAACCGTATCTAACTGCCGGACACAAGACACGAGTAAACCTACAAACCTGAAAAATTCTCTTATTTTACAATAATTTAAACAACTAAATCTTATTATTTCTCTTTTAATTCGTTTTTTTTTCGTTTCAGGTAATTTAATTACCATTTGTTCCGAATTGAAAACGAATCCTAAAAACTTGCACTCAATAGCAGGAATTACTTGATTTTTTTCCTTATTAACTACAAACCCAAGCTTATGCAAGAGATTATAAGTTTGGTTAAGATTATCTAAACATTCGGATTTGGTCCTACCAAATAATAAAATATCATCTAAGCCCTTCTAAATTGAGCTACAACTGGTTTTAACAACTTTGTGAAAACGTAGGGGGCTGTACAGAGACCGAAGGGCAGACAAGTATATTCAAAAAGTTTTCTATTAAATTCAAATCTTAAGTATTTTAGGTTAGATTCAGCAATTGGAATTAAATGATACGCATCCTTTAGATCAAGGGAAGTCACGAACCAATTCTTATTAATTAAATTTATCACAGTTCTATAATCCTCTAATTTAAAATGCTCCGTTTGAATAAAAGAATTTAACCTTTTTAAATTTAAAATTAAGCGATCAGTACCTGTTCGGCGTTTATTTCGAAACTGGGCGAAACGTAGCACGAGGTATTGCGGGTGGATGGTGACAACCAGTATGTCGCGAGTAAATGTTAACAAGTTTATTCTTATATACAAACTGAGAAATGACACAAATATTATAAACAGATAAGTCGAATTGAGCGAATACTTAAGATCGAAGATGTAAGGTTGAACGGAGTAGTTTTAAATTAGTGAAAAATGCGGTGACTGTTTAACGCGAGCGCGAAGCATGAACACGTTGAACGAGTCGGAGTTAGCGGTGAGTACTGGAATCAAGAAACTGGCGTTGTCAAGAAGGTGACTATACTCGTTTCCGTGATTGAACTTAACTGACTAAGAGATGAAGGAATGGTTGGAAGGAAAACTCCTGTTTAGGAAAACGCGGAGGAAGGGATGGAATTAGGAGGAATTGATTGGTCGATGGGAATAAGAGTAGGAGGAGGACCGTTATGAAAAAAGGAGTGGAGGAGAGTGACGACACGAAAAGTCGGAATTTCCAAAAGGGCGCGACTCGCGGTAGAAACTTGGATTTTCCGAGGGTCGCGACCGAGCGAGCGGCGACGGTACCGTTAGCCGGCGGTCGGCGGAAGGCGGTGTTATAAAAACATAAACCCATAAGGGCATAAAACAGCTCCGATAATTTGGAGGGTCGAAGTGATCAATAAATGATGGATACTAAAGAACTAAAAGTAAGGAAAGGCTACAGTAAAGTTCTTAAATTAAGGTCCAACCTAGGATCGAGGCAAATGCGTCTTAACATACCGCCCGCCTCGTCCTAATGGACGAAATAAGGTGATTAATCTCGATGATCACTGGGCTCCGCCCGCCATGGCGGATCCGGGAGCGGCGGTGATTCCAGCGCGAGCGAGGAAGTCCTGAGTATCGGTTTCCAAAGGCAGGGGACAGATTTTTGTCACAACGCGTTTGAGAGTTGTAGTCGCTGTTTTGATGGTAACGACTCGGACCAAGCCGTCCTTTCCGGGATGAGTGCTGATGATCCGTCCTAGCAGCCACTTTGTAGGTGGCAGTCGCTCTTCCTTGAGGAGAACTAGAGTTCCCGGTTTTAGGTTGGGGGAGGTTGCGTTCCATTTAGTCCGTTGCTGCAAGTGGTGCAGGTACTCGGTGGACCAGCGCTGCCAGAAATACTTGGTCATCTGCTGGACCAATTCCCATCTTGAAAGTCGGTTTAATTTGACTTCAGCCAAGCTCGGTGCCGGTATGCTTGTAAGCGCAGTCCCGATTAAAAAATGCCCTGGTGTAAGAGCAGATACGTCATCTGGATCGTTGCTGAGTGGTGAGAGCGGCCGTGAGTTGAGACGGGCCTCAATCTGTGCGAGCACGGTGGTAAGCTCCTCGAAGGTCAGGGTGGTATTCCCGATGAGGCGTCGAAGATGGTGCTTGGTAGATTTCACTCCAGCTTCCCAAATGCCTCCGAAGTGAGGAGCGGCAGGTGGGATGAATTTCCATTGAGTGCCGTCGTTGACCAAAAATGATGCGATTTCTTGGCAGTGTGAAGATGTACTCTGGAACATGTTGCGAAGTTCCTGGTCGGCACCTTTAAAGTTGGTACCGTTGTTGCTCCAGAGGTCGGTGCAGAGTCCTCGTCTGGCAACGAAACGTCGAAACGCGTCTAGGAAGGCGGCGGTGGAGCAATTGCTGACTGCTTCAAGGTGTATCGCTCTGGTAGCGAGACACACGAAAAGAGCGATGTATCCCTTGTGGGAGTGACGACCTCGTCCGCTTATCGCACGGAGCTGGATCGGACCCGCGTAGTCGACGCCAGATTTAAGGAACGGTCTCGATGGCGTTATTCTGGCAGTCGGTAGGTCGCCCATCTGCTGGTTTGCGGTGCGGGCACGTAAACAGAAGCATACGAGGCAGCGGTGGATGTGCGATCGGATTGCAGTCCGACCACCCAAAAGCCAGTAGCGGCGAAGAAGTTGGCTCCATGTGAGCTGCGTTCCTCCGTGAAGAGTCTGCAGGTGGGCCTCCGCTATGAGCAGGGATGCTAAACGCGTATTCTTCGAGATGATGGCCGGATGTCGCTCCTCGAAGGGGAGCGAAGAGTTACGCAGTCGTCCGCCTACTCGCATAATAGATTGCTCGTCTAGGAACGGATTTAGGCGGATCAGGGGGCTGCGTTTGGCTAGAGGCTGCCGTGACGTGAGCGCTGTTAAGTCTTCTTGGAAGAAGACGCTTTGAGTTTTTCGGATCCAGAGCGTGCGCGCGTCGGAGAGTTCTCGCGTTGTCAGGAAACCGGAGAGGCGTTGATCGCGCGACAAGCGAACGTTGGCGATGAACCTGCGGCAATAAGCGGTGATCCGTAAAAGTTTTCTAAGAGAGGAATACTTGTGTAGAAGATCATCCTCCTTGAGCGGTACGGCGAGGTGCGCGTTGACCGTGGGGCGTTCTTCCGGCGGTGAGGAAGTAGAAACGTCGGGTATTTCTTTCGGCCATGCGGAGTGTGACCTTTGTAGCCATTCTGGACCGTGCCACCAGATGCGATGTGGCGGCAATTCGTCGGAATTGATCCCTCTCGATGCGCAGTCAGCGGGGTTGTCCTTTGACGACACGTGATGCCACAAGAGGTTCAGCTTCGAAGTTTGAATCTCGGAGATTCGGTTGGCGACGAAGCAAGTCCATCGCGTTGGGTGTCCTTGCAACCAGGCGAGGACGATCTTAGAGTCTGTCCAAGCATGCGTGGCTATTCCGTCGAGGTTCATGGCCACGGAGACCATGTTTAGTAGTCGCGTTAGTAATACGGCTCCGCAAATCTCGAGGCGTGGAATGCTCAGCTGCTTCAGCGGGGCTACTTTAGATTTGGCGGCTAGAAGAGTTACGTGGACGTTCTCTTGGTCGTCGACGACACGGAGGTAGACCGAAGCGGCATACGCGTGGATTGATGCGTCGCAGAATCCGTGGGGCTCGCGAGACCTTGATGATAGTTGTCCAGTCCATCGAGGAATGATGATGTTGGAGAGCTTGGGGAGCTCTGGTTGATAACTCAGCCACTCATCGGCGAGGTTGGTGGGCAATGCTTGATCCCAGCTCAGTTGCGCAGCCCAGAGTTTCTGCATTAGTATCTTCGCCTTTGCGATGACTGGTGCGAGCCAACCTAACGGGTCGAACAATCGAGCGATGGCGGAGAGGACTTTTCGCTTGGTCGGTCGCTCATCGGCGTAGGACGAAGAAACCTGAAAATGGAAAGTGTCGGTGTTCGAGTTCCATTGGAGGCCCAATGTTCGAACATTTTCATCGAGTTGCAGAACTCGGGATGCTGGTTGCAGGCGGTTTTCCGGGCAGATTCCTTGGAGCAAGGCTGGATCGTTGGCGATCCATTTCCGAAGGTGAAATCCGTCAGATTTTAGGAGACGGTCAATCACGTTTTGTGATGCGAGAGCGGTGTCGAGGTCCTCTGCGCCGCACGGTGATCAAAAATAAAGATTTAGGATTCCAAAAATCATTGAGTTATAGAATTTGTTTGCGTATTCTTCGTATTTCATTCTTGTATCTTAAAAATATATGTAATATAAATGCAAGTTAAAAATCGCTTAGGAAGATTCCACAAGATAAGTGTTATCATTTAACAGTTAACATTATGTTTATTTTTTATCTATTTACAATCTTTCTACGGTATCATTTTGTATTATATTATATATTGCACAATTAATCGAAATCAATTTCATTAGATGGCACTTCTGGAGACTCTAATAGTAAAATAACATCCTTATTCATAGCTTCACTTTGCCTAAGTGGTAAAACTCTTAAACTAGAAATTACTGGATCTGACGAAACACACAAAATATTAAATAAATCTATATTTGTCATTTTTCGCGATATCTTGCGAGTATTATGTTCCCTGTAATATTTAATTTCTTTGTGTCTGGACTCTTGGGCGTCTTCTCCTAACTGACCAATTGGAAGTAAAAATGTATCAATAATATGTTTTGAATGTAAAAGTATTTTGTGCACAGTTGGCGGCATTGGATACCATTCGTACAATTGCACGTACAACTGTGCAGTTTCATACGCGTACTGTCCGAAAAGAGTAGAATTGATTTTATAATTACAATTTAACGTTTTCAAAATCACACTAAATTTATAAATTAGAGTTTGATCTATACCTGTAATACGTGATGACAATTCTGGGTGAGCGAAAAATTTTCGAGCAGTGTTACCATTGTTCGTATTACCAAAGCCAGGTTTCACGGTATCCACTAAAAGATCCAATTCGTTACGGAAAGATGTAATAATTTGTTGTTTTCTGCCGTTATATGAGTTTTTGTTTGTAGCACCACGAACTTGCCACGTCTTCAAATCTAGTCTGTATGCTATGTGTAATAAACATTCAAATGACCTAATATAAGCATGTAAAGGAGATATTCCAAAGTCAAGAGAAGAAATGTCGTAAGTGCGCGATTTTACTTTATCTATTTGATTAAATTCTGATGGACCAGCTTTACAAATGTAACACCTTTGGGAAGAAGAATTTGAAGTTAAAGCGTTACATACCTTCCCGTCTACCATGGTTTTCAATAATTTGTGATGAACAATGAATTCCTTGTCATTTATATTTAATTTGGTAGATGCAAGGTTTTCGTTGCAAGGTTTGGTAGATGCAAGAACTTTTCGTTCTTACAAGCTCGAATAGGTCGAGTCGCGAGAAGCTTGCACGTTTACCTTTATAAAATATACAAAATATTGTAAGGTTGTGAAGCGTTGTGGAAGACGTAAATAGTATCGATTGAAAGCACAACAATTATTGAATACAATCACGTTAAAATAAAGTTGTGCTGAAGTGTGCTAAAAAAGTACTGATTAAATGAAGTTTGCATTTTTCTAGTAAAGGGAAACAGCTAAAGTTCTGACGCTCTAATAATAATAAATCGAAAGTAGTGGAAACGAAGTCTATAGTATATTATTATAATACGTACCTTGAAGAATGTAAACCATCTTGAGAAAAAGAGATAAACAATTTGAACTTGCTAACAAGACAACTAGCTGAAATGGTTGCAAGTCAAATGATTCGCGCTGTCGCGCAATCGCGTATGTATTCATTGTGCTTCTTTCGATTGTTTTCGTCAAAGCGATTACCAGGAAGCGTTGTAATTATGCAATTCCTTTTTGACAATTATCTCCAAGGAAAACTATAATAGTATTAGTGTCGTCTAGCATATATAAAAAAAATATTTTTGGAATCCTAAATTTTAATTTTTGACCACCGTGCGCCGGAGAGGAGATCGTCGACGTAGAAATCGTTACGAAGAAGAGCAGCGCCAAGCGGGAATGTATCTTCTTCGTCGGAGGCGAGTTGGTGCAGCGTTCGGATGGCTAGATACGGTGCTGCGGCGGTTCCGTACGTTACGGTGCTGAGCGCGTAGTCTTTGATCGGCTCACAAGGGACATTCGGTAACCCGGAAATTCGGATTTTTTTGAAACTTTGCAGGTTTGTAGGGGACTTCGATAGAAGTATCAGGCAATTTTTTTATATCGGCGATAATTCGGTTCTGCTGGGTGAAAACAGCCCTTAAACGTAGATAGGCATTTTCCTATTTTCCCATATATCTTTAAAATTACAATAGATACAAAAAAATTGTAATAACGAAAATTGAATGACTTTTTGTGTTCTATAAAACAGTGTTCTTAAATTGTTAAACATTCGTTTGTTAAATAAACAAAAACTTCCTCCGCCATTATTTTGAAAATTTTTAATTGTCTGTAACGTCTAAAAAGATGCAGAATCCTATTATAAATACATACATATGTGTTAAACTGCCCAGACAATATGGTATTTAGATCATTTTAGCTATACGTGCATGTTGGACGTCTGCAATATTTTTATCGTGCGAAGCAAAATAACAGTTTAAACAACAACAGAAATAGAGATATTTACTCTATCCTTACAACAATTGTAAAATTTAATAAGATTTTGAGACAGGCTTTATTTTTCTATGTTAATTTCCTTTATCGTTTTCTACGATCGAGAGATTATTTAATTTAAATGTTAAATAGAATTCGACGATTACACGTATCTCGACGACAGACGGACAAGATACGTAAATCGACGATAATAATTTATTAAGAAAGCCTACACCTGGCGCGGCCTGGGTCAAGGGCTGCCAGGGCTCATAAGGAATATTATTTAATTTAATGAAATATTAATGATTTTATTTGTTGAGCGCCAGTCGATTTTTATTCGATAAACCGACAAACGAGCATAAGACTATCGCAGGGTGGGATAGTTGGAGGACCCGAAATATATAGGTTATGTTAGGAAGGTTATGAAAGAAATAGAATATGATAATTAATTATCAGGTAAGTTATAAATTTAATGACTTACGTATGTGAAGGTTTTGCTTCTCAATGGTATTATAAATTTGACGATAGAATTCGAATAATCGGAAATCGACTCTGTATAATTATACACTTCAGTATGATATTTTATGAATTACAACTTGACGTTTCGACAATAGTTATACAATAGTTATATAATAGTTATTTAATAGTTACAGTATCTAATACCAAGTATAAAGTACAATATTTAAATATATGCAGAAGGCATGCTAAAGGTCTAGACGACGCGATAGACAAGAGCAGAGTGACGAGAGCTTCGTCTACGCATTTTTGGCTGGAGTGGGGAGAATTCGATCAGTGATCGATGCGTAGTCCTTTCGTCTCGCTTTTGGTCCTTATTGCTTGTCGTAGTTGTCGCTTTACACATCCTAGCGAGGGAAATTTGAATGCGATGACGGTCTTCTTTCTCGCTTCTATGGTCGCTCGCTAGTTGTCGATTTACGGTTGTACCTAATAATTGGCGTTTTATATAGGAAAACGTATGATTTCCGAACAGTCGAATTCTTTGACGACGTTGAGGAGATATACTTCTGATTTTCCTGTTACAATTTCGTTAAACTTTATTATTGATTGGTAGGAGACATGGCTGCATTACAACTAGTATTAGGGAGAATGTAACTCAAGTATTGCATGTATAATATGGTATCTAATATGGTTTACGCTAGATTGTCATGCCACTGTTATTTTGCGTCGCACGATAAAGATATTGCAGTATACAAGAAGTTTCCACACATAGCTACTTGGTAACTAATAGCGCTTTGTTCGCAGTGCAGTGTGAGACGTCCAACATGCACGTATAGCTAAAATGATCTAAATACCATATTGTCTGGGCAGTTTAACACATATGTATGTATTTATAATAAGATTCTGCATCTTTTTAGACGTTACAGACAATTAAAAATTTTCAAAATAATGGTGGAGGAGGTTTTTGTTTATTTAACAAACGAATGTTTAACAATTTAAGAACACTGTTTTATAGAACATAAAAAGCCATTCAATTTTTGTTATTACAATTTTTTTGTATCTATTGTAATTTTAAAGATATATGGGAAAATAGGAAAATGCCTATCTACCTTTAAGGGCTGTTTTCACCCAGCAGAACCGAATTATCGCCGATATAAAAAAATTGCCTGATACTTCTATCGAAGTCCCCTACAAACCTGCAAAGTTTCAAAAAAATCCGAATTTTCGGGTTACCGAATGTCCCTTGTAAGTAAACTAACAGAAAAGATAATATTAACACGATTCCCCAATCACGAAAGCAAACATCAAATTTTAATAGATGGGCAGGTCGGATTCAGACAAAATCATAACACGGTACAACAAGTTACAAGAATAGTAAACGACATTAGCATTAACTTTAACAAAAAAAAGTTAACAGTGATGGCATTACTTGATATAGAAAAAGCATTCGATAAAGTATGGCAATATGATGTTTTATATAAAATGATTAAATACAAGTATCCAGACGTCCTTATTAAATTTATACACTCCTATCTAAAAGATAGACACTTAACAGTAACAGTGGATGGAGCAAAATCTTCCAAACGTAAAGTCACAGCAGGCGTACCACAAGGATCAGTTCTCGGTCCGAAATTATTCACCATTCATATAAATGACATACCAAAATTTGAAAAAACTAATACTGCTTTATTCGCCGACGATTTAACCATATACGCACATTCATTCTCAGCAATAGTAGCAGCGAAACAATTGTAAATACATATCTCCATATTAGAAAAATACTACAGCAACTGGAAAATAAAAGTAAATCAAACTAAAACAGAAGTAATTGTGTTTAGTAAAAAATGGAATGATACAAAAATCTTCCAGCCAATCATAGAATTTGGTCATCTGATCCTACCCGTAAACTTAATGAAATATTTAGGAGTTCACCTCAATAGTAAACTAACATATCATATGCAAATGAAACATATTATAACGAAAACATATGCAGTAATTAAAAAAATATATCCACTGCTACTAATAAACTCACCACTATGGTCTTCAAACAAGAAACTTATATATAAAACAATATTAAGACCTATAATTACATACGCAGCACCTGTCTGGTGCAGTGCAGCTAAAACACAAATAAAGAAACTACAAATTTTACAAAACAAATGCCTCAGATTGATACTATCTGCAAACAGATACACTCCAATTATACATCTACATGAAGGAACTAACATAGAATATATTGATGACTATATTAAACAACTAGGAGAAAGATTTTATGAAAATCAATTAACGTGCAATAAACTACTCCGAGGAATCACTAACTTAAGAAGCTACAATATGCCCTTTGTATATAGACATAAATTACCTTATGATAAACTACATATCTTTAACACATTCATAGATTAATTACACATAGAACTGTACATTTCCGTAAGTAGGTTGTTCTCAATTGTTTTCCTACAGATACTAGCAATTAGCGACTTATTTACCACAACTGTAAACCTTAACAAACCAAAGAATTAACTTTATAATTTTTATATAAGAACTGTAGATTAAACTCTTAGATTAGAGTAGGTGCTACAATCTAGACTTAATGATTAAACGAACTTACCTAAGTGAAGTTCAATCATGATTGTATGAAGCGCCTCTTCCAAAGAGATCATAGATGTAGTACCCCTCACTTCCCACAGTGTCGCCACAAATTTTTAACGCTAAAGAAAAAATGCACTATACCGTGCGGTGCCTCCTACGTACCGCTCTCTACATCCGTCATGTCCGCCTTCAAAGATACTGCCGTAACTTAACAACCGGGTATCTCATCAGAGATAGAAGGGCGGGAAGGACTGATCTCTTCGGAAGAGGCGCTTCATACAATCATGATTGAACTTCAATTAGGTAAGTTCGTTTAATCATTAATTGTATTTTGCGCCTCTTCCTCGAGATCATAGATGTAGTCGTTTTAACACTTTGCCGGCCGCGCATTTATCGAAGCGCCGTTACGTACTACTGCTCGCCAACGGTGATATTTACGCAACTTTTCGCAACATAAGTAGCTGGAATATAATTATTATTAAAGGAGTTGAAACCAATGTTCCCTGATCGTCAAATGTTGCTTTGCAATAATATGTCTACCTGTACAAACGTCGAGACGAAGCATCATCGTTGGCGAAAGTAAGTCACGCGTACGTGACAGCGGCCGGCAAAGTGTTAAGACAGTTACGGCAGATATGTTTATGGTATGCATTTTCTGTTTTCCCTTTATTACAAAAATATAACGATGTTAGGCTAGCCATAAAAATACAATGCCCATCTTGAATTAAACAATAATGCCATATCCGAAATCTTAACAATTAAACTGAACTTGGGTTTCCAAAACCGCTTCTGCAAATGTTACGTTTTCCATATAAACACAATGATCATAAAAACAAGCAAATGTCTCTGAGTCTTTCGAACAGCCGGCCATCTTTCGGATTACGTCAATATTAATTCCCTGACGTTTTACTGTTGACGTTGCCGCATGAAGAGTGCTATAAGCCGAGAACACGTTGGTGTCGATGCCCCCCACTAAAACCCCTCACGGTGACCGTCCACCTGCAGTAGGGAGGACCCGGGAACCCGTTTGGACACCACCGGTTCCTCCCCAAAGCAGGCAGGGGGAGTCGAACCCCCTCATCTCGGGGGGAGACTAAACTCCCCCGGCATACCTAAAGAAGGGCGGAGGGTGACGGTCACCCAGACCCTCCGCCGACGCCTCGAGGGCGATTGGTGTCGATGCCACTTTTAGACAACACTAACTTAATCCAACGACTCAGAATTTGCGTTCCTACGACTTTATATGGTCTTTTAAAGGAAATTAACAATTTAACCTCTGAACCTCGTAAAACTTTGTTTTTTTTCTAAGTAAACTAACAGCGCTGAGGCCACGTAAATTTGTTTATCGTCAGTGAAAAACGGTAATCGCAAAACCGGCTGCCTTTTCTTTGGGCCTGAAGTTTTAATCGAATCAGGGATTTTAATTTTCAATACATTTTCGGCTGTGCGGTAAATCTTTCTTATGTCAATAAGAGACAGAGTCTGCAATCGATGCCCCATAGATAGTGCCAACAAGGTCACTAGCTTCAAGGTTAAGTTGTCTAAACCGATCTCTTCGTTTGGATAAATATTCGATAAAAATCTTAGAACAATCTTAGCATTCTAAGTCGAATCATATCTTAGAGCCGCTGGTCTCAACTTTGCTACGCCCTTAAAGAAACGTTGAATTTTATCGTTTTTCCCCAACTCAGGACCTTCAATTAGCGAAATTGCGGATCTATAGCAATTTGGCGAATTGTACGAAGCCCCTTTTTCGAATTCCTCCGTAAGGAATAATAAAACATCCTTTTCGGAGCTGCTCAACGGGTCGAGTTTCTTGGCTGAACAAAAGAACCACTATTTTTTTAATCCGCAATCATACTGGCGAAGCGACGATATCGATAAGGATGCTATTGAAATATCTACTGCTTCCACCGGAACCCCCTTCCTGATAAACGCTTCCCGGATAACCTGGCGGCAACCAGCGTAAGACGGTGCCACAAGGGGTGTGCCTCCCTGCAGGAAGATTGAGTCAAATTAATATCGGGCTTGAAAATAATTGGTTCGGTGTGAAGCAAGGATAAGAATAAGGGAAACCACGGTTGAGCTTCCCAGTACGGCACGACCATTATCCCGCAAGATCTCTCACTCTCGACTTTTTTTAGTGTTCTCAAAATCACACAGAAGGGAGGAAAAGCGTAGAAAAACCAACGTTTCCACTCGATCGTGAAAGAATCGATTGCTATGGATTCAGGGTCTCTACGCCACGAAATATAGTCACTGCATTTCCTATTCGCCCGCGATGCAAATAAATCAATTTCTGGTTTGCCAAAAATCTTTACAATTAAGTCTCAGGCTGTAATCTTCGCGATTCCCGATCGGCCTCGACGTTCTCACAAGATCGGATATACGACGCTGAAATCCATATATCTCTCTTCTCACACCACAGCCAAATTTCTTTGGCCAGGGAGCTGAGCCTCTTGTATTGACTACCTCTCATTGGGTTTATATATGCAATTGCAGTCGTGTTACCTATTCGTAATAAAATGTTACCGTGTCGTATATTTCTTGCGAAGCATTTTAACCCGAGAAAGGCCGCCTTTAACTCTAACTCGTTTATGTGTAACGCTAAATCTTTTTCGTTCCAAAACCCGTAGTCTCTACGGTTTTTACAAAAAATGCCCCAGCCGGTACGCGACGCGTCGGAAAAAATTTCAAGATCGAAAACTGGCTCACTCATCGGCGCCCTAGCGGAAACGATATTCTTTTCCACCATGCAAAGTCTTCCGCCAGACTTTTTGGCAGGTGCATTATTGCATCGAAATTATTGCCGTTGGCTTCGAGCGCCAAAGTTCTTTCCATCTCAAAACCTCTCACATAAATCATCCCGTATTTTACAGCTGGACACCGAGAGACTAAGGTACCAACGAGGCCTGCAAATTCTTTTATTGTGCAATGATTACAGACTAACGGCAGTTAGGCCTGTCCGTCGCAAAAAAGTAGGGCTAACGCCGGTGGTATATTTACAGCAAAATCGAAATTTCAAGGGAGGGGGAAACCTTAAAATGCTAATATCTCATCGACGTGAAGTGCTACATAATTTTGGTTTGTTTGATTATAATCCTGGAACTTTTTTCCATCCGTTGATATATAATTGATTAGGATCGCGGCTTCCAATAAGTTAATAATCTAATTTATGTGTTTTGGAGAATTAATTCTGTCACAGTGTTTTTTTTTCCGACCTTTTCGTTAATATTGCGACTATATCTATCGAATTTTGTCCCCTTTCCTAAATTCGCCGCTAGTAAAGCCGGTGGTGCTAGTGTCGACATTAGGTGGAAATCTAGCCAGCGCTGGAATGTTTGACGATATGTCGATATCATTAACCTATCACATTGTATTTATTTATTGTACCCGTCGGTACTGCCACGATCTTCTTTGTGTATAGAAACGTAGAAGATATGTGTGGTTAGAAGGAATAATTAAGGAAGGTAATAAACTTCTATCTCATTAATTGAGAACATGGTTAATTCTATCGAAGTTTTTAGATAACAAAAAGTTGCTAATTTTTCGTTATAACGTCTTTCACACGCAGGAGGTACCTACAAGTTGGGTGTTATCAAGCAGGTTAGAAACACGCACTTACTAATTTTAATTACATTCGACATATTAATAAAGATATGAACTAACAATTCCTTATTTAATCACTTTTCGGATAATTTTAATTTTTTACTTCATAAGAAGATTTTAATTAGTAATAAGTAAACTTCGCTATGTGTAAACGTATAGATAAGTTCAAGTGGTTACGTCGTTCTGGGAGTTTCTCAGAGCGAACTGTCATAGGTATCTTCGTAAATATTTTTATGTATAATATTGCAACGAGTCTGAATATATACCATATCTGTTTTGTACTTTTTCGGTAAGTTTTTCCATCATTGTACTATTTCCATAATATATCATGTCCTCCAGTTGACCTGGTACCCTCGAAAAGGGTCGTAGCATGCGACCGGCACGTCGGAAATCTTCCTCGAAATGCATAATTTTCATTTGGAATCGCATGGACTTCTTTGCTCTAAAAGCGTACAATTTCGGATCCCTAAGAGTTTTCTAGTGAGTACAAACTCAAGAACACTATCTAGTATGAAAGTAGCTTAAAAATCGCCAAAGATCGTCAAATAGAGCTTAGGTATGTATTTTTCTTCGAGAGACAATAGAAAATAATAACATCATAGTCTACGTATGTAGAAAAATAAAAACCAATAGGAATGTTACGTGGGCCGTCGCTGTAGTTTATAATTGCTCTTATTTTTTTATTGAAACAAGAATTTTTTATTATAACAAAGGATGTAAAATCAAACACAAATAACATTAAAAATATAAAGTGGGCCGTCGCTGTAGTTAATATAAAAAATAAATTGTGCTTTTTCTTGTTACATAAAGATATTAAATCAATGATGCGTCGCATCTTTATTAATAACTTTCTATCAAACATCTATAATTTCAATTTCCACATTGGTTCTTTAGACCATGTTAAACATTGTTGACTTCATAAATTACACATTCTCCTTTAAACAATTTTACTAAAATAACAATCTCTGTTAAAAACTTTGTACAAAGTACGCGACGGCCCGCTTTTTTTAAAAATGAAAAAATACAACCTGGCAATCTGCCATCGTATAATTACAATCGAACTTCACTTACAGGTAAGTTCGTTTGAGTTTTAATTATACTTCTACCCTCGTTCTTCGAGATTACAGATTACATACGTAGCTGTTTAGAGTAATCGTGCAATTTTTATTTATTTATTTTATATCTGACCTTTATTCAACACAACAGATGCGAAGTTCTCTTTCATCGTTATAATTGGTCTGTTATACACTTTGGCGAAAATTTTGGAATTTTTGGTCCAACCAGCTGTACTTTTTATAATATCAAGGCTTAAACCATTCTTTAAGGCATCCGATGTTGTGGCATGTCTTGTACTGTACCCTGTAAATTGCTTGTCAACGCCGCACTTTTTCAATATTGATTTTAACCAATGACTTATGGTCTGCGCCCTTACTGCTCTATAAGGTGCTTTTAATGAAATAAAAAGTTTCTTTATATCCTTCCGACAATCTCTTGTTACTTCTAAATATCTTAGAATAGTTCTCGCTACACATAATTGCCGGTTTTCGTCGCAAAACGGCAGTACTAACAACAACATGGCGCCCGAACGTGGGGCTAGAATTTAGAATGGAACGATCGCAAAATGTAGCAACTAATTTGGGGCTAAAATTTCGAAGGAGTACAAATTTCGAGCGATAGAGAATTCAAGATAAAAATTACGTGAGAAAGATTTCGAGACAAAAATTTCGAGAGAAAGATTTCGGGACAAAACTTTTCAAGATAGAAATTTCGAGAAAGATTCGGAGATAGAGAGTTCGAGATTGAAATTTCGAGAGATACATAGAAAGAGTATAATTTTTATTGTAAATTTTGATTCGAGGACCTTGTAAGTGCGCTGGTGAAAAATTGAGTTAAATAGTCAAAGAAAATTTTTCGCTATCGGAAGATTGTTTCGTCTTTTGTATTTTTAAATGTAATTGTTACCGAGGAGAAGATTCCAGAAGGAACGTTCTAACGTATACTTTGAACAGCGAATGTTTGGTTGACCGACCGAATCACGCGATGCGAACTAGCAGCCGTTCGTACTGCCGATATTGACGTTAGAAAAAACTTTGCCATTCTCACGACGCATAGTGGGGTATTTGCATCGAAAAGTCGGAAAAAATTATTTTGCCATGCAAATCATGCTGAAATGAGACAAATTATTATTTGAATACGGAATATATACATTAGAAATGGTTTTTTTTATAAAAAAAAAGATATTTTAAGAATCTTTTTAAATAATTACATGTCTTAATTCGTCTTTTCTTCTTCGGATGACAGCTCATCTTCATCAGATTCTATTGTACTGTCGTCTGTAGAATACGTCCCTTCGGCAGGGAGCAGCTATTCGATGGATTCTTTTAAAAATTGCTTAGTTTTTTTCCTACTGGCCGATCTGATGCTTGATAACAAGGGATCAGAGCTCAATAAGAGTCTGTTCATGACGTCTTCGTTGCACGATTCCCGGGAACACTTCCGTGCATCATTTTGCCGATAGATTCGGAAGTACTTATTTCTTGCCTCGACTGCTTCCTCGGACAGTTGGCCAATTGGTAAAATTCCGTGTTCAATTACTAATGGTCCGTGCATTAATATTTTGTGCATGATGGGCGTCATCGGATGCCACGGATACAATTGAACGTACATTTCCGCAGTATCGGTAGTATATGCTTCCAATTTTTTTACATTAATTTTATGTCCACTAGACAAAACTTCTAGAATTGCTCTGAACTTATATATTAAATCTACATTAATTCCTGTGATTTGTGATGACAATTGGTGATTCGCAAAGAATCTTCGACTAGTATTGCTATCGTTTGTATTCCCAAAGCCAGGTTTTGGCATGTCGACCACAATACCAAGTTTTGACCTAAATTCCTCCTGAATCTTTCTTTTGGTTTCTTGCACAATTTGTTTTTCAGCTGGGGCTCTTATCTGCCATTTTTGAATGGGTAATTTATATGATAAGTGCAGCAAACTTTCTAATATTCGTATCTTAGCGTGTAAAATTGATAAACCAAATTCAAGAGATCCTGGGTTAACTTCACGCTCTTTTATTAAGTTATTAAACTCTTTGGAGGTTGCTCCACATATATAACATTTCATGGTTGATACAGTATTCGTAGCAGCATTACACACTTTAGCATCAACCATTGTAAGCACCATTATATGCTTAATAGATAGAGATCTGTTTCATTCAATTTTTGTTTTCTTCAATAGATTAATTTTTTCTTTTATATACAGGATCTCTTGAACTGTTAAGTCAACTGATTCCTTTACGAATCTTATTCTAATTGGTCAACAGTACCTAGGTGAAGATTGTGACGTTGCAGCGGCGCGTCACAAGGCAAGAGACGGGTATGGAGGAATGAATGTGTGAGTGAATGGGTAAAGAAGCACGACGAAGGAAAAGAGGGCGACCTCCGAAAAACCAAACGCCAAGGACAGCGAAGAAGGCGACACCAGGAAGGTGGAAGGGTGATCTACGGAGGTGTCGAAGCTCGAGTACCCCGACGAACCTCCTGCGACGAAAAGAGCTGCAAAGACCGGCGAACGGATGAGAGGACCGGCAAGAGAGCGGGGGAAAGCCGCAGGAGAGAGAGAGAAAGAAAGCGGACGCACGGACCGGCGGGTGACCCCGCTCCGAGGTGAGTCGGGTGGAGGTAGACGAGGTCCCTCCCCGACTCGGGGTAGCGGAAGTGTCCAGCGGCGGGTGGCCGAGCACCCGATGCCCAAACGGGGCCGGCTGCACCCGGGCAAGTGACCACCGCACCCCCAACCTCGGAAGGAGCAGGCCTCGCCGGCCAGCAGGACGAGCGCCTGGAGGAAGGCAACCGGCAGACGGCGACCCGAAGAGCAGCACGCCCGGGAGCAGGCGCCACGCGTAGCCGACAAGAGAGTAGTCGCAGGACCGGCAAGGAGGGGGAAACCGGCGCGAGACCGTTCCGTAGATCGCCCGGGAGTCGAGTGAAGGAGCGAAAGCGAAGAGGTAGAGGAAAGATAGCGAAGAAAGCGCGAGTAGGAGAGAGTGTCGCGAGTGTGAGAGAGTGAGTGAGTGGCGGGAAGGCGCGGACGAGAGAGAGGAGAGACGAGAGAGAGGAGAGACGAGATAGAGAGACGAGAGAGAGGAGAGAGAGCTGAAGCGGTAGGAGTAATTAAAAATGAGTTCGTAGGCGGGAACGAGTGTAGGCGCGGCGCCGGCGACCTTCCAAGTCGTGGACGGCCACAAGAGCCCGACCGACTCCTAACGAGAGCGTAGTAGAGGAGGGAAGGCCGCCGACGCCGACGCAAAGGTGGAGGGCTGTCTATGTCATACGCGAAACGTGGACGGGCCGAGAAAACGGCCGCCGACTCGCCGTCGAAAACGGTTAGCTGTCTGGTCACGCGGTAGCGCGATGCGCGGTTCAAAACAAACGGCGCGCGGTAACCTTCTTCGGAGGACACGCGAACGGTTGGTCGTGGAATACGTGTTCAAAACCCTCGATATGCCGTGGAATACCTTCCCTCCGCGTTCCTTAACGAATGTACCCGGAATCGGACGGTTTTTCCTAGATAGTTATATGTAATGAGAAGGGCCGAACGCGCAGGGAAGGCGCGAAAAGCGAGAGACGAGGGACTCGCGATTAAGGGAAATTGCGAGCGAGAGCGGCGAAATATCGAAGGCGCCGCGGATCGGAAACGACGGGAAGGTGTTTCCCCGTTACTAGTATTAAAAGGTCGGAGGATGCACCGGCATCCCCCGTTGTACGCGATGCACCGCATTATTTCTCGCGACTCCGCCGAACGGGAGTGCTTGTGATCCGACGGAAGAAATTATAAATAAAGCTAGAAATATGGGAAAAAGAGAGACTTTATTAATGTGGCGGGCATATACGTTTCCCATCCTTGTCCGAACCCGTCCATGCACACGACGAATCGTCCTCCTTGACGGACCGGCCCCTCTACCGCACCGCCGAGCGGGGCTGAGCTATCGCGGGAAGTACCGGTCAACGATGCTCTCGATCCACCTTCTGAAGGGCGTAGAAATAAATTCGACGCCGTTGGCGTCTGGCGCCCAAAGCATGTATTCTTCGTCTGTCTATTGGAAGACCGGTAACCCTTGAGGAGGTCACGCGATCGAGAGGAACGTTCCGAAGTGTAACGTTTCGGAAGGAGGAGCGGAGCGTAGGTGAAATTGTAGAGAGGAATTTTTTATATCGGGGAATGTAAACCGTGAGCGAGCGAGTAAGTCGGAACGGAGGTCCCCGTGAGTCGCGTATTTTCTGGATTTCCCCGCTCCTCGACCAGGTCGAGGTGCTCCCTGCAACCGAGGGCGGGTGGAGATCGACAATCCGCGAACCACGAAGGTCCCTCCCTTCCTCCGAAAACCGCCACCGAGTAAAACATCGAATAGAGACAAAAATCGCTACCACCTCCTCCCGAACCGCGGACGACGGGACGACCGAAGGGACGTTCCCGTCCTCCGCGTGGCGCGTACGAAGATGCACGTTACAAGATGGCGTTGGATTTTGCCAAATAATTCGTTTATTTGTTGAACAGATTAATTTCAGTGGCATTAGAGAACTTTGAAATATGCTCGAATCTGTGTCTGTATTATTTTGAAATTTCTGCTTATATTGTGACTGCTGCGATCCATCACATCCCCATTTACTTATTAATTCTAATGAATTATACTCATTTTCGCATAGACAATTTATCACATCCTCTAAATAAATTAACAAACGGGCAGCCGTATGATCTAGTAAATCTTGTAAGTTTACCTCAGCGGTCGTTTCGTTTATTATATAAGATTCCTGAGGAGGATAACATTCTTTTTTAGCCGTTTGTACTTCGAACAACAATAAATTTATTGTACCAACAATAAATCAGTCACTACATTTAAACACAATGTCTCCAAATTATTTAAACACCAATGTTTTAATTTATTTTCTAGTCCAACAATATTGTCAGAAGCCTCAAATGCACTTGTTTCACTATCAATCTGATTGTTTTCTGCAGTAATATTTACAGCATTATTTCCACTATTTAGAGAAGAATCACTTTCAATTTCACCTTCTTCGGAATGTACTTCGTCAACTATTGACACGACCTTATTATCGTGTTTTTTTTTTGCAGGGTCAGCTGTTCTTTTTGTAATTCCCGATGCTTTTTGAGACGGTAATAATGTTTAGACATATTAAGCCGGGGGCTGACTTGCGTATTTATTTGTAATGTAAAAAACCAGCTATAGGGCGGCTGGGGCCCCCCCAACGAAACAGCCTTGCTGTTTCGTATTAGGCACGACCGCGGTAATGATTCGCATAGGAAGTCGGCTCGCTGCGCTCGCCTATTCCTTTTTAGTTGTCACTATTTTACATACTTTTGCAAAGTTTGAATTGTTTCCCTATTATAGCAGATTTTTTATGAATTTTTTGATGTTTAAAATGACCGCCATTTTTAAACCGGAAATTGAATCAATTCGAAATTGTTAGTGGATCTATGTTAGGAAGAACTGGATTTTTTGTATAAATTTCAGCTTTATCCGTTCAGCCGTTTAGGCGCTAGAGTCGATAAAAATATTTATTAGTCCGCCATTTTTTACCGTTTTGCTGAAAAATTTTGAAAAAATTCATGTTATTAGTTGTCATAATTTTACATATTTCTGCAAAATTTTAATTGTTTCGTTCTTATACCAGATTTTTTATAAATTTTTCAATTTTTAAAATGCCCGCCATTTTGAAACCGGAAGTCGGATCGAATCGAAATTGTTAGTGGATCCTCGTCGGGTGTAACTGGATTTTCCGTGTAAATTTTACTTTTATTCGTTCAGCCGTTTAGACGCTAGAGTGGATACACACACACACACATACATTTAGATCTTGTTATGAAACATAAAGATCCAAAAAGGTTTTTGGATATCTCGAATAGTTTTGGAGATAATCGTCCGTTACACTTTTTGCTCGATCGAGAGCATAAGGAACTCCCTGCGGTCGTGCCTAACAAGCGTCTATTCGTTTCGTTATAGCGAGAATACTAAAGCTGGAGCGTGCGTTGTACGTGCGTTGTAGCATTTCATTGTTTCAAATGTGGGTGGTCACACGAGCTCACGTTAGAACGTGCGTATTCTCGAGAGGTAAAGCTACGCGACTTAGGATTACTGATATGAAGAGACTTCATGATCGTATGGTTTTATTGACTGTAATGCGGACGCTTGTTTCGCGCTAACAGAACGCCGATCACACTTCGGCACGCCTCCCCGTCCCTCCGGGAGAGCTACCGTTCTGTTCACCCGCGATACCCCAGTCACTTCTCCTTCGCTTCCAAAAAGATTTGGGCGCCAGACGCATACCGCGTCACGGGAGGAATACCTCAACTCCCGTTTTTAATTAATTTCGGGGGATGGTTCAAGCGGAAATCCATCGCTAACCGTCCACCCCGATAATCAACACTAACTCTATAAAGGAGAAGCTAGGGTACCCGCACCAGCTAACGGGGTGTCCAGTCGGCTTCTGCACCTCCCGTCGGAACGAAAAAGCGTGAACCGGAATGCCAGCTAACTCAGCCCCGCGAACGGTATAGTAGAGGGGCTGGTCCTTTTCTAAATAAAAATGGAGCCGAAATCACGGAACACTAGACGGAAGGAACGGATAGGATACATACGAATAAGTAGAATAAAATAAAATAAGATCGAAAGAAATACGATAAAATAGAATCTTATATTTGGCCATGAGAAAATTACCATGAAATAAAGAGTGCAAAGATGTCGTTGAGATAAAATACAATAATATAATAGGAACGCTGGTCCAACTAATAGTGACGCCAATGCTTAAGAAAACTACGTCTTTTCGTTCAGGTAAAAGATCAGTACGTGATTTGGTCATTACATTAAAATCGGTAGAATATTCCTCCATTGATACGTTAATAAAATTCGTTATTCGTGATAAATATAAAATACTAGGAATAATTCGAGCATACGCCTATGGTATCCGAATAACTTCCGAAGAAAGCGATAACCCGTACTTATGGAATGCCCGCTCTTCGACATTCGTGTTTACACTTTTTCTACCTAGGCTATTCGATTACGCGTGCAACTTCGATTAACCGAAAGGCGCAGCTTCTACGCGTGGTCTTATATATTCCTCTAAAATAACGAATAAAACTGGTAAATCCGGTCTAATACAGAGGTTAATTAAACTAAGGTTGTACGGAGCTGACAATATAACCTTTCGTAGACTTGAGCGGAGATATCCTGTTCTCTTTCTTTCTTATTTCATGCGTGAACATGCTTCGAGGAACATAGACAGCCGGTACGTATATAGAGAATATTTGTTGGTATAATCTGTGACGTTTCGCCCGTCACAAGAAGAGAAGTGCTTCGATCGACGCGTCGCTCTCAGGGCAAAATAATAAGAACCATGAACCTTGTACTAATTGAACCCGTACGCGTTTCATGACCACTCCACCGAGACACCACCTGCGATGGAGAGTCGACGAGGAAAAAGAAATGCTACCGATCACCGTAGCAAGACGCTCAAGAAGAGAGTCGTCCACCGAGATCGTCGCAAAGTACATCACCTAGTAGCTACCGTCGTGGGAAACAAACATCATATTCTCACCAGAGACATCTAGAATCGATGCATCGATCAACGCTGAGAAGATCGATAACGAAGAGCGTCGGCGTAGCGTATCGACGCGGAAATTCGGCGTCGCATAAATTACCGTAAATCAGGTAGAGGCGCACGTGGCGGAAAAGTCACGTGATAATTGCGAGCCGGTCCGGTGGTCGACGATGAGCACGGATCGCGTCACTTAGCGCAGGGCTCTCGAGTTGTCCAGTCTATTTTCTTTGCTACCGTTCCTAAAGTAGTGTATCGGGTGAAGTCGAGTCACGGGAGATAGAGATAGATCCATCGAATTCCGACGACCAGGCTCCCGGGTAACTCCACCAGGAAGGAAGGAAGCACCTACAACTCGACGACGATTTGACGAGGCATTCGAGACACCAAGGCTACCGTGGCCATCGAATAAAGAGCGAGTGGTAAGCCGACCGTTTCGAACATCCACCCTTCGGGAGGATTCTATCACCGAAGTCACCGTCTCCTTAGTAGTATAATATTCGATTTCGATTTTGAGGGTTAGAGATTAAGTTTTGTGTGGAAAATTCTAGAACGCCGGCATTGGCCACGTTCTCGCTTTCCACCTTTCGACTATTGGTTAAATTATAAGTTTCGAAGATTCGTAACGTTTCAGTTTCATAAAAGAGAGACTAAGACTTCGGCCGATGATTCCGCTCCCGGTTGCGATTCGCTACGAGTATTCTGCGTCGTGCGTATCGTCCTGAGAGTGGCAAGGTCACGCGTCGATCCGCTAACTAAGAAAGTAAAGCACTCGCTACCGTACCTCCCCATTGCGCTAAGTCCGTTATATGTTCTTTTGTATCAATTTGTCGTTCTAGAAATTGAATTGCGTCCTTGTATAAATTTCGTATGCTTCCGGTGTAAAATAATGAAAACGAATTTGTAGCAAAATCGACTAAACTCAAGTATATAAGATCTTCTCGTTTAACCTGCATAAGCTATCGTCGTTATTATTACGTTAAAGTAAATTCAAGCACGTATAGTTCTCACCATCTCGGGCGGGTATAAAAACTTGTAATGAGTAGGGAAACCGTTCGTATTCTTTTGTATCTATATCACCGAGAAACTTGAGTAATTAATTGATCATCTGCTTCCGTCGATGAGCTTATTATAGAGAATATATGTTCATGCTCTTGATTTACGTTTTCTAAAATAAACGAATTCTCTTTTGTTCTCGAAAATTTGGAAACTAACGTTCTCGCAATCTTTCGTCTTCCCCGCCCCTCTCCGTCACCACCTCGGTGGGCTGAGCAGCCGGCTCTCGTGTTCCGCTTCACGCGCCTCCTCGGAAAAATTGTTCATTTCATCTTGCATTCATTGTTAAGGCTCGAGTGGTAGCCGTAAGCTACCTGGCGCCCAATTAAAACTTATATTTTAACCGATCATCAGTTGAAGCCTTTGAAAAAGTATTCCGAGGAGGAGAGCGTGGCGAAGGTGTGTTCGTCTTCTCTCACGAGAAAGAGAAGCGGTCACAAATCTTTGACGAATAATTATCTTCGTAACTTTTATAGAGATCTGGTAAATAAGAATTCAGCGGCTATGCTTATCGTAGGTTACGGATAACAAAGGATATATTTATTAAGACCTTTCTTCGTGTAAAACTTTGAACATAGAGAAAGAGGAAAATATTCGCTTTATGCTCGATCGTCGATCTTTTGGTCGATAATTCGGCGGCGATGCGTGCTTTTTCACGCGTGCCTCGCCTTTCTCTTTCTCTTCGCCGGTTCGCCTTACGCGCGTCTTTGTTGACGGCGGGCGCGTAGCGGTCATCGGGGCTTCGCTTTGTCTCGCGTAGCCTCTCCGACAAAGACAGCACTACTTCTCGGCGTAATTTTCCATAGAAAGCCCTTTTCTTACGATCGACTCTTACCATTTAATATGCGAGATGGATAATTCCTCGGCTCAACCACGTGCTTACGGGGAGCTTTCCCTCTATTTCTTTCTTTCTTATGCGAGAATAGCGATACTTTTCTTTGGCTAGCGAGCGAGTTCGAGTGAGGCGTACATGCAGAATTTTATGCGCGTTCTAGTTCGAGTGCGACACGACAAGACAGCCGACTACGAGGAAGAGCGGTTCTTTATGGGCGGCGATTTCCATTTTCCACGCACATTCATACCCGGAGGAATTAGCGACGTCCGTTGGATTGGTCGGGGATACCTTTCGTCTCGTTAAATTTGTCGATAAATAGGTTAAGATGGGTGCGAAAGGTATCCTCGCCGATCCACGGCGTGTACATAATAACTTATTGTGACTTACATCCTCGCTACCTCCTTTCTCCTTCTCGCTTCCCTCTTGGCTAGTCCTCTCGCTTTCCTCTCTCACTGCACACTCGAAATTACTTTTTCGCTCGCTTCACGTCCGCGGACTCTCTCACGACGACACACGACCGTAGACTCTCGACGACCCACTCCTCAAAACTCTCTTGCTTCCGGCTTCCTTCCGGATCGCGTGGTCCTTCTCCCTTCCCGAGCTCCTTTCCGCGGTGTCGCCGGATCTTCAGGGGTTTGTCCAGCGATTTTTCACCGCTGATTGGTCCGAGTGCCGGCTCCACGCGTTGCCACCCGCTCGTCCTACGCGGCACGAGACGCGCGCGATTTGAGCCGGGGCGCTCTCCTCCTGAGACACGCCACGACCCTGACACACGGCTAATCCCCGGTGGAGGGCTCGGGTGCAACCCTGGTTGGCGGGCCAGCACCTCCACTCGGCGGACGCCCCCAAGGTCGCCACTCGGACATCGCTGGACCCCTTTTCCGGCCGTCTAAGCTCCGCGGACTCGGAGGTTTGAAGTGGCCCACGCGATCCGCCGGTCCTCGCCTCGCTCGCTCGCCCCGGCGCACGCGGGTTGCCTTTCGCCAGGCGCTCTAGCGCCTTTGTAACGGGCGCTTCAAAAACACCACGTTACATGACATCGGATATACCATGAGAATGTCAATGAAAAAAATTTTCTTTCGAGTATATCGCGCAGTGGAAAGCCACCCAGTATCGATTTTTTCTACATTATTGTGGACCTATAGTCTTAACAAATATTTTATTCTTATGTCGTATATTAACCAGTGACGATCTTATTGCGATCGCTCGGGATTATGTTAGGGAGTTATTGAGAAACTTTTTCGATTTTCTTCCATCATTTTATGGGACAGATTCACAAGTATTGAATATGCATAATCTCATTCACGCCGCTGATGACGTAGAACAATTTGGTCTTCTTCTAAGTGATTTTGCTGCGTTTTGGGGAGAGAGTTTCATTGGCAGGTTTAAGACTCTTGTTAAATCTAGGAAAAAACCTTTGACGCAAATAGTAAATCGTTTGGAAAAACTCGAATCTAGTGACAGACTTAAAATTAAAAAAAAATACGATATATGCGCATGTAAAATTAACAAAAAAGAAAGAAATATTTTCACCGATCAAGGAGAAGAGCTTACATATATTGAAAGTGTAAGAGTAAAAGAAGCTACATTTAAGAATAAACATCCAGATAATATTGCACAATTGAATGACGGAACAATTTTTAAAATCAAGGAAATATTTGCCAAATGTAATCGCAGGGGGAAGGAAAATTTCAAGTTAAACGATTTGTATTTATTGGGTTACGAAGCGGAAAAGCCGGACAAAGTTTTTTGCTATCCGACTACGTCATCAGACTTGGGCATCTTTAGTATTCAAAATTTTTTGAATCGTGAAAACTTTATTTCTGCAAATCAGATAAAGCAAAAATGTGTTATTCTTCGCGACCAAAACCAGTGTTACGTGATTCCTTTACAACATACGTGAATAGTTTGAAACATGATTTATTTCAACCTCTCTCTCTCTCTCTCTCCATATATATATATGGAGAGAGAGAGAGAGGTTGAAATAATATATATATATATATATATATATATTGTAACGTATCGCCTTTCTTACCTTTTTGTTTCTACGCTACCTTTTCTCCTTGTTCGGTCTTTTTGGGACTGGCAGTGGAAATGGACAAAGAATAAAATTATTCCCGTGAAATTGCTCTTTAATTACGTTTATTTAAAGCCTCTGTTGGTGTTTACTTCGATCAGCAGTCGCTCGTGAACAGCTGATCGCGCTCGCGATGTTTTCGTACGCCGACGAACTCGTCGTCGCTCTCACTCCTCACACACGCACACACACTCTCTCGGATACGTCGCTCACGCATACACTTAGGCTATACCTTATACTACCGGGATTTGAGGATGTACACAATAATTGTTGACACTTATCTGAGGAGACGTTGTAACGATGTCACGCTTTTGTTTCCTAATAGGATCAACAGCTACCTCGCTTTTGATTGCCCTGGCGCCGACACACGCGGATAACTGATTTGAAATCGAACACCGTCTTCTACACACTTCGAATTAAAGATTTACCGCAACACTATAACTTTTTGAAACTCTGAGAAAATTCTCGGTCCTGAGCTATTCGATTTCCTTGCTTATAGAGTACTATTCCCACTCTTACCTCATCTCGCGAGATTTGAATTCTATTATCTAATTGGGTCCCCCCCGTGTGAACCTTTCGTCGCGCGCCGCTGGCCTCGCGCGGCCATGAACTTGCCGATCGACATCGGCACGCGTCGTCTCCGATCGGGCTTCCTCGTTCCTACCCGTCTTAATTTCTTTCGCCGTTTCTTGCTTGTTGACGACTTTTCGCGTTCTAAATTTAGATTTCTTCCCGTTTCTTATATTACTTCTGATCTATTGTCCGCTTAATCTAATTTCCTCGCCTGCCTATTTCTATTTCTCATCCGATTCCTTTTAATATTAATTATTCTACTCTCATTTCATGCGTTACGTTACAATATATATATATATATATATATCATATGTATGTACGTATAATCAAACACATTTTGCCGCATGCAAAATCGATTCCTCGAATGGGATGATGTCTCGCTTCGTAAAATATATTTCATTACCATATAAGAAAAAAAAGATGTACTTCGAAACATTTTATTTAGTCATTTAAGCAGTGTGACAAAAAAAAAGGACGGGTTTCCATAAAAAGGCGGAAGAAAGAGAGACATTGAGAACGAGTGAGTGGGATCGATAAACGCATGAAAAAAAAAATACGCGTGGGTCGGAGTGAGTGAGTGAGAGGGAAATAGGGAGAAAGACAAAGTGCGTATTATTAATTTAACATAAGATGCTCGAAGTCGTCAAGATGGTGATCACCCAAGCGTTGCTAGAGAGAGATGGAATAAAAACAAAGCATTGAGAGCAGTCGTTGTTCAGAGCGTAGGAGCATTATTCGCGATTATCTGCCGTAAAGCTACTACGTGACGTGTGATAGTACAATTCTGAAATGTGTAATAATACCGAGTCTCAATCCGCGATGGATAAGAATTACCGCTACGCAATTGTATGGTTTGAGACCGAAAAAACGACGGAGCTTGTGCCGCTATCGTGGGTGTTCAATAAAGAAGGACAAGACTTTTCATATTATCCACCGCCGAAAGACTACAAACACATGGATGAGTGGTTGAATTCATGTGCCGAGCCTAAGGCCAATTGGAGATCTTTCGTCGTAGAAATACTTTCAAGAACAAGTAAGTACATTTTTATATCTATTTTGGTAATTATTTAGATCCCCCATGATCTAAATAATTACCAATATTTCTGTCACACGAGGTCTCTCTCCCCTTCGGAAAGAGAACAAAACAAAACTTTTAGAGAGACAACGATCACATGGACGATCCATTATTTCATTCGCGATACCATTATTTTTACTCTGTAGTTGTATTTTGTTATCATCAAATAAAATATTATACTGTATTTATTTGTTATATACTCGACAGAATCTTTGGAAAAGGGAAAACAACGTTTAGAACGTTCATATAGAACGAGAAACATTGAGAGTACTGACGTCGAAGCTGTTAGCGTTTGATGTCGCAGTTAGGATAGTGTGTGAATAAATCAATCTCGGAGTAATATTTAATATAGAATATAATCTTTATACTTTTAATCTTTACACGTGATTTTACTTCCACGATCGTACTGAGGAGAATGGCGAAAGCGGAAGAAGAAAGGTAAGGCGGAAACATACAGCGATACAATGTATCTTATTCTAATTATACTAGTTACGCGTAGATGGCACGATAAGTGTCTATTTTCTAAGCATCCTACGCGCCTAATTCAAACTTATAATATAGTATATGGTAGGGTGATTACGCTATACAACACTCCCTCTTAATCACCATACCTTTCGAGTTGCAAAATCATACATGTATCATATCATTCTTTACATATCATACCTAAACCTTTTACAAAACTGTCATGCTTTTTCTTGCATAGACCTTTCGTTAGTATATCTGCAATCATTTGATCAGTGCACAAGTAACTTAATTTTACTATATTTAATTTAATTGCCTCGCGCACAAAATGATTTTTAATGTCTATGTGTTTCGTCCTATTATAAGGCATCTGATCGTGTGCCCAAGCGTATGCTGACTGGTTGTCGTTAAACAACTTTATGCACACTTCTTTCCCTAGAATTTCGTGCAATAAGTTTTTTAAGTACTTTGCTTCTTTGCACGCTTCTGAAAGTGCTACATATTCCGATTCGCATGTAGACATTGACACCAAATTTTGTTTTTTTGCTTCCCCATGTTATGGCTCCATTGCCCATTATAAATGCAAAACCTGTACAAGATTTGCGGTCTTCTTCGTCTCCCGCAAAGTCTGCGTCTACATAGCCTTGTACATCAAAATCGGTTTTTTGATACTTTAACCCTTTGCGGACGAGCGGCGGATATATCCGCCCAAGCCTTTTTACCGTTGCGGACGAGTGTCGGATATATCCGCCCAACTCTCGCGCTGCGGCTAGCGTACGTCTGCCGTCGTAGGCGATAAGATACACATGGGTATACTAGCCTAAGACGTCAAGTGGCCTCTCAATGAAATTAGAGACTTTTGAACGATGGAGCGACGCTCGCCCGTCGAGCGTCTCCGTCCGCAAAGGGTTAAACATACGTTAATGCTACCTTTCAGATATCTCAAGACTCTCTTTGCCGCCTGCCAATGCTCTTCTTGGTGGCAATTGTTATATCTACTTAGGTAGTTTACTGTGTACGCAATGTCGGGCCTCGTACACACTGCTAGATAGTTTAGGCTTCCTATTAACTGTTGATACGGACGATCATCAGATTCTTGGCCTTTTCTTAACTTTTCTCCAACAGCACAGGGCGTTGCCACTGAATTACAATCTGTCATTTTGAATTTGGACAAGATTTCTTCAATGTATCCTTTTTGATCCAAGAATATTTTATTTTCCTCTCTGCGAACGCGAATACCTAAAACATTGTTAACTTTACCGAGATCCTTTATATTAAAATATTGCATTAATTCTGCTTTTAATTCATTTTTCGCCTTTTCATTGTTACTTAAAATTAAAATATCATCTACATAAATCGCTACTATTAATCTTATATTTCCCTTTAACTTTGTATAAACACAGGGTGTAGACTTACAACTATTAAATTTTAATTTTAACAATATAGAATCTATGTTTTTATACCACGCATTTGACGCTTGTTTTAAGCCGTATATCGCCTTTTTCAATCTGCAAACTTTACTCTTTTCAATAACGAAATGTTCTGGCTGCTCCATATAAACATTTTCGTTTAGTTTACTGTTTAAAAATGCAGTCGTCACATCAAGGTGATCTATGCTTAAATCTAATTGTACAGCTAATGCGAATAAAAAACGTATAGTTGAATAACGTACTACTGGCGAAAAAGTCTCGTAAAAATCTATACCTGGCTTTTGTGAACATCCTTTGGCTACCAACCTTGCCTTATATTTAATTATATTACCTTCGCTATCCTTTTTTCTTTTAAATACCCATTTGGATTTGATAGCTTTCTTACCTGGTGGTAATGTTGTATAATCCCATACCTGATTATTTTTCATCGACTTAAATTCGTTATACATTGCCTTTTCCCAGTCGTCTCTTTCTATACTTGTGAGCGCTTCTTGGACCGTACATGGCTCACTCATAATATTACTTAGGAAAGCTCGATGCCTGATCATATCCGGAAATACTCTAGATTTTCTTTCCCTTTCAGGATATCTCCTAGTTTCTTGAGGGGGGCTTTCATAGACTTCGTTATCGTCGTTGTTGTCTTCAGCTTCGGTATACTCACCCTCAGAGTTTTCTTCATCAGCGGCTTCAATAGTCTGATCTGTAGTCGACCTTTCGTCACCTACAGGTTCTTTAAAGCCTCTATCTGCTTGTTCCTCAACTGGTTCTTCTTGCTCAGTCTGGTATGGAATCAACCCATTTTCACCGACTATATGTTCAGCCGACTCTTCTCGTGGTTGTCTCCCAAATTTATCCTCAATAAATGTTACATCCCTCGCTATAATTACTTTTTTAGGGTTTTCAAGGTCTGCCAATTTGTATCCCTTAGTATCAGTACTATATCCTATAAACGTGTATTCCTTGCTCTTTGAATCTAGTTTTCTTCTTTGATTCTTTTCAATGTGAGCAAAGGCTCTACATCCGAAGACTTTTAAATGCGCTAAATTCGGTTTTTCGCCACACCATGCTTCAATGGGCGTTCTCCCTTTTACCGCCTTAGTAGGGGAACGATTCTTTAAGTAGATAGCAGTTCTGACAGCATCTTCCCAAAATTCTCTTTCTAATTTGCTGTCGTGCAGCATACAGCGTGCCTTTTCTATAATAGTTCGGTTTGCACGCTCGGCCACACCATTCTGCTCGGGTGTGTACGGAACAGTTGTCTGGTGTCTTATTCCAGCTTTCTTTAAAATTGCATCCATTTCAATATTAACAAATTCTCCACCATTGTCTGTCCTTAAAACCTTAATTTTGTGGTCCATCTGATTTTCCACCATTACTTTAAATTGTGGAAAAATTCTTTTTACTTCGGATTTTTTCTTTAAAAAGTATCCAAAAGTCGTACGAGTATAATCGTCCACTAATACGAATAAATACTGAGCTCCACTCCAACTCGGTTTGCTCATTGGTCCACAAAGATCCGCATGTATGAGCTCCAATGGTGCTTTAGCCCTGTAACTTACATTTTTCGTAAATGGTAATCTAGATTGCTTACCCTTTATGCAACCTTCGCACGGGCTTCTATCCGTATTGGCATATTCCACACCTAGTGCCATTCCTTTTCTGAGAAGAGACATACTTCTGTCATTTAAATGACCTAATCTCTTATGCCAGATTTCCTGAGAATTCGTACTTTTAACTGCTGTGTGTGCTCTCATAGACATCGTATCTAACATGTACGCTCCATCAATGTTGGTGCCTGTCACAACTGGACAACCATGTGCTTTATATCCATCTTTAAAGTACATTTCGCAACCTTCTTCATTGAATACCACTACCAAACCTTTCGACGTTAACATATTAACTGAAAGTAGATTCGCAGATAAATCAGGTACATAATAAACGTTTGATATAGTCTTTGGCTCCGAGTGGCCCTTTATTTGCACTTTTACATTTCCTACTCCCTGTGTATATAGTTTATTATTATCGGCAATGGTAATTTCTTTTCTACTTGTTTCCTTGTATTCAGAGAGTAAGCTTCTATCACTAGTCATATGATTTGTCGCTCCAGAGTCTATGTACCACTCTTTCTCTTTTATTTTCACAGTTAATGCAGAAAGTAAGTTCAATTGTTTATTTTTTTCAGATTTTGACTGGTTATATCCTTTATTTTCTTTGGATTGATTCTTCTTAGTAGTGTCACTATGATTTCTTTTACATTCTGGCTTCTTATGCCCTAGTTCACCACAACCGTAACAACGCGGTTCTCTTTTCTGATACTTATTATTAAATCGTTTATCAGTTTTTGCCGCAAAAGCTCCCTCTGACGATCTATCTTGCGTCGCCGTTTTAATAGCTTCCTGAAGGAGTTTATTTTTTACTAATTCCGTGGTTATTTCTAAACCTGAACTCTCTAACGCCATCACCATAGGTTTATATTCATTGGGCAGTCCTGCTAGCATGATTACTCCTACTAATTTATCATCCATAGGACTTCCTATATCGGTTAATTTTTGCGCTAGTGTTAAAGCTTCTGACACATAATCCTCCATTCGATTAAAATTATTGTATTCTATTTTTAAAAGTGCTCGCATTAATCCTAACATCCTTGATAGGCCTTTGTCCTCATATGCCTTGGACAAGTTTGTCCATGCCTCCTTTGCAGTAGTGACTTTTTGTAAGTGTATATGGCAATGTGGCTTTACATTTAGACAAATCGTGGCAAGAGCTCTTTGGTTCCTTTTTGACTCACCTGGACTTTGAGTTGCTGCAGAGACACATTCCCATAAGTCCATCCCCATCAAGGTCATTTTCATAATGAATTTCCAGGATGAATAATTCGACATCCCATCTAACCTCGGCTCAATTATCGGGATATTTCCTTGCTGGATGCCCGTAATATTACTCGATGCGGGTTGATGTGCAGACGCTGTCGATTGCTCCGTGGACATTTTTACGTGATTTATTTTTAATATAAATTTCTCTTTTTCATAAAAAGAATAATAAAAATAAATTTAAATAATTCCACTTGCCTTATTCCTTGCGAGCAAATATACGTGCAGTATTCTTTTTGGAGTAATAACTATTTCCGTTAACACGTGCTTCGCCACGTGGTCTCTTAATTAGGTTATATTCTATTATATCCGATAATTTTCAATATTTGACTTATCTCACTTTCCTGGGCCCATAACCTGTTAGCGTTTGATGTCGCAGTTAGGATAGTGTGTGAATAAATCAATCTCGGAGTAATATTTAATATAGAATATAATCTTTATACTTTTAATCTTTACACGTGATTTTACTTCCACGATCGTACTGAGGAGAATGGCGAAAGCGGAAGAAGAAAGGTAAGGCGGAAACATACAGCGATACAATGTATCTTATTCTAATTAAACTAGTTACGCGTAGATGGCACGATAAGTGTCTATTTTCTAAGCATCCTACGCGCCTAATTCAAACTTATAATATAGTATATGGTAGGGTGATTACGCTATACAACAGAAGCGTCATCTCAAGAAAACGAGAAAGACAACGGATCACTAGTACTCTCTGAAAAATTAAAGAAAAAAAGCTTAAAAGATGTACCATCGATGTTTACTTCGAGGCGTCAACTTACGAAGGAGAACGCTACATGTGGTAAATTTCAATATTTTCTATTTTATATATAATAAATTACTTTATGTAAATTACAGACGCAGTAATTTTTTTTATAGGTATCACAGAGGAATATTTAGATGAGAAATTGCGGCAATTGGCAATTTCGATAAATTCCAATATTGAAAGCGCGAAGCGAAGTCTTCTATATGATATTGAAAAGAAAACAAATGAAATAAAAAATGCTCTGATCGCGAGTATTAATCAAGCAAACGTTCCAAAACTAAATTGTTCAGAGGCTAGGGCTGAGGTTGGTGTTGCCTTGCCAATTAAAAATCTCGACGACTTCCTTACGTTCGAGGAAACTTTAAAACAGGACGAAGATAAAAAAAAGGCCTTGGTAATGTTAGAGCATTATTTCATTTAAGCACGTGATTGAATATTTTTTTATTTTCAATTAATTACATTAATTCTATTTACAGATGTCTCTTTATCGAGTTCTGGTGTGCCGAGAATCCGAAGTAAAGGATTGCATATCGAAAATCATGTCTGCAACAATTACTAAATTTGTTCAGACACATTATTCGGGGACTGGACGCGTAGTAAAGAATGTCGGAAAAAAAAATTTTAGTGCGACGGCGACGTTTGGCTGCCTTCGGGGTACTTTTAATTTTCAATCTTATGTATTATATACCGAGCATGGTGATTGAGTTTTGTGAATTTTCTCATTTTTTTTTGCAGACACGCTTGTCGAGAAGTTTAGAGACGACAAAGAAATCAAACGCTTGGAAGGGAAAGTGGGGAGATGGTTGTCAGGGGCTGGTGATCGAGATGGCGGTCGAGCAACCCGAAAAAGAGGCGACGATGACGATGAATAGTTTCTATTCGACACACAGTGGGTAAAATTCTTCCGAATAGAATTTATGATTTTTTTATCATTATTTAACTTTTTATATATGGGTGATTCTACAAAAGTTGGGCAACTTGATGTCATCAGTCAATAGAGTAGGCATTTTTTAATTTTTTGTAAATATTTCATTATATTACAGAAGATCCAAACCCCTTTTATCTGTCCACCTAATTTTGATATATTTTTTCAAAAGCAAGTGTGTAAAATAACACAATAAATGTTCAATACGTCAGTACCTTGGCGTGTCACAACTCCTGAATCAGGTAATTGAGTGATTGTACCTGAAACTATTTTTAATTTATTGTAAATCTTACTATTTCACTGCAAACTATGAAACATTGAATAGTGTATTTTACGTATTTCATCATAAAATCGAATAATAGCAATTTTTTAAATATTAATAAACTTTGTGTTCATTTTTATCCGTCAGTCCTGTGTGCAATGCTAAAATTTAAAATTCCCGTAAAACATCGAAGTTCAAACGACAAGTCATCCTTCAGTTCTGAGTGTTGGTAGTGAAGTTAGCTACAGAACGTACTATTTGTACTACAGCAGTTTTAAAAACAGTGGAAGTAGCGTGGTTATCGCGTACGCACGTGCCGGTCCAGCCAAAATGTCAGTTCTATGGTAAGTGGTTATTTCCTTATGTAGATATATTTCGTTGTGATTTATATAAGGCTAAATGTCATTGGTTAAAATGTAGCATCCTATTAATTGAAAATAGCGATAAAACCTTTACTTTTAATTATAATCTCAAATTTGTGTCCCATTCATCAGTACCGTGTCGTCAGTTCCATGTTCGATGTTTTGACAGAGGACTGACGTATTACCATGGTACTGCTGATTTTTATTATCTCACAGCTTTTTCATCTTAAAGTTTATAGTAGGTAAACATTTGTATCACTTATTTCAGATCAAAACACCATGGCGCCGGTCAATTAACGACAAAAATTGGCTAGAGAGGAAATATTAAGAAAAAAGCGTGAAACAGAAAAGGCACGTTTAAATAGAATTAAAAATGACCCTATTAAATTAGCAGAATACAAAGAAAACCACCACGAAGAGAAACAGGATATTTTACCAATTTGAGGAAATAATTGATGTTTTTGAAAAGTAACTTTTATTATGTTAATTAACTATTTTTACTTTTAGAAGAATTATTTTTTTTGTTACAGCAGAAAAGTTGATTTTTGTTTGTTAAGGTCACTACATTTTGTAATAATTACTTTATTAAAGAAAAAAATATTTCTTAATTTTATTATTATTTAACATGTTATCTATTGTTAAGGAAACTGCCTCAGTGTTATTAAGTATTAAAATGTTTTCATTAAGACTGTTATGAAGACTGATATTAGTACATACATTACTACAGTTATAGGTAATCTTAATAATAATTTCTAATGTGATTTGATTCTTAAAGATGTGTGCCATTATTAGATTTTAAGATATTTCCTGTTTAATAATAAGCTCAAAGTTGCAACAAATCTTATATTTTCCAATAAATTGTGTATTTAATCAGTACCGTGGTAACCTCGTCAGTACCCTGGCATTCAAATTTAGAAAAATCGAGATATATTGAAAACTGTTTGAAAAAGTGACTGACCCGTTCTGGAACAGTATATTTAATGTATTACCCATGTGCTCGTAACAATACACTATTTAATTTTCACCTAACAATATATAAACAAAATGAGATCAAAAGTTGCCCAATTTTTGTAGAATCACCCATATATGTTTTGTAGACGATATAAGGATAGTAAAGACGGGTAAGAATAGCTTTAAGTCGACTTTATTTCGGAGGTCACGGCGTCGGCAGGAAGAGAGAGCGAGCCGCGCCGGGTCACTTATATTTATATTATTAATTGGAGACGGAAGGGGTATACCTTCTCGAAGGATCGAGCTCACGCATACAAGCACATACACACTCATTCTGCACGGACATCCACGCACACATTCCTACAGGTTCTTAAAGGTCTACAGTTTATAGTTTTTGAAGGTAAAATCAATGCATATCAATAGTAATAGTAACAGAAATAATAATAATTATAGTGATTATGACAAAATGATAGAAATCTAAGGGTCGAGATAAGACAAGAATAAGATAACAATATATTTAGGTTCAATACAAGTATTTATTGCATCAATAAAAGAAACTAAAGGAGATATCCTGGTAATTATTTCAAATTTCCGTGAAATACTTACTTCAATAAGGTGTACAGCTCGATTGTCGTTGTTTTCCGTAATAATTCTTTAATAAATTGAAATAATATACATTGATGCACTAATCTGAAGAAAAATTTCCTGCCCCAACCTGCCTCTGCCGTTTTTATGAACATTTTCAATAAGCTTGTCATAAAAACTTTTTCAAGTTTTGCATCAACCCTTTCTATTTAATTAGCGTTTAGATGTTTGTTTGATGAGTGTAAAGTTTGTTACTCGAGTCTCAATTTATTATTAAATTTAAATAAACGAAAGTCATAAAGACCAATAATATAAAAATGAGTTTGATTATTAGAATAACCGAATGAAATTTGATCAAAATATGATTATATTAAGATTAATTATGTAATTTAAAAATGAATTTAAAATTGGCAGATGAGGGAGACAATTACTGGATTTATACTATTTTTTTAATGGGCCAATATTGCATTCATTATTGGGCCAAGATTGCATTCATTATTGGGCCAATATTGTATTCACTAATGGGCCAATACTAACTCTAATCACGGGCCAGTATTGTTTTCATTCATTGGCCAGGACTGCTAACCAGTGCTGGGCCCAAGTTATCATCCGGCTCTTAACCACGTCTGGGCCAGTCGTGGTTGCTATTATCGAGCCATTACTGGGAAAATGGCCACCGATGGTGGCCCAATATTGGGCCGGTTGTACTTTCCTACATGGGTAGCGATAATTTTCGCAGACCGTATCTTTTCTGATAAGTTATCGCCAAACAGAAATTTTTCCGGTTTAGATTCATCAAGAATCGTTTTAAAATCACTTCTCATCGTAGGTGAAATGAATGCTCTTCTGGCCACAGAAAAACTTCGATACAATTGAGCCAGCATCTTCGATGAATCACTTAGTTTCTGTATTAGCTCAATTTTATCCAACTCTTCGTTATCCGATAACAAAGTGTTGAGAGCCATAGCCAATGCCACCATAGCCGAACCTGCCAAATTTTGACTTTCAATAAAATGATTGTCCCTTTTATTAACTTGTTCAGCCGACTTCAATTTTATTTCTGGATTGAGAGCCGGTGCTTCAATCATACAGCCTTTAATTGCCCGAGGATATTTGGGCAACAGTGACTCCTTTAAATCTTTCTCATGATCATTTTGTGACCAATCAATTAATAATTCCGTCAAATTAGGATGAAGCTCTTGTTCAACAACAATTTTCTTAGAAGAAACACCTAAAACACGAAGAATCTCGTCCGATAACTCGCTTGGAGACTCTAAAACGGCCGATTCCTCCAAAGCTTTATTCTATTCCCTTGGATCTTCAATTACCAATGAAGGCAATGCGCTATGCGCGAGGATTTCATCATTTTGAGATGTAACCTCTATGAGATTATCGTCATCTGAAAATTCCAGATGGAAAAAAGTAAGTATAACATTCTGAGTGACCGTCCTATAGGATAGGTTCTATCAGAAGATGAGTACGATATGCTTTGCCTCGAGTCAAAGTCATCGTCTCGTATGAAATTTGCCTACCTTCGTTACCATGGCAAGCTGGCGAAGTTTTTCTAGACATAACCTTGGAAAATATAATCGAAGAAACTGGTTTTCCTTGTAAACCTTTACGTTTCGACTGAATCTTAATTAATTTCCTTAATAAACGTTCCTCTTTGTCTTCAGCGGATCTCCTCCTCTTCTTAGATTTTCCCATGATTAACAATAAAGTTTTTTATAAATCTCGTACTCCTAACGATGTGAATTCCTCGACACACGAAAACACAATGACTTGAAATGGGCGCGCGCGAAGTGAGGCGATACTAGCAAGCGCCTATTGTCAATTTGTACTCTAAAAATGTGGTTCTTCGGGCATCAGAGCACTGCTGCATTGTGTAATCTTGAAGAGCGACATTTGAAATATAATTTGTCATAGTGTTCGTGTGAAAATTCTCTTACTCCGCCCCTCTCCGTTACCACCTCGGTGGGCTGAGCTACCGGCATTTCGTGTTCCGCTTCACGCACCTTCTCGGAATTTCGTAATAAATATCTTACAATTATTGAAGGCTCGAGTGGTAGCCGTAAACTACCTGGCGCCCAACTTAATTTCTGATTATTTAACCGACCATCAGTTAAGCCTTCGTACAAAGTATTCCGAGGAGGAGAGCGTGGCGAAGAGTGCTCGTCTCTTCTCGTGGTGAGAGAGACGCGGTCACAATCGACATCAGTGCGAACGTTTGTACACAATGTCCCGTTCCTAAAGCCAATAACATTACGGTTTTTTCCGTAATTTGACATATGTTTAACTCTTCTAGGGGATATAATTCCGCCATCTTCTTTAGGGCTCCGTCGACATTCCAAACATTGTTGTATTTAGGTTTTTGTGGTCTTAGCCGAAAGACTCCTCGAAAAAATCGGGCGACATCACTGCTATCCGACACGCCTGCTGGAGATACTAAAGAGATTGCTGCCCGCGCCGAGTTCAGCGTACCATACGCAGCTCCTGCTTCGAACTTTTCCGTTAAAAATTCGATCAACCAAATGTTGGTAACATTATAGGGATCATATCGCTTCCATTGGCAAAACGACCACCAATCGCTTAACGCCGAGTTGTATTGTTTCATTGTTGTTTTTGCTAGTGAAGCAACCAGTATGTCTATAGCTTTTTCCTCGAAGTTCTTTCTGCGAAACGCTTGCCGCACAAATTCCCAGCTACCAATGTAAGGCTGTTGGCTAATGGGTGAAGAACTGATCTGCAAGGAGAAAACAGCAAGGTATGCGAAGGCTCGAAAAGCAATGGGTTTCCTACTAATAATTCCCTAAATAACGGGAACCAAGGCTGTGAGGGCCATTGTGGCACTATAACGATCCCCGAAGCCTGGTCGATTATTATCTTTTAGAGAACGTGTAGAATCAAACTGAAAGGTGGGAATGCATAGAAAAACCACCGGTCCCATTGTATTGTAAATGCGTCAATTACGAATGCTTCTGGGTCTCTAGACCACGCGCAAAATCGTACGCATTTCGCGTTTTCTCTTGGTGCAAATAGGTCGATCTCGCGGGTTCCAAAAAACCTCACTAAATCTTGGTATCGATCATCCGCTAGTGACCATTCCGTGTCAATGTTTCGTACTCGAGACTCTTCGTCTGCTTCCTTATTCTCCCGTGATGGTATATAAGAGGCGTAAATCCACAGTCTCCTCTCTTCGCACCAATTCCAGATGTTTCTCGCCAATTTTATTACGCCTATGAACGCCTCCCATTTTATTAATGTAGGCAATCGCTGTGGTGTTGTCAACCCTTAATAAGATCTCACTATCCCTGAGATCTGTAGCGAAGCATTTCAATGCCATGAACGCTGCTATCAGCTCCAGACAATTTATATGCAACGATGATTCGGATTCTTTCCAGAAGCCCCGAGCCCTCTCTCCCTCACAGAACGGCCCCCCAGCCTGACGAGGATGCATCCGAAAAAATCTCTTTAATAAACTGAAACTTTTTAATCGATTTTTTTCCTACGAGTAGATGAGTTTTCCACCAAGTTAAGTCAGCAAAAACAGATTTTGGGGTCGTTATAATCTTATCGAAATTATTACCACCCAATACCAGCGCTTTTTGTTCTTCTCTTTCTAATTTCCTGCAATATAGTTGCCCGTATTCGACAGCATGGCAGCTAGCTACTAACAAACCTATTAATTGGGCTAATTCTCTTAGCGAGCATGATTTTCTGTTTCTAAAAATCTCCATTTTCTTTAAAAGGCTTTTCCGTTTCTTATCTGTTAACTCGAGACACATCTTTGTCGAATCAATTACACATCCTAAATACGTACAACGTCTACTCGGGGTAATGGAGCTTTTTTGTAAGTTAAAAATGAATCCCAATTTTGTTACGAAATCCTTTGTTACACTAACATTTTCGGTGCATGACTCGTAATCGTAGCCCAAACACAAAATGTCGTCTAGGTAGATCACAGACAGATAACCTTTTTCCCTCAATTTATTCATGACGGGTTTCAGGATTTTAGTGAAAATGAATGGACTAGTGCACAAACCGAATGGGAGGCAAGTAAATTCATACAAGTGAGACTTGAAAATAAACCTTAACAATTTTCTAGATTCCCTGTGTATTGGAACCAAGAAGTACAAGTCTTTCAAATCTAGCGTGCACATATACATGTTTGGGACTAACAATCTACTAGCAGATCGTATGTCCTCCATTTTAAAATGAGAAGTAGCAATAAACGAATTTAGATGTTTTAGGTTAAGAATAAAGCGATACGAACCGTCTTTCTTTTGGGCCAGGACAAAACTGGATATGAACTGGCCCTCGACGGGCTCACAATATTCTATTGTCCCTAGTGTCAGCAACCTATCAATTTCTGTTTCGATATTTTTTGATTCCTTTCTTGACCAATTTCCTCCCGAAAATATCTGAGCTTGGTGTACTTGTTCATTAAAACGTATTCGATATCCTTCTATGCAACATAAGACGAATTGATCGTGTGTTATCGTGTGCCAGGATTTTTGAAACCCTGCTAGTCTTCCGGCGGTTCGGCTTACCTTTACTGCCTGTAGCGTGGAGTCGGTGGAATGTACGATCGATTCTGACTCGGCTGGGGGCGAGACTGCGTTGTCGTCTGTGTTCTCGAAAAATTCACCTGACCCTGCTGCGATTTCTGATGAAAGTTGACTCTGGAATAAGGTTTTTGTCTCGAGCCCGCCTGAGTCGCAGATATTTGCCGAGCAGACGGGCCTTTGCAGTTTAACTGATTTGAACGTTGAAAAGGTTTCCTCGTAGCGTGTTGAGCCTTTAAATCCTACGCAACTTTCTCAATGGATTTTGCTTCCTTGATTTTCTCCCCGATTTTATCACCGAATAAAAGCTTATCTGCGTTTGCGTTCTCCAACACAGTTTTCACTTGGTTAGTGAGTCTCGGAGTAATGTAGGCCCTTCGAGCAACATAATCGGAATGGTGTAAATCTGTTAAGAGTCTGCCTACATTCCATAATTGTTCAAGGAATTCAAATCGATCCAAGGGAGATTTCTTGTCATTTAAAATTGATGAGATCGCTGTGCCCAACGCTGACAGTGCCGTTCCGGCAATGTTCTGACTCTCTCGAAAATGTTTATCCCTTCGCGCCGAGCTCTCGTTCAATGATGCGGTGAACTCGGGATTCAGATCTGGCGCTTCGAGTGTACAATCTCCTACTCGAGGATACTTGTTCAATAAACACTCTCTCTCTTCTTTGGGAATACCTGATGCCATCCAGAATGTCCAGCAGGATTTGACGTGTGGATGAAAGATAACCTCTTTTTGATTTCTTTTCCCAGGGTCCTTTCCCAAAATAATTTTCGTCTCCTCATCCAGTTTGCATGCCTCTGGCTAACAATTCTCCTTCGCTTGCGAACTTTCTTCCATATTAATTGCGTCTTTTGCACTAACCTCTTCGACGACTGGAGAATCTTCACCGGTCCCTGTGCCCCGACGAATTCTCCTACAATTGAGATCCTCGGGATGTCTTTTACGACCTCAGGATTTTTCGTCGTAATCAAACTTTCAGTGATTTGGTGATTCTGAGCGTTTTTGGCACTTTCGTGGCCACCTTGTAGCGACTTTCGAACATCTTTAATCGTCTCGTCTAGATCGATTATGTTTCCTGTGAAAAAAAAACGATTGTATCGACTAGTGATCTTTTTTCTTTTTCCGGCTTCGTTTCACCTCATGTGTTGTGACGTGGTATCTTGAATACCCGTCACAAACGAGGATCCTCTCCCCTTCGCCGCGGATTAGGAAAAGAACCGTCGCGGACAGAGTCACCAGGTGGACCGCGGAGGAATATGTAACGCGAGTCGGAGGGCCTCAAGGCTGGTTCTGGAGTAGAAAAATGAATAAATATTGAAGTTAGACCCTCTTTCATGACCGCCACACCGGAGAGGAGAAGGACGAGGCCGGAGAGAGAGCAACGGCGCACAGTGGTTCAACTTGTAATGAAATGTGGAAAAAATTCAATAACTTCTAAAATACATGAGATATTTCGACGAAACTTTTTTTCGTGTAGTCGTAATTTACTATTACATAAAATGGCGAACTATCATTAATAGTAAAATATATATTTTTATGTATAATTTATGTGATTTTTTAAATTTAACATTTTTTAAAAATATTTTTCGGCAGGCTAATAGATCTTTAAATATTATGCAAGTTTCATATTCAAATTTTTTTCTATCTCTCACGACTACATAGATATAGCAAAACAACGAAAACTTCTGCAAACTTTGAGGATTGATTTTATTTCCTTAAAGTGAATGTTTCAATCAATAAATAAATAAAGATGGATGATGTTTAAATAATATATTCGATGACGTGAATTCTTAATATTAAAGGAAGTGAGATAGGATATGAGATGGAATCGGCCAGACTGGTTATTTGAATAAACGTAAGCGTTGGTTATACTGTAAATCAACTAAATCACTTTATTCAGAAGTAATGAAATGAGTTTACGTTAAAGAATATCGGCAGTAAAAAACCCCAGTTCAAAGTGGGGAAAAAGCCATGATATTCTATCAAAGAGGCAAAAAGGAAAGAAACAAGAATACATGAATTATTGTTAACATTGATGGTCAAATGTATGCTGGAAATTATTGTAAACCCTTGAATGATCATTCAACTAAATTATATCGATTATCGATCGCGAGAGAGCTCTCTTACCAATATTCCGGGGACCGACTCTTTCTCGGAAGCGCTTCGGCTAGTCGGCGTGGTTCTCCTCCAAGGTGGGGGCCTGGCCAAGCCGCCCACCGACTGCACGGCCGGTCACGGATCGCATCAACGTAACCCACTGGTTACGCGATCGGCATCGCACAAATGTAATCCACATGATTACGCGATGAGCATCGCATCAATGTAACCCACTGGTTACGCGATGTGTGTCGCATCCATGTAGCCCACTGGCTACGCGACATGTCGCTCCAAAGTAACCCGCACTGATTACGCGACTTGCCTCAAAGGCAACAAATTGGCTCGAGAGCCCCAACAATCCGAACCGTGCAGCACAAAATTGACAATAATGTCTCAACTAGACCACCTACGACAGCCGATAGACGCTCGATCGCGAACCCGATCAAGATTCAAACCGAAGACCGTAGCGATTTGACCCTCGCAAGGGATCGCCCTAATTTCTATGACCGCGTCGGTCCCCATCTCGCACGCAAGTCCTACTGACTCCGAATTCCCCCTCCCTTCGTCCTACTCAAGCCGCCCGCGTCTCTCCGTAGCAACGACCGTAAGGGTCTTCGGTCCCTTTCGTAGGGCACCCGATTTCAACCGAAGAAATTTCTAGCAAACGCGCAAACGGCGCGAACAGTGAATTTCCGCCGAAAAAAAAATTATCCATGGAGATTGTTTATTTTCAAAAATATCAGCATAAATCATACTTTTTGTTTATTTTGTTTATGGTATATTGCTGCGATTTATAAATAATGAAAAATTATTTTTAATTTATTTTGCTACTAAAATATATCACCTAATTACTTTACTATATTTATAGCATATTATTATATTGCAACTACAATATTTCCAAGCTTTGTGCAATAAATCGAAATGAAATAATAATAATACGTTAACAAATTAATAAATATATTTACAATAACACAATAACATTTTTATTTAAAACTGAACGTTAACAAATTAATGAATATATTTACAACGAAACAATAACATTTTTATTTAAAACTGAACGTTAACAAATTAATGAATATATTTACAACGAAACAATAACATTTTTATTTAAAACTGAATGTTAACAAATTTTGTAATAGAGATAAAGTTAAGTTGAGTGCTAAAATAATAATTGCTTACATTCCTCGCAAAGGTCAAGCATTTTTGTTTTGGGTTCTACACGAAATGTATTAAGGTACGGATCGGAAGTTACCAAAAGCATATTGAATACATCTTCGTTGGTAGAAACCCGACTGCATTTCCTGGAATGACCAAAACGATATCGTCGGTAATCCTTATTTCGGGCTTCCTGCGCCTCTTCTGTCAACATCCCTATTGGTAAAATGGCTGCCGAAATAATTTTGCTACCATGCAGAAGAATTTTGTGCACAGTATTGGGCATATTGTACCAGCTATACAGTTGAACAAATAACTAAGCAGTTTCAAAGCAATATTGTCCAAATTTTGCCGGATCTATTGCTGCACCACTATTTATCGTGTCAAGGATAACTCCAAATCGGCGTATGAGACTTTCATTTATCCCAGTAATTTCAGACGTAATAGCAGGGTCCTGGAAAAAACGTCGTGATGTGTTGCCATCATTCGTAGTACCCATACCTTGTTTTACAATGTCTATGTTTAAGCCCAAAATTCTTCGAAATTTTTCTTGAATTTCCTTTTTCGTCTGTTCCTTTTGCAGTTTCGTGTCTTTATTTGCTCTCCAAGTTTTGAATGAATTCTTGTATGCGATATGCAAAATACACTCCATAAACTTAATACGAGCATGCAATGGCGACATGCCTAATTGGATGGCTTCTTCTGATTCTGGTTTAGTTTTTATTAAATCTAAATTATTCATTTCGGAAGGTTTTGCCTTGCATACGCAACAAACTGACATGGATGAAGTCTCGGTAACTGTCTGTGCAACTTTTCAATCAATCATAGTGAAAACCAGTTTATGATTAACTTTGAAGGCTTTACCATAGATATTTATAACAGAATCGGTTAAATTTTGAATTTCATTTTCGACTCTTTGAACTTCTCTTTTTATAGTATCGGATGTTTCCTTGATAAATTCGAATTTCAGTGGTCGGCAAAATCTTGTTGAAGATGGTCTTTGATTTTTCCAACAAAACCAGGAAGTGTCATCTGTTGGAGTTAAATATAGGGGCACAATAGATGTTAAAAACATATGGGCATCTGTGACACCTTGATCCGTAAATGCCTGCTTGTATTCACTGTGCCCCGATGAACCATCGCAACCCCATTTTGAAATAAATGTTAAGTTATTGCCAATGCTATTTAATTCCGTTTTGGTTTTTGTTTGGAAAATTCTCGAGACGGTATGATCAAGTAAACCCTGCAGGCTCACCTTGGCATAATTTTCAATTTTTTCTAAATCATTTGGATAACACTGCTTTTTTGACTCTAGTATCTGATAGTAAGGTGGGAAAATGTCACATCCTACTTCTTTCACCGACTTTCTCAGGATTTCATACTGATACTTTGATAAAGAAGCATCAATTATTAAGGCCAAAGCTTTTTCGGAACTAAAACGTGTGGGAGCGTTATCATTGGGTTTTATCTTCTTAGCCGCAGACGTTATTAACTTATCTGAAAATGATCTACGGATTTTTTTAATTTTATCTTGTTTAGCCCGCTCACAACATTCTTCAAAACATTTCTCAGGACGACCAACTTTTGGTTGTGTAGAAGTATTAATATTAAATAATGAATAGGTGTTTTTGAGCCAATCTTCATATTTTTTAAAGAAAGTATTTTTATTCCGATTACAATTCATCCATCTTCGATTAAAATGGGGTATAAATATTTTTGTTAGATACCTTTCAATTTCTTCCAAGTGGACTGGTCTTAGGTATAGATAATTATTTCGAAATTCTTCCAAACACTTTTCAAGATTACGTTCACAATTTATAATTATATTCACTATTTCGTAATAAGAAAACTTGAAATTTTCCATCCTTAAAGTTTTGGCACTCGTCTTTTGATTAAATAATCGAAATTTACGTAAGATTAATAAAAAAATTCTGTTGTTCCGAATAATTAGAGAAGATTGTTTATGCATTCGCCATCTCTTGGTAATTTAAACAAATGCATTGTTTAGCTTTCTAGTAATTAGTACCTACGTTCACGCGACTTTCAATTTAATACAACCTGTAATATAACCTTCAAAGTTAATCAAACTTAAACTAGTTTTGACTATGATCAATGGAAAAGTTGCACAGACAATTATAGAGTCTTGTATATGCAAGGCAAAACCCTTCGAAATAAATAATTTAGATTTTCTAAAAAAATAAACCAACATGAGAGAAAGTAATCCAGTTAAATAGTGGGGAAAGATCCGTCGAACTTTGAACATTACCTTTGAATATTACTTTGAAACTGGTCAGTTATTTGTTAAATGGTACAAAATTGAACTAAGTAATTCATTGATATATTTTAATAGCAGGATAAATTAAAAATAATTTTCAAGTACTTACCAGTTACACCAATACGTAAAAAAAAAGTAAAATTATCTAAAAGTATCAATTTATGCTGATATTTGCTGATATTTATGAATATAATTAATTTTTTCCGTCATTTCTATACAGGGTGTCTCACGCAAGCTACAACCGCGGAAATACACGTGTCCACATGGATAATTGGAAGCGAAAAGTGAAATAAAAAGTAATAAAATTTGTCCTCGTTAAGGAGTTATTAAATAAAATAGATCAGCGAATCAGGAAGCACGGAAGCGGTAGGCGGTGAGCTGCGGCCATGCTAGTCTGAAGACAAGAAGCGATAGCGTAAGGAAGCGTCGTGGACGAAAGATTGAGAGAAAGAGAGAGAGAGAGAAAGTCAACGAAAGAAAGGGCGAGAGAGAGAGAGAGAGAGAGTCAGCGCGTGCAGGCAGCGTGAGGTAGCGCCGTGTTAGGGTAGGAGGGAGCGAGAGAGAGATTAGATTAGATTTTTGTTGTGCGTAAGGTAGCGTCGTGAAAGAAAGGTAGAGAGAGAAAGAGTGAGAGAGGAAGAGCGAAAGTCGACACTTTTTCCTAGAAATCTCCTCCTGACCACTACCTTCTCATGCCTGTATACGTGCCAGAACGCTCCGCCCGTCGAAATTTATCGCTTCTTATCTTCAGACTAGCATGGCCGCAGCTCACCGCCTACCGCTTCCGTGCTTCCTGATTCGCTGATCTATTTTATTTAATAACTCGTTAACGAGGACAAATTTTATTACTTTTTATTTCACTTTTCGCTTCCAATTATCCATGTGGACACGTGTATTTCCGCGGTTGTAGCTTGCGTGAGACACCCTGTATAGTCTATACCATTGTGATCCGTATACAGGGTGTCCCACGGTTCGATGTCAGACGAAGAATGGCATGTGCGACTGATTTTTCTGAGTCGAAAGGAGTCATAACCAGCTATAGGGGGGCTGGGGCCCCCGAACGAAACAGCCTTGCTGTTTCGTATTAGGCACGACCGCGGTAATGATTCGTACAGGAAGTCGGCTCGCTGCGCTCGCCTATCCCTGTTCTAATGAGAGTACAGGATAGCTGATTGCGGCCGTTTGACTATCGCTATCTGGCCGTCGGGATAATTTTTTTAAAAATACCGATTACATTAAAACTCGTTTCTGGTCATAAAAAAAAAAATGTTTTTTCGTTCTGGTTGTATTGCTTCCCTGAAAAATTTTGAAAAAAATTACGTTATTAGTTATCACTATTTTACATACTTTTGCAAAGTTTGAATTGTTTGCCTATTATAGAGAATTTTTTATGAATTTTTTAATGTTTAAAATGACCGCCATTTTGAAACCGGAAGTTGAATCAATTCGAAATTGTTAGTGGATCTATGTTTGGAAGAACTGGATTTTTCGTATAAATTTCAGCCTTATCCGTTCAGCCGTTTAGGCGCTAGAGTAGATACAAATTTTTACTAGTCCGCCATTTTGTACTGTTTCGCTGAAAAATTTTGAAAAAATTCATGTTATTAGTTGTCACTACCTTACATATTTGTGCAAAGTTTTAATTGTTTTGCTCTTATAACATAATTTTTATGAATTTTTTAATTTTTAAAATGCCCGCCATTTTGAAACCGGAAATCGGATCGAATCGAAATTGTTAGTGGATCCTCGTCGGGTGTAACTGGATTTTCCGTGTAAATTTTACTTCGATCCGTTCAGCCGTTTAGACGCTAGAGTGGATACACACATACACACACACACACACACACACACACACACACACACACACATACATTTAGATCTTGTTATGAAACGTAAAGATCCAAAAGGATTTTTGGATATCTCGAATAGTTTCGGAGATAATCGTCCGTTACACTTTTTGCTCGATCGAGAGCATAAGGAACTCCCTGCGGTCGTGCCTAAAAAGTAACATATGCCAGGTTAGTTTTCGAGCTATTAATTAATAACGATCTGCCAATCGTGAAGCGGGGAAGCGGTAGGTGTACTCTCGCCGCCATACCAAAACTCTAGCCAAGCTATGATTGGACCGGCGGGCGATAGAGAAAGAGAGAGAGAGCGAGAGTGAGAGAAAGAATGAAGGGCCCGGTGGTCCGTCAACGTAAGATAGCGCCGTAGAAGAAAGCTAGGGCGAGAGACAGAGTGAGCGAGAGAGAGAGAGAGAGAGAGAGGGTCGGCGCGAGCCTCCAGCTTAAGATAGCCTCGTAGCATTGACTCTCTCTCTCTCTCTCTCTCGCTCGCTCGCTCGCTCGCTCACTCTGTTATGTCTCTCGCCCTAGCTTTCTTCTACGGCGTTATCCTACGTTGACGGACCACCAGGCCTCTCATTCTTTCTCTCACTCTCGCTCTCGCTTTTTCTCTATCACCCGCCGGTCCAATCATAGCTTGGCTAGAGTTTTGGTATGGCGGCGAGAGTACACCTACCGCTTCCGCGCTTCACGATTGGCAGATCGTTATTAATTAATAGCTCGAAAACTAACCTGGCATATGTTTCTTTTTATGACTCCTTTCGACTCAGAAAAATCAGTCGCACATGCCATTCTTCGTCTGACATCGAACCGTGGGACACCCTGTAGATGCTAGAGCTAATAGATACGTACACAGATGCACACGCGCACACACACACACGCACGCACATATTTAGATTTTGTTATGAAACGTAAATATCCCAAAGAGTTTTCGGGTATCTCGAATGGTTTCGGAGATAATCGTGTAATAATCACTTTTTGCTGCATCGAGTACATAGAAACTCCCGTCAAAGCAAGAGCCGCAGATTACCGCAGCTGGAAGTTGTTGCATCATTTAAATAAGAGTTTTATGCGTATGTAAATATAAGGCAGAACGTGGAGCTCCGTGGAGCTCAAAAGATACACTCTATTAAAGTTTTTATAAAGTGGTTTTTCTAACCTCTTTTCAAAAATTCAATATCTTCTTAATGATTGGAAATATTTGTTTAATTTTAGTATAGTTAGATTCTCTTATGTGCCTCTAATTATATAAAGAACTTTTCATTGCCATGGTATTATTATAATGCAAAATTTAGTTTAATTAGTAAACATTGATTTTTATACCAAAGAGAGTGTTCTCACATGCGTCGATTTCAAATGCTTGTACATTAATGAAGATATAGGTGTGTTCACTGATTAATTCTTTGACATGTTCAAGTTAACTAAACTACTTTGCTAAATTAATACCAAATCGCTGTTTCAAACACTTTGAAAATTTGACTTTTTTCCATATTTTGACCACTGTGCGGCGGCCGACGGAGCGACGGCAGAGCGAGAGAGAGCGAGCCGTCGAAGGAGTAAGATCGAGAGAGAGAGAGAGAGAGAGAGGACACGCACGGCGAGAACAAGCGAGGCAGAAAGACGATCGGCGAAGGAAACGACCGAAATTCCGAGGCAACGAAGACCACCCGATAGTGAATCATCTGAGCATCCCTTCGCTCAATAACGGATCGAGATGACCGCTGGAATGGTCATCGGTGGCGGTCATCCGATCGAATTTTGAAAGAAGAATTATTAGCGAAGTCGCGGAAAGCGGCCATGCGTGCGCGCGTCGCCTAGCGAGGCGGTAGAGCGAGGGAGATAGCGAGTAGGCGCTCGGCTATCTTCGGGTGGGCTCGGGGAATTTCGGTAGGCCGGCTCGTAAGGAACCGCGAGCGTGATCCTCGGAAAAATTACTCTGTGCGCGACGTTGTAATAAGAAAGAGGCGAGAAAAATAGAGCCGAAAGAGAAATCCTTTGTTCACGCAAAAGTTCCTTCCGGGTGGCGGATCCATATCGCGAGGTCTAATTCCGGGGTTATTCGGAGCCGTTAGCGGTAGATAGATAGATAGATAGATAAATCGATTTATTACATTATGGGCTGAAAGCCCGTAAAATGAAAAGATTACAAGACGGTTGAAAATAGCAGATACAATAAGGAGTGGTAGGTACAGAGTATTATACAGAAGAGAGAAAATAAGTCTAAGTACAAGGAAATAAGAGAAATAAAATAAAATAGAATAGGATAAAATAAAATGAAACAAATTAAAATACAATAAAGCAAAATAAAATAAAGTAAAGTAAAGTACGATAAAATAAGTATAATGAGTCTGGCTTAGACCTGTGACTGCAGAAGATGCCTTTAGAGCTTTGCCTTGAAGCAAGAAACAGAGGAAGAGAGACGGATGGCCGTGGGAAGTCCATTCCAAAGTTGGCAAGCAGACACCGTGAACGATTTCAAGTAGGCAGACGTTCGGCACTGAGGAATCTGCAGGTCAAGATCCGGTGTCCGAGTGTCCCGCTGACGGACACTGGAGCGGAAAGCGAGGCTGTCGAAGAGGTAAGAGGGAGAGTTCGACGAGAGTATCGTAAAGAGCAGGCAACCAGACAAATAGCGACGTCTATTGGCGATAGTAAGCCAACCAAGCTCATTTAGGTAGGGAGTGATGTGTTCATCTCTCCTGAGATTGAAGATATACCTGACACAAGCATTGAGAGCCCTCTGAAGTTTGGTGCTTAGGCCGTCAGACAGATCACAGTAGACCGAACAACAGTAATCGAGGTGAGGAAAAATTAGCGAGGTGACCAGCTGCTTCCTCAAAGGAGGTGATAGCAGCTCCTTACAGACTTTGAGTTGGTGTAGGCACATGAAGACTCGATTGGATACTAAGGAGACCTGCGCATTCCAGGAGAGCGACCTATCGAATAGAATCCCCAGATTGCGAAAAGATTCGACAAATGAGATTGTTTGGCCAGCTAGGGTGATATGAGGGATGCTCGCATAATCCAGGCGCCGTGTAAACTGCGAGCTTCCGATAACGGCAGCGCAGGTTTTGCTGAAATTTAGGCGGAGCTTGTTTTCAGCAGCCCAGCTATTTATGGCAGCCACATCCTCAGAGATTTTTCTGATCGCCTCGTTTATCTCGCTCGGAGGGCATTGGAGGTATATCTGGAAGTCATCTGCGTAGAGCGTGTAACGACAATGCCTAATGGCCTTCGGAAGATCATTTATGTAGAGTAAGAAAAGGAGAGGGCCGAGCACCGCACCCTGAGGAACGCCAACGAATACAGATAGCCAGGAGGACATAGCGCCATTTGGTCCTAAAACTGCTTGCTGCCGCCCGTAGAGGTAAGAATGAAACCAGAGGAGGGCAGACTGCGAAAGATGAAGGTTGCGAAGCTTGGATAATAGAAGCCGGTGGTCCACCGAGTCGAACGCCTTGGAAAAGTCGAAGAGGACGATGATTGTCACAAGTCGCTTGTCAATGCCGAGTCTGATGTCCTCAGTAACCTTAAGCAAGGCAGTTGCAGTACTGTAGGTCTTTCTAAAGCCAGACTGGTAGGGGTCGAGCTGGTCAGTTGCATTAATGAACTCTTCTAACTGCGCATGAACGATTTTCTCCATGATTTTAGAGAGACAACACAGAATCGCGACAGGTCTATAGTCACTAGCAGAATGAGGAAGACGAGTCTTAGGAAGAGGCCTGACTAGAGAGTGTTTCCACAATGTTGGAAAGGTGGAGTTCGTTATGGAGGAATTGAAGATTTCCAGTAGAGAAGGCATTATGACCGGTAGACTCATCTGTATGAACTTTAAGGTGATACCATCAACGCCAGCTGTGTTCTTCCGAACGGATGTAATGCTCCGAATGAGCATTTCCGGAGTAATATCTGAGAAGTAGAAGTTGGCACAGTTGAAGTCGACCGGAGGAGAAAGCTGTTCTGGTACCTCGGAAGTGAGTGGCGTTGTATCAAAAAATGATTGAGCTGCTAGGAATGCGCGATTTAAATCGTCCAGCGGAATAGGGATGTCCGGTATATTTTGGCTAGATTTGGCGAGGCCTAGACGACGAAATTCGTGCCATATTAGCCGCGGCTGATTCAGTCTAGAAAAGATTGAGGCAAAGTGAGCAACCTTGGCTGACCGGATGAGGGGCTGCGTGCGATTTCTGGCCGCTTTATAGGCGGTGTAGTCTTCGAGACGACGGCTCCGCTTGAAAAGTTTGAATAGCCGGTTGCGCTCAGTTATGCTCCGTCTAATTCGATCATCGATCCAAGGAGCAGGTGGACGCCTGACTAAGAAGGTGCGAGAAGGCGCGTGAGCGTCAACTGTTGACATGATCCCCTGGGTCAGGGCTGCGACCCTTGCATCGATGTTCAATTGGCTATCGTGCACGCTTGTGAAATTTACCTGAGCGAGATCATGCATGAACGAGGTAGAATCCACACTGTTCAGTTTTCTAGTCGTGATAAGTGTCCGAGGGTGAGTTGGAGCAATAATCGCATACTCCAAATGGATTAGATCGTGACCCGAAAGAAAGGGAGCTTCAGATTGCCCGTAGGTAAGTACTTTGGTCAACTGATCTACAGCGAAAATGTCCAGCCAGGTGTCCGAGGAAGAAGTGTGATGCGTCGGAGTTAGAGGTACTAGGTGCAAATTGTGACTGAACAGAAAGTCTTTCAAGTGTGATGAGTCGTGTGTCGATAGTTGTAAGTCAGCATTGAGGTCCCCAGTGATTAGAATGTGCTTATAAGTAGGTATGAGCCGCAGAAGGTCATTTTCGAAGTCGATTATGTACCCAATTTTAGGTGGACGGTAAACTGAGGCGAGCAGAAGAGGGTGAGAGTTGTCAGCAGTAATCTCGATAATGAGATATTCTGGTTTGGCACAGTACATGTCAGGTGATGATGACAGTAGTCGAGCACGGAGACTGCAGTGCACGAAGATGCCAACACCACCCCCCCTAATGCCGCCCCTGTCTCGCCTTATGAGATTGTAACCAGAAAGTGACACTGCGTCGTCCGATATGCGGTCATGCAGCCAAGTTTCCGATATAGCTATGACATGAAAGAAATTTTTCGTAAAAAAGTCCCGAAACTCGTCTATATGTGCAAGCAGCGACTGCGCGTTCAGGTGGCAAATTTTAAGATACTGTTTCTTACGAGATTCAGATAAGGATAGAGACGGTGCTGATGAAGACGATGCCTCGCCTCCCGAGAGAGATTCAATAGAAGAAGAGGAAGAAGCAAGCCTTCCAGTCGAAGTCGAGGCAAGACCCCTTGGATGTATAGGGTCAGGGAACGCCCATCATGAAGAGCGTTGCGTGGAAGTCGAAGCAGTGGGAGTCGCAGTTGCTGCAACGCTAGCGTCGCCGGTGGCTCTATTTAGATCGCCTTCTGTACGAATGATAATCGCCTCGGAGCCCGAGTCTTTTTTAATTCGTATGAGTCCGTCTCGAACCCATACGAATTTGTAACCGTGGCGTTTGGCAGAGGATTTTGCCGACCTGAGGAGCCTGGCAACATCTGGCGGCAGATATTCGTTCACGTAGATGCGCGACTGTGGTAGCGAGTCGGATACGTAGATAACCGAGTTATCGGGAATTGACGATTTTATTGTTTAAATAATTAAATAATTAACGTAAAAATATCCTTCGATTTCCCCGTTCGATTCCTTTGTTCAAGAATAGCGGAACCAGCCTCGTTCGCCGTCCGGGTGCGCGGTTAATCGTACATTTATTCTATTTCATTGTTGTAAGAATAATTATTAATTGATTCGTTGTTTAAATTATAAGATTATAATAAAAGTAAGTCGAAATTCCTCGGTAAAATAATCGAGAAGCAAGGCGACCACGTGCCGGCATCGAGCACGTAGCCGGCGGTTAATTCGTCCGGACGTTCAGATAAACACCGGAGACAAAGGAGATTCCGACTTTGCATTGGTTTCGTATAGCTAACGGAAAATTTCTGATATTCGTTATTTTAAATTGAATAAACTCAAATTACTTGTCTTCTGTAAAAACGTGCACCGAAGGAACTTTGATCATTTCTTTTCCCCCCTCAACCCACTACTCCTTGCGACTGCGTGAACGGTGAACACGTGAGCCCTTTTTCGCGGAGAGGATTCTCGCGGATTAATAAATAAAATAATTTGTTGAAGCGGTTATTTCGCGGGGAGTGCATCCGGCACCTCCCCGGAATTATTTCGGAAATAACGTTGCAGTGTGAACTCGGAAAACCTGTGCCCTTGCATACGATTTTTGTCTCACCTCTCGCGTGAGCTCTGATCGTTGCCTTATGAATCACTTTCCCGAAAAATAAAAAGCTATCCTACCTTTTCTTTGCTGAAGATCGCTCGATCGCGTCGTTCCAACCTCTTTTTCCTTCCCGACGCCATTCGCCTCGTTACTTTTCCTCGCTAGTAATAAATATTCGAGTCTTTCTAAGCGACGCTCAAATTTCTCCTCTCGTTCACGTTCGCGCTCTCGCTCCCTCGATGAACTCTTCTTGTGCTTCGGCATCTTGAAAAAATACTTTTTAAAATGGACAAAACAAATTTTCCGTGTGGCTTGCCCGGCACCAAGAAATGTAATGAAGACCGGGGAGTAGGCGCAGGAAGAGCCCTCGACAGGGTTTTTTTTTCAACTCTAAACATTGGTGGTGACGCCTGGCGGCGAGAAGTGGTACTACGTATTTAATCTGTAATCTCGAAGAACGAGGCGAGAAGTATAATTACGCATTATTAACTAAAGCTTACAAGATACCGCATAGTAAACAAAAATTGTGGAATCAACGCCTATTTATAGTGTAGTTGAGAAGCATTTATATCGCCTTCAGAGGCAGTTGAACGAGTTTTACTTTACTTACACCTTTATGATACTCCTTCGCAGAAACGTCGATTATATACAAACGATACAATATAAAACTTATACTAAGAATTAACAGACTACCTTAACTTCGGCGCTCAGGTCGGAGCTATTACGCGTATAATATTTTCGCATGCTCTTCCGATGGTACGTACCTATACATTTGTTATTAATTCGTGGGTTTATTAGTTCATATGCATTGGCACCAACCTTTTGATTAATTATGTAGGGTCCTTCGTAAAGATGGAAGATTTTTTGGAAACCTTGTCAATACTACTAGATTGGTGCGGAACTCGCAGAAGCACCTCGTCATTTACATTAAAATCTACCTGAGATTGTCTATTTACTCGTTTTGATCGACGCTCATATTCGCTATTCATACGGCCAAGGGCAAGCGTGATCATCGCTTTATGGTCTAGTGTTTTGTCTTCTGGAAATCGAATTAATTTATGGATTTCATCCCTTACCGGCTTCCCATAATGTAGTTCATAGGGACAAAAGCCGGTACTACCATACTCTGCTAATAAGAGGAGTTCGCGAACTGATACACTCCGATTTTTATGAAACTTTGCATAAATAATTATTAGACCTATGTAAAGAGATATCTGTAATTCGTTCGTGCCCGTTTTTTACTTTGAGGAAGATATTGCTATGTCTAGTGGCGTAATAACGTTTAAAGCGGTCTTTTTTCGGTCAGGCCTTCCGACCTTTACCGGGGATAGACCTAAGGAACGTTGATTAGTTATGGCAGGGTGAGTAAGGAAATGCAAGAGTAAAGGCTGAAGTGGTATATTATCATTCAAGTGTTATAACCTCAGGTACGCCTATCTCTTCGATAACCACGGTTGGTTCAGGAGGTGGTGGAGGAGGTTCAAACGTATAAATATAAGTACTAACGTCGTTTCTAAATATGACCTGGTTAGGCTCCTCAATCACCTCCGTAGGTACAAAATCTAAAACTAGTGGGTTTTCTAGTAACAGTGGTTATTCCGGATAGATGAAAAGTTGATTATATTCCGGTCCACGCTGGAATCGTTGACGAACTTCAACTCGTAAGAGTGCACGGCGCCGGTTCTCTCAAACTCGTCGTCCAGCTCGTCGTCCCCTCTTTCTAATCCCGTTTACCATCTACGAATGGATGATTCAAATTAAATTTTATCTTCAATTTCTTCGTTATTTTTCCCTGAGCTCAATAGATTAGCTTACCCTTTGCAAATAGGCGGCTTCAGGAACAAACCTAGCGCCAACCCAAGAAAGTATAGCCAACGCTGACAATAGGGCTAGCGTATGGCCCAGTATTGGGGAACCAATCATTGGCAGCCGACGTTCAACCTGATCTCGGCCCAATGTTATAACCATTATTTAACCAATGTTTAAATTGAGTATCGGCATGCAACCATTTTCCGATTTTTGGCCAGTATTGACTGGTTAACGGCGGGCGACAGATGGCTACCAATATTTGCGCCAAACTTGGGCCAATATTGTTCGTAGCTATACTTAACCCATCTTGATTACATCAGAATATATAAAACAAAAATATAATTGACAATGTTGGATTCATTATCAAATTTGTTCACTGGCACCAAACGTTGGCAAACTACGTTTGGGCCAACTCTTACGATGTATTCATTGTCAGTACTCGGCCAACGTTGGGTGTTTCATACTGGGCCATTCTTCCAAACCAATAACACGCTAATAGTGTGCCAATTCTTTAACCGAATACAGGACCGGTATTGAGCCGATTAAACGCCAATACTGAGCCGAGATTGTCACGGTGCTAACGCCAATGATCGTGCTAATATTTTAATAATAAAAAAAAAAATATAATAAAAAATCAAATTTAGACAAATTTATTCGTCTGCCATCAGATAGATTTAATACATTTAATAATTTTTTTTAATAATACATTAATGCATAAAATAGAACATAACATAAAATAGAGCATACATAACAGAAAATAGAACAAAACATAAAATATAACATAGAAAATTAAATGTGTTCCGCATTGGAATTATCACGGGTACGTCGTCCTCCCTCGCGGTCTCCGGCACCCGCTAACCAACGGCTCACTTTTTGCTTTATTGCCAGCGGTTCCGTGGTGTTAGCGTACTTTTTTTCTATAAGTTCTGAAATAGAAAAAATTGTCAGGAGATCTCTATCACGCAAATGGGAATTTCAGAATATTTAACATATATACCTTTTAAACATTTGAATGTTTCCGTTTCGCTAAAATTTAATTTATTTTCGCGGTGCTTTGTCTTGCGGCTGCATCCGCTGTATTTCAGCTGTACATTCTTTGTCATTATGGCTGCAATCATATTCGAGATATCTTTTGCATAAGATTTTGAACCGACGATAAGAGAATTGAAGAACTTTTTCTGCAAATAAACGATAGGTGAGTAATAACTCAAATATAGCAGGTACAACTATGAAATATTCTTATTTATTATTCTACTTGCCAAAGCGATCCTTTTTTCTTCCACTTTTATTCCCTCGTCGAATTTTATAAAATCATCGAGGCACGATATCGGTAAGGCGTGTCTAATTTGATCGCGTATCTCATTTGGTTCGTCCGCATCGAGAGACGTACCAACAATTTGATTTTTAATTTCCATAATTTTTTTATCAAAATCATATAGAATACTTCTCTTCGCGCCTTCAATTCTTCTATTCAATTCTTCAAATTTAGTATCAATAACCCAAGTAGGAATTGCCAGATCTGACAACAGGCCCAAGTCTTGGCCAATATATGTTTATTGATAATTGGCCGAGCGTAGCTTGCCTATATCCGGGCCATGATTGGGTTAGTATTACTCGCCATTATTGTTTATTTTTGTACAATTGCCATTATCTGACCGGCATTCGGCCGATGTATTACTGCCAATGATCGGCCAAATATGAACTGTTAACTGTGGGCCACCATCGGCTGCCAATTATTCAGGGACCATCTGACAACCTCCCCTTGTAAGAGCCGGATCATAACTTGGGCCCAGCACTGGTTAGCAGTCCTGGCCAATGAATGAAAACAATACTGGCCCGTGATTAGAGTTAGTATTGGCCCATTATTGAATACAATATTGGCCCAATAATGAATGCAATATTGGCCCAATAATGAATGCAATCTTGGCCCGATAATGAATGCAATATTGGTCCATTAAAAAAATAGTATAGATCCAGTAATTGTCTCCCAAATCTGCCAATTTTAAATTCATTCTTAAAATACATACTTAACCTTAATACAGTAGAACCTTGATTATCCGAATTAATAGCGTTCATGAAAATCGGATAATCGAACAACTAACGTTATAATTAAATTTCACATAAAAAATTAGGATTTTTTATATATTACCCGATTAATACAACTGTTTTAATCATCTTTGTTCTCCCAATCTTTCTATCCTGCTAAATTGCATATTTGTTTTAATATTATTAATTCCGCGGGAATACTTTCTTGTTGTGCTTCATACTCTCTGAAAATCATTTCTGCTGCTGCGATTAGTTGACCGATGTCCGGATAATCGAACGTTCGGATAATCAAACGTTCGAATAATCGATGTTCGGATAATCGAGGTTCTACTGTATAATCATATTTTGATCAAATTTCATTCGGTTATTCTAATAATCAAACTCATTTTTATATTATTGGTCTTTATGACTTTTGTTTATTTAAATATAATAATAAATTGAGACTCGAGTAAAAAACTTCAATTTGGTCTTCCTTTAAGTGATTTTGCTGCGTTTTGGGGAGAGAGTTTCATTGGCAGGTTTAAGACTCTTGTAAAATCTAGGAGAAAACCTTTGACGCAAATAGTAAATCGTTTGGAAGAACTCGAATCTAGTGACAGACTTAAAATTAAAAAAAAATACGATATATGCGCATGTAAAATTAACAAAATAGAAAGAAATATTTTCACCGATCAAGGAGAAGAGCTTACGTACATTGAAAGCGTAGGAATAAAAGAAGCTACATTCAAGAATAAACATCCAGACAATATTGCACAATTGAACGATGGAACAATTTTCAAAATCAAGGAAATATTTGCCAAATATAATCGCAGGGGGAAGGAAAATTTCAAATTAAACGATTTGTATTTATTGGGTTACGAAGCGGAAAATCCGGACAAAGTATTTTGCTATCCAACTGCATCATCAGACTTGGGCATTTTTAGTATTCAAAATTTTTTAAACCGTGAAAACCTTATTTCTGCAAATCAGATAAAGCAAAAATGTGTTTTTCTTCGCGACCAAAACCAGTGTTACGTGATTCCTTTACTACATAGGTGAATAGTTTGAAACATGATTTATTTCAACCTCTCTGTCTCTCTCTCTCTCTCTCTATATATATATATATATATATATATATATATATATATATCATATATATATGATATATATATCATATGTATGTATCAGAATCGTGCTACATGCGTTTCGAGCGATCTTTGGGCTACCGTTGTTCGGCTTATTCACGGTATGCCTACGTACGTAATTTTCATAAGAACAAGCGCTCTTGTTTTAGCTTTGTCCGGCCGATTTTCAGTACTCTGACGTACATAATTTCCGATGAATTCTTTACGCTCGTTACTCTCCCAATTTCTTGGTCGCGATCGGCTATTGTTTTTCGCGGCTCCTCCGGCGAGCGCGCCGTCGATTTTTGCTTAGATACAGCTCGGCTCTCGAGGAGTGACCTGTGATATAACAATTTTGAAATGTGTGATACCAAGTCTCAATCCGCGATGGATAAAAATTACCGGTACGCAATTGTGTGGTTTGAGACCGAAAAAATGACGGAACTTGTGCCGCTATCGTGGGTGTTCAATAAAGAAGGACAAGATTTTTCATTTTATCCACCGCCGAAAGATTACAAACACATGGATGAGTGGTTGAATTCATGTGCCGAGCCTAAGGCCAATTGGGAATCTTTCGTCGCAGAAATACTTTCGAGAACAAGTAAGTACATTTTTATATCTATTTTGGTAATAATTTAGATCATGGGGGATCTAAATAATTACCAATATTTCTGTCACACGAGGTCTCTCTCCCCTTCGGAAAGAGTACAAAACAAAACTTTTAGAGAGAGTTTTGTAAAAGAATTCCGTAGGTCAGCGAATAGAGACTTGAGGAAAAAAAGACAACGATCACATGGACGATCCATTATTTCATTCGCGATACTATTATTTTTACTTTGTAGTTGCATTTTGTTATCATCAAATAAAATATTATGCTGTATTTATTTGTTATATACTCGACAGAATCTTTGGAAAAGGGAAAGCAACGTTTGGAACGTTCGTATAGATCAAAAAACATTGAGAGCACCGACGTTGAAGCTTCGTCTTACGAAATAGAGGAAGTAAACGGACCCCTTGTACTCTCAGAAAAATTAAAGAAACGAAGCTTAAAAGATGTTCCATCGATGGTTTCTTTGAAGCGTCAATTTACGAAGGAGAACGCTACATGCGGTAAATTTCAATATTTTCTATTTTATATATATATAATAAATTACTTTATGTAAATTACAGACGCAGTAATTTTTTTTATAGGTATCACAGAGGAATATTTAAATGAGAAGTTAAGAAAACTTGAAAATTCTATAAATTCAAATATCGAAAATGCAAAGCGAAGTCTGCTGTACGATATGGAAAAAAAGACAAATGAAATAAAAAATGCTCTGATCGCGAGCATTAATCAGGGAAACGTTCCGATAGTAAATTGCTCAGAGGCTCGGGCTGGGGTTGGTGTTGCCTTACCAATAAAAAACCTGGACGACTTTGTTACCTTTGATGAAATTTTAAAACAGGACGAAGATAGAAAAAAGGCCTTGGTAATGTTAGAGCATTATTTCATTTAAGCACGTAATCGAATATTTTTTTATTTTCAGTTCATTACATTAATTCTATTTACAGATGTCTCTTTATCGAGTTCTGGTGTGCGGAGAATCCGAAGTGAGGGATTGTATAGCTAAAATAATGTCTGCAACCATTACGAAAATGGTTCAGACACATTATTCCGGAACCGGACGCATAGTAAAGAATGCCGGAAAAAAAAATTTTAGTGCGACGGCGACGTTTGGCTGCCTTCGGGGTACTTTTAATTTTCAATCTTAAGTATTATATACCGAGCATTGTGATTGAGTTTTGTGAATTTTCTCATTTTTTTTTGCAGATACGCTTGTCGAGAAGTTTAGGAACGACAAAGATATTAAACGCTTGGAAGGGAAAGTGGGGAGATAGTTGTCCGGGGCTGGCGATCGAGATGGCGGTCGAGCAACCCGAAAAAGAGGCGACGATGACGATGAATAGTTTCTATTCGACGCACAGTGGGTAAAATTCTTCCGAATAGAATTTATGATTTTTTTTATCGTTATTTAACTTTTTCTATATATGGTTATAGTTTTTGAAGGTAAAATCAATGCATATCAATAGTAATAGTAACAAAAATAATAATAATTATAGTGATTATGACAAAATGATAGAAATCAAAGGGTCGAGATAAGACAAGAATAAGATAATAACAATATATTTAGGTTCAATACAAGTATTTATTGCATCAATAAAAGAAACTAAAGGAGATATCCTGGTAATTATTTAAAATTTCCGGTAAATACTTACTTCAATAAGGTATACAGCTCGATTGTCGTTGTTTTCCGTAATAATTCTTTAATAAATTGAAAGAATATACATTGATGCACTAATCTGAAGAAAAATGTCTTGCTCCAACCTGGCTCTGCCGGTTTTATGAACATTTTCAATAAGCTTGTCACAAAAACGACAGGGGCAGGTTGGGGCAGGAAATTTTTTTTCAGATTAGTGCATCAATGTATATTCTTTCAATTTATTAAAGAATTATTACGGAAAACAACGACAATCGAGCTGTATACCTTATTGAAGTATTTACCGGAAATTTTAAATAATTACCAGGATATCTCCTTTAGTTTCTTTTATTGATGCAATAAATACTTGTATTGAACCTAAATATATTGTTATTATCTTATTCTTGTCTTATCTCGTCCCTTTGATTTCTATCATTTTGTCATAATCACTATAATTATTATTATTTCTGTTACTATTACTATTGATATGCATTGATTTTACCTACAAAAACTATAAACATATATATAAAAAGTTAAATAATGATAAAAAAATCATAAATTCTATTCGGAAGAATTTTGTCGGCCTAGAACTTCAAATTGCCCACTGTGCAACGTTACTTTATTTATTTTTGTATCGTTTAATTAATAAAAACTATGGATTCTCTTTTATTCGTTCGTTTATTCCATTATGTTTTAATTATTTTTTATTTCCACTTTCATTGCATTACAATATATTGTATAGTTGGTTCAAAGACTTTTCAGTCATGTATTTACTTTTTCAAGTTTAGCATCAACCCTTTCTATTTAGTTAGCGTTAAGATGTTTGTTTGATAAGTGTAGTTTGTTATTCGAGTCTTAATTTATTATTAAATTTAAATAAACCAAAGTCATAAAGATCAATAATATAAAAATGAGTTTGATTATTAAAATAACCGAATTAAATTTGATCAAGATATGATTATATTTAGATTAATTATGTAATTTAAGAATGAATTTAAAATTGGCAGATGAGGGAGACAATTACTGGATCTATACTATTTTTTTAATGGGCCAATATTGCATTCATTATTGGGCCAATATTGCATTCACTAATGGGCCAATACTAACTCTAATCACGGGCCAGTATTGTTTTCATTCATTGGCCAGGACTGCTAACCAGTGCTGGGCCCAAGTTATCATCCGGCTCTTAACCACGTCTGGGCCAGTCGTGGTTGCTATTATCGAGCCATTACTGGGAGAATGGCCACCGACGGTGGCCCAATACTGGGCCGGTTGTACTTTCCTACATGGGATGTCGCATGAGTTTTTCTGTAATGGTTATGAACCGTCTATAACAACTATAATTTAAAAAAATATTAGTACCGGTAAGGGTAGGATCGAGATCTGGCACTGATAAATTTTGATTTAGAATGTTTGAAATTTCGCTCTCCGTTAGATTCGTTGGCGTGATCTCGTCTCCATTATGTTCAATTTCCGTAGAGGATGTTTGGCTCGCGTCTCTTAATACCCTTTGTAACCTTCGCAAACCTTGTTTGTAATCCCCTAAGAAAATAAAAATTCGAGTCAAAGAATTTTTCGATTGTAGGCATCCGAATAATACAAACCTATTAATTTACATATGTATATTTTTAGGCACGACCGCAGGGAGTTCCTTATGCTCTCGATCGAGCAAAAAGTGTAACGGACGATTATCTCCGAAACTATTCGAGATATCCAAAAATCCTTTTGGATCTTTACGTTTCATAACAAGATCTAAATGTATGTATGTGTGTGTGTGTGTGTGTGTGTGTGTGTGTGTGTGTGTGTGTGTGTGTGTGTGTATGTGTGTATCCACTCTAGCGTCTAAACGGCTGAACGGATCGAAGTAAAATTTACACGGAAAATCCAGTTACACCCGACGAGGATCCACTAACAATTTCGATTCGATCCGATTTCCGGTTTCAAAATGGCGGGCATTTTAAAAATTAAAAAATTCATAAAAATTATGTTATAAGAGCAAAACAATTAAAACTTTGCACAAATATGTAAGGTAGTGACAACTAATAACATGAATTTTTTCAAAATTTTTCAGCGAAACAGTACAAAATGGCGGACTAGTAAAAATTTGTATCTACTCTAGCGCCTAAACGGCTGAACGGATAAGGCTGACATTTATACGAAAAATCCAGTTCTTCCAAACATAGATCCACTAACAATTTCGAATTGATTCAACTTCCGGTTTCAAAATGGCGGTCATTTTAAACATTAAAAAATTCATAAAAAATTCTCTATAATAGGCAAACAATTCAAACTTTGCAAAAGTATGTAAAATAGTGATAACTAATAACGTAATTTTTTTCAAAATTTTTCAGGGAAGCAATACAACCAGAACGAAAAAACATTTTTTTTTTTTATGACCAGAAACGAGTTTTAATGTAATCGGTATTTTTAAAAAAATTATCCCGACGGCCAGATAGCGATAGTCAAACGGCCGCAATCAGCTATCCTGTACTCTCATAAGAACAGGGATAGGCGAGCGCAGCGAGCCGACTTCCTGTACGAATCATTACCGCGGTCGTGCCTAATACGAAACAGCAAGGCTGTTTCGTTCGGGGGCCCCAGCCCCCCTATAGCTGGTTCTACTTACGGGCTTCTTTTAAAAACCGCTGGACGGGATATTGGTGCCAACCATCACCGGGCGCATATTGTCCCTTTACCAATTTATTAATTCTTCGGTACTCTTTTTTCCCAGGATAATAGCACCGAACCTCGTCGTTCATAAATGAGATCCATTTCCGCGGTACCAAATCGATCAACGATGAATCGTCGTCACCGTTTTCCGCAAATTCTATGACTAAATATAATGTAGTTTCTTTAAGTTCACTCATTTTTTATAAATAAAAAATCACAATTGATCAATTATAATTGAAATATATTCTATTCTCTTCTAATCCGACGCGACGCTTACCGATTCTCGATGAACAGTGGACATACGATGCGATGAAGAAGGTCAACGACTTCCTCCGCCCCCCAGAAAAAACTCCGTTTCTTGTTTATCGTCGGCTACATCAAAGATTTCCAGACATGCGATTGGTCGAGCGAATAGGACGAATATTATTAAAACGATTAAAGGAAAGAACTGAAAAATTACATAATGTTTAAACATCAACGATTATCAATGCATCGAATACCTCGTAAACATGAATAATAATTTTATAAAAATCACAATTTTCAATAAACTCACGGAAAACAATAAAATGACGGCGCCTCTCCGCAGCGGCTCAGCTCTTCCCACTTCGTACTTTTTGCGATGCTTTTTTCTCGGTAACGCGTATGATCTATCCTGTGTTCAAATTCATTTCAACATCATTTAATTAGTCATGTTTCGCCGTTACTAAAAATACCAAAATTTAATATTATCAAATCTATGCCACTCGATTCAATGCACCTACTCTATCTGGAAACGACAAAAATGTTATTGGAGAAATGGATTTTAAGAAAAAGTCCCCAAAGGTTAACAACATCACAATTAAAAATTTTCAAAACAGCGTTGAGTTCGTTGCAGTCGGCGATTCCAAATGAATTCCAAAGAAAAAAATTCGACATTGAGGAAATGCCACGATGGAAAGCGACCCAGTTTCGTTTTTTCTTACTTTATTGTGGGGTTTTCGTTATGCAAAAGATACTACCGACTAATTATTACAAACACTTCGTATTATTAGTCGTATCGAGCCGTATTTTATGCAGCACTGAGATGGCGGTTGTCGGAGCGGATTACGCAAACGAATGCTTGCGAAGATTCGTCTATCTCATGCCATCCTTGTACGGGAATGATTCGCAAGTGCTTAATATACATCATTTAATTCATTTGGCAGATGATGTTAAACATTTTAAATTACCGTTGACGGATATTTCGGCGTTCTGGGCGGAAAATTACTTAGATAAATTTAAAAAACTCGTCAAATCACCCAAAAACCCATTGGCACAAGTAGTGAATCGTCTGGCAGAACTCGATGCAATTTCAAACAGAAATATTAAATTATTAAAAAGTGTAAATAATATAATAAAAAATGGCGATACAATTCAACAGTTGCGTATTCGAGGCGCTACGATCAAATCAAAATATCCGGACAATATTATACAATTGAAAAATTTTGAAATAATGATCGTCAATAGCATCTTAATCAAAGATAAAGAAGATTCGACAGAAACAGACAACATTCGTAGCATTTATCTCGAAGGATGCCTGACCAAAACGGAAAATATTTTTACGGAGCCAGCTAATTCAAAAACGTTGGGACTTTTTCTTATCAAAGAATTCTTCGCCGATACATTTAGTGTATCTTTGGAAGAAGTTTTGAATAAATGCACTGGAATGGAAATTGACGGTGCTTATTATGTGGCCACGTTTTTGCACCTTTAGGTAATTTTAAAGAAGAAATTAAACAAGTCAAATGAAAAATTCTAAAATAGGAAATTATATGAAAAATTTGAACACAGGATAGATCATACGCGTTACCGAGAAAAAAGCATCGCAAAAAGTACGAAGTGGGAAGAGCTGAGCCGCTGCGGAGAGGCGCCGTCATTTTATTGTTTTCCGTGAGTTTATTGAAAATTGTGATTTTTATAAAATTATTATTCATGTTTACGAGGTATTCGATGCATTGATAATCGTTGATGTTTAAACATTATGTAATTTTTCAGTTCTTTCCTTTAATCGTTTTAATAATATTCGTCCTATTCGCTCGACCAATCGCATGTCTGGAAATCTTTGATGTAGCCGACGATAAACAAGAAACGGAGTTTTTTCTGGGGGGCGGAGGAAGTCGTTGACCTTCTTCATCGCATCGTATGTCCACTGTTCATCGAGAATCGGTAAGCGTCGCGTCGGATTAGAAGAGAATAGAATATATTTCAATTATAATTGATCAATTGTGATTTTTTATTTATAAAAAATGAGTGAACTTAAAGAAACTACATTATATTTAGTCATAGAATTTGCGGAAAACGGTGACGACGATTCATCGTTGATCGATTTGGTACCGCGGAAATGGATCTCATTTATGAACGACGAGGTTCGGTGCTATTATCCTGGGAAAAAAGAGTACCGAAGAATTAATAAATTGGTAAAGGGACAATATGCGCCCGGTGATGGTTGGCACCAATATCCCGTCCAGCAATTTTTAAAAGAAGCCCGTAAGTAGAAAAATATACATATGTAAATGAATAGGTTTGTATTATTCGGATGCCTACAATCGAAAAATTGTTTGACTCGAATTTTTATTTTCTTAGGGGATTACAAACAAGGTTTGCGAAAGTTACGAGGGTATTAAGAGACGCGAGCCAAACATCCTCTACGGAAATTGAACATAATGGAGACGAGATCACGCCAACAAATCTAACGGAGAGCGAAATTTCAAACATTCTAAATCAAAATTTATCAATGCCAGATCTCGATCCTACCCTTACCGGTACTAATATTTTTTTAAATTATAGTTGTTATAGACGGTTCATAACCATTACAGAAAAACTCATGCGACATATTGATACTAAATTTGAAGAATTGAATAGAAGAATTGAAGGCGCGAAGAGAAGTATTCTATATGATTTTGATAAAAAAATTATGGAAATTAAAAATCAAATTGTTGTTACGTCTCTCGATGCGGACGAACCAAATGAGATACGCGATCAAATTAGACACGCCTTACCGATATCGTGCCTCGATGATTTTATAAAATTCGACGAGGGAATAAAAGTGGAAGAAAAAAGGATCGCTTTGGCAAGTAGAATAATAAATAAGAATATTTCATAGTTGTACCTGCTATATTTGAGTTATTACTCACCTATCGTTTATTTGCAGAAAAAGTTCTTCAATTCTCTTATCGTCGGTTCAAAATCTTATGCAAAAGATATCTCGAATATGATTGCAGCCATAATGACAAAGAATGTACAGCTGAAATACAGCGGATGCGGCCGCAAGACAAAGCACCGCGAAAATAAATTAAATTTTAGCGAAACGGAAACATTCAAATGTTTAAAAGGTATATATGTTAAATATTCTGAAATTCCCATTCGCGTGATAGAGATCTCCTGACAATTTTTTCTATTTCAGAACTTATAGAAAAAAAGTACGCTAACACCACGGAACCGCTGGCAATAAAGCAAAAAGTGAGCCGTTGGTTAGCGGGTGCCGGAGACCGCGAGGGAGGACGACGTACCCGTGATAATTCCAATGCGGAACACATTTAATTTTCTATGTTATATTTTATGTTTTGTTCTATTTTCTGTTATGTATGCTCTATTTTATGTTATGTTCTATTTTATGCATTAATGCATTATTAAAAAAAATTATTAAATGTATTAAATCTATCTGATGGCAGACGAATAAATTTGTCTAAATTTGATTTTTTATTATATTTTTTTTTTTATTATTAAAATATTAGCACGATCATTGGCGTTAGCACCGTGACAATCTCGGCTCAGTATTGGCGTTTAATCGGCTCAATTCCGGTCCCATATTCGGTTGTAGAAGTGGCCCAATATTGGTGGGCTATTGGATTAGAAAAATGGCCCAGTATCAAACACCCAACGTTGGCACAGTATTGGCGTTTAATCGGCTCAACTCCGGTCTCGTAGTCGGTTATAGAATTGGCCCAGTATTAGCGTGTTATTGGGTTGGGAAATGGCCCAGTATCCAACACCCAATGTTGGCCCTGTGCTGAGTATCAATCGTAGGTCCCAGCTTATCATTCCAACGTTCAACCGACGGTCGCCCAACATTGGGAGTGGCCTCTGGCCAATCGTCGATCATAGTTGGCACAATACTGGGCCAATATCGGGCCAGTTGTCAATTTTTTCTTGGGGAAATGTACTAAAGCAAAAGATCTCTCTTAATTCAAAAATAAATTCTATAAAAGATATTGATCAAGAAATACAAAAAATCACTAATAATATTCAATATGCATTGGTTCAGGCAGTACCTAAGAAAGCTTTAAAGAATACTCAAGCTGAAATTCCAAATAACTTAAAGATATTAATTAAAAATAGCCAGGTTACAAAGTTTAAAAGATAGAATGAATGGGGAAACAAGGGAGATAAGGAGAGCTTTGAACGAAGTAAGAAATAAAGAGTGGGAAGAGAAATTGACAAGGCTCAAACCTCATGATCAGTCTCTATGGAGAATGACAAAGACATTTAAAAAATAATACAATCCAATACCTATCTTAATATCAAATAGTAGAGAGGCTGTAACAGATGAAGAAAAGGCAGAACTTCTAGCCACCCAATTTGAGAATATTCACAATATTGATACACAAAGCAACACTGCTGAACATAACAGAATTGATGAATGGGTAACAGAGGAAATGATTAAGGTAACTAATGAAAATTGGTTTAAATATTCCACCACACCTAAAGAGGTACATAAAATTATTCAAGCCACACCAGCGACGAAAGCACCTGGTACAAAAGGCATACAAAATATAGCACACCTAAAAACCTTCCAATGAAAGCAATTATACAACTAATGTATATCATAAATGCTGCAATTAGACTATCTCATCTCCCATCAAGTTGGAAGATAGGACTTATTATACCTATACATAAAACTGGAAAAAAATCGACAGAAGTAAGCAGTTACAGATCTATGTATAAGTCTTGAAAAGAAAAAACTTACTGCGTCTATTTTTTCGACGTTTCTTTCTATTTTTTTTCAGGAGCAAGTCTTCTAATCTCCTCAGTCGCTCATTCAAATCACTCTCCCTATTTTCACCGTCCGAAGATCTGCTTCTACCATGTTTATTACTCATAATTCCTCTTGAGTTAAATCAATCGATGTGATTCACCCGCACAAAAAAAAGGAATGAGATGACGCGCGGTAGGATGCATGCAGCCAACGTCAGAGATATTTTTCCTTTTTTTTATATAAATAAACTTTAAAATATGTGGTGTCACCTGCGTGAAGAGGGGGTACTGCATTTGATCTTGAGGAAGAGGCGCGAAATACAATTATTAATTCTTGTGAATATATTATATCTAGAATCCTTTGGATCATCTTTAATAAATCACTTACCTCCGATACTTTTCCTACCTTACGGAAGCAATGCTTAATTACGCCAATATTTAAGAGCGGTGATTCCTCGCAAATCGAGAACTATAGGCCGATTAGTATACAGAGTGTATTTCCAAAAATTGTTGAGGCTATCATTGCTCAGAAACTATCTTTTCTTTGCAAAAACGTTATTATAGACCAACAACATGGTTTCTGTTCAGACAAGTCTACCAGCACCGACCTCTTGCTTTACCATCATTACCTGTCTAATGCGTTGGAAAAGAGAATTGAAGTTGATGCTGTGTACACTGATTTAAAAAGGGCGTTTGATTCAGTCTGTCACTCCATTCTTTTTTGTAAACTTGAAAGTTTAGGGATATCCGGTAAATTTCTTATATGGCTGAGAAGTTTTATCACTGGGAGATCTCAATTTATTAAATTTAATAATGCCTTATCTTCAATTATAAACGTTCTTTCTGGTGTTTCTCAAGGATCTCACATTGGGCCCTTGCTTTTTAATCTTTTTATAAATGGCATTGTCGATTGCTTTCACTACTGTTCTTTTCTCCTGTTTGCTGATGACCTAAAGTTATAACATACTATTGATGGGCCTCTCAGTCCTATACTTATCCAGCGTGATCTTAATAATCTACAGATCTGGTGCGAGCGAAACAAGCTTTCCCTTAATATTGCCAAATGCTCTGTAATTCGCTTCTCCCGTCATAAAAAGTCATTATTTTTTAATTATACCTTAAATAATGAAATTATTTGTTCTGTTGGTAGCGCTAGAGATTTAGGTGTTACGTTTTCTTCGGATCTTATTTTCTCCAAGCATATTACTAATATCTGCAGGGTCGCGTATAGAACACTGGGCTTCATCCACACAGCATCTCGATTTTTTACTAATGTGAACACACTTAGATTACTGTATTGTTCACCAGTTCGTCCACATCTTGAGTATTGTGCGATTGTATGGTCACCTTATCATCGTTATCTATGTAATGAATTGGAGAGCGTGCAGCATAAGTTTTTACGTCTGGCCTCTTACAAACTTGGCTCTCCGATGTCAATTTATGAACATAATTACCAACCTATTTTATCTCGTCTAAATCTCATGACGTTAGAACGACGTCGTCTATTGTTTGACTTACTTTTTGCGAATAAGGTTTTTTGCGCTTCCATTACTTGCAGTCAGATTGTTTCCTGCTTTGGCTTTGCTATCGTTCCTCTTTCGTTGCGTCACCATAAATTGTTATGCACTGAACGGCACAGCACTCTATATGGTCAATTTAATTGTTTTAATAGGATTTTTGTAAATGTAAACGAACTGACTAGTACTCTCGACTTTTTTTGTTCACACTCTATATTTAAGCGTAAGGTTGTAATATATCTGAATCATTGTGACTCCTTGTAATTACTTGTCTATTGTTCTTTATTGTTATTATTTTTATATTCTTGTTATATTTGCTTAAGGATTTCTCTACCCGTTTAATAATAAATAATTGTTCAATCAATAAATAAATAAAGATGGATGATGTTTAAATAATATATTCGATGACGTGAGTTCTTATAATTAAAGGAAGTGAGATAGGATATGAGATGGAATCGGCCGGACTGGTTATTTGAATAAACATAAGCGTTGGTTATACTGAAAATCAACAAAAGCACTTTATTCAGAAGTAATGAAATGAGTTTACGTTAAAGAATATCGGCAGTAAAAAACCCCAATTCAAAGTGGGGAAAAAGCCATGATATTCTGGTGCGTCGCACAAGACGCATAAATGTTAACTTTCATAAATAGCTAGCAATAAAAGCAAGGGACATTGCTATGCACTCGAGAGCACGTTCTAAATAGCTCCAACGGTCAAGGATTCACATCTGCGTCACAGATGTGGGTCCTATCGCACTTCAAAAACGGGAATTCAACTAGAAAGTTAAAGAATGTAAAAACCCACGTCCGAATTGTGGACGTGGGCCCTTTCAAGAATTATTGTTCGTTAAGCCGTCGGAGCCCTCATTTAGAAGAAAAGGTAATTCAAATAAGAGCTTCGACGGTCTTTAAACATGTTAACATAGAAAACCTTTTTTGGAATGTCGAACGGGTAATTCATGACCCTTTATGGCAGGCATCTTTACGCTAGCCGCCCGTGATGCTAGCCAGACCTGCCATAAAGTTCGTGGAAAAACCTGACCGTCATGGAGACGTGCATCAAGATTGCATCGCAGGACATGTCCCCCCTCCTTCACGTTTTAGGCTGATGGGGTGGAGACAACTTCTACCAATTAGAAGAATTTCGTCAACTCCACCCCGGCCAAAAATCATGAAAGAGAGGGAAAATTCGTTTCCTCCAGAAGAATCGTCTTCTGGAGAGTCAGTCGCATTCACCAAGTCAAAGATTACACTTCGAGTCTCAAGTTACGCCTAATAAAGTCATCTCAACTGTCGAAGCATAGACGACACAAGTCGCGCTTCGCAGTTCGAACAGTCTAGTACCGTTCCAGTCTAGTAAGTTTTGTACCGTTCCAACCTATCATTGTATATTCACCGATTGGATTTACAACCCAGTCAGCCACTGTATTCATGTATATTTTGTAAATATATCAGTTGTGCATTTCAAGTTTGTCTTCGCCACAAAAATATCATCGTGTCAATTACCCTGACGCATGAACGGGGAAATAGTTGTGGAAACCCTCATTACATGAAAATCCATATTCTATCAAAGAAGCAAAAGGAAAGAAACAAGAATACATGAATTATTATTAATACTGAAGTTCAAATGTTTGCTGGAGATTGCTGTTAAACCTTGAATGATCATTCAACTAAGTTATATCGATAATCGATCGCGAGAGAGCTCTCTTACCAATATTCCGGGGACCGACTCTTTCTCGGAAGCGCTTCGGCTAGTCGGCGTGGTTCTCCTCCAAGGTGGGGGCCTGGCCAAGCCGCCCACCGACTGCACGGCCGGTCACGGATCGCATCAATGTAACCCACTGGTTACGCGATCGGCATCGCACAAATGTAATCCACATGATTACGCGATGAGCATCGCATCAATGTAACCCACTGGTTACGCGATGTGTGTGTCGCATCCATGTAGCCCACTAGCTACGCGACATGTCGCTCCAAAGTAACCCACTGATTACGCGACTTGCCTCAAAGGCAACAAATTGGCTCAAGAGCCCCAACAATCCGAACCGTGCAGCACAAAATAGACAATAATGTCTCAACTAGACCACCTACGACAGCCGATAGACGCTCGATCGCGAACCCGATCAAGACTCGAACCGAAGACCGTACCGATTTCACCCTCGCAAGGGATCGCCTTAATTTCTCCGACCGCGTCGGTCCCCATCTCGCACGCAAGTCCTACTGACTCCGAATTCCTCCTCTCTTCGCTTTACTCAAGCCGCCCGCGTCTCTCCGTAGCAACGACCGTAAGGGTCTTCGGTCCCTTTCGTAGGGCGCCCGATTTCAACCGAAGAAAGGACCCCGCACAATCCTTATGGGAAATGGCTCTCGGCTAAATTTTGCGAAACTCAGGCAAATGATAGCTCTTGACATGTAGATTAAAAGTGTCAATGGGCACAAAGCTTGAAAGTCAATAGTTTATGATATACAACCCCCCAAAGTTGAAGTTTTTATCCTTCTGGTACGTAGCGTAAATACAACTAGCAATGTTCTTTTTGATGGTATTTATATACAGCTCCACTTGTTCTAAAGTTTCCTTTGTTATTTGATTACACGCATTTCTTATTCGACCCTTCATATTTTCGGGCGTCGTTGACACTTCCATATAAACTTTGTCTTTTACATAACCCCACAAATAAAAATCCAACGGTGTTAAATCTGGCGACCTTGATGGAAAGGGTATCGCACTTCCTCTTCCTATCCACCGACCAGGGAACATTTCGTTTAAACTTTGTCGCACGCGGCGATAGTAATGAGGTGGAGCACCGTCATGCTGGAACCACATTCGCACTCTTGTGGCCAGTGGAACGTTTTCTAAAAGAATTGGTAACTGGTTACAAATAAAGTCGTTGTACACTTCTCCAGTTAATGTACCATTAAAGAAATGTGGACCCACTAAATAACCATCAACAATTCCACACCAAACATTTAAAGACCATTGTCGCCGATGTTGAACTGCTCGATGCCAATGAGGATTTTCATCAGACCAATAGTGGGAATTGTGACGATTCACTTGTCCCGTGTTTTTAAAAGTTGCTTCGTCCGAAAACAGCACATAGGAAAAAAAGAAAGGATCACGCATTATTCTACGCTGAGACCATCGGCAAAATCTCAATCTGGCGCCATGATCGGCATCAGTCAACGCTTGATGTAAAGAAATACTGTACGGGTGAAAATGATGTCGTCGAAGTATTCTTGACACCACACATCTTGATACACCGACACTATTTTCAATGGCCCGGGTGCTATCATGAGGGTTTGAAGCTACCGCTGCCAGCGTTAAAACTTCCGACCTTTCGGAATTCTGGCTACGACGATTTCGACGCAAAAATCCTTGTCGAGCCCGAGTTTCACAATTTTTTATGGTGACACTACTAGGATGCCGGCGATCTGGAAATCTTTCCCGATACAATAAGGCAGCTGCACTATAATTCTGCTGACATTCTCCCAAAATCAACATCATGTCGACAATTTCATTAGGCGCATAATCAGCCATCGTAAAATTATTCGCAATCAAAATCAAAAACGCTTGTAGTGTCTACGTACTCACTGCCTCGAAATAAGTAAAGTTTACTGCTCTAGAAGATATTCTACGTTCGTAAACATGAATAGCAACAATACTAGTACTCGAGGTCATTCTGCTAACAGATATTATGTGTTTGTAAACATTTGTGTCAATAGTGTTACTACCTGATGTCGTTTTTTTTTTTAATTTAGAAGACGAGAATCATTTCTCGGACGAGCACTATATGAAAACATTTAACAATTAAAAATGACCTTGAATAACATTTCAAGGTCAACATAATGCATGTCGATGGATTCGTCTTGAGCTAGGCTACATGTCTGGCATAACAAAAATATATGGTTTCATTTAAAAAATCAAAGGTCAACTTCAAATCTCGGAGGCGCCTCCACCCAGAGAAAAAAAAGGTCCACTGTCACGTCTCGGGTGAGGGCCAATAACACGTTCGTTACTCTACACCTACCCGGACGGTTTAAAGATTTGGCCTGTTTTGGTCACGAGACCTACGCCTCGTCTACCGTGGGCGGCCAAGAGATCGGGGGAGAGGAATCGCAATGAGTTATTGAAGAGTAAAAGAAAGCGATAGAAATAATAATAATAATTACGTTTATTCTATAGGATAATGATAAAAGCAGTAGCGGTCACTGGTAGTATGAATAGCGGTACATGTATATAAATGCCTGAGTATCGTCCTTGCTCTAAGGTGATTGTCTCCGGGTCGGGGGAATGGGAATTTAGGAGGTTTAAAATCTGCCTTTCGTTGGCTGGTTAAATAATGAAACGTTCAGAAAGACTTCCTTGCTAGGAACTGGCGCAGGGTGTATCCCGCCGCTGCTCCTAGCTCGTATGCGCGGTGAGTGTTCCCAACACTGCTCCTAGCTCGTATGCGCGGTGAGTGTTCCCACCGCTGCTCCTCGCTAGTATGCGCGGTGAGTGTTCCCAACGCTGCACCTCGCTAGTATGCGCTGTGCCAGATGGCAATATGCAGAGTGAGAAAAAGAGTGAGGTAGTATTGTAAGTAGGAGAGCTGAAGGTTGGATAGGAGCTTGACGAGACCGTGATAGAGGTATCCGATCCCGGAGTCTACAATGATTGACAATGGTTATAGTTATAACTTACAGTAGATGTTGGCGCTTTGTCTTAGGCAGTTGGACGTTCGGTAGAGGGTCGCTGGTATTCTAAGGTATACACTACACTTTCGCGATTGACTATTCGGATTGACAAGAAGTAGAAAGTAGGATATAGACTTTGCTTGTAGACCTTGCTTGTAGACTTGTAGACTTGTAGACTTGTAGACTTGTAGACTGAAGATTAATGGGTAGACTGTGACAAAAGGTAGACTGTGTGTGCTTGTAGACTGAAGATTCCCTGCTCGTTACTGATTTTTATGTCCTCTGGTGCTGATGAGAAGGGGTAGATTTTGTGTAGAGTGGGGCCTGGTGGCGTCACTTTGTAAGATTCTGATTGGTTAATACTGTCACGGGGTCCTATGCAGCGTTGGCATAATCCCGGTCATTGCGTCGAAAGGGTGGTGTTGTGGGGGTTGCTGATTCAGCTGGGAATCTTGGTTTGAACGGATGTCTTGTACGTGCCTTATCTATAGGTTTTAGTTTTCTTTTAATTTGATATAGCAACTTCTTCGTGTTTGGTTGCATCCGCTTCCTTTGATTTTGGTGTCTATTGCGTTCTCGTGGTGTATTCTTCACGTTGATTTGGCGTTTTTATGGTAGATTTATAATGGTCGAACTCTTAATAACTAATTTGAGGATCTTCGAGGGTTAGTAAAGAGACTAATTAAATAGAATTGGATTTTAGGTACTTTGCTATTGATCAATCAATGAAAATGTTACTCCTCGAAGATTCTCTATGTTTACTAATGTATTTATAGTTGTTACGTATGTGACGCGAGATCGAGCGGGTGTCGGGTTCCCGTCGCGATATCAGGCGGCTCGAGCGCTTGGGCCCGTGACGTCGTTGCGGAGAGGGGTCGCGTGTCAGCTCGCGTAGCGCAGCGCTTTCTTATCTCTCGTGTGAGATGTACGGCGGACACGTTTCATATTCGTAAGCGTGGCGTTGCATGAAAATTCTTAAGTTTGAATTTAAGCTATGTATTGTCAATAATAATTATTAGTGGAATTTTCATGGGACGTCACACCTCCCCCCTTGGAAAAAGAACAAGCACTATGTGGTTGTTCTTTCTCATAAATTAGTAGTGCGATGCTCTAATGAGAAAGAAAAGTAAATGTATACATATGCGTTAAAAGACTTAGAATTGAAATACTTAATTTATAATTGATTTATATATGTTTGAGTATAAGTATAAGAGAATAAGGTAAGTGCCTATAGTAGGGTTTACAATGCTTATGAGAACGAGATTAAAATATAATAATTTGAAAATTAAAATAAAATATAAATTGAAATATACAATAGATATGTAAAATATGGTAATTCGAGAATTAGAATAAAATATAACTGAAATAGGAAATAAATATGCCTTCATAGAATAAATAGGATTCGAATTTACAAAAGTGATTGTTTACGTGTGGGGGCGATTTCTTCTTTCTTCTGGGGACTGATAGTGGTACTCAAGGCCTGTTGATTCGATAGAAGAGAATGACATTGGATTTGTTGAAAATCGGATCCATGGGTCTTCGATGAGGTACATCACTGGTAATAGGCTGTTGTTTCTGCTTTTTCTTGAAATGAATAATCACTCTTGATTTTGGAAGAAAGAGGTTCGTTTTTTCCTCTGCACTGGGAGCATGTCATATATTACTTCTCCTCGGTGTTAGTTCGATTGGGAAACACTTTACTAGTTGTAAGTGTATCATCTCTTCAGCTGTCATTGCCATGTAGTCTGGCGCTTCTCCGAATTTACGGATGGTGAATACGTCCAAGAATGAAATACGTCCAAGTTGACTATGAATAAATAGAATATTCAGTGCGGATGAGAGTGTAATCAATTAATGATTCCTCTTGTGTTTTGTAATGTCTTTGCTCACTACTGTATACACGATGGAGGTATGTTGTTGGCTATTTTCTTCTTCTAATTGGTGTGCGATGCCTTTTGCAAAGGACTTCATATTGATTGATATTGGTTTCCAAAATTTGTAATCCATCAGGTAAGTGTGTTTACCCTTGTGTATTACAGTCACACGTGAGTGCATTACGGAGTAGTAAGAATTTGGCCTTGCGCCGTATCATCTTGGTGGTGTCGTATTCCGACAGCTGTGGATATTGTATGTGAATGGTCTCTATGTTAGTTGTTGAGATGGTCAGGTCGCATTCCGCTATACCTGAGAGTGATGCCGTGGTGACGTTGAGATGATAGTCGTTGCAATGGGATCCGATAAGGCCAAGAGTTCCGTATGTGGGTAAGGGGATTACAATGATGATGGCTAAAAGTGCCATTTGAAATGTGCATATAAGCGAAGGCATAAATATTGTAGTATTATATTAAAATTGGTAAAAAGAAATTTAATGTGCGCTGTCTCTTATTCTAGAAAGTTTGAGTCTATTTTTATGCATTACGCGGCGCTTTCCTGACATTAAGATCCGAACATTATTATCAGGCATAATTTCGAGTACTTCGTGCGGACCAGTGTATTGGTCTGACATCTTCCCTGTTTGGGGTAATTTTAAGCAAAATACGAAGTCTCCAACTTGGAAATTTTGTGGATTTAAATTGCGGTCATAATAATGTTTTGATCTTTGTTTCGCTTCTATAAGATTTTGGCGAGCTAATTCCTGTGAATCCTTAATTTTATGAAAAAGATTGGTTAAATAATCTTGATAGGTGAGGTCTATATTTTCCTCGATCGGTGGATCAGAGGATGGTTGACGTGCGATTTTTCCAAACACTAGTTCGAAAGGTGTATGACGAGTACCTTCATGTACATTGGTATTATAATTAAAAATTGCTAAATCGAGCCAATCGTCCCAATCTGAATTCCGATCGACGTGAGTTTTAAGATATTCGGTCAAAACATGATGTGACCGTTCTATGGATCCGTTTGATTGCGGATGATACGCGGTTGTTTTAAAATGTTTGATTTTGAATTTCTTTGTTAAATACCGTATTATGGTGCCAACGAAATTGGCTCCTTGGTCGGTCAATATTGCCTGAGGGGCTCCATATCGACAGATCAAGTTTTTCAAAATTTTATCTGCTATGGTTTTGGAAGTTGCTTCGATTAGTGGCACTGCAATACAAAATTTGGTTAATAGATCTTGCATAGTTAGTATGTATTTTCTTCCCTTTCTGGTTAGTGGTAGAGGACCTACTATGTCTAATGCTATTTTGTCAAAAGAACTACCGGGTGTGTCTGTTAGAACCATTGGTTGTTTAGTTTTGATTCGAGTTAGTTTTTTAATTTGGCAGTCGCGGCATTGTTGTATGAATTCTTGTATATCCTTTTTCATGGTGTTCCAATAATAATTTTGTCTGAGGCGTCTGTAAGTTTTATTTACTCCTTTGTGTCCTCCTGCGGCTGATGAATGATTTTCGTATATTAATTCGTTCCGTTTTTCTATTGGCGGTGTTTGTACTAGGCTTTTGCATACGCGAATAGTAATTTGGGAGTCGCTGAGAATATTTTTAACTTTCTTTTCAAAATACTTCCATGGTATTTCATCGAAATGATTGGTTTTTGTTATTGCGATGGTTGTTAGTTGTAATTCCATGACTACGTCGTAAAGAGATCTGATTCCATTTAGTAGATTTTCCGTGGTTATTGGAGTTCGAGAATTTAGTTTTATTGGAATGGCGATTAGTTTTTTGCTTTTTATAGATGTGACTTTTGCACGTTCGAAAGTAAGGTTTTGGTATTTGGGTAGTATTCCTTCCTTTTGGTAATCCAGTGCGCCTTGATCAAAAGGTGTTCCGTCGGAATATAGAAATATTATGTGATCGCATTTTTGTGTTAGCAGACTATCGCGAGTTTCGATGAATTGTGGTCCCTTTTGAGAAGTGTTGAAATCGTATGGGATTGAAGCAGGTGGAATAAGGGGTTCGTCCTCGTCACTTGATGGTTCCGGTGAAGAATTGGTATGAAAACTTAGATTGTCATCATCTTCTTCTTCTTCGTCTTCTTCTTCTTCATCTTCTTCTTCCTCTTCCTCTTCTTGTTGTTTTCTTCTTTTTGATGACTGTTCTATGTGGGTGGGTTTGGGAGGGTTCTGTCTCGCCATGCTCCTTGTGACAGGCAGCATTCTAACTTCTTCTAATTCCTTTTTCCATTCAATTGCTAGTTGTTTATTTGCTTCAATCATTAAGATAGATGTTGATTCTTCAATTTCATCTGTTACGTCTTCGATAGTCACATAAGAATGCGTTTGGTAAATTGGAAATGTTGTGGTTTCTGGTGGATTTCTTGATAATGCGTCTGCGTTTAAATTTATTCTGCCTTCCTTGTATAAGATATCGTATTCATATTCAGCGATTTTTAATCTCCATTTACAGAGTCTAGATGAGGGGTCTTTTATGGAGTGTAACCAAATTAAAGGTTTATGATCCGTTATTATTGTGAATTTTCTGCCGTATAAATATGGTCGAAAATGATTGATGCAATAGACGATAGCTAAACATTCTTTTTCAATAGTGGAATAATTTTGTTCTGCTTTATTTAGTAAACGTGAAGTGTATGCGATGGGAAGGTCTTTTCCGGTTTGACCTTGACTTAGTACTCCGCCTATAGCGTATCCTGATGCGTCGGTAGTGAGTAAGAAAGGTTTAGTAAAATCAGGATATTGTAGAATTGGTTCAGTGCAAAGAGCTTTTCGGAGAATGTTGAATGCGTTTTCCTGTGTAGTTTCCCATTTGAAAGGTTTATCCTTCTTCAAGAGTTCGGTTAATGGTTTCGCTGTTTTAGAAAAATTTGGAATGAATCGACGATAGTATCCTGCGAGTCCTAGAAATTGTTTTATGTTTTTAGCATTGCGTGGTTTTGGAAAATTTGAAACTGATTCTATTTTCTTCGGATCGGGCTTTACGCCTTCTTCGCTTATGACGTGCCCAAGGTAACTGACTTCGCGTCTTAGGAATTCGCACTTATCAGGTTGGAGTTTCAGGTTCGCTTCGCGTAATCTCTTCGTCAGCCGGTTGAACTTGGCCTCGTGCTCCTGGAGCGAGCGAGCGTATATGACTACGTCATCAAGATAGACGAAGAGTTCGTTCCCCTGAAGACCTGATAATACGTTGTCCATGAGTCTTTGAAATGTAGCGGGTGCGTTCTTTAATCCGAAAGGCATTCTTTTGAAGTGGTAGTGACCATGAGGCGTAGAAAAAGCTGTCTTCTCTCTATCCTTTTCGGCCATTTCGATTTGATGAAATCCCGTTGCGAGATCGAAACATGAAAAATATTTGGCTCCTCCTAATTGATCTAGAATTTCTACTATATTTGGAAGTGGATACGCATCTCCTATCGTTTTTTCGTTTAAAGCGCGGTAATCTATAACCATTCGCCATCGTTTGTTTCCGTGAGAATCCGGCTTCTTCGGTACAATCCAAACTGGTGAGTTGTACGGTGATTTAGAATGTTCTATTACTTCGTTTTCCAAGAGTTCGCTTACTTGTTTGTTAATTTCGTCCTTGTGAATTGGTGGGAATCGGTATTGTTTAGTATTTATGGGGATTTCGTCGGTGAGATGAATCGTGTGATTCATTCCTGAGGCTGCTCCGAGATAATCTCCTGGTATGTGGAATCGATCAGCGTTTTGTTGGATTAGTTTTTCGGTGTTTGCACGTTCTTCTGGATTTAAGTGTTCGAGACGTAGTAAATTTTTTATTTCGGTGAAGCGTTTGTCGCGTGTGTCTTCTGGGTTTTGAACATATGGTATGGTCATTACATCGTGACCTTGTTGTGTGATGTCGGCGTCGTCTCGCTGCATATCATATTCTTGCAGGGTCAGCGTTGGCACTTGTATTTCAATATCGTCCTCGGAGGTATTGAAAACAGGTAGGTAGGCTTTACCCTTATGATTTGTAACGAGAGCTTCGCCTACATAGACTCCATCACCTGGCTTAAAGAGAGGTATGTATCCGAATTGAATTTCCGGATTGGAGATGTGGAAGTAGAAGGGAGTTACCGATCGTTTGTTTATGAGTACTGTCTTGTACTCTTGAAATGGTACGAAAACGTTGTTCCAACGTATGCATTTGTTTTCATAGTCGACTGTGACCGCTTGTTTAGCGAGGAATTCGGATCCTAAGATTCCGTTTTGTTTAATAGGAAATGAGTCGTCGACGATATGAAATGACACGGGATGTCCTAGGAGAGAGACTGTGACGAGCCCTAAGGAAGTCACGTGATTAGAAGATATCCCGCGTAGATTTAGTATAATTGAACGATCGATATTGATATTTGATTCGAGAACCTTTTCTTTAAGTACGTTGATTTCGGAGCCAGAGTCGATCATAAAAGAAGTAGAACGTGGTAGATTCGGAGATTTGATGAGAACAGAGGGGACGGTGCCTTTTCGGTCAAGCCTTATTGTGGCAACGTCGCGGTGCTTGTCGATGGTTTTTCCTCCATCGTCATGATCTGACGCCCTTGCTCTTGGGCGACCCGGCGGACGTCGCTCGGTTCCGGGCGGCCTCGAGAGTTTCCCGGATTATTATTTTCGGTTTTCGCCTTTGCTTCCATCGAGCGTCTATACGCTAATTTTCGGCATTCCGAAATTTCGTGACCCAGGTTTTTGCAGTAGCGGCAGATTTTAGAAGCTGGTGGATCTCCTCCAACAGCTTGTGACGTGTTTCGCGCTTGATTGTTGGGAACGTACTCGGTTCGAGGCGGTGTTTTATTTAGGTTTCCGGTGAATTGAGGCGACGCGTTGTTATATGAAGTAGCAGGGAGTTGATCGCGAGTCGGTGGAGTATATCGTTTGTCTTCATTTCTGTTGCGATATGAATCAGTGTAATCCCTGCGTTTATGTTTTTGAGCCTCGGTTTCCATGACTTTAGTTATGTGGATGGCCTTTAGGAATGCGTCGTCTAGGTCGTAGTAACCTTCGACTTTGATTCGCATTTTTAAATCCGGTGGTAAACCGTCCATAAAACCTTCTAGAGCATCTAAGTCGATTTCGCGTTTAGCAACGCTCGACAGGGCGTCTCCACGGAGGGCCTTTTCGCCGTCCATTATAGCTGCTCTAATCTCCTTGACTCGACCGATGTAGTCCAGGATGTGTTCGTTGTGCCTCTTTACAAGATTTCCTAATTCTCCCCTATATTGATTTAAAGATTTCTTCGGCGCGAAAATTGATTTTAATCTATCGATGAGTTGATTTACGGAGGTGACGTTGGCATCTTCTACTGCTTGGTACGCGTGTCCATATAATTTGTTTATTATTAAATTTACTAAAGCCGGTTCGGCTTCTTCGGCTACCATATCGCGTGCTCTTTCGCAGGCTCTGGCAAATTGATATACGGGAATTTTATAACCATCGTAGCGCGGTACTGATTCGATTGCATCTTTTAACTTTAGCATTGGGCGAATAGGTTCACGCGGTGCTATTGAAGGTGGATTAAGCTCTGAAAGAGTCTCAGCGTCTATGTTTCTAGGTGGTGGATCGCGTGTCCTTCTTTGAATTTCTTCCATTTTATCTTGTAATTCGGTGATTTTTCCGCCTAAGCTTCGTAATGGGTTTAACTCTGCGCGTACTTCTGCTAAGATCTGATCTAGTAATCCTGTTTCGTTGCGTTTCGATTTTTCAATAGCCTCTTTTTCCATACGTAATTGTCTAGTTTGTTCTTCAATTAGTGTTGCCTGTTCCTGCATTCTTACAGATTGTTCCTTCAAACGAGCCTCTTTAGCGAGTAGTTGTTCTTGAATGAGTGCGATTTCTGATTCTGTAGTCGCGGTAGCCATTTGACGCGTTTGTCGTTTGTCCGTCATTTTGATTTAAGTGAATTTAGTACGAGTTAGAAGATTTTCGATTTACGTGAATGTAGTAAGAGTTAGTGGATTTAGAAGTTGCTAATGATTAATTTTCCTAATCCCTCGGTATTTCCTATCCGCGGATTTTAGTAAATTCTATCAGTTTCTTAGTTTCTTAATGGTTTTAGTAAAACTTCACGCTGGTTCCTATCCTTCTAATGATCTCTTATATCCCACCGCTGCCACCATAAAAAATTATGTCACGTCTCGGGTGAGGGCCAATAACACGTTCGTTACTCTACACCTACCCGGACGGTTTAAAGATTTGGCCTGTTTTGGTCACGAGACCTACGCCTCGTCTACCGTGGGCGGCCAAGAGATCGGGGGAGAGGAATCGCAATGAGTTATTGAAGAGTAAAAGAAAGCGATAGAAATAATAATAATAATTACGTTTATTCTATAGGATAATGATAAAAGCAGTAGCGGTCACTGGTAGTATGAATAGCGGTACATGTATATAAATGCCTGAGTATCGTCCTTGCTCTAAGGTGATTGTCTCCGGGTCGGGGGAATGGGAATTTAGGAGGTTTAAAATCTGCCTTTCGTTGGCTGGTTAAATAATGAAACGTTCAGAAAGACTTCCTTGCTAGGAACTGGCGCAGGGTGTATCCCGCCGCTGCTCCTAGCTCGTATGCGCGGTGAGTGTTCCCAACACTGCTCCTAGCTCGTATGCGCGGTGAGTGTTCCCACCGCTGCTCCTCGCTAGTATGCGCGGTGAGTGTTCCCAACGCTGCACCTCGCTAGTATGCGCTGTGCCAGATGGCAATATGCAGAGTGAGAAAAAGAGTGAGGTAGTATTGTAAGTAGGAGAGCTGAAGGTTGGATAGGAGCTTGACGAGACCGTGATAGAGGTATCCGATCCCGGAGTCTACAATGATTGACAATGGTTATAGTTATAACTTACAGTAGATGTTGGCGCTTTGTCTTAGGCAGTTGGACGTTCGGTAGAGGGTCGCTGGTATTCTAAGGTATACACTACACTTTCGCGATTGACTATTCGGATTGACAAGAAGTAGAAAGTAGGATATAGACTTTGCTTGTAGACCTTGCTTGTAGACTTGTAGACTTGTAGACTTGTAGACTTGTAGACTGAAGATTAATGGGTAGACTGTGACAAAAGGTAGACTGTGTGTGCTTGTAGACTGAAGATTCCCTGCTCGTTACTGATTTTTATGTCCTCTGGTGCTGATGAGAAGGGGTAGATTTTGTGTAGAGTGGGGCCTGGTGGCGTCACTTTGTAAGATTCTGATTGGTTAATACTGTCACGGGGTCCTATGCAGCGTTGGCATAATCCCGGTCATTGCGTCGAAAGGGTGGTGTTGTGGGGGTTGCTGATTCAGCTGGGAATCTTGGTTTGAACGGATGTCTTGTACGTGCCTTATCTATAGGTTTTAGTTTTCTTTTAATTTGATATAGCAACTTCTTCGTGTTTGGTTGCATCCGCTTCCTTTGATTTTGGTGTCTATTGCGTTCTCGTGGTGTATTCTTCACGTTGATTTGGCGTTTTTATGGTAGATTTATAATGGTCGAACTCTTAATAACTAATTTGAGGATCTTCGAGGGTTAGTAAAGAGACTAATTAAATAGAATTGGATTTTAGGTACTTTGCTATTGATCAATCAATGAAAATGTTACTCCTCGAAGATTCTCTATGTTTACTAATGTATTTATAGTTGTTACGTATGTGACGCGAGATCGAGCGGGTGTCGGGTTCCCGTCGCGATATCAGGCGGCTCGAGCGCTTGGGCCCGTGACGTCGTTGCGGAGAGGGGTCGCGTGTCAGCTCGCGTAGCGCAGCGCTTTCTTATCTCTCGTGTGAGATGTACGGCGGACACGTTTCATATTCGTAAGCGTGGCGTTGCATGAAAATTCTTAAGTTTGAATTTAAGCTATGTATTGTCAATAATAATTATTAGTGGAATTTTCATGGGACGTCACACCACCATTGAATGTCCCCTTCAAGGTAGAATATGTTTTGTTCAAAAAATTTTAACAAATAATTAATATTTTTCGAAATAATCGCATTTAAAGATTAAAAAGAGACACCCTGTATATATGTATGCTTATATGCATATATATAAATACCATCAAAAAGAACATTGCTAGTTGTATTTACGCTACGTACCCGAAGGATAAAAACTTCAACTTTGGGGGGTTGTATATCATAAACTATTGACTTTCAAGCTTTGTGCCCATTGACACTTTTAATCTACATGTCAAGAGCTATCATTTGCCTGAGTTTCGCAAAATTTAGCCGAGAGCCATTTCCCATAAGGATAGTGCGGGGTCCTTTCTAGCAAACGCGCAAACGGCGCGAACAATAATATAATATATGCGATTCGTAGATAATAAGTCACAATATCATAGAGGTTTGTATACAACAAAAAAAACTGTTCTTCACCAAGGTCGAAATGATAGCACATCCTATTGACATGTTTAGAAATTGATCAGTATCCCATGATCTATCTATAAGTTAAGATTACAGTATAATACATATTATACGAGTCCGAAAAAAAAAACAGATTCTTGAATTAAAAGACTCAACACTTATCAGTAGCAAAGATATCGAAAATAATAAAAAGAAGTCGTAAGGTAATTCATAATTTCTTAAAAGACGTTGAAAATTATGGCAAAAAGAAAAGTACCGGTCGTTCGTCATCGTTATTCAATCGCGATAAAAGAGTAATTTTGCGTGTAGCTTCCAATTCGAAATTAACAAATGTAGAAGGGAAATAAGTAAAAGTACATTGTAGGTTAATAAAGGAAAAATATATTGCAGGTTAGCGTATATAGATCTGGTCTCGATCGTAGCTCGTCGTCAACTGAATTTTCGTCTCGTCTCCAACAAGGAAAACTTCCGTTTGGAACGTAAAGGTGCCATTCCAGTCGCTTTTAAACACAACACATGCAACTCATTTCGCATTAAACAAACAAACACATTTTTAAACAGCGTACATGAGAGCCAGTCTTGCCGCCAACCTCACACCATTAAATTTAAAAACGTATTTGCAAAATGAGTTTTTCTCTTGCCGAAGAAGAAACATTGATCAATTCTATTGCCAAATATCCAATACTTTATGATGCAAATCATGCCGATTACCGCAACGCTTTAGTAAAAGAAAATGCATGGAAGAAAATAGAACAGGAGCTCGGTAAAAGCAGTAAGTAAAGAAAACTAAATTCGTAGGTTATTAAAAAAATTTTAAGTTACGTTTGTATATGTCGTTTATTTATATGTTCGAGTGTGGCCGGGTTTAATTTACACATTGGAAGTATTGCAAAATTGCTTAGGATCCATATGTAATACATGCGTCCTGCCATGAAACTGCCCCGTTTTCTCTACAAAAGAAATCCTTAAGTTTTTCTCTTACTTCAAATCCTTCGCTATTTGAAAATCCTCCAAAACGAGAAAAGCTTGTCATATTATTCTATACATCTTCCTTTTCAATATAATTAAAAAATGGTCTATTGTTTTCTTTGAGATAATTATCCCGTAACAAGTTGTGTAAACAACAAGTTGTTAAAATCGAGTCGTCAACCACCTCTGTGGCTACAGCTACACGAGTATAAAATACTCTAAAAACTTGACTTAACAGCCTAAGCGCATTTTCGGTCACTCTGCGTGCACGGCATAATCTATAGTTATAAATTTGTTTGTTGCGATCTAACTTTGCGAGTCTTATAGAATATGGTATCATCATATACCCACTTAGGGCAAATGCTTCGTCTCCAATCAGAAAATGTGGTAACTTTACTGTTGAACCTGGCAAACATTTTGGTGGTGGAATATTAAATCCCTGTTCTGCAATCTTCTTGCCTATAGCCGATTTTTGAAAAATTCCATTCTAAGATTGTTTTCCGTAAGCTCCAACATCAACCGCTGTAAACTTATAATTTGATCTAATATAGCCAATAATACAATAGAAAAATAATCTTTGTAATTGAAAAATAGCGAGTCACTGTTTTTTGGTACCCTTATGCGAACGTGCTTGCCATCACTGCCACCAATGCAATTAGGTATATTCCATTTTTCCCAAAATTCGTGTTCAATACGTTTAAAATCGCTTGCAGAGAGAGGAGGCATTAAACTGGGAATCAATTTTAATCTCAAACTCTTTAACACATGTTTTACAATCCGTGATATATAAGATTCTGAGATGCGATTTGCAAATGACAACGATGTGTAACTTTCGCCTGTAGCCAAGAAACTGGAAAAAATTATAATATTTATAATAATATTACAAATAAAAATGTATGATGCATATATCTCAATTTTATTACCAGGTGAAGATTGTAAGAAGTGGAAGTTTATAAGGGATGGCTACCAGAGATACAAAAAAAAAAAAATAAGTTGGGGACTGGATCTGCAGCGCCGAAAAACTCTAAAGATAAAAGGCACCAACAATTATCGTTTCTGGATAACATACCACAACATAGATCTGGTGGTTCAAATATTGAAGAGCCCATCTCCCAGTTCCAATGTAATACACCACAAGAGACAATGGGAATAGAAGACGCTTCAGGCGATGATGGGTGGCAATTTTTCAGAATCACAGACCGAAGATAATGAAAAAGAAAATATACCAGAGCAGAGGCCAAGAGCAAAACGCATAAAGCGTAGCATTAATGATGAAAAAATTTTGAAACTATCGGAAGACAGGGACAATAAAAGGCAAGATTTACTAAAAACTATAATTCAAAAGAAGGACGATTGTTACTTCGTAAAGGCGAACGAGGTACCGTTAGATATTTTTTAATCAATCGCTAAACTCTAACTACCTCCTATCATAAAACATTTGGTCACTCGAAAATAAGCAGCGTCCACATCTGGTTGCAGGCGTTGGATTTCGTTAACTTCCGAAAAAAGGTACAAGTCTATTCAATCTTAGAAAGACAATAAGAAAAATTCCTATGTTCAACTCGTACAAACAATGATTTTTATTTTCGTCGTCGAAATCTTCCCTTTCAAGAGTCACGTTCTAAACAAGGACTTCGACGACTCTTTAGAAAACGCGATACAATGGAGACCTTTTTTGGAAATTCGAACGGTTTAATTTCGGGTACTCGGCCGGCGCCATAAAACCTCTGCGTGCTACGAAGTCAACGTATAAATTTCGGTCAAGCTACGTCTCCGACGAGTTCGTTGCAGAGGATTAAGCAAGCTGCGATCAAGCTCGACGCTTCGATCCGAGACAAGCAACGCACAACATAATTTCTGGTCCTTCGAGCCGGATACCAGCATCCTTGGGAGAAGATACTGGCGTCCATATCAACCATCAACAACACGAACGAACGGCAGCAACCAAAGTAAGGAGCTGAAATCATCGCTATCAAGCAACAAGGCGCCAACGTGTCAAGTGCCTAATATCCAGAGGACTCCAGCTTGCAGCAGACTTCGGCCGAAGCAGCCTTTATTACGTCGCAGCAAGACAACGAAACGTGAGTCTCTGATACACAGTAACGAGTCACCACTCCTTTAAATCATTCGAGTATATCCTTCTCACGTTTACCTCAATTTCTAAACGTTAACATGCCGATCTTACACGAATCTGAGCTCGTCAAACGTCGCGGTACAGTCAAGGCTAAACTAACCGCATTCACGAAATACATACAAGGCTTTGCAACTGCGAGACAACCTCGCTTAGGGCAATTAAAAGTGCGGGTCGAACAAATCGGTCGCGATTACGAGACGTTTGAACAAATCCAAGAGGAATTAGAATCTCTTGCTACGGGCGAATTGATCGAAGTTCGTTCTCAGGAAAGGACCGAGTTCGAGGACGCGTATTTTACAGCGTTAGATCAAGCGCGAAACATCATCGGCAGCACACCGACTCCGTCGACTAGTCAAATCATGTACACGAACGCGTTATCAAACACACCACACAATAGCATGCACGTTAAGCTACCAACGATGAGTCTTCCTACATTTAGCGGCTCATTCGAGTCATGGCTTAGCTTTCGTGACGCTTTCAAGTCAGCGATTCACGAAAATCCGAATATTAGCGACGCTCAGATATTAATATATCTGCGCTCGTGCCTGTCCGGTCAGGCTGCCGATAAGATCGAATCGCTGGAAACCACCGCGGAAAACTTCGCCGTCGCGTGGGATATCTTAGACAACCACTATAACAATGTCCGAACCCTAGTAAGCAATCGCGTAAAGGCGATATTCGAGTTGCCTGAGTGCGCTAAAGAGACTGCCGAGTCTCTCGGTGCACTCGTAGATAAAGCCGAAAAACACTACAACGCGTTAAAAGCACTAAAGAAACCTTTAGACCACGTATTTCCAGTTTACGCGATTACATCAAAATTAAGCGCAACCACGCGCATCTTATGGTCACAAGTAACACGTGACACAGAACTTCCTACCACGGAGGAACTTCTGAAATTCCTACATGATCGTCGGAGAGATCTCGAAACGGCGGGACCGATGGGGTCCGATGAGGCGAAATAACCTCGCGAATCCGCGCCACGTAATATGCAAAAACAAACAAACGATTCTCGCGCGAAACCACGGGCCGTCGCGGGTCCAGTAAAAGCGAAACCACGATGCGAATTATACAAGGAATCGCACTTTACGCAATCATGCGAACGTCTAGTCAAGGCGTCCGTGAGCGAAAGAGCGGACATAGTAAAGACGGCTGGTCTTTGCTACAATTGTCTACGCTCTAATCACGCTAGCAATCAATGCACTGCCGGGACATGCAAAAAATGTAACGGGAAACATCACACGCTATTACATCTCGAGAAGGGAGAACGCATGCGAACAACACTATCAAAAGCACAAGCGTCGCGATGCATCCGGAAGATACATCGTGAAACTTCCATTCAGAGACAACGCGTCTCAACTAGGCGAATCTTACTCCATCGCGGTTAAAAGATTCCGATCGCTAGAAAGATCACTCGCTCGGAAAGACGAGGTAAAACGGCAGTACATCGACTTCATGAGAGAATACGTCGCTCTAGGTCATATATCCGAAGTAACCGCTCCAAATAACGAGGACGGTTACTATCTACCGCACCACGCGGTGCTTAAGCAAACGAGTCTGACGACGAAGCTTCGCGTCGTATTCGATGGTTCGGCAAAATCATCGTCGGGCCTTTCGTTGAATAACGTTTTGATGGTAGGTCCGACAATTCAGGACGACTTAGTCTCTCTACTCATAAGATTTCGGTCGCACGCATACGTTCTAAAGGCGGACATAGCGAAAATGTACCGTCAAGTCTTAGTCGAGCCTTCGGATCGCGTCTATCAAAAAATCCTGTGGCACGAAGACACGCGTCAACCAATTAAAACGTACGAAATGAATACGGTAACATACAGAACATCGCCAGCATCATTTCTAGCCACGCGTACGTTGCATCAACTCGCGTCAGACGAAGCTACCGTTTGTCCGAACGGATCCGTCATATTGAAAAAAGATTTCTATGTCGACGATCTATTGACGGGAGCAGCGACATTATCAGAGGCAAAACTTATTCGCGACGAGCTAACCGTAGCAACTAGCAAGGCCGGCCTGGAACTAAGGCAATGGGCTTCGAATCATGGCGAGCTAATCGCGGATATCGCGGAACGCGACAATACCGAACACATACGGCTAGATTTAAACCACAACGTAAAAACTCTGGGGATCGATTGGAACGCGAAAAACGATACGATTAACTATAGCGTGAATAAAACACAATCAACCGAACGCGTAACAAAACGAATTATGCTATCGGAAATCGCAAAACTCTTTGACCCACTCGGCTTACTTGGACCAGTAATAATTCGAGCGAAGCTGATGATGCAACGTCTGTGGCTGCTAGACTCCGCTTGGGATGAAAGCGTTCCGCTAGAGGTACACACGGCTTGGCAAACCTTTCGATCAGAGCTGCCATCGATCGAACAGGTCAGTTTCAATCGTAAAATCATATCGGATCAATACGCAGAAGTAGAACTGCATAGCTTCTGTGACGCGAGCGAGCGCGCGTACGGAGCATGCATCTATTTGAAAACACCATCTCACTCGGAATCGACAACGATTTAATTAGTGTGCGCGAAATCGCGAGTCGCGCCGCTAAAAACGCAAACACTACCAAGATTAGAGCTCTGCGCCGCCCTGCTGTTAGCTCAGTTATACAGAACGACGGTTACCGCGTTACGCAGGACTCGATTACCGCGAACATATTTTTGGTCGGACTCCATTATAGCGCTACATTGGATAAATACTCCGCCTCACACATTAAAAACGTTCGTCAGCCACCGCGTTGCCGAGATACAGCAAATCACGCGTCCGGATGATTGGCGGCACGTATCATCAGAGAGCAACCCCGCGGATCTCATATCTCGCGGCATGCCGCCATCGGACTTCATCGGGAGCACTCTTTGGAGAACCGGGCCGACTTGGCTGCGAGAGCCAGAGGACCGCTGGCCTCTCACCGAACTGGCGCAGATAGACGTATCTGAACGCAGGCCCGCAATTGGCCTCACGGTTACCGTTGAACCATGCAGTCTGATTAAGAAGTATTCATCGTTACGAACGCTTATTCACGTCATAGCTTACTGTCAGCGTTTCGCATACAACACACGCAATAAAGAAAGACATGTAGGTACACTCACTACCGATGAATTACGCGATTTAATGACCACGATCATAAAAATCATCCAAAGGGAAGCATTCTCTGCGGAAATCGATACCCTAACGGCAGGTAAAAACCTTGCCACGAGCCTCGCCTCCTTGAGCCCTTTCGTAGACAAGGAAGGAGTACTAAGGGTAGGTGAGCGCCTATCACGCTCGGGCCTACCGTACGAACAAAAGCACCCGGCGCTGCTACCGAAATCACATTTTATAACCGATCTCATCATTCGTGAAAACCTCATTACACGGAGGCGCACAAACTACGCTTAGTTCGTCCACGATCGCCGACGTCTTTTAATACGATCGGTCTCCGAACCGCGTAATAACCAGCGGAACGCGTCGACAAAACCTCCGGTCAACGCGAATACGCAAAAGCCTGCACGAGAGCAGCCGCGCACGAATAATCGCGACAATCGTGTTCAACCGCAACACACATTCATCGCAAACACGATCGCACGTTGTAGCATCTGCCAGGACGCTCATTTCACTTCAAGCTGCAAAAAACTGGACAACGCGAACCTCGAAGAGCGAAAGACACTCATTAACACGCTCAAATTATGCGCAAATTGCTTACGGCCGAACCATATTGTAACGTAACGCTTGAGATAAGAGTTAGAACAATTAATATTAACACGTTCGCTGCGGAGCCGAAATGCCGGGTGCACGTCAGTAGCGGAAGTATTTTTTTAATGTTTTGTCAGTATTATCAGTTTTTATTGTTTGTTACTACTAATATATGCCACAAATAAATGTTTCCCTATTTTTTATTACGTTCTTTTTTTGTGAGCAGCTGTTGATCACGCCGCTATACGCTAGGCATTCAGGCTCCGCCGTGGCTATTCTGCCTTGTATAGCATTTATAATACATCCAAGCTCAAACATTACTCGAACCGACAGTAGGCGATTACGCTTTTTTTATTTTTTTATGTAACGTCGAATTTGTAAAACAAAATATATCTTTATTAGAAAATGTCTAAGTCTAAATGTCTGAGTCTAAATGGGAAAGGGGTACGATATAATTTTTACGTAATTAAATAGATTTCTAGAAGCCATTAAACTTTTATTTGGAACATTTTTTTCTCCGATGCGTATTTTCAGAGAAAATCAGGGTTACCGGGTCTTATTGAACACCCTCTACAAAGTTAACAATTTCCAAAAGTGGCGGAATCGGCTCGGAGAAACGAAGATCGCCGTACGGTAGCCTAATTCATACTGAATAAAATGACTTTAATTACGTCGTTATAATGACATTCTATCCCGAATAAAAGCCAACGAAGCAGGAAGAATACCTCGGACCGCCCGTGAGCACATGCTGCTCAGGCCGCTATAGTGTAGACCTCATTTTGATACACTGCTGCTCAAGCCGCAGCGAACGTGTTAAAAAGATAGAAATAGAAATAGAAATAGAAATAGGCAAGCGAGAAATTCGATTAAGCAAACAATAGATCATAGGTAGTATAAGAAATGGGAAGAAAGCTAAATTTAGAAAGCGAAAAGGCAACAACAGGCAAGAAACGGCGAAAGAAATTTAGACGGGTAGGCACGAAGAAGCCCGAGCGGAGACGACGCGTGCCGATGTCGATCGGCAAGTTTCTCAGAGTTTCAAAAAGTTATAGTGTTGCGTTCAATCTTAAATTTCGGAGTGTGCATAAAGTGTTTGATTTAAAATCATTTAGACGAGTGTGTCGACGCCAGGGCAATCAAAAGCGAGGTAGCTGTTGATCCAATTAGGAAACAAAAGCGTGACATCGTTACAAAGTCTCCTCAGATAAGTGTCAACAATTCTTGTGTACATCCTAAATCCCAGTAATATAAGGCATAGGCTAAGAGTATGTGTGAGCCGCGTATCTGAGAGAGGGTGTGTGTGTGTGAAAAGCGAGAACGACGAAATAGCAACAAACCCGGGAGCGATCAGCTGTTCGAGCGCCGATAATAACAAAGGTATTAAAAGGCTTTGAATAAACGCAATTAAAGTGATATTTCGCGGAATTCATTTCATTTTCTTCCCACTTTCCACTGCCAGTCCTCAAAAGACCGAACGAGGAGAAAAAGTAGCGTACCAATAAAAAGGTAAGAAAGGCGATACGTTACAATTGGCGCCCAACGTGGGGCTGGCAGTTGCGAAAAGTGTTGAAAAGTGCAAGGAAAAACCATGGCAGACAAAGAATCACGTAGCACGGTGTCGGAGACGGGGATAGGCACACTCGAAACAAGTGAGCACCATGAGTTCACCTTCTCGGTGCCTCCAGCGGTGAGTACGCGAAGAAGTGCGACACTCGCGGAGGAACTAACGGACGCCGGAGCTGAAGAAATGATTCGGGGGCCACAGCCACGTCAAGAGGAGGTCATATTGGAAGAGACGACAACAGAAGAGGACGACAGGAATCCTCCACAAAGCAACGTATCGATGGCCGAGGTCTTGGAGGCGATCAAGGAAATGGGCCTTCAGTGCGGAAGGATCAACTTAAAGATCGATCGAAAGGTGAGGGAATTGGAAAAGAAGATGGAAGAAAAATTCGATGACTGGTCAGACGCAATGGCAAGAAACATTTCGAAGACATTGGAAGGGCGATCGAAGAACTAGGTAGGAGGGTCACCGAGAACGAAAACATCGTCGACGAGGTAGCAAGGAGCTTCCGGGACACACGGAATACCGTGGACAACTATCGCAGGGAAATGCAGACACTGCGAAGAAGCATCGAGGAAGTAAGGAACTTACGGGAAATTCATCCGGAAATATCAAGGGAGGCGCACGCCGGGACACAGTCCAATATTCGGGAAATGGCACTGAGAAGAACGCCACCGAACTTTGATGGATCAGGACGGGAGAGGCCGATGAAATACCTCCGAGAAATTGAAAATTATTGCCAAGCAGCGCGATTATTCGACCACGAATTTAAGTTCGTCGTGGAGCAGAGCTTAACACGCACGGCGAGGGATTGGTGGAATATCGTAGAAGGAAGAATACGAACTTTCGAGGAATTCTCCCAGAAATTTACGGAGCGTTTCTGGAGTCGAGAGCAGCAGGTGCGAATTCGGAGGCACCTAAATAACAGATTTTACGAAGAACGAGCGAATACGACGAGAGTCGAATACGCGTCGCGACTTTGCGCGAGTGCATACGACCTCACACCGCGTATTAGCGAAGAAGAAGTCGTGGAAGCACTAGCGGCACACTTCACCCCGGAAATCCGGGACGAAATCCTCCTAAAAGGGGTGACGAACGTGGAAGGGTTGATAAGAATCCTCGAGAGACACGATCTGAAGCGAGCGGTAAACGCTCAGCGGGGAACACCGGCACCAGCGATGAACGCCGCTCCAAGAAGATTCGGGGGACAAGCGTTCAACGCACCGCCGACAAGCCACTCCACGCCCGTAGCGAGCCGAGGAGGAAATTACTTTCCAAACGTAAGACGAGAAGGAGATACAGGATGGCCAGCGAGGCCACCGCAAGTGAATACGATGGCCGGCGAAGAAAGGCAAATGGAACAGAATGCAAAAACCAGCACAGCGGAAGCGCATATCATCCCGACTTCGCAGTGGGGAAACGCCGAAGTGTCGTACCGCACCTAGAGCCAATGCACACCTGCGACAGTAAGACACGAAAAACGATGACGAAAACGGAAAAAGAAACAACTAGTGGAAATGGTGTGCAAGAGAAAGAGTGCGCGCCAGAGATTAATCTGGTGACGCGAGAAGAAAAAGGAGAAGGAGATAGAAACAGGCAGGTAAACACGAGAGGGCAATGCCCGATAATCACAATAAACATCGAAGGAAGGGAAATTAAAGCACTAGTGGATACGGGAAGTGAAGTGACGTGTATCGCCGAGGACAAATATGAGGAAAATAAAGACAGGTGGGGAAAATGTCCTACGATCCCGACAAGAACGATAGGAGTGGTGGGCGCAACAGGAAGAAAGTCAGCACTGATAAAAAAGCAATTGATGGCGAATACAGCGATTGGAAGTATCGAAACGGAATTAATATTTTTAATAATACCGAACTTAGTGAGACCGTGCATCCTAGGAACGGACAGTCTAACACACTTAAACAGCCATATAGAAATGAGGAAAGGAGTGGTAAGGGTAAGCGACGGGGAGAAAGAAGACGAGGTTAGGGTGGAAAGCGTGGAGGAGTCGAAGGGCGAAAGGAGAGTAGAAGCAATAGAAGAGTTCGGGGGGACGGGCCCAAAGCGTGGCGTCCCAGAGCCGAACTCAAGAGAAGAGGAGATGCGAAGGAAGATGGAAGAGATAAGGGAAAAGGCGGAGGAGTGTCAGGGACTTACCACGAAGGAGAAGGAGAGTTTTCAGGATTTATTATGGCAATTTAAGGATGTGTTTAGTGACCGACCTGGGAGGATGTGGGTGTACGAACATAAGCTTGAAGTAAGTGATGAGACGGTGTACATACACCGATCGTACCCGATTCCGATGGCGTATCGGGAAAGAGTAAACAAGGAAATCGAGAAAATGATGGAGCAAGGCGTGATACAGAGGTCAAACAGCCCATACATCAATCCGCTAGTGACAGTAATTAAGAAAGACGGAAGTATAAGACTGTGCCTGGACGCACGACAACTTAACAAAATACTGCTGCCGGACCACGAATGCCCAGTACCGTTGGAAACGCTTTTCCAACAATGTGGACGGGCGAAGGTCATGTCCAGCCTCGACATGGTAAGCAGTTTCTGGCAAGTTCCCTTAACGCCTGAATCGCGAAAATACACGGCATTCTTACATAACGGACAATGTTACGAGTTCCGGGTCACACCCTTCGGATTAAAAACAAGCAGCGCAAGCTTGATAAGGGGACTCGCACACGGACTAAAGGGATTAGGAGACAGGATCCTCAATTTCGTGGACGACATTCTGTGCGTATCCGAAAACACGCAAGAACACCTGGAGAACTTACGGAAGTTATTCGAGAGGTTACGCGAAATGAATGTAACATTGAACTTAAGAAAATCGAAGTTCTTCCGACAAGAAGTCGACTTTTTGGGACACGTTCTGACCACGGAAGGAATACGTCCGCAAATCGAAAAGACGGAGGCTATACGGAAATATCCACTGCCGAAAAATATCAAGCAACTCCGCGGATTTTTGGGACTGATAAACTTCTATACCAAATTCACGAACAAACACGCGCAGGAAATTATGCCCCCCCTTAATGGGAGTGGACGGAGGAAAGAAAAAACGCGTTCGAAAAAGTGAAAACACTTTTCTTGGAAACCATTGTCTTGAGGCACCCCGATCCACAAAAGCCGTTCTATCTGCATACGGACGCGAGTGAATTTGCGTTAGGAGCGGAGCTGGCGCAAAAGGACGAACAAGGACATATGGGAGTCGTAGCATTCGCCAGCAGGACACTAAAGGGAGCGGAGGTGAGGTATTACACCACTGAAAAGGAGCTCCTCGCGATCGTGTGGGCGTTGCAAAAGTTTCGATCATATCTCATTGGAACAAAAGTCATAATTAGGACGGACCATAAGGGATTAACGTTCCTCAAAACATGCAGATTCACGAGTGCGAGACTAATGCGATGGGCTATCGCGATACAGGAGTACGATATCGATATCGAATACTGCCCGGGAAAAGAAAATAAAGTCGCAGACACATTAAGCCGAATCCCGTGCGAGGAGGGCGAGACGCGGGAGAGAGATGTCATAATAGCGAGCATCCTTGCCGAGAAACCGTCATCGACGTTGGCCAAATATTTCGAGGACATGGCGAATAAACAAAAGAAAGACGAACGTTTAAACGGGATACGAACGGCGCACAGTGGGCAAAAACGCGAATTCGGCGCTCGAAAATCGAAAAATAATTTTTTGTTTTCCAACAAGTAAGTGATGGGGATGTTTTAAGAATATCCCAAAGGGCGTAAATCTGGAAAAAAAAATTTTTTACCCCTCCTTCACGACCCACAGGAGGCCGGTAAAGTTGGAGGAAAAAATTCAGAACGTGATATTGCCTCTTTTCACACGTTTTCCCTAATATTCAAATGCAATTTACAAAAAAACTACTAGAGATAGCTGAGTTTGGTTTCAAGTAGATAAAAGCTTATATCATCTTGGATTTAAATCGATTTTAAAACATGTAATTGCTATTATGTTTTGAAAATTATAGCTCTTTCAAGTGAACACAAGATTTTCGCCTAAATTTGAACTTTAAATAGGCGTATCTCAGGCGGATCTTGTTAGATCTTCACATGGAATATACTGTGATAAACTATGATCTGTTGTCTTTACAACGCCACCGAAATCATCTGCGACAACTTGCGGCAAGTGTAGTTTTTTTGTATTTTTATCATCCAAGTACTCTTACCAAAGCCCCCTGACGAGGCAATTATACACGACTTTTCGGAATTTCCCCGTTATATATCATTCAGTCGTATTATTTTTTTCATATTTAGATAGTTATCATTAAACTGAGTAAGAAATACCCGCACTATGTCTTTTTGGAAATTGACTAACGGACAAAAGTGCCGTTTTGGCTCTCTGAGATAATAACTTCTAAACCGTTAAAGATAATTGAATGAAATTTAATAGGCAACAAGGAAACATTTGTAACCTCAAACTGGAACAAAAATCAATTTGAATGCACAGGTGTTCATTAATTTCACAGGTGTAAAGCTTTTTTTTTAAGTGGAGAAAAACCTTGCATAGGCCTCCAGTTCCTGCTCTCGCTGGAACCGGGGAGTGTGAGATTCTTACTCACTAAAACTCTCCACGTTGATCCGCAGCCCACATGTCTAAACTATAATGAAAGAAATATACACATACAAATATCTATACATAATCAGAATGTACCTATTGCAATAAATCCGTTACTTCCGGTAGTTAGCCCGGTTGAAGTTTCTGAACTTCCGCTGTGAAATTTTTGTTTTTTTGTCTGTTTTAACGTTGAAATACCTTTCGATTTCTGCCACTTCTCGCCCAAAGTTTCATAAAATATTTTTGAAAATTCATCAACTTTACACTTGTCACTGCCAAGTTTTCTTCACCTAAACTATGTAACTTATAATTTTCCTTCACTGCACTTAAGAAACGTTCCACATCTTTTTATTTAAAAAGCACTTCTGTATAGGTATGTGTATATACTTTTCATTTAGTTCAGTTTAGACATGTGGACTCACACACTCCGGTTCTAGCGAGAGCAGGTACTGGGAGCCTATGCAAGGTTTCTCTCCACGTATAAAAGAAAAAAAAAAAAAAAAAAAAGGCTTTACACTTGTGAAATTAATGAACACCCTGTATATTCAAATTGATCTTTGTTCCAGGTTAAAGCTACAAATGTTTCCTCTTTACTCATTAAATTTCATTCAATTATCTCTAACGGTTTAGAAGTTATTATTTTCGAGCGCCAAAACGGCACTTTTGCCCACTGTGCGCCGTTGCAAAGGAACTCTCGCATCTGACATTCGAGGCCGTGTACTTTTGGTCAGACTACACGATCGCTCTTACGTGGATAAGAACGCCTCCGCATACCCTTAAAACGTTTGTAGCAAATCGAGTAGCAGAAATACAAGAATTAAACGCGGAGGAACGATGGCGTCACGTGCCATCACACGACAACCCGGCTGATCTCATCTCGCGCGGTATAATGCCGGCAGAAATCGCGAACAATCCGATTTGGTACGACGGTCCAAATTGGATCAATCTGCCCGAACGGGAATGGCCCGCGCTGTCGCTGACTCTCGAAGAGGTTCCTGAAAAACGCTCGCTAGTCGTGTGCACAGTCACGGTCGAGACATGCGACGTTTTCCAAAGATTCTCATCGATAACTCGCCTAAAACGCGTAATCGCGTATTGCCGCCGATTCGTGCATAATGCGCTATGTGTGCGCAGAGACACTACAAAGCTCTCTGGCACGCTTTCATGTGAGGAACTCGAAGATGCGTTAACAGCAATCGTTAAGCGGGTACAGGCCGAAGTATTCGCGAACGAAATTAAAATTATATCGTCATCCGCGCAACTACGAACTTCAATAGCGCAACTAAGTCCGTTCATAGATACGTCTGGAGTGTTGAGTGTGGGGGGTTAGAATCTCGCGCGCTAATCTCCCATATTCGATGAAGCACCCAGCGTTACTTCCGCAGAAACATCACGTTACGACGCTGATAATACAACACACGTATATTTCGAATTATCACGCCGGAGTTCAAGCTACACTGGCCACATACTTCGGGAGAAATACTAGGTGATCAACGGCAAATCATCCATTCAGAACGTTTTACGTAAGTGTGTTACCTGTTGTCGCGCCAAGCCGCGTATACCTGATCATCTCATGGGTGACCTGCCGAAGGGTCGGGTCACGTATAACCGACCATTCAAGTCAGTCGGCATCGATTATTGCGATCCGATTTTCATCAAAGAAAAGCGTTTACGCAATCGCAATCGGGTGAAGATCTACATCGCGATTTTCGTTCGCCTCGCGATAAAGGCAGTACACATGGAAATAGTAAGCGATCTCACTACGGAAGCATTTATCGCCGCGTTAAAACGATTCGTCGCACGACGAGGACGTCCCTGTCACATACAGAGTGTCCCACGGTTCGATGTCAGACGAAGAATGGCATGTGCGACTGATTTTTCTGAGTCGAAAGGAGTCATAAAAAGAAACATATGCCAGGTTAGTTTTCGAGCTATTAATTAATAACGATCTGCCAATCGTGAAGCGCGGAAGCGGTAGGTGTACTCTCGCCGCCATACCAAAACTCTAGCCAAGCTATGATTGGACCGGCGGGTGATAGAGAAAAAGCGAGAGCGAGAGTGAGAAAAAGAATGAAGGGCCTGGTGGTCCGTCAACGTAAGATAATGCCGTAGAAGAAAGCTAGGGCGAGAGACAGAGTGAGCGAGAGAGAGAGAGAGAGAGGGTCGGCGCGAGCCGCCAGCTTAAGATAGCCTCGTAGCACTGACTCTCTCTCTCTCTCTCTCTCTCTCACTCGCTCGCTCGCTCGCTCACTCTGTCTCTCGCCCTAGCTTTCTTCTACGGCGTTATCTTACCAGGCCTCTCATTCTTTCTCTCACTCTCGCTCTCGCTTTTTCTCATAGCTTGGCTAGAGTTTTGGTATGGCGGCGAGAGTACACCTACCGCTTCCACGCTTCACGATTGGCAGATCGTTATTAATTAATAGCTCGAAAACTAACCTGGCATATGTTACTTTTTATGACTCCTTTCGACTCAGAAAAATCAGTCGCACATGCCATTCTCCGTCTGACATCGAACCGTGGGACACCCTGTATATAGCGATAATGCTACCAACTTCGTCGGCGCCAACCGCGAACTCAAAGAATTATACGATTCAATATCGAAAAACTCACGCTTGATCAATGACCATCTCGCGGAACGCGGAATCACGTGGCACCTCATACCACCACGATCACCTCACTTCGGCGGACTTTGGGAAGCCGCTGTAAAGGGCTTCAAACATCATTTTACTCGTGTCATCGGTGAAACGAAGCGCTTCACACTTATATCACTGAAATCGAGGCCATTATGAATTCGCGTCCTCTGACTCCACTGTCCTCCGATCCAAACGATCTGAATCCGTTAACTCCTGCTCATCTCCTAATCGGTGGTCCGCTCACAAGCATCGCTGAGCCTGACCTCCAGGAGGTACATCCATCACGTCTCTCGATGTATGAGCACGTCAAAGAGATAAGAGAACGTTTTTGGAAACGGTGGCACAAGGAGTATCTGCACGAGCTAACCGTACGCAAAAAATGGCACACGGATCACGTAACCAACGTACAGGTAGGAACGATGGTTATTCTGCATGAGGACAACACACCACCAATCCGCTGGCATCTCGGACGAGTCATCGAGACCCCTCCAGGAGAACACGGCATAACACGTGTGGTTACAGTGAAAACCGCGTGCAGGATTTATAAACGGAGTATAAAGAAACTCTCTCCGTTGTTCCTCAGTGACAGTGACGTGCAACAAACTTCAATTAGTTAGTTGTAAGCACTGATCATCAACTCTCGTAGTCTTAGATTGTAGCAATAAGTACAAACTACAATTTTGATCGTTATAATATGCATAATTTTAACTAACTCGTAACTCATAAGTCCTCAGCAATCTCAATCAGTTTCATCTTTGAACGCAAGCTGTTCAAGGGGGACGGCATGTTACGCCGTAACAAAGGACGAAATACCGTTATGGACTTTCTATTTCTTTGCACGTCTCGAAAATATAATCAATGCCAAAAACTAATGAATTGTTTCTCGTACATCCTCGATGGATAGGCATCTGCGCTGCAGATGTAGGTCTATCGACGTTTCAAAGGGATAGTAGAAAAACTAAAACTCAAGAAATAAAGCAATTTAAGGGTCCTTCTTTCAATCGTGAACGTAAGTCCCATCAATAATCATTAACGTTCACCGTCGGGGTTCTTGGTTCTGCAGAAACCTTTCACATCATTTTAAATGATACGGTCAACACCAGAACGGAAAACGAGGAAGTAAATGATTATTTCACCAATATCATTAAATTTTTTGTTTAATGCAAGTGAATATATATGATACTTCTACCTGATCCATATCTTCCTTCTCCTCGTTTCAATCCTTTGTTTTTATAGGCATGGACTCAGAGTTCATATTAAAAGGTTTCTGTCAGCTTTACATCCCACCTTCTTCACACTTTTACTTTCTGGTATAAGAGTGTTTGAATTTCGCGCTCTCTGAGACTTACAAGTACACAAACGCCATCTAAGGTGTATTTGAAACTTCTCGTGAACGATCAACAGTTTGCTACGGGCAAGATAAACACGTAACGCGCTTGAATTTTAAAAAAAGGTCAACGTCATATTGTCACCTCCACAACTCCTACAAGTAATTAACGTCAACATCAAGTTTTTCATACATACCTGGTGCGTCGCATAAGACGCATAAACGTTAACTTTCATAAATAGCTAGCAATAAAAGCATGGGACATTGCTATGCACACGAGAGTACGTTCTAAATAGCTCCAACGGTCAAGGATTCACATCTGCGTCACAGATGTGGGTCCTATCGCACTTCAAAAACGGGAATTCAACTAGAAAGTTAAAGAATGTAAAAACCCACGTCCGAATTGTGGACGTGGGCCCTTTCAAGAATTGTTGTTCGTTAAGCCGTCGGAGCCCTCACTTAGAAGAAAAGGTAATTCAAATAAGAGCTTCGACGGTCTTTAAACATGTTAACATAGAAAACCTTTTTTGGAATGTCGAACGGGTAATTCATGACCCTTTATGGCAGGCATCTTTACGCTAGCCGCCCGTGATGCTAGCCAGACCTGCCATAAAGTTCGTGGAAAAACCTGACCGTCATGGAGACGTGCATCAAGATTGCATCGCAGGACATGTCCCCCCTCCTTCACGTTTTAGGCTGATGGGGTGGAGACAACTTCTACCAATTAGAAGAATTTCGTCAACTCCACCCTGATCAAAAATCATGAAAGAGAGGGAAAATTCGTTTCCTCCAGAAGAATCGTCTTCTGGAGAGTCAGTCGCATTCACCAAGTCAAAGATTACACTTCGAGTCTCAAGTCGCGCCTAATAAAATCATCTCAACTGTCGAAGCATAGACGACACAAATCGCACTTCGCAATTCGAACAGTCTCGTATAAGTTTTGTACCGTTCCAACCTATCATTGTATATTCACCGATTGGACTTACAACCCAGTCAGCCACTGTATTCGTGTATATTTTGTGAATATATCAGTTGTGCATTTCAAGTTTGTCTTCTCCACAAAAATATCATCGTGTCAATTACCCTGACGCATGAACGGGGAAATAGTTTGTGGAACCCCTCATTACATGAAACTCCATACCCTTATTGTGGCCGTCTAAGAAATTCGTGACACAGTAGTCCTGAAGATGTAGCCGAATTGAGATCATAGGAACCGAACGTAGACTAGTGTTATTAATTAAACATTTTTGGAGTCAGTTTTATTGTTATAATTTAGAGTCTTTTTTATTTTACATGTAAGTAATTACAATTTGAATTCCCTATCGTTAATTAAATATATCATTGTAAAATGATATACTTAATAAAAATGGTAGTTTAAAAGTATTGTGTGTGCCCCCCTTGTAATATTCTACTTGTTCTATTACAGGTAGAATAAATTTAAAGTTTTTGGAAGCAAATTTTCGCCCTTTGAGGATGGTACAATCCTAGTACCGAAACGTTAGGGATAAAGACAGGTTTTCTGAAATAGTTATTCTAACATGTTCCGTTTATAAAATCACTACTTGCTATTAATTTAACTGTTAAAATACGACCATAACAAACGCCATAAACGTGAATTCTTGAATATTAAGTTTTTATCACCCTTCGGTTTACCTTTTCCATAAAACTGCAGTCCTTCCGAAAGAAGCCGATAAAGACCGTTTTCCTTAGAGTTTTCTTTATCGTCTCACTAACAAACCGACCCCATCATAAATCTTAGATCCACGCAGCTGGCTTGACTTCTTCCCAGAAAGATTCCATCCTGACCAACTCTCCCACGACCCCTACTCCTTCGTATTCCAAAACCACCTAATATATAAAGGGTGTCTCACGTAAGCAACGACATTTCATACACACGTGTCCACAGGGATTATTGGAAGCGAAAAGTGAAATAACCAGCTATAGGGCGGCTGGGGCCCCCCAACGAAACAGCCTTGCTGTTTCGTGCTAGGCACGACCGCGGTAATGATTCGCACAGGAAGTCGGCTCGCTGCGCTCGCCTATCCCTTTTTAGTTGTCACTATTTTACATACTTTTGCAAAATTTGAATTGTTTCCCTATTATAGCAGCTTTTTTATGAATTTTTTGATGTTTAAAATGACCGCCATTTTGAAACCGGAAATTGAATCAATTCGAAATTATTAGTAGATCTATGTTAGGAAGAATTGGATTTTTCGTATAAATATCAGCTGTATCCGTTCAGCCGTTTAGGCGCTAGAGTCGATAAGAATATTTATTAGTCCGCCATTTTGTACCGTTCTGCTGAAAAATTTTGAAAAAATTCATGTTATTAGTTGTCATCATTTTACATATTTCTGCAAAATTTCAATTATTTTGCTCTTATAACAGATTTTTTATGAATTTTTTAATATTTTAAATGCCCGCCATTTTGAAACCGGAAGTCGGATCGAATCGAAATTGTTAGTGGATCCTCGTCGGGTGTAACTGGATTTTCCGTGTAAATTTTACTTCGATTCGTTCAGCCGTTTAGACGCTAGAGTGGATACACACACACACACACACACACACACACATACATACATTTAGATCTTGTTATGAAACATAAAGATCCAAAAGGGTTTTTGGGTATCTCGAATAGTTTCGGAGATAATCGTCCGTTACACTTTTTGCTCGATCGAGAGCATAAGGAACTCCCTGCGGTCGTGCCTAAAAAGTAATAAAAATTGTCCTCGTTAAGGAGTTATTAAATAAAATAGATCAGCGAATCAGGAAGCACGGAAGTGGTAGGCGGTGAGCTGCGGCCATGCTAGTCTGAAGACAAGAAGCGATAGCGTAAGGAAGCGTTGTGGACGAAAGATTGAGAGAAAGAGAGAGAGAGAGAGAAAGTCAACGAAAGAAAGGGCGAGAGAGAGAGAAGGTCAGCGCGTGCAGGCAGCGTGAGGTAGCGCCGTGTTAGGGTAGGAGAGAGCGAGAGAGAGAGATTAGATTAGATTTTTGTTGTGCGTAAGGTAGCGTCGTGTAAGAAAGGTAGAAAGAGAAAGAGTGAGAGAGGAAGAGCGAAAGTCGACACTTTTTCCTAGAAATCTCCTCCTGACCACTACCTTCTCACGCCTGTATACGTGTCAGAACGCTCCGCCCGTCCAAATTATCGCTTCTTATCTTCAGACTAGCATGGCCGCAGCTCACCGCCTACCACTTCCGTGCTTCCTGATTCGCTGATCTATTTTATTTAATAACTCCTTAACGAGGACAATTTTTATTACTTTTTATTTCACTTTTCGCTTCCAATTATCCCTGTGGACACGTGTGTATGAAATGTCGTTGCTTACGTGAAACACCCTGTATACACCCCGCACCCAGGGAAGAACTCGAAACTCATTCTCAAGTCAAAGTCAGAGGTACACTCGGCGGCATATATGGCTCCCCAGTGAAAAAGCCGCCACGGGGAAATGCTTCCCTTTCCATGGCTCCCTTAGAATACGTATAGAGAAAGTATGACTGTATGCCGAAGAAATTTCTATGTGTTCAAGACGCAACACATCGCCTAGGCCACACGGATGGAGGAGGCAACTGTTTCGGCTGCTCGACGTAACGCGATTCTCATTTGGTCATCTTGGCGAGTGTCGCGCGTGGTAAAAAGGCAATAATTGTCTAAATTGAGAGCCACTCTTAGCTCATCGATGTTGCTTCTTAACTGTGTTGTATTTTTCTCTGCGCACGCACACAGCTTAACCAGCAATAGCGAACGCTACGCGTGACGTACCTACTCTCTTTCTCTCTCGCTTTGTCCACCTCTCTTTCTAATCCGAGCCCCTTCGCCCGTTCGCGCAAAAGTTCCACAGAAAAAAACAGAAATATATTATACAATATATTTTTTTGGTTATATATTGCATAAGAAGGTATAAACAGAGCCACCAATATTTTCATATGAAAAAGCAGCAAATTTTGATGGTTCACTAATCAAAAAAAAATTAATAAATAATAAAATATTTCCTCATATTAAGTCCCTTAACCCATTTCGTCCCACGTTATTTTCTTAATACCTACCGCGAAACCTAACTTTCCAATTTATTGATTTTCGGGTTAGACAATTTTTGTTTATACCTTATTAGGCAATATAAAACCAAAAAAATATATTTTATAATATATTTATGTTTTTTTCCGTGGAACTTTTATGCGAATAGGCGAAGGGGTTACGACAGGCTTGACGCCACGGTAACGCGCGTGAGACGGAATGAGTTAAAAATCTCCTAAGAAAAAAGCGATTTTCTTCTGGGCAACTATTATAATATGAGTATTTAATTATCATTATTACATTTATTTAAATACGTGTTACTGTTCTCTTCCATTCTCATATTTTAAACATAATATTTCGTTAGGGAAAGTATAAATCACGAAGAAAAACAATTGCTTATCGCCTCCCCAGATTAGAAAGAGAGGTGGACAAAGCGAGGGAGAAAGAGAGTAGCTACGTCACGCGTAGCGTTCGCTATTGCTGGTTAAGCTGTGTGCGTGCGCAGAGAAAAATACACCACAGTTAAGAAGCAACATCGATGAGCTAATAGTGGCTCTCAATTCAGACAATTATTGCCTTTTTACCACGCGCGACACTCGCCAAGATGACCAAATGAGAATCGCGTTACGTCGAGCAGCCGAAACAGTTGCCTCCTCCATCCGTGTGGCCTAGGCGATGTGTTGCGTCTTGAACACATAGAAATTTCTTCGGCATACAGTCATACTTTCTCTATACGTATTCTAAGGGAGCCATGGAAAGGGAAGCATTTCCCCGTGGCGGCTTTTTCACTGGGGAGCCATATATGCCGCCGAGTGTACTCTCTGTCCGACGATACTAATAAAACACTGTTTTGCTGATAAAAGCTCTTGATTCAACTTACATCTCTCGCGTTATTCCTGTGTATCTTTAAATACAACGTAGTGCCAATAGGCCGGCACAACATAATTGGTGGCAGCGGTGGGATACACCAGCGTAATAACGTGAAAGAAGACCTATCAAGAGTGACTTCTCTCTGAAGCCGCCCCGAGGGGTACAGCATCGCAGTACAGAAGAAGTAAGGAGAATCATCGCCAAGGCGAGGACTGACGGTGATAACCTACCTACTTATGTGGGTAATGATAAAAGGATTCTCTGTATATCGACAGTCCACACCTATTGTCAATACGGACGACTCCGACTCTGAAAGCTCAGGAACTTTTAATAACGAAAAATTAAACATGGCAACTAACGAAACTAATCAGGCTAATCTCGCCGAAGTTATCGCCAACCTTACTCGTCAGCTAAATAGTATGCAAAATGAAATACGAACGCTAAAACAGCAACCTACAGAAAACGCTCCTGAAACTAATAACGGAACAGGCACAGAAATATCGGGAGATGAATCCACTACTAGCTCTCATGCTCCGAGATCGCGACCCACACATGAGATTCGCGACGAATTAGAAGTCATCACAGAATTCGACGGTCACAATATTTCGGTTGAAACATTCATCACCGAACTCAAACTCTCGCTTCAAAACCTTCCGAACCACCTTCACAATAGACTTATCCGGCTAATCGTCACGAAGAAGATCGTTCGTGAGGCTCGACAAGCCATTGACGGATTAGAATTAAAAACCGTAAACGATTTGATAGGCGCACTCCGGAACGAGTACGGATGCATGAAGAGCTACGATTTAGCGATGATCGAGCGTAGCCAGTGCGCTCAAGGACGAGATGATGTCAAAAATTATAACCGACGATTTAACGCGGCACATAGGAGTTTAAAAAGAACGATAGCAAACGATCCTACGATTTTGCAAGAACATAAAGCAGTTCTGTTCACGAACGAAGATAGAATAGCATTACCTCAGTACGTCAGGGGACTAAGGCCAAACATCCGAGATAAAGTACAGGCATACCATCCCAAAAAGATCAACGAGGCACAGAATTATGCGCTCGAAGTAGAAAAAGAAGAAGTTGCTACGAGGGATTTCGACCGAAAGTTCCAACACTTGCGAACATATACGTCTCAGCAGCATCATTATGAACAGTCTGGACCAAAATCCACACCGACACGAACAATGTCCAATGGTCAGCAACAGCGACCTCCGTACCAGGGCCAAAGTTCAAGCAACGCTGTACCAGGAGGTTGCTATCACTGCGGTGATCGTAATCATTTTGGCAGGGACTGTCCTAAGAGGCAATTACAACCACCAAGGCAGCCAAATTTTCGGTACGGCCCAATGGCTCGGGCACCGCTGGACCCGGTCAAGTATACGGAGGCACAGATAACGGAACGCAGCGACCAATGGCTACCACCAGAGTGTTCAGCGTTCCCAACGAGCAAAATCCAGGGGCAATTCTACACATCAGAATACGTAGTGGACACACCATCAGGTGCCTCGCAGACACAGGAGCAGGTATGAACTTAGTAAAAGAAAGATTTTCAAGATACCTACCCCGTCGCGCTGCGAGCAGCCAATTGGTAGGTATTGTTGATAAACCGCTAATATGCACGCATGGATGCAGGATGGACATCAACAATAAAGAACATGTATTCACGATCGTGCCTGATAATTTTCCGTTAGAAGAAGACGCGATAATCGGTCGGCCTTTCTTAGAAAGCGAGCACGCGCTAGTGGACATCGCTAATCGCCAAATTTTATTTACTCTGCCGCCACCCGAAGAAAAACGCGTACTCACTCTTCGACCAGGGTATAGCACCGAAAGATCAAAAGTACTACGCGAAAATACACGCCTCGAACATATTCTCGATGACAATCTAAAAACGGAACTTTGGGGTGTGATAGACACCTATCAACACATTTTTTCCTTACTGAACGATCCTCTACCTTACACGGATCTCGCAGAACACGCGATCGAGACAACCGACGAATCACCTGTGAATATTAAGCAGTACAGGTATCCACCAGTCCACCAAGAGGAAATAAAGAAGCAGGTAGCCGACATGCTGGACAAAGGCATAATCGAAAACTCGCAATCGCCGTACAACTCACCCCTATGGGTAGTACCAAAGAAAGCTGATGCGAGTGGGCAGAAGAAGTGGCGGATCGTAGTAGACTATAGAAAAATCAACGATAAACCGTTCAAGACGCCTACCCTGTTCCAAACATTAAAGAGATACTCGATCAATTAGGTCGCGCAAAATACTTTTCAGCTTTCGACCTAGCGAGCGGATTCCACCAAATCCCATTGGCGCAATCGTCGAAGAAAAAAACAGCCTTCAGTACATCCGATGGACACTTCGAGTTCGCACGTATGCCCTTCAGACTTAAGAACGCACCAGCAACTTTCCAACGCATGATCGACCAAGCCCTGCGCGGACTCATCGGGAAGACATGTTTCGTTTATTTGGACGACGTTGTGGTATACGGAGAAAACATAGGCGAACACAACGAAAAGTTGAAAAAACTCTTCGAACGCTTCTCAGAAACCGGACTAAAACTGCAGTCCGACAAATGCGAGTACTTAAAGGACGAGCTCCAATACCTGGGTCACATAATAACCAAGGACGGCGTTAAGCCTAACCCAGAGAAGATATGCGCGGTGAAAGAATTCCCAACACCTAGGAATCAGAAAAACATTAAGCAATTTTTAGGTTTAGTCGGGTACTATAGGCGCTTTATCAAAGATTTCAGTAAGAAGACAAAACCTCTTAGCCTGTTATTAAAGAAGGATGTACCGTTTGTATTTGGACCGGAATAAGAACGAGCATTCTCAGTAGTTAGAGAAGAACTATGCCAGGAACCGATTCTGAAATACCCTGATTTCAATCACGAATTTATCCTGACGACCGATGCCTCGAACGAAGCGATAGGCGCTGTCCTCTCGCAGGGAACTATAGGAAAAGACCTACCGGTCTCATATGTTAGCCGCACTCTGAACTCCGCGGAGAGGAATTATAGCACAACGGAGAAAGAACTACTGGCGATCGTATGGTCAGTAAAACATTTCAGGCCGTACCTCTACGGACGAAAATTCAAAGTGGTCACCGACCACCAACCGCTTCGATGGCTCATGAAGAACAAGGATCCGAGCTCTAAACTAATGAGATGGCGAATCGCACTGGAAGAGTACGATTACGAGATAATCTACAAAAAGGGTTCGTTAAACACGAACGCCGATGCTCTCTCTAGAAATCCCGTGGTGCACCCTGTCAAGATTACCAGCAAGGTACCGGATTCAAACTGGAGAAAAAATATAACTATGGTAACAGACGTCCCAGAAGATGCGGTCACCGTTTACCAGGACGTTGGCGACGAGAATCGCATAATTACTGCCGACGACAACGACACGCCTCGCATTCTCATCTCGATGAGACCGGGCGCGACCATCGAAGATTATGGAAATCTCTTGGAGGAAGCTCGCAACTTTATTGTTGCACACGAAATAAAGGACATCGCCCTAGATTTATCTGACTTGCAGCACACATTCCGAGGGAACACCGCAAAACTAAAGGAAATTATATGCTCCCTTTTCGGCGGTTCCGATATAACCGTCTACCTAAACGCTAACCGGGTTTTAGTACCTGAAAGCGAGGAAGAAAAAATAAGCATTATGAAGGAAAACCACGAGAGCCGCTTAGGAGGGCATGGTGGTGAAAAACGCACCTATAGACGGATCGCAGGTAGATTCTATTGGCCCAATATGTACACCGACATAATCGCCTTCGTAAAAGGATGCCTGGTGTGTCAAAAAAATAAAAGTACCCACAAACCTACCAGGATGCCGATGGTCATCACAGACACACCCGAGAACTTTAACGACAAGATCTCGATGGATGTAGTTGGACCGCTCCCTTTGACAGAAAGCGGAAACAAATATATATTAACTTTACAGAATAACTTAACAAAATTTCTGTTTGCCAAACCAATACCAAACTACCAAGCACAAACGGTCATCGATGTGTTTGTAAAGAATTACGTGTCATTAATGGGCAGCCCCAGGACAATCCTCACGGACAATGGGAGTAATTTCACTAGCGAGTTAATGAAAGAATTTGAGAAATTGTTTAAAATTAAACACATCACCACGACAGCCTTCCATCCAGAGAGCAATGGGAGCTTAGAACGAAGTCATCACGTCTTAAAGGATTGTCTAAGGACCTTGGCAGACGATAATGGCGGAAACTGGGACGAACTTGTTGAAATCGCCGTTCATAATTATAATACTTCGATTCATGAAAATACTGGTTTCACGCCGTATGAACTAGTATTCGGAAGGGAAACTACCCCTATTTCCCAATTTAATAGTAACTCCATTAAGTTATATTCCGATTATTTAAACGATTTACCTTCCCTTCGTATTCCAAAACCACCTAATATATACCGGGTGAGGCGCTTAAAGCATGCCACCTAATTATCTCAGCTACTATTGGTGATAGGTAAAAATTCAATAGACGAACTTTGCTTGAAATCGAGGGCTCTATAATCTGATTTTGATAGTTTTTTTATAGGTGGAGGCGCAGAGGAGATATGAAGGTCAACCTTGTTTTTTTAAACGGAATGACATATTTTTTTTTATGTAACCTAATAGAGGATATCAAGCCGAGTACAATGACCTATTGTTCAAGGTCATTGAGGTCATAGAAGGTCAACTGTGATGAAAAATAGTTTACTTTATGTAAGTGATCGAAAGCTTCGGTTTATTACTTATCTGCTACATCAAGTGTTCAAAATATTGACCTTCAGCATCAATACATAATCTTAAGGCCAAGACAGTGCTGTGTATTCTATCATTAAATAAATAATAACAACTAGTGAAACAAAGAAAGGTCTCGACATTCAACTACGAGAATGTTGTATGTTAAGAGGCAAATTAAGTACAAATACGTCGAAGTTATTAGTCTGCGATATTCTTCTGATCAGAGTGCGTATCTAATTTTCAAAATGCGTTACACAAAAGAGGAAAAGTAGATATGATTTTCATTTATGGTGACTGTCGGCAAATTTTAAGAGAGTCCGTGCGTTTGTATGCTGAGCGATTTTCCGACCGTGCTAAACCATCGCGATTTGTTTTTACGCGCGTTATAACAAATTTTCGAGAAACTGGAAGTGTAGAAAGTGTGAAACGAAAACGAAATAAGACAGCAACTAATGACGGAAATGTAGTAAACATTTTAGCAGCTGTAGCACAAAATCCTCGTGTTAGTACTAGACAGTTAGAACGTGAAAGTGGCATCAGTCAACGCAGTGTTTTGCGCATATTACACAAAAATAAGTTTCACGCCTACCACATTTCACTTCATCAACAGCTACATGAGAATGATTTTCATCTTCGTGTACGTTTCTGCGAATGGGGCCTACGAAAATTACAGGAAGATGAAATGTTTTTAAACAAAATTTTATTTACGGATGAAGCGACTTTTACAAATTGCGGCCAAGTCAATCTACATAACAGCCATTATTGGTCAATAGAAAATCCACGGTGGCTGCGAGAAATTAATAACCAAAGACCTTGGTCTATTAATGTATGGTGTGGACTTCTGAACAATGAAGTAATTGGACCTTATTTTATTGATGGCATATTAAACAGCCAAAAATATGAGCAAATATTAACAGATGTCCTACCGCAACTGCTGGAAAATGTTCCTCTCCACATGCGCCAATCCATGTGGTTTCAACAAGACGGATGTCCTGCTCATTCTGCACGGAACATAACAAATGTCCTAAACAGAATGTTTGGAGATCGTTGGATTGGACGAGCAGGAATACACAAATGGCCGGCACGTTCTCCAGACTTGACACCGTTGGATTTTTACTTATGGGGGAATTTAAAAGAGCAGGTATACCGAGAAAGCCCAACAACAAAAGAGGACATGAAAGAGCGTATAATAAGAGCGTGCAGTGCGATAACCCCAAGTGAAATTCAACGTGCTGTATTATCTGTTTCAACACGCTTTAGGGCATGCATTGATGCTCAAGGTCAACATTTTGAACACTTGATGTAGCAGATAAGTAATAAACCGAAGCTTTCGATCACTTACACAAAATAAACTATTTTTCATCACAGTTGACCTTCTATGACCTCAATGACCTTGAACAATAGGTCATTGTACTCGGCTTGATACCCTCTATTAGGTTACATAAAAAAAAATATGTCATTCCGTTTAAAAAAACAAGGTTGACCTTCATATCTCCTCTGCGCCTCCACCTATAAAAAAACTATCAAAATCAGATTATAGAGCCCTCGATTTCAAGCAAAGTTCGTCTATTGAATTTTTACCTATCACCAATAGTAGCTGAGATAATTAGGTGGCATGCTTTAAGCGCCTCACCCGGTATATATTAGGTGGTTTGTTTTGCTGATATAAGCTCTTGATTCAACTTACATCTCTCGCGTTATTCCTGTGTATCTTTAAATACAACGTAGTGCCAATAGGCCGGCACAACAGCACGCTTAGCGCACAAGAGGGGGGTAGCAATACTCCTAAAAAGATCACGCAAATACGAAATACTCAAAAACGTAAGTACCGAGAATTTCAAAGCATTAGAAGCTCTACCAATTAAGATTAAACTAAGAAACAATGTATATTTAATAGTAGTTGCAGTGTACGCACCCCATGGGCAAGAAAATCATTTTAGAGTAGAATTTCAAATTTTTTTTCAAACGCTATATCTAGATAGTCCAAATAATTATTATGTTATCGCAAGTGATCTTAACGCGAAAAGCCGAACATGGAACAATACGATAGAAAATATCCGTAGAAAATTCGTAAACAACTGGGTTAATGCGAATTTAAACTATAAGGTAGCTTTATACGCAAGTTATATCCCATCCTTCCCACGAGGTGAGTCATATCTCGATATGTACCATAATGAACTGGAATTTATAATAGTACCACCAAATAATAACCAATGGGAGTGGGAGTACATCGATGAGCCACCCACGTACCACTTCGAGAAAACAAACTGGGCCAAATTCCAGGAATATTTAAATCAGATTCATACAAATCGTATTCCTAGAAACATAAATTTAACCAGATCCCAGATAGATGAATACATACTAACACTCGAAAACACAATTGTAAAAGCCATCGAAATGTGAGTCCCTTAATATAAACACCGCGATACAACAGAATGCTACAAAAATAGGAAAATACGCAACCTCGAAAAATTGAAAAGCTCCTTAATTACTCAACTAAACAAAATCTATAGACAGTTCAACAACTACAATAACCCGCGCATGGAGATACTCAAAACAGAAATCGCGACAGTACGTAAACAACTTAAACTAGAGTATAAAAATTCAATAAATAATTATTGGAGAAAGAAAATAAGTAGTATCCCAGTTAAAAACCCACGGGAAATGTTTCCAATAATCAACCAAATATTTCGACCTAAATCGAAAGCAAAGATCAACGACCTCGAGGTAGACGTAAACATAATCAATAAATATAGCTTACACACGGTCAATAACCTGCCACAGCCGATAGACAATCACGTCAGAATCAAGGAACGACAACAAAAACTAGAGGTTTTGGGAGAACACTTCGCACTAGTGCATAGCCAAAACGAAAACATGGGTTCGCGCGGTCTATATAATATCGTAAATAAAGCAGTCACTGACCTAGAAAACCGAATAGCTCTCGCAAAGAACAACAACACTACACATACACAGTGCGATAACAACACAGCAATAGACTCGGATACGACACCAGAACTACCGTTTATTAAACATGTAACATTAAAGAAAATATTTAGAAAACTAAATTAAAAAAAATCAGCCGGGATCGATAAAATTCCTAATATCGTACTCCGTCACTTACCAACAGAACTAATTAAAGACTACTGCATAATATTTAACAATGCCACGAAGCATGGATATTTCCCAGAAGGATTGAAAAAAGCCAAAGTAATCCCTATCAACACAAATAACATTAAAAATGTAAAGTGGGCCGTCGCTGTAGTTAATCTAAAAAACAATCGCGCTTTTTTCGGTAACTTAAAGATATTAAATCAATGATGCGCCGCATCTTTATTAATAACTTTTTATCAAACATCTAAAATTTCAAATTCTTCATTGGTTCTTTAGACCATATTAAACATTCTTGACTTCATCAATTACACATTCTGCTTCAAAAAATTTTACTGAAAGAGCAATCTCTGTAAGAAACCTTGTACAAGGTACGCGACGGTCCGCTTATGTAAAAATTTAATAAATAACTTTATAAATTCAAAAGATGGTACCCAAAACTTGATTCTTTGTGAAAACAAATTAAAAAATGTGATAGGTTAAGGATATCGACATGTCAAACATTCCAGCGCTGGCTAGATTTCCACCTGCTGTCGACACTAGCACCACTGCAGCTAGTGGCGAATTTGGGAAAGTGAACGAAAGTGATATATATATTATATATATATATACATAGATATACTCGCAATGTTAACTAAAAGGTCGGAAAAAAAAACACTAGTAAATTGATACTTTAAAACACATCAATTAGATTATTAACTTATCGGAAGGCGCGATCCTAATAAATTATATATCAACGGATGGGAAAAAGTTCCAGGATTATGATGAAACAAACCAAAATTATGTAGCACTTTGCATCGATAAGATATTATCATTTTAAAGTTTCCCCCTCCCTTGAAATTTCGATTTTGCTTTAAATATACCACCGGCGTTAGGCCTATTTTTTTGCGACGGACAGGCCTAACTGCCGTTAATCTGTAATCTTAAAACCAAAAAAAAATCCGAGCGATCCATCCAGCTATAGACCAATTAGTCTACTACCGAATATAGGGAAGGTTTTCAAAATTGTTTTAAATAAAGCACTGACGAGCTTCTGTAATTCGAATAATATTATTCCACAAAGGCAATTTGGATTCAAGCATAAACACTCTACGATTCACGCAATAAGTGTACTAACATCTGATATTGTAACCGCTATGAATAATCGAGAATGTGTAAGAGCTTGCCTAATCGATCTAGAGAAGGCCTTCGATACCGTTTGGCTAAAAGGATTAGCTTATAAATTAATTAAAAAACAATTTCCCGAGCTTATCATTGAGTTAATATGGGATATGATAAACCGCAGATCCTTTCAAACTGCAATAGACGGATCAATGTCTGTTCAGCGATAAAGATGGATGATGTTCAATTAATATATTCGATGACGTGAATTCTTATAATTAAAGGAAGTGAGATAGGATACGAGATAGAATCGGCCAGACTGGTTATTTGAATAAACATAAGCGTTGGTTATACTGAAAATCAACGAAGCACTTTATTCAGAAGTAATGAAAATGAGTTTATGTTAAAGAATATCGGCAGTAAAAAACCCCAGTGCAAAGTGGGGAAAAAGCCTGATATTCTATCAAAGAAGCAAAAAGGAAAAGTCAACAGAATACATGGATTATTATTAATATTGAAGTTCAAATGTATGCTGGAGATTGCTGTAATACCTTGAAGGATCATTCAATTAAGTGATATCGATAATCGTTGGCGAGAGAGGTCTCCTGCCAATATTCCGGGGACCGACTCTTTTCTCGGAAGCACTTCGGCTAGTCGGCGTGGTTCTCCTCCATGGTGGGAGCCTGGCCAAGCCGCCCACCGACTGCACGGCCAGTCAAGATCGCATCAATGTAACCCACTGGTTACGCGATGAATGTCGCATCAATGTAACTCCGCTAGTTACGCGACATGTCGCACCAAAGTAACCCGCACTGATTACGCGACTTGCCTCAAAGGCTACAAAATTGGCTCAAGAGCCCCAACAATCCAGAACCGTGCAGCACCGAACAGACAATAATGTCTCAACTAGACCACCTACGCAGTGATGCCAGAATCGTGGTACGTAGGACGACCCACGACCCCCACTATGACCTACCGTCGTCTCCCACTTTACCTCCACGGCGCTCACACACACAGCACCCTACTCTTGTCCGTGTGCAGTGCCCGTTCGCAAGGGTGCTGTGTGTGTGAGCGCCGTGGAGGTAAAGTGGGAGACGACGGTAGGTCATAGTGGGGGTCGTGGGTCGTCCTACGTACCACGATTCTGGCATCACTGCACCTACGACAGCCGATAGACGCTCGATCGCGAACCTGATCAAGACTCGAACCGAAGAATGCACCGATTTTACCCTCGCAAGAGATCGCTCTAATTTCTATGACCGCGTCGATCCCCATCTCGCACGCAAGTCCTACTGCCTTCGAATTCCCCCTCCCTTCTCTTTGCTCAAGCCGCTCGCGTCTACGCGTCGCCACGACCGTAAGGGTCTTCGGTCCCTTTCGTAGGGCGCCCGATTTGAAACGAAGAAATCTTTGACGAACGCGGAACCGGCGCGAACAATGTCGCAACAAACATTCTTCCTCCCCAACGGGCTACAGCAGGGCACAATAAACGCGCCAACCCTCTTTAACATCTACAATAGCGATTTCCTTAAGCTTTACAATATTAATACAGGCGAAACGAAAGCCCTTGCTTCCGCTGATGACTTAATTCTATATGTTAGCGATAGGAAAGTCAGCATTATACAAAACAAACTTCAAGAAGTATCGTTCAGTATCGTTCAGGCAGCGGTAGCAGTCGGACGTGTTTACGTTACTCTCCGTACTGTCAAAGTCAACCGTCACTCCTGCCTTGTGCTTGCTGTCTATTTTCGTTGTGGGCCGTAGCATTTTAAAATTTTAAAATTTTGGTAATTATGGAAAACCACATTTGCAAAGGCTGCAGTAACAAAGTTGCCAAGCACGTTATGTATGCGTCGTGTGGTGCTGCATCCCACCCTGCGTGCATCTATCGCACTGGTCATCTCCGTCTCCTCTCCTGAGGCTCACGATTCCAGACTTCTAAGTAAGTTTCGTGGCATTTTCAAGCAAGAACTTGAAGAAATTATTTCTGCAAGGTTCGAGTCTTTTGAAAGATCCGTTCTTGACTCGATCGCGAACTTAACGGCTGAATTTAAAACGGAAATCGACAACCTGAAGCAGAGAGTAAACAACCTGGAGGTTAAACTCGCATCGACGCAACCAAATTCAAATTTAAATTTGAAGAGCGAAGAGGATATTTTCACGGAGATTGCCGAGCGAGACCGATTCTCGAGAAACCTCTTATTTTTCAACCTTGGTGAGGTCAGTCCACCACAAGGTCCTGCTTCTTCCCGTAACTCAGCCATCTTATATCCCGGAGTGCAAGATGCTCAAGTGGTCTCTGGGATTCTCAGCCAAATCTATCCGCCAGGCATTCCCTTCATCAACACTATCCGGCTGGGTAAAAAAAGCGCCGATCGACCGAGACCACTTAAGGTCATTTGCCACTCCCGTGATGACGTCATCAAGGTGCTCCGCAACAAGCGACAGTACCATGGCCCGGCAGTGATCTTTGAGGACCGTACCCCGAGGCAAAGAGCGCATCTTCAAGACCTTCGGAATGAGCTAAGCCGCCTGCATGCTTCTGGTGTCATAGACAAAACTATTCGTTTTATTAATGGTGTTACGCGCATAGTTAACTCTTCTAACGCAGCTCAAAATATGCGAAAAAACTAAGTGCGTTCCCTTTGGTGTACTTTCAAAACGTTGAAGGCCTGCGTAGTAAACTAAATATTCTCAGATCCTCAATTGCGGCAGCTACTGAAATGTATACAATTATTTTGCTAGTCGAGACCTGGCTTTGTGGCAGCATTAGTAATTCTGAGCTTGGTTTAAATGGGTATAGCGTTTATAGATATGATAGATGCTCAGTCTCCGGCAATAATCGGACAGGTTGCGGTATTTTGATTGCGGTGCACGAATCTCTTCCTAGTCGTTTGTTATTATCTTCTCCTCTGTGTTTTGAGCATGTGTTTGTCGAAATTCGTTTTCCTTTTAAATTCCTTGTCATCGGTTGTGTATATTTCCCTCCGGTAAGCGATCCTCTTCTATTTACAAACCACTACAATTCTATCGAACAGCTGTTGTCGTCTTACTCTGAGGGCACTGACTACAATCTACCTAATACCGTTTGATCGAATGACTCGGTCGGTAACCTGCAGTATTTCTTTTCCTCTCCTCGTGTTCTTCGTTGTCAGTCTTCTATCCTTCATGCATGTTTTAATCTCTTTCATCTCTACCGATCTAATTTCATTACTGTTCATCAGTCAGCTGTTAGCCGTCGAAGGTGTCAGACGTTGGTTTTTGTTTTGCTCTCCGATAGTGTTGTGACGGTTAACGGTCGATTTCCTCTATATTCGCGGTACCTCACTCCAACGATTTCTCGTGCCACTTACTATTCTTTATTACTCCGTATCTTATAACTGAAATATGGAAAATCAAATATGCAAGGGTTGCGCCTCCAAGGTTGTTAAACCTATTCTATGTGCGTCTTGTGATACCGCATCTCATCCTGGGTGCTTACAACGCACGAATCATCCGTTTCGAAATGGCCAGTTTTGTGACTGCCCTTTCACCTCCTCCACATCTGCCTCTCTGGATCCAAAGGACACTATTCTGCTTAACAACTTTCGGTTGATCCTCAAACAAGTGATGGAGGAGGCCTTATCTGCCAAATTCAATGATTTGGAAAAAAGAATCGTTGATTCCTTGGACAAATTCAAAGCCGAATTTAAATCGGAGATCGACGGCATAAAAGAAAGAGTTTGCGTACTTGAAAGCAAATTCTCCTCACTCTCTTCAACAATGGCGGAGCATACGGCGGCGGAAGAAACCATTGCCGAGATAGCTGACCGGGACCGTAGATCACATAACATTGTTATTTTTAACTTGGCCGAAACTTCAAGTGGTCCGATTTCGTCAAATTCAAATAATCATGACGCTCAACTGGTAACCGACATCTTTAAAGTTATTCATCCTGCCGGAGTGTCCTTCACTAAAACATTCCGTTTTGGTCCTGCACATCATGATCGTCCCAGACCGTTGAAGGTCGTCTGTAACACCAGGGAGGACGTCTTCAACATTCTCCGAAACAAGAGAAATTATAAAGGACCGGCCATTCTCAACGATGACCGTACCCAGAAGCAGCGGGCATTACTTCATGAACTTCGTACCGAGTTAGGTCGTCTCCATGCATCCGGGGATACAGAAAAAACAATACGCTTTATCAATGGTGCTCCGAAAATAGTAACTTCAAACGTCTTATCGCGCGCAAATAGAAAAAACGAGATTCCTACCCTTTAGTTTACTATCAAAATGTGAGAGGATTAAGATCTAAACTAAATGTTCTTAAAAGTGCAATAGCGACTGCAACGGAATGTTATAAAATCATTATATTAGTCGAAACTTGGCTTTATGACGGTATTTCCAGTTCTGAGCTTGGTCTACAAGGTTACAAAGTTTACAGATGTGACAGATCTTCTTTGTCCAGTAACTCTCGTATGGGTGGAGGTGTGTTGGTTGCCGTGCATGAGTCCTTGTTTAGTCGTGTTGTATCTCCGTCCTTGTCTCGTGTCGAGCAACTCTTCGTCGAAATTCGTTGTCGATTTAAATCTGTTATTATCGGTGCCGTCTATTTACCTCCTGCCAGTGACCAGAGTTTATATTTTGAACACTGCAGGTCTATAGAGGAAATATTGTTGTCATTCCCCCCAGACACACACCTTGTTTTCTGTGGTGACTACAATTTACCTACCACCGTCTGGTCTAATGACGCCGTCGGTAATCTAGTTTACTCCTGTACCTCCTCGTGCTCTTCGTCTTGTCATTCGAGTATTGTCCATGGATGTTTCTGTCTCCTTCACTTATATCAATCAAATTTTATCCTGAATTCGCACGGCAGACTTTTAGATCTTATATTTTCTTCCTTTGTAAATCTCCGTGTCATCTCTGCTCCTGACCATCTTTTACCGATCGATCCGTATCATCCTCCTCTCCAATTCTGCATTCCTCTCATTTCTGATGGTTGTCCTCCACCTGCATATGAATGGAGGAAGGATTTCAGTCGAGCAAATTACCCAGCATTAAATGATTATCTCTGTTCGATTGATTAGGATGTTACTCTCTCGAGCCTGTCTGTCGACGAGTCGATTGAGTTACTGCACTCTTATCTGGATTATTCCATTGACCTTTATGTTCCATCCAAACTTGTTCGTAAATCGTCCTATCCTTCTTGGTTCTCTCCTGAACTTATTCGTCTCATTAAATCAAAGAAGACTGCTCACGTACGTTACAAACAATACAACCACTTCTCGGATTACCTTGTGTTTGCCAGGCTCAGATTGGAATGCAAGGCACTATCCCAACGCTGTTGGAAGAACTATGTCGAGCGAGTAGAGGCTCATATTCCTTCTGATATAAAATCTTTTTGGAGATTCTCTCATTCGCTAAGGAAAACCAGCGCGTGCCCTACTACTATGTATCTTAATAATAACTCGCTGGATGACGATGCCAGCATCGCAAATGGCTTTGCTCAGTACTTCCAATCTGTGTACTCCCAGGATAACGGTTGCACCCAAACTCCAAATTTCACAACAAAGTTTTTATTAATGTTTCGACCGATACTGTTAATCAAAGAAAAAATATTTGTTTGGCGTTCGTTCAGGTCGTGTTTGGAAAAAGAGGTTAATATAAACTTTTAATTTTTGAAAAAATGAAGTAAAATAACATACGAATTTATGTAGATGGATGTACTACAGTTAAAAGCGGATTATTTTACCATCCAACGTTTCGGCCATATGTTCATGGCCCTCTTCAAAGGAGCAAAAACAAATACGTTTAATCAGTAATACATCATCCTTAATCAAATTCTGAAATTCAAAGAAAGGACGATGTAAAAATTGATTAAAACAAATTAATAAAACATATACAGTACTGGTGAAATGTAAGTTATTAGACTACTTACATGATATTCTGATAGAGAAAGGGCTTTTCTTTAAAAAATATATTAATCTACATGATTGAAGTGCGAAATTATAAACCTTGGAAATTAATGTGAAATCACTTGGCTGAATATGTAATAAAAGCCATTATAAATGTGAACTCCGTGATGTTCTCACTAAGAGGTACGGTGCACGAGTGAGGAAGGTTATTAGGCAACTGGTCAGTTTTTTTCTCTTGTATACATATTTTTGAAAAGTCCGTGAGGTGGTGGATAGAAACGATTAAGCGTACCGGTGATTTTAATATTTTGAAACCTCCCGCAGCACTAAACCGTGCTGGAGAGGGGGTAAGAATCTACATTGGATGCTAGTGTGGCTACATTGGCCAATCGTGAGCATGAAACTTTGTCGTAATGAAACTAAGCTGCGCGCCAACATTTGAACATATTTGCGTTCCAAGATAAAATAAACCATACAGAAAATTAATGTGAAATAAAATTTAGATACGAGGTATCATAAGAAACCTACGATTCAAACGAACAGTTTGATGATGTTGGTAAAATAATCATTTACCTCATTATTCTCTGTACGAGTGTTTACGGTGTTATTTAATAATATATGTAATGTTTCTGCTATTCTCCTTTTTCTTGTATCACTTTCGTGATGGAGAATATTTATGTTGTTAAGATCAAATGTATGGCCAGTGTCCATAAAATGATTGACAACATCCGTGTGATGGTTATGTGGATGTGTTATACTTAGTTTATGTTAGTTTATACGACTCGACAGGTATTGGCCAGTTTCACCCACATAGCATTTTTGACAATTGTTGCAATTGAATTTGTATACAACATTCGGTGTTTTGTCAATATTAGGTTTGTCTTTAGTAGATTTAAATATTGTTCTTAGACTGTAATGCAAGTTGTGTGTAATATGGTAATCATATTGTCTAAAAATGTGACAAATACTTTGGCTGAGACCCGGAACGTACGGTATGACACCCATGTTTAACCATGAGCGTTCACCCATACTCTCACGTTTCTGAAGCCTTTTGATTTTACATTCAACGGGATGGTACAATTCATGTATCCTCTGTTTGATGATATTGTCAATGAAGTTAACCGGATAACTATTGTTTAATAAAGTGTCTTTGATTAATTTTAAGTTGTCAGTTCGGTAGGTAATATCAGATAATTTTACCACTCTATCCACCAGACCTTTAATTAATGCTATTTTGTTCATGGTAGGGTGTACCGAATGAAAGTTCAAGTATCTACCCGACCACGTTTTTTTATGGAACCAGTTACAAATTATTTTATTGTCGATACGGGTGAGTAAAATGTCTAAAAAACTGATTTTATTGTCGATTTCTTCCTCAAAAGTGAATTGTAACCTCTGGTTGTAGGAATTAAAAACTGTGAGAATAATGTCAAGCGTGCCCCTAGGAATAGCCGTTATGATGTCATCGACATATCTTTTAAAGAACGGTAAGTTAAAAGGTAACTTATTTAAACAAAAATCTTGTAATTGTTCCATGACAAGTTCTGAGAGTACTGGTGATAATGGAGAGCCCATAGGGCTGCCGAAAATCTGTTTATAGGTTATGTTATTGAACGTGAAAGTGGTGGCATCCATAACAAATTTAATAGCATCTATGAAAGAGGTTTGTGAAATTTTTGTATGGATTTTAATTTTGTCCCAGTTCTTCTTAATAGCCGCTATTACTAATTTTATAGGGATGTTTGTGAAGAGCGCGGTGACATCCAGAGATATCAAGTAGTGATTATCAGGTAAGGATACTCCGTCGATGAATTCTTTAAATTGCCAACTATCTTTCACAAAATGTTCATTGTTACCTGTTATCTTTTGCAGAATGTCAGACAAGAACCTTGCCAACTTGTAAGTCGGTCCATTGATACTGGATACTATAATTCTCCAAGGAGTGATGTTATTGAACGTGAAAGTGGTGGCCCTTTACGCTCAGCGATATTTTTTCCATAATGTAGCTATAACGCGAAATTAGCGACAGTCTCCAGTCCTTAGTCCTAGAGTCTAGCGACAGTTTAGTAGATTAGGATATGGACATTACAAAAGTGAGTTTAAAAACTTAAAAAACGAAATATTTCTTGTGTGCTGGCCGCTATATTCCTCAGGTGTGGTCCTCTCGTAGCACCCACCTGAGTCGAGAGTTGCTTTCCAGCATCCCATAGTTTAGCACATAACACGACACGGTTACCCCCCTATTAGACTAGTGTACCCGTCGCAAGGCGACCGCGCGCGGTCCGCCCGAAGATGGAGGAGTCGGAGGGGGCAAAAGCCGACGCGAGGCACCAACGCGCTTTAGAATTGGCGTCCTCATCAACACCAGTGATAACAGAGAGGCACAAGCAGGTACAGCTTAAACTAGCTGCCCTTAAGGCACGCAGGGCCCAAGGCCGAGCCTTTCCGAGGCCATATGCGGTGCCAGCCTACATATCACTGTACGAGGAGGAGGATGCAGCCAACATCCCCCCTCAACAAATTTCCTGCAGTACTCAGGACTGCAAAGAGCCCAGCCCCGTACTCACCGAGGTGCTGCCAAAGCCCAACGACGCACGTTTCTTCACAGGTGACGTCGCGGCATTTGCGCAGCGGGTAAAAGACGAGGCTCGGCTAAGTGGAGAGTTCATTGGGGGCGTCCCTCGTGACGGGTGCGGAGACAGGGTGAAACAACACCTGATGTACTCCGTTATCTCTGCCCAAGCCAATACTCCCACAGCCTGGGGCAATGGGCGCGAGGTGGAAGGGGTGTATAAAACCGACCACCACCTGTTGTCCGATACAGGCCTACTTAAACCGAATTTGACTACTATCACCCCAACGCGGGTGATAAGCCACACTGACCCCGACGGTACAAGACCGCCTACGAGTGCGCGTACCAACGGGGGTGACACACTAAGGCGGGGCAACCTACACCAACGAACAGGTGCGTTTGCCGCCGCTCACAAAAATAACGGGATGAGGCTACTCGGTATGTTTGTCTCATCCCACGTAAACAAACCGTGGTTAGCCTTCCTCGCCCGGCAGCTAGTAAAGCTTGGGCTGGGGGTGGTTACAAGGCACAAGTGGAGTAGATCCTTCTCCGAATATTTCAAAGACCAGGAGTTAGGATCTCAAGTCACCGACGACCTCTATGATACTATCTACGTGTGGGCAGGCTGCACCATAGAGGTCAAAGACAACACAACCGCAGCCCAACCCACACCCACAGCTACTCCTGACAGCACGGACAGTGTTGGTGAGGATAGGCAAAGTAAAGCTACAGGGCACCTTCTTAAAATGATTACCCGCAATTGCGGTGCCGCCCTCGTAGCTGAGCATGTCTGCCCTCACTGTCTACTGGCCGAGCTGAAGGGAGTGGCCGGGAGTGTTTTGGAGAAGACGAGAGATATAGATGTTGCTTATCTCACCACCCTAGATGTAACCGGTGAAGGGTGGCTGGAGGCGGCGGCGGCGGCTCATAACCGGGAAATGCACGCCTCCAACGGCAACATCGATGTCATCAGGGATGTTACCCATACGCGGGCGGAGGCCATAGCACCCTATATAGTCAGGGGCACCGCCCAGAACGGCCCTACCGATGAGACCAGTCTGACAGACCGGGCCCGTTACCTGGGCTTGATGGAACGGACACCCAGTGCTACGTATTCAGACGAGCATCTGAAGGGGATAAGGGTAGGCCAACAAATGGGTACCCAGTACCAATATTTCACGGCGGCTGACAACCTAGTAGCAGTGGGAGCAGGGGACTGCGGGGGCAACTGTCCCATACCTCAGAGGTCGGAGATTGCAGCCCTGAGCCCCACTTCTCTTCCGCCCACCACCGGCTTAGACGAACCACCATTTTCAACAGGTGGCACAGGAAGCCCTTCCTTGGAAATAGGGCAAGGTGAGAGTTATGTGTCATGCTCTGAGGATCATTCTGTATGGCCCTCGATCACCATCCGTAGCATTGACACATCACGAAGAAAAAAAAAATAAAAAAAAATAAAAAAATAAAACATATTTTCCTTTAAGGCTGTTCGCCACCTTCTGCGCGCGACTTCAGCGACGAGAGCGGAGAATATAAGAACTACAGGGAAACGAGCAAAACCCAATGCTTTTATAAGGGTTTACGCCGTTAGTTCTCCTGATCACAATTTTTTATTGATTTTGATGATCAGATACTCATTGGAAAGATAAAAGAAAAAGCCACGTTTCTGCGGTTACCGATTTTTTAAAAAGAGTCTCCTTTTTGGTGGATTATTTACTTAAAAATTATATTTCGCTTTCTTGCAAAGAAAAAACAATTTTTTCAAAAATCGGTAACCGCAGAAATGTGGTTTTATCTTTTATCTTTCAAATGAGCATCTGATCACCAAAATCGATCAAGAATTGTGATCAGGAGAACTAACGGCGCAAACCCTGTTTTTCGTAATTTTTACGAGATAAAATTCGCTAACAAGAGCGCCTCTCTGTGCGTTGCGGCGGACGAGCCGAAGCTTATACCCCTACTCCGTTTCTACACGGACACGGATGCGGTAGTGTTTGTAAGTCGACAAAAAAGAGTAGCGCCTTTCCTTGCGTATATACATGTAACTAATTCGGAAGGAAGCGAAATCGCATGGATCGTAGATCGAAGCCTAAAAGCAAGACACCGCGCTACATACATACATATATGTATACCCATGTAGTACGGCGATAAACAATTCGAATTATGAACTCTCCTATACACAATTCTTGATCGATTTTGATAAACGAAGGCTCATTTGAAAAATAAGGCGTTATTTGGAAGAATGATCTTTTCCAAATTTCACAAATATAAAATCTTCAGTAAGAAAAAGGATGTTTAATTATGCATATGTTCTTGATCCATTTATACAAAAAAAAGAAAAGATATTGAAAATTGGATAGGATAGTACTCTTTCGAAAATATTTATCTTTCGATAGAGTATTCAATTATCAAAATCAATAAAAAATATCGACCAGGTGAATTTCTGCCGTGAATAGATGCAAACGAGAGGAGTGCGTGCGGCGCAAGAAACCCGTATAGCGCTTTGCAATGATTTACGTCGTGAGTTCTCCTGATCACAATTTTTGATCGATTTTGGTGATCAGATGCTCATTTGAAAGATAAAAGATAAAGCCACGTTTTTGCGGTTACCGATTTTTGAAAAAATTGTTTTTTCTTTGCAAAAAAGCGAAAGATAATTTTTAAGTTAATTATTAACGAAAAAAGAGACTCCTTTTCAAAAATCGATAACCGCAGAAACGTGGCTTTATCTTTTATCTTTCAAATGAGCATCTGATCACCAAAATCGATCAAAAATTGTGATCAGGAGAACTCACGACGTAAATCATTGCAAAGCGCTATACGGGTTTCTTGCGCCGCACGCACTCCTCTCGTTTGCATCTATCCACGCCATAAACTCTCCTGATCACAATTCTTGATCGATTTTGGTGATCATATGCTCATTTGAAAGATAAAAGATAAAGCCACGTTTTTGCGGTTACCGATTTTTGAAAAAATTGTTTTTTCTTTGCAAAAAAGCGAAAGATAATTTTTAAGTTAATTATTAACGAAAAAAGAGACTCCTTTTCAAAAATCGATCACCGCAGAAACGTGGCTTTATCCTTTATCTTTCAAATGAGCATCTGATCACCAAAATCGATCAAAAATTGTGATCAGGAGAACTCACGACGTAAATCATTGCAAAGCGCTATACGGGTTTCTTGCGCCGCACGCACTCCTCTCGTTTGCATCTATCCACGCCATAAACTCTCCTGATCACAATTCTCGATCGATTTTGATGAACGATAGCTCATTCGAAAGCTAAAGGATTTCTTGTGGAGATGTTGTTTTCCGATTTCAGAAATCATGCGATCTTCGGTCAGAAAAAGGATGTTTAATTATGCATATGTTGTCGTTTCATTTAGACATCGAAAAAAAAGGTTATGAAAAATTTGGAAAAGATCATCTCCTCAAGAAATCTTTTATCTTTCGAATGAGCTATCGGTCATCAAAATCGATCGAGAATTGCGACCAGCAGAACTTCTGCCGTGAATAGCGCGTGCGAAGCGACAAACTCGTATAGCGCTCGGCAAAGATTCACGGCAGAAACTCTCCTGGCCAGAATTCTTGATCGATTTTGATGATCGTCAGATTGTTCACAGCTGAGCCAAAGCGAGACGTGCTCTACGTGTGCGTATGTGTGTACATACGTGCGTACGCACCCTACACACGTTTCGGTTTGGATCAGCTGTGAAAAATCTGACGATCACACACCGTTCGTTGATCGGCTCGCGCCTTCGCTTCCGTCGCAAGACGGTGGGGTAATAGCGACAAACACATGCCCATACACCGATACGATAAATTGGCGGTGGGGACGCGGTTCCCCTTATTTGCCTGTAGTTCTTATTTTCTCCGCTCCCGTCGCTGAAGTCACGCGCGACTCGAGCGAAAGGTGGTGAACAGCCTTAACTATAATTGAATTTCGGTCGAATTATTAAAATTATTAAATAAATAAGGAATTGTTTGTTCATATCTTTATTAATATGTCGAATGCAATTAAAATTAGAAAGTGCGTGTTTCTAACCTGCTTGATAACCTCCAACTCGTAGGTACCTCCTGCGTGTGAAAGACGTTATAACGAAAAATTAGCAACTTTTTGTTATCTAAAAACTTCGATAGAATTAACCACGTTCTCAATTAATGAGATAGAAGTTTATTACCTTCCTTAATTATTCCTTCTAACCACACATATCTTCTACGTTTCTATACAGGGTGTCCCGTTTCAACACTCCAAGCGGGAAACGGCAGATAGAATGGACCAATCTAAACAGAAATATCGAAAAATATTTAGATAAATTCAGTCTAGTTAACAAGTTATTAATTAACAACGATCGGCCATTCACGGAGAGCCAGAAGCTATCGATGGCTTGGGACGTCCCCTTCAATCTCGGTAGTATGTAACGGAAGAAGCAATGGGAGGAGTAATCAACAACAAATAGTAACGCGCAGCGGCACGTAATGCCGTCTATCACTGTTTACTGTGAGTACTTCTCTTTTTTTTTCTTACCCAATAGCATCATATCATTTATTTCATGCGTGCGAGGGAGAAATAGTGTAAGAAAGAGAGAAAGAGAGTCAGCGCGAGCATTCAGCGTAAGGTAGTGTCGTAGAAAGAGAGTCGGGGAGAAAGAGAGAGCGAAGGTCAGTGCGCGAGCCTCTTGCGTACGGAGGTGTCGCACGGCGAGAAAGAAAGAGAAAGAAAGAGAGAGAGAAAGAGCTGTAGCGCGCGTCGATCCGCCCGTCACTGTTTACAGTGAGTAGCTCTTTCTCTCTCTTTCTTTCTCGCCGTACGACACCTCCGTACGCAGGAGGCTCACGCTGACTCTCTTTCTCTCTTTCTTACACTATTTCTCCCTCGCACGCGTGAAATAAATGATATGATGCTCTTGGGTAAGAAAAAGAAAGAGAGGTACTCACAGTAAACAGTGATAGACGGCATTACGTGCCGCGGCGCGTTACTATTTGTTGTTGATTACGCCTCCCATTGCTTCCTCCGTTACATACTACCGAGATTGAAGGGGACGTCCCAAGCCGTCGATAGCTTCTGGCTCTCCGTGAATGGCCGATCGTTGTTAATTAATAACTCGTTAACTAGACCGAATTTATCTAAATATTTTTCGATATTTCTGTTTAGATTGGTCCATTCTATCTGCCGTTTCCCGCTTGGAGTGTTGAAACGGGACACCCTGTATACAAGGAAGATCGTGACAGTACCGACGCGACGGGTACAATAAATAAATAAAATGTGATAGGTTAATGATATCGACATGTAAAACATTCCAGCGCTGGCTAGATTTCCACCTAATGTCGACACTAGCACCACCGGCTTTACTAGCGGCGAATTTAGGAAAGGGGACAAAATTCGATATATATAGATATACTCGCAATGTTAACGAAAAGGTCGGAAAAAAAAACACTGTGACAGAATTAATTCTCCAAAACACATAAATTAGATTATTAACTTATTGGAAGCCGCGATTCTAATAAATTATATATCAACGGATGGGAAAAAGTTCCAGGATTATAATGAAACAAACCAAAATTATGTAGCACTTCGCGTCGATGAGATTTTAGCATTTTAAAGTTTTCCCCTCCCTTGAAATTTCGATTTTGCTGTAAATATACCACCGGCGCACAGTGGGCAAAAACGCGAATTCGGCGCTCGAAAATCGAAAAATAATTTTTTGTTTTCCAACAAGTAAGTGATGGGGATGTTTTAAGAATATCCCAAAGGGCGTAAATCTGGAAAAAAAAATTTTTTACCCCTCCTTCACGACCCACAGGAGGCCGGTAAAGTTGGAGGAAAAAATTCAGAACGTGATATTGCCTCTTTTCACACGTTTTCCCTAATATTCAAATGCAATTTACAAAAAAACTACTAGAGATAGCTGAGTTTGGTTTCAAGTAGATAAAAGCTTATATCATCTTGGATTTAAATCGATTTTAAAACATGTAATTGCTATTATGTTTTGAAAATTATAGCTCTTTCAAGTGAACACAAGATTTTCGCCTAAATTTGAACTTTAAATAGGCGTATCTCAGGCGGATCTTGTTAGATCTTCACATGGAATATACTGTGATAAACTATGATCTGTTGTCTTTACAACGCCACCGAAATCATCTGCGACAACTTGCGGCAAGTGTAGTTTTTTTGTATTTTTATCATCCAAGTACTCTTACCAAAGCCCCCTGACGAGGCAATTATACACGACTTTTCGGAATTTCCCCGTTATATATCATTCAGTCGTATTATTTTTTTCATATTTAGATAGTTATCATTAAACTGAGTAAGAAATACCCGCACTATGTCTTTTTGGAAATTGACTAACGGACAAAAGTGCCGTTTTGGCTCTCTGAGATAATAACTTCTAAACCGTTAAAGATAATTGAATGAAATTTAATAGGCAACAAGGAAACATTTGTAACCTCAAACTGGAACAAAAATCAATTTGAATGCACAGGTGTTCATTAATTTCACAGGTGTAAAGCTTTTTTTTTAAGTGGAGAAAAACCTTGCATAGGCCTCCAGTTCCTGCTCTCGCTGGAACCGGGGAGTGTGAGATTCTTACTCACTAAAACTCTCCACGTTGATCCGCAGCCCACATGTCTAAACTATAATGAAAGAAATATACACATACAAATATCTATACATAATCAGAATGTACCTATTGCGATAAATCCGTTACTTCCGGTAGTTAGCCCGGTTGAAGTTTCTGAACTTCCGCTGTGAAATTTTTGTTTTTTTGTCTGTTTTAACGTTGAAATACCTTTCGATTTCTGCCACTTCTCGCCCAAAGTTTCATAAAATATTTTTGAAAATTCATCAACTTTACACTTGTCACTGCCAAGTTTTCTTCACCTAAACTATGTAACTTATAATTTTCCTTCACTGCACTTAAGAAACGTTCCACATCTTTTTATTTAAAAAGCACTTCTGTATAGGTATGTGTATATACTTTTCATTTAGTTCAGTTTAGACATGTGGACTCACACACTCCGGTTCTAGCGAGAGCAGGTACTGGGAGCCTATGCAAGGTTTCTCTCCACGTATAAAAGAAAAAAAAAAAAAAAAAAAAGGCTTTACACTTGTGAAATTAATGAACACCCTGTATATTCAAATTGATCTTTGTTCCAGGTTAAAGCTACAAATGTTTCCTCTTTACTCATTAAATTTCATTCAATTATCTCTAACGGTTTAGAAGTTATTATTTTCGAGCGCCAAAACGGCACTTTTGCCCACTGTGCGGCGTTAGTCCTACTTTTTTGCGACGGACAGGCCTAACTGCCGTTAGTCTGTAATAAGCTTGCTCTAAATATCTCTAAATGTTTTGTTATTAATTTTTCTCTTTTAAAAAACACTATCTGTTATAATTATATCCTCAACGATTCTACTTTGAGCTCTGTTACTGAGGCCCGCGATTTGGGAGTTACGTTCTCTTCAAATTTATCTTTCAGCAAGCACGTCTCAAATATCTGTAGTATATCGTACAGAAATCTGGGTTTCATTTACAGAGCTTCGAAGTATTTTAATAATGCAAGCACCTTAAAAATATTGTACTGTGCGTTAGTCCGCCCTCACTTGGAGTACTGTTCGATTATTTGGTCGCCTTATCACCATTACCTGCGTGCGGAAATTGAGAGCGTTCAACACAAATTCCTGCGTATCGCTGCTCGTTTTATGAGGAGTCCTATGTCGATTTTAGACCACAATTACACACCATTGCTGACTAGACTCAGACTTGAACCTCTTGAACAATGTCGTGTAATGTATGACCTGATATTCGCTCACAAGGTCTTAAATGGTACTAGTTCTTGTCCCGAAATCCTGTCCTCCTTTGGACTAATTACGTCATGGACATCGTTAAGACGCAACTATCTACTCCATCAGCAGTTTCACAGAACGCTCTATGGCCAAAACAATTGTCTGAACCGCATCGCGATCAATGTAAATTCTTTTGTAAAAGATCTAGACTTTTTCTGTTCACTAACAAAATTCAAACGCCAATTTTATCATGTAATTTCTCTAAACAGCTCTCGATAATTTGTAATTTATGCTCCTTGTATACTAAAGGGTTCTTAACCCGTTTATTATGGAATAAATAAATAAATAAATTACTAACGATTATGGTAATGTTTTGGATTTGGTTTTCTCTTCTTTCCCTGGTCTCAGTCTATCTTGTAACGAGACGTCGACTTTTAATTCGCTCGAACCTCGTTGAATTCGTTGTCTCTTTCATTATGTACTGGATATCATAATTTTTATCACTGGTTCCAAATCCAAAGGAAGGAAAGGCTCGTCAATTCAACAATACACTACGTCTGGTAACAATACTTTATATAAAACGAAAATCACTTTACATTTGGAGCTACGATTCTTCTTCTTCTTGCAACGGACGGTCGGGAACTTCTGCCTCTCGATCTTTCCCCCTCTTCCAACTCGCTCGCGATCACCGTTTTCAGTAGTGCGTAGAGGTAGGAGATATCTATGCCCTCTTGCATTTATTACCTAAACGGGCGTCTTATAGCCGTGTCATTACAATCTCCTTCTACGGATGTCCTTGTTATTCCCGATCCTTATCATCCCTCTCTCCAGTTCCGTATTCCCATCTCTCCTAAAAATGCTTATTTTCGTTCCCACTCGGTGCAAAGGGATTTTTGTCGCGGTGACTATCACTCCCTTAATGCGTATATCAGCTCGATTAAGTGGGATGATGTTCTGAATAGTCTGTCAGCGGAGGAATCTGTCAGCGTTCTCTACTCGCATCTATACTATGCTATTAATTCCTTTGTTCCGTTTAAAACTGTTATCACCTCGTCATACCCTTCCTGGTTCTCGTCCGAATTGATTCGTTGCATCAAATCTAAGAAACATGCGCATAGGAGTTACAAACAAAGTTCTTTGTTTTCTGATTATCTGACGTTCACCGAGCTCAGAACTAAATGCAAGCATTTGTCGTACCGTTGCTGGATTGAACATGTTCACCGCGCGGAATCAAATATCCAGTCAAACGCAAAATCTTTTTGGAGCTTTACTCGTTCCCTTAGAAAGTTTAACTCCAACTCGACGATGTTTTTTAAGGATACGCCATTGGATAACGATATGTCTATCGCTAATGTCTTTACGGACTTTTTTAAATTTGTATATACTCCGGACAGCGGATGCCCACACTCTTTTGATTGCAATGTCGACCTTAATATAAGCATTAGTGAGATTTATAATTCTATTGAAAATCTTAAAGTTAATGCGTCACCAGGTAGTGATGGTAAACACCCCTTAATTATAAAATTCTGCAAATTTACCCTATCTAGGGCTCTATGGTTAATTTTTAATAAATCACTGTCAACAGGTGTATTTCCCTCCATTTGGAAAGAATGCATTGTCACGCCTATTTTTAAAAGTGGCGATCCTTCCTTGGTGAGGAACTAAAGGCCAATTAGCTTGCAAAACCTATTGCCTAAAATATTTGAGCAGATTGTGGCTCAGAAACTCTCCAACCTCTGCAAAAATGTTATTATTAATAAACAACATGGTTTCATTCCTGGCAGATCCACTTGTACAAATCTACTTCTTTACCATCACTATTTGGCAAACTCTCTGGAGAAACGGTTGCAAGTTGATGCAATTTACACGGACTTTACAAAAGCTTTCGATTCGGTTTGCCACTCCATTCTTATATTAAAACTCAAGGGTCTTTGTACATGTGGCTCTTTTCTCAAATGGGTGAACAGCTTTATCTCGGGCCGATCTCAATTTGTTAAATACAATAACTCTCTCTCTCTCTAGCTATTGAGGTATTATCCGGCGTTCCACAGAGCTCCCATCTAGGTCCCCTTCTTTTGATACTCTTTATAAATGATATCTCTGAATGTTTTCGATATTGCTTTTATCTTTTATTTGCTGACGACTTAAAGCTGTTTCATGCCATTGAAAATTCTTTTAGTCCGTATCTTATTCAACGTGACCTTACAAATTTAAACTCTTAGTGCTTACATAATAGGCTTTCTCTTAATTTCTCAAAGTGCTCTGTTGTTCATTTCTCTCTACTAAAAACTAAACTGCTCTCTGTGTATACGCTGAATGACACCTCACTTTCTTCGGCTGACCACATCCGTGACTTAGGGGTCATTTTTTCATCTAATTTATCTTTTAATGAGCATATTATGTTTATCTCCAGTAAGGCATATAGAAACTTGGGATTTATCCACAGACCTCCAGATTTTTTGAGAATGCCAGCACTTTAAAACTGCTCTAGTGTGCTTTAGTCCGTCCGCAATTGGAGTATTGCTCGTCAGTGTGGGCTCCGTATCAAAGGTATCTTATCACAGATCTTGAGCATATTCAACATAAGTTTTTACGCCTTGCTGCATATAAATTGGGTAGTACTATGGACATCTGCGATCACGACTTCTCGCCTTTACTTAAGCGACTTAATATTATGTCTCTTGAGCGTCGTCGGTTTATGTCCGACTTTATTTTTGCGAACAAAGTCTTAAACGGTGCTGTTTCTTGTAGCTCTATTATCTCTCGCTTTGGCTTCGTTGTCCCTCGCCCTGCTTCGCGATATCAGTTTTTGCTGTGAAGCGAACAGCACCGTTATCTTTTTGGCTATTGTAATTGTCTGAATCGCAGCTTTACAAATGTAAACAGAGTCGCAGCTGAAATTAACTTCTTCTGTTTTTTTTTTTATTAGAAAATTAAAGGTACACAAATTAGGCACGGCTGCTCGCCATACTGCCTTTATAGCGTATCACATGGAGCTTTATATGGTGTGACGGCACGGCAAAATCAGTAATTTTATATAATAAAATTAAAAGCGAAAACGGTAGAGAATTAATCATTTCGAGACACGGATAAATAGGCATCTGTGTTGCAGATGTAGGTCTATCGACGTTTCAAAAGGGATAACAGAAAACTAAAACTCGAAAATAAAAAGAAAGCAATTCAAGGGTCCTACTTTCAAATCGTGAAAGTAGGACCCAGCAATAACTTTAACCCGCGCCGTCGGGGTTCTTGGTTCTAGAGCACGTAAGCTAGCAAGAATTTCGACGGTCCTAAAAATCGCGAAAACAATAGTGACCCTTTTTGAAGCGTCGAGCGGTTACTACGTGGTACATGTGGCAGGTCACCGGTGACGCTGAACGCTCGAGACGCTAACCAGGCCCGCCATAAAATATCCGGGAAAACCGAAGGCCTCCGCGTTAGTCACGAAAAAGTGCATAGCGGTACACATGCCCTACGAAACGAATCGAACACGAACTCTGGAATCGAAACACGACAAATTCAAGCGACCCCCCGCGACGAAAACGAAATTCAGCTGCCCAGAATACAGCTCCCGACATTTAGCGGTTCATACGTAGATTGGCCTGGATTTGTCGACCAATTCAAAGCAACTGTTCACGAGAACAAACACTTAAACGACAGTAAGCGACTAACGTATCTTCGTTCATGTCTTACCGGAGAAGCAGAGAAGACAATAGAAACGTTAGAAAGCTCGGCATCGAATGGCGCGATCGCGTGGTCCATTCTCGAGTCACGATACGACAAACCACACGTGATTATCAATCGGCACTTACACGCACTTCTTACCATGCCAAAGAGTGCTAAACCAACATACGACGAATTCGCGAAGTACCTTCATACCGCGGAATCACACACAAAGGCGCGAGGTGAATTGACCGTGGACACGATCCTTCTTTATCTCTTATCCACTAAGATGAATTCCGTAACCGAACTGAAATGGCGTGAAAGAACGCAAGTTCGGTCTAACTTAAGGGGCTACATCTACCTAGAGACCCGAAAAAATGGCCAAATTTCTGAATTTTTTTTCTGGCTAACGGTTGGTGAGTGTTACGTCCCGTAACCCACAGACGACTCCAAAGTACTCCGATAGATGTCTCATCCTCTTTCCTAATTCTCGAAACCACTCAAATATCATCCTATAACAATATATAGAACTCCTAAACTACCTGACCATAGCGTCTGGGGTAGGGTCGACACAACAAAAATCAAATCGCCTCCGAGAAGGATGACAGAAGCTGACCCCCTTCGGGCCAGAAAACAAGCGCCTCCGAGAAGCGGCGGATCAGCCGGTCCTTCGGGCAACGAAAATACGAAAAACTATGAACGAAAAGACACAACGATATGGAACTTCTTCATCCTACGAGAAGGTTCGCAGAACGAACGCTTCTCTACTAGAAGGGGGGAGGTGTTACGTCCCGTAACCCACAGACGACTCCAAAGTACTCCGATAGATGTCCCATCCTCTTTCCTAATTCTCGAAACCACTAAAATATCACCCTATAACAATATATAGAACTCCTAAACTACCTGACCATAGCGTCTGGGGTAGGGTCCGCCTGCATCAGCCCCACTGATGAGTCTGCAGTCGGACCCAAGACGAAACGCACTTTCCTTTTCTAAACACCAAACCATCTCCTCAACACCACCATTTTCCAAAGGAGTTTCTTCGGAGGACGAATCCGTTACGCGTCCTGAGGCCAATGGAATCCGGCACGCAACAGTGAGAAAAAAACGCATTTTTTTTTAACACGAAGGTACATATATTGAGAGCCTTTGAAAAAAAAATCACCAAAAAATGCAGATAAACAACAAAGATATGGCCGCCGACAGACGATGAAGTTATTTTCGCGACGATTGGTGGTGGACACTCTCCAGCTTAAACGGTCTATCTGAATTTTAAAAACCAAACGGGATATTCAAGTCAACGATAAATACGAGTCGTTGACGATCTTCGATTTTTAAAATCATTTTTTTAAATAAAATAGCGACGAATTGCAATTCGAGCATACAGAATCTATGAAAAAGGCGGCATTTTTACGTAACTATTAACAAAATGAAGATCGATTTTTAAAAAGTGAGATCGTCAACGACCTTTAAATGTTTCTCGTCGTATCTCCTGTAAATTTGAAAACAATCCATCAAGTGGTTCTCGAAATATCGTGTCCACCGCGAAAATAACTTCATCGTCTGTCGGCGGCCATATCTTTGTTGTTTATCTGCATTTTTTGGTGATTTTTTTTTCAAAGGCTCTCAATATATGTACCTTCGTGTTAAAAAAAAAATGCGTTTCTTTCTCACCAACCGTTAGCCAGAAAAAAAATTCAGAAATTCGGCCATTTTTTCGTGTCTCTAGGTAGATGTAGCCCCTTAACTCTTTCAGACCTTTTCGATTTTATACAAAATCAACAATGTCTCGTGCTACTGTCGGGACACGAGCCGCGAACAACCTCGAAACCTACCGCCGTCAGGAAAACCGAACGTAGCCTCGAACGCACGAAGCGGACCGCCTCAAACGCGCGCGAACGATCACGATTCACATCCGCAGCCACGACTCGTCCTCACTAGCTTCGCGAAACCGCGATGCAATATATGCAAGGAGGAACACTTTACGTCTTCTTGCAAAACACTCGAGACCGCGACAATTGAACAACGACGCGAACTAATTAAACACGCGAAATTATCCTTGAATTGTTTGCGACCAAATCATGTGGTCAAGGATTGCCGTTCCGGCACTTGCCGAAAATGCAACGCGAAACACCACACGTTGCTGCATGAAGATTCGCGACCCAGCACGAGTACCGTGCAAGCAAACGTGGCTAGCCTATCCGCTCGAACCTCGGCTAACGGTCTGCTATCAACCGCGGTAGTAGATCTTCTCGATAAAGACGATCGTTCACACTCGTGTAGAGCACTCATCGATCCGGGTTCGCAGTCGCATTTCGTGAGCAAAGCCATAGCTCAGAAGTTGCAACTCGATCGAAGAGAGGCTAATGTTCCGGTACAGGGTATCCACGGCTTGAGCAAGCTGATACCAAACTTCGTCACAATGACGATGAAATCGCGACGATCCGACTACGCGACCAACATAGATTGCCTCGTGTTAGAGTCATTAGATCATGTCCTGCCGTCTCGTTACATTAACAGACAGGCGCTCGAAATCCCGAAGACGGTCAAACTCGCGGATCCGCAATTCCACAAGCCGGGTCCGATTGATCTAATCATAGACGCTGAGATATACCACGAATTCATCTCGACAGGCAAAATCTCGCTCGCGAACAATTCCGGCGCTCTGCTAAAGACAAAGCTCGGCTGGATAGTCATCGGCAAAATGCATGACGGTTTTTCGACCGCGGTAGTCTGCAATTTGTCCACGCACGCGCTCGATCAGACAATAAAAAAATGTTGGGAGGTCGAAGAATTCCCCGCGAAACGACTACTCTCGGACGAAGAAGCTGCAGCCGAGAGCCATCACAAGCAGCATACGCGACGCGATCCCGACTCCGGGAAATATGTACATTGTTCGTCTTCCATCGTACGTCTTCCAGGAAGATCACAAACTTGGCGACTCGTACACTACCGCGCTTAAACGATTTTACTCGCTCGAAAAAAGCCTCACGCGAAACTCGGACCGCAAGCAGCTATACGTTGATTTCATGAACGAGTATGCTGCCTTGGGTCATATGTCCGAATAGCCTGACGATAAAAAACGCGAGGGCTATTACTTGCCTCACCACGCGGTGTTCAAGGAAAATAGTCTCACCACGAAACTCCGCGTTGTTTTTGACGGCTCCGCACGCACCACGTCAAGGAAATCGCTAAATGACACACTCACGATACAAGACCGATTGACCTCCGCAAATGGTCCTCCAACGATCCGCGTTTAGCCGACGCAGCCGAAACGCGACTCGATAACGCAGTCGTACGCTTAGATTCAACGGAAACCACGTCTATTCTCGGGATTCATTGGAATCCATCACGCGACGCGTTGATGTACACCCTGAAGAATATGACAAACTTCAAGCGGTTGACAAAGCGGGCGATATTGTCACAAGTCGCGCAAATGTTCGACCCACTAGGTTTAATAGGGCCAGTGGTAATGTGGGGAAAGATCCTCATGCAACAACTGTGACACCTACGCTTAGATTGGGACTAATCCGTCCCAATGGATATCGCTACCGCATGGGAAAGGTACCGCGAATAGCTACCATCCCTTGAAAATCTCGAGCTTCCACGGGAAATACTCGTACGCGATTACGATCAAGTAGAGTTTCACGGATTCTGCGATGCTAGCGAGAAGGCATACGGGTCATGATGCATCTACTTAAACTCATCGAATCGTCAAGGCGATATCTCGGTCCGTCTCGTGTGCGCGAAGTCTCGTGTCGCGCCACTACACAATCTATCGTTACCACGTCTCGAATTATGTGGAGCGGTCCTTCTGACCAAACTCTACTCCGCGATAACACGCGCGCTAAACCACGTAAAAATCGACAAGGTCTACTTTTGGTCAGACTCCACGATCGTGCTAAGTTGGATCAATTCATATCCGCGCACGCTTAAAACGTTCGTAGCAAATCGCGTCGCCGAAATATGTACGATCGGTGAGCACAGCCAGTCAATGGCGGCACGTGCCGTCACTCGAAAACCCAGCAGACATAATCTCGCGAAGCACTATGCCTGCTGACCTAAACGCGAAACCAATGTGGTTCAATGGACCATCGTGGTTTGAGCACTCCGAAGAAGAGTGGCCCGCGAACGCGGAGATTCTCGACGAAGTTCCCGAACAACGACCGATTGTTATTTGCGTCACAGCAGCAAATGCCTGTGACGTCTTAAACAAATATTCTTCGCTGACAAAGATAAAACGCGTAATCGCTTAGTGTCGCCGGTTCATCCACAACTCATCAATTAAACGCACGCAAAAATCAAAATTGTCCGGTACAGTCTCGGTCCAAGAACTAGAAGACGCGGTGACCAGCATCATAAGGATGGTTCAACGCGAAGGTTTTGCGTCAGAGTTAGCATCGCTCTCGTCAACCGGCCAAACCAAAGGTCAAATCACGAAGTTGAACCCCTTCACCGATCAAAACAGAGTACTCAGAGTCGGAGGTCGAATCTCGTGCTCCGATCTGCCTTATTCAACAAGGCAACATGTACTCCTGCCGCGAAAACACCACATCACGAAACTTATAATACGAGAAATCCACCACGCTCACTATCACGCCGGTATCCAGGCCACTCTTACCGCAGTACGAGAGGGATTCTGGGTAGTTGACGGCAAGTCAGCCATAAAACCAAATGGCACATAAATACCAAATTCACGGCTTCCACTCGAAAACGAATCTTTCCATCACCCGACACCCACTTCCACCTCCAACTTACCCCACACAGAAGGAACATTGTTTCCCAAATCCACGAATAGGAAAAATCTAAGCTTTTCCAAAACCAATAATGTAACGTAACGCTAGGTATCGTAGTTAAAATAATTAGAAGTAAAAAGATAGGCTTAGGAATAGAAGTAGGCAAGCGAGAAATTAGATTATTCGGGACAATAGATCGGAGGTAATATAAGAAATGGGACGAAATCTAAATTTAGAATCCGAAAAGTCGTCAACACGTAAGAAACGGCAAAAGAAATAAAGACGGGAAGGCACGAGGAAGCCCGATCGGAGATGGCTCGTGCCGAAGACGATCGACGAGTTCAGGGCCGCGCTAGGCCAGCGGCGCGCGACGAAAGGGACACGGGGGGGACCCAATTAGCGCATAGAGATCGAATCCCGCGAGATGAGAAAAGGGTGGGGAAAGTCCTTTATAAGCCGAAGAACCAAATATCTCAAGACCGAGAATTTTCTCAAAGTTTCAAAAAGTCATAGTGTTGCGTTAAATCTTTAATTTGAAGTGTGTAGAAGACGGTGTTCGATTTCAAATCATTTATACGCGTGTGTCAGCGCCAGAGCAATCAAAAGCAAGGTAGCGGGTAAGCTGATTAGGAGACAAAAGCGGGACATTGTTACAACCTCTCCTCAGATAAGTGTAAACATTTCTTGGTTACTTCCTCAAATCCCGGTAGTATAAGGCATAGGCTAAGTGTATGTGTGAGCCGCGTATCTGAGCGAGTGTGTGTGCGTGTGTGTGGAGCGAGAGCGACGACGAGTTCGCCGGCGTACAAAAACATCACGAGCGCAATCAGCTGTTCAAGAGCGACTGCTGATCGACATAAACACAAACGAAGGCTTTAAATAAACGTAATTTAATATCAATTTCACGGGAATCATTTTATTCTTTGTCCACTTTCCACTGCCAGTCCTAAAAAGACCGAACGAGTAGAAAAGTAACGTAAGTTTAAAAAGGTAAGGAAGGCGATACGTTACAATTGGCGCCCAACGTGGGGCTGGCAGTTGCGAAAAGTGATAAAAAGTGTAAAGAAAAATCATGGCTGACAAAGAATCGCGTAGCACGGTGTCGGAGACGGGGATAGGCACGCTCGAAATAAGTGAGCACCATGAGTTCACCTTTTCGGTGCCTCCAGCGGTGAGTACATGAAGAAGTGCGACACTCGCGGAGAAACTAACAGACGCTGGAGCCGAAGAAATGACCCGAAGAACACCGCCGACATGTCAAGAGGAGATAATCTTGGAAGAAACAACAACAGAAGAGGACGACAGGAATCCTCCACAAAGCAACGTATCGATGGCCTCTCTTGGAGGCGATCAAGGAAATGGGCCTTCAGTGCGAGCGGATCAACCTCAAGATCGATCGAAAGGTGCGTGAACTAGAGAAGAAAATTGAAGAGAAATTCGATGACTGGTCCGACGCCATGGCAAGGAACATTTCAAAGACACTGGAAGGACACACCGAGACTGTGCGAATCGTCCTCGGCCCGGTGAAAAGGGCGATAGAAGAACTAGGCAGGAGAGTCACAGAAAACAAAAACATCGTCGATGAAATAGCAAGGAGCTTCCGGGATACCCGGAATACGGTGGACGATTATCGCAGGGAGATGGAGACACTGCGAAGAAGCATCGACGAGATGCGAAGCGCACGGGAGACGCGTCCGGAAACGACGAGGGATACAAACGCCGGAGCACACTCGAACATCCGGGAAATGGCCCTACGACGGACACCGCCAAATTTCGACGGTTCCGGGCGAGAGCGGCCCATGAAATACCTCCGGGAAATAGAGAACTACTGCCAAGCCGCGCGGATACTTGATCACGAATTTAAGTTCGTGGTGGAACAAAGTTTAACACGCACGGCAAGGGACTGGTGGAACATCGTGGAGGGACGAATACGAACTTTCGAAGAATTCGCACAGAAATTCACTGAGCCGGCCAAATGCAATGGTCGGGGAAGAAAGTCAAACGGAACAAAACGTAAGAACCAGCGCGGTGGACGCGCATATCATCCCAACTTCGCAGTGGGGAAACGCCGAAGTGTCGTACCGCACATAGAGCCAACACACACCCGCGAGTGTACGACACGAGAAACAAAGACTGTGACGTGGTCACAAGAACCACCCAAAGATTCAAAGCAAAGTAATGACGAAACGTGAATGCCCCTCGAGGCGGCTAGAAAGTATAAATATCATGTATTAATTAGTAACTTCATATGTTTCGAGCTACGCCGTGTCAACGCAACCCGGAATACACGATGAACACCGTCGAGATATCGTAGCGGGATGCCGCCAATCAGCATCCACGCCGCTCACCGCTCACATCGTTAATTGGCCGCCAAGGAAAGGTGATCAGACACCGGAAAGACCTCCTGCGATGCTTCCGCATATTAAGGAAGCAATAGCGTTAATCGGCGTCGCCACCTCCCCACCCGTTCGCCAGGGCCGTCTCTAGTTAAGGAGACTAGAAAAATTACAAGGATCCGAAGAACAGCGAAAATCGGAAAGAACGAGTTTTGCATCAAACTTCCGAACGGGAAATGTCTATGGAGGAGGAGAAAAGGAACGGAGTGTTCGAAAGTGTCTGTGACAATCGAGTGAGCGTGTTGTATCTGAGTGAGCGTAAAAATTGTTACAAGTGAAATTTCGGCGGCGAACAATACCTGTAATTGATGCGTACCTGCGGCTGGTCACGTGATGGACCGGCACGAGCCTCGATCGTGCGTGCGGCACGCGTGCTCGCTCTCTCGTGGTTGGATCGTCGAATAGACCGGTCACGTTTTTGATTGTATTGCTTTAACTAGAACTTTTGCCTTTGAGTATCGTTATATTGAGTAGTGTCTTGGAGAAGCTATTAGAGTATCTTTCTTTCAACTCTCGCGAGCGTGAAGCACGAGAAAGGAGAAGAAGAAGGAGCGTTCCTGAGCGCCCGCGGAAGGGTGATTGCACGTGGCGAGAGGACGTTATCTGCGGATCTCGTGGCTATCGGAAGAGTCTTCCAGCGGTAAGCGACGGTGAAGTCGTGTGCTTTTGGTAATATGTATTTTTAACCGACTTCGAAAAGGAGGAGGTTACTCTATTCGACAGTGGGCGATCTTGCTTTTTTTTTTTGTTTGTCCGGCCATAACTCCGCAACCGTTTGACCAAACGAAATGGAACCACTTCCAGTTGCTAGGTTTGGGTCTCCCATTGGTTTCGTTTAAAAAATTTTTCCGAAATGTTTATTATTAACAAAGTTATTGCAAAATTAGTGCTTTATTAAAATCTATCGCAATATCTTTTTGAATGGGATTGATTTATTGTAATGAAAGAAACTATTACTATCTTCGTAGAAATAATTTGCAGATATTAATTATATAAAAAATTTATTATTAATTGTTGCAAAATAATTTGTTTATTCCTCTATATCTCCTCAACGACTTCACTTATCGGAACCAAACCTTTCCGATCTTTTCGCAAATATTCCCTACTTACTAGCATTATGCGACACATTTTCAATTGTTGCTATATTTAAATTGTTACGGCACAATTATTTAATAATGTGGCTTTTTTTTAACGTATTTATTCATTTAATGAAAGACTTTTTGTCATGTTGCAAATATTGTCCTCGTTATTGCGATTTGCGGAACACAGGCTGCGCAGTCTATGCATTTCAGCAAGAGATCTTTCATCATGCGGTTTATTTAAAATTTTGCTTGGTGCTAAATCAGATAAAGCGATGCCAGTCAAATTTTTAACTCGACTAAGTGCAACATACATTTGCCCTTTGGCGAAATTTCGTTTACCTAAATCGATGACAGCTTTATCTAATGTTGTTCCTTGTAATTTATGCACTGTTACGGCCCAGCTTAGTATAAGCGGAAGCATTCGTCGTTCAATATCTCCGTAACCCTTCGTCGCTTGAAACGTCGCTGTGACGGGAGCAATCGCAACACATCCATCCGAATCTTTGTATCTATTTGCAATCGTTTCATCATCAAATTGAATGAGTACCGATGTCGGAAGTTCACCCTCTTCTAATTGATCTCTACGAAGTGCCGGCCAAAGGAACTTCTTCACGATTCCCATTGCACCATTTACTAGTCCATCGGATAGTGATATGTTTCGTCGTAGCATAACTCGTGACCCTTCACCTAATGTTATAGTTTGTAACAAACCACCGCAATTATTTGGATTCGTAGGGATGACGTTCTTAGGCGGTTTCTTTCCATATGTAGCTGCCTCACGCGATTCGTCTACTGCGTTAATTGTATATACTCGAGATGAACCTCTCATTATTGCCTCAGTCATTTTGCAATTATACTCATCTACTAAATTCAACGTTGGAAATATTCTTACTGCTGCGCCATCATCAAATTCTCCCGTCAAAGGAATTCTTCTGCGTTCGCATAGAATTTGCAATTGCGATGCTGTTAGTTCGCCGTATCGTAAACTATTTAGCAGATCGATAAACTCTGTATCGTCTTTTTGTCGCATATTAATCGTTAGTTCGCAGAATGAAAACTGATGCCACAAATTTATCTCTGCTGCGCACCAGGCCGGTTGCATATAACACCAATGTCCTTTTACAGGTGGCAGTTGCATAATGTCTCCTAAGTACAGTACATTTATGCCACCAAAAAGCATTTCATTGTTCTTAAATTCTTGCAGTCTTAAGTGAATAATTCGTAAATTTTCGTAAGAAACCATTGATATCTCGTCAATGATTAGCCATTTGATGTAACGCCATTTTCGCCTCTCTTGTTCAAGTCTCTGGCCTGTCATTTTTCGATAAGTCATCACAGAACCTTTTTCGACGGGTAAAGAGAACATAGAATGTAATGTTTTTCCAAATATCTGTCGAGCGGCAACGCCAGTTAACGATGCCACTTCTACGAAAGTTGCTTTCAGAAAAGCATCTACAGTTGGGCTATAGCAATGTTTAACAAGTTCAACAAGTAATTTTAAGATGAATGATTTGCCACTCCCTGCTCCTCCAGTTATGAAAAGTAACATTTGCTCAGTACATTCACCTTTAATATCCTTTTCAATCACTGAGGATACTTTTCTGAATAAATCTTTCTGTTGTATGTTCATTCCTCGTACGCACCTAAGGAAAACTTCTTCCGGCATCGCGCCTATCTCTTGTTCCTGATCTTCCATTACATCATTGCTGTAGTTGTAAACTTCTTCGTCAGCATGAATAACAAGAGCCTCCTCTGTCAAGATTTGTTCTTCTCCATCCTCGCGAGCAGCATTTAAAGCTACAGTTTGGGCCAAAGCTGCTTGAATAACTTGCTCTGCATATGCAAATTGTTCTACGGATGTGTTGCCCAACATTGGTTTCAATTCGTGTTTTCTTCGTGCGAAACACTCTTCTGCAGATTCGTTTTCTAATGTCAGCTCATTTTCATTACGAAATGGTATGTGACATACTATCAGGTTGTAGAAATATCCTTCTCTGTCGCTGTTTAATGTGTAATATCGGTGACGAAGTACAGCAGGTTTGTTTCTTATTCGCATGCGAGTATTATCTTTCAGTTTGATGAATTTTGGTCTTTCATCGGCATCGTTTCTAAGTTCTACATCACCTTCGTCTTCATTCCACATTGTATTAGATACTGTCTCGTATTGAACAGCGAACTCCACTAAACTCAGATCTTCCAAGTCATTCGGTCTTTGTATGTAACGATCGAAAATATTATTGTAAATCATTGTTTCGTCTCCTTCAAAACGCAGAAGGCGATATCTTTGTTCAGGTCGACAGCTATTCACAAATACTGCTTTACGCGAACTCATTTTAAGTGGTAAATGACATAAACGATAGGCGCATTCCGGAGCACTAACCAAGCGTTGAGAAAGGATTGCCATAGATACTGAAAACAATTGATTCCATAGGGTGCCACCCCGTCTTTTAGCATGCGAAATTGCATCTTTTATAACGTTTCCGAATTCTTGCGGCTCACACTTACTTGCATATTTTGCGATATAGTACGCGACAGCTGTTACATTTCCGCATGGTTGAATATCCATGTTTCCTTCCCACAATTTCAGAAGAGTTGGGTTATAATTATTTACCATTACTTCATTTACAGTTCTTTGCAGTAAACAAAAACGTCCGTTGTTGGCAAGTGTATCATCTGGACCCAGGCATACAGTCCTTTCGCTTATTGGTCTAGGAAACCCAAATCGGCAAGATGAATTGTTCCGTTCTTTGTAACAGGTACTTGAGTGCTTGTGAATTTGTACCTTTTCAATTATGTTCTTCAACCGTGCGTCAGGTACATTTAGGGAGCATGAAACTATCTTTTCGATCATGTCGCGGCCTGTGTTTGTTAGAAAATCTGGAATATTTGCACACCAGACAAGCATGTGTAAATGGGGACTACCTCTATTCTGAAATTCTATTCTATACCAAAAGTCAATCACATTACCACCCAAGCATTCAGATATCTTCAGATACTGCATTAACGCGTTAACGCGTACTGTAAACTGTCTTGCTAGGACAACCGGATGTCGTTCGACTAGTTGCATTCGTTCAACAAAAGTCAGGCTTTCGCTCTCTATACTGGTGCGACCATCTGCTAATAGTAAAGCCTGTAACATATCAGACCAGTTTAAATCATTGCAAGAGAATGTTGCGAACCACGTGGGGGGACCTAAACTTCTGACCATAGCAATCAATTCCGAGCAGCAGCGTCTCCAATACGATGCTGAACCTCTTATATTTCTCATAGTTAGGTGCATTCTACATGATATAGAGACACTTGCTTTTGCGCGGTAATATTCAACTACGGATAGTGCGAAAAATAGGTAGTCTACGCGCTGAAATCGTCTCTCATTGCTCAGGATACGTGCCTGATAGTAATCTAATGGCGTTATAGGTATATCTCGTTCTTCTCCAAATCCATTTCTGCCATCGGGAAATAAGAAAAACCAAGCTAGTTCTTCCATTCTCCGTTCTCTATCTAAGTTCAATGGAGGTGCTGTCTTTCTTTGTATATCAACTAGCTTTACTGCTTGATCATTAATATCATTTAAATTGTTATTAGTAACTGTGACGACACTATCAATATTCGGTACACCTTCGTCAATTGAACGTAACATGCTTGTCGAGAAAACTGTATCTATTTCGTTAACGTCACGCCTCGATATTACATTTGACGCATGGTGGTATTCCACTGTATCTGACGATAAATTATTGTCGAATGTTAGTTGTAAAGGTGTTAACGAATAAACGTTCATATAGTTACTATTGCCCGTTTTAAGGTATAAATTACGACGTAGAATAGTGAATAAATTGTTAATGTTTGTGACGTTTGAAACGTCGCAAGAAGAGAAGCTTCGGTCGACACGCCGCTCTCAGGGCAAACTTATCGTGGAAAATAGTATGCTAATTGTAATCGTACGCGTTTCATGAACTCCACCGAGAAACGACCTACGAGGGAGGTGCTAAGGAGAAAAAGACACCGCTACCGAACAACGTAGCAATACGCTCGTCGAGTAAGCACCCACCGAGACCATCGTAGATTACTCTCCACCGTAGCTACCGTCGTGGGAAGGAAACACCAGCTTCTTCTCACCATGGCGACACCTGTAAGCGACGCATCGATCGACGCCACGAAGATCGATAATCGCTAAAGTTCGCTAAATTCCCATAAATTAGGTAGAGGCGCACGTGGCGAAAAAGTCACGTGATAATCACGTGAGCCGGTCCGGTGGTTGCCGATGAGCGAGGACGATTTCACTTAGCGCAGGGCTCTCGTAACGCACAGTACCTTTTTGTTGCTCTCGTTAACTGAAAAGTAGTGGTTCTTGGAGTCGAGTCACGGGTAGAGAGTAGTTCACGCTCCCGACGACGAGACGAAAGGGGAACGCTAGAGATCCGGAGAGAATCCATCCACCACCGGACGAACGAGGGAAAAAAGCTACCGAGGTCACAGCGAAAAGGGCGAACGGTAAGCCGATCGCTAAACGTACATCTCCGGGAGGAATCGGTCACCGGGGTCATAGTCTCTTTTGCGTATTAGTTTGTAGAATTTGGTGGTTAGTATTAAGTATTTCGGAAAGAATTTCGTAACGCCGGCATTGGCCACGTTACCACTCTGTACGAATCTCTTAGTGGTTAGCTTTAAGTGCGATAACTTTAAGTAATTGGGAAATTTTGGGGGAATGAGACTAACGACCTCGGCCGAAGATTCTGCTCCCGGTCGCGACACGCTGTGAGAGTATGGCGTTGCGATACAAAGTCCTGAGAGTGGCAAGGTCGAACGATTAATTCGTATCGAATCTTAAAAACACCTGCTGCCGAGTTTTTTTTGAAACTGCGCTAAGACCCCTGTATTGTTTTATACAGGGTGTCCCGTTTCAACACTCAGAGCGGAAAATGGCAGATAGACTGGACCAATCTAAAGAGAAATATCGAAAAAAAATTAGGTAAATTCGGTCTAGTTAACGAGTTATTAATTAACAACGATCAGCCATTTACGGAGAGCCAGAAGCTATCGACGGCTTGGGACGTCCCCTTCAATCTCGGTAGTATGTAACGGAGGCAGCAATGGGAGGAGTAATCAACAACAAATAGTAACGCGCAGCGGCACGTAATGCCGTCTATCACTGTTTACTGTGAGTACCTCTCTTTCTTTTTCTTACCCAATAGCATCATATCATTTATTTCACGCGTGCGAGGGAGAAATAGTGTAAGAAAGAGAGAAAGAGAGTCAGCGCGAGCCTCCTGCGTACGGAGGTGTCGCACGGTGAGAAAGAAAGAGAGAGAAAGAGCTACTCAGTGTAAACAGTGACGGGCGGATGATCGACGCGCGCTACAGCTCTTTCTCTCTCTTTCTTTCTCGCCGTGCGACACCTCCGTACGCAAGAGGCTCGCGCACTGACCTTCGCTCTCTCTTTCTCTATTTCTTTCTCCCCGACTCTTTTTCTACGACACTACCTTACGCTGAATGCTCGCGCTGACTCTCTTTCTCTCTTTCTTACATTATTTTTCCCTCGCACACGTGAAATAAATGATATGATGCTATTGGGTAAGAAAAAGAAAGAGAGGTACTCACAGTAAACAGTGATAGACGGCATTACGTGCCGCTGCGCGTTACTATTTGTTGTTGATTACTCCTCCCATTGCTGCCTCTGTTACATACTACCGAGATTGAAGGGGACGTCCCAAGCCGTCGATAGCTTCTGGCTCTCCGTAAATGGCTGATCGTTGTTAATTAATAACTCGTTAACTAGACCGAATTTACCTAATTTTTTTTCGATATTTCTCTTTAGATTGGTCCAGTCTATCTGCCATTTTCCGCTCTGAGTGTTGAAACGGGACACCCTGTATATGTATGAGTCCGAGTTTGTATGAATTTCAGTATTTATGATCTATGTGAGGCACATTTGAGAGTGAATACGTTTCGAGTCCGTTACCGTTTAATAAGAGTATCAATGATTATTCCACCGTGCTAAGAGAGTTGTAAATTGAAGTATCGTATCTCGAAATCGCGTACGCGTGGAAAGAATGTAATGAGAAGGGAATCCGTTCGTGACTTTGTACTTTCAGCTTCGAGAGACGCAGTTAATTGTCGAACAGCGGCTTCCACCGTGGAGCGTATCAATTTACACTTGGCTCTCGTGTATAGAAAATTGGTTTCTATTATTTGAATAAACGTTACACTTTGTTTTTTAACATTTTGGCAATTATATAGTTCGAGAACACTTTCGCTTACCCCGCCCCTCTCCGTTACCACCTTGGTGGGCTGAGCTACCGTTTCGTGTTCCGCTTCACGCACCTCTTCGGAAATTTCTAATTAACATCTTACATTTATTATAAGGCTCGAGTGGTAGCCGTAAGCTACCTGGCGCCCAACTTAATTCTGATTATTTAACCGACCATCAGGTTAGCCTTAGTAAAAAGTATTCCGAAGAGGAGAGCGTGGCGAGGAGGGCCGGTCGGCCTCGAAACGAAGCAGGCGGGTTATATGTTATTAAATCGCATACAACATGCCACACCTTTCATAGGTGCTATACATCCTTTTGGACCTCTAGCGTGTGAATCGAATAACCAGTAACTTATGCCGTTTGATTCATTTTGGCATGAGATTGCTACTGAGGTTGAATTAGCGGTAAGAATTCTATATGTGTAATTTGTGAAAAATGTTTCCAAACCGTTTCTTAAATTTGGAAATCCATCTTCGGTATTGTCATTGTCAATGTGTCCATTTATCATATCATTGCATAATATATTTATGCAAATTCTACGGTCGTTGTATAATAACTGCGGCACTAGCTCCGTCCCAGCTAAGTAGTCTGCATTGATTTCTTGTGGATCAGGATTCCTCCGTGCTTGAATACACTCGCGGTAATATTTATCTCCCAATAATAGTACATAATCTACATCACTTGTACACCATGTGTTAGGGTGAACTGAATAAAATGCGACACAAGCCACTGCTGCAATGGCAGTGCACTGCTTTCCGCGCGTATCGATATTGAATCGATCGTTACCTTGATGAAATGAACCTCGTAAAATACGTACGTTTTCATTTAGACTTACGAATTCATTCCTACGGTTTACGTTTCGTTCTTGTACTAATATGTTTCTGTCATTCACTCGTCTCGAAATTATAGGTTCCTCATTAACATTAGCTATCTGTGTTATATCATTTGTGATATTCGCATATACTGCTCGTACATCTTTGTACAAACAATTGTTTGTAATTAACCATTCTAAAGCCATCCGAAGTCTTCCAATATCTATTTGGAATTGACGATGACAATTTATGTTTTGTAGGTTTTCTGTAACAATTATTATACCGGTTTCATTTAAATTAAGCGGCAATTGTTCCGCTACTTCTATTACATCGCGGGCGAGCAAAACTACCTGACCTTGGCACCATTTTTGGCAATACCGATTATGTAACTTCACGATTTTTATAAATGGTACAATTCTGCATAACATTCGTCTTTCGATTTCTGTTAAGTTATTTATTACTTCAGGTATATCCGTTACTTTCATCTTATTCCAAAACGCTTGTGGTGGAACCTTGCGTTTTTGAATAGATTGCAGCAACGGGAGCATGTTATTATTTTTTCTAACTCCAATAAATTGGTAGGAATTACAGAGGACATAACAGATGTATACAAGGTGCAACGTTGCTGTGGATATAGTGCCTTTTGACATATCGAGCACGGCACGTCTGAAAAAATGTTGATGGTCGCCTTGAAATTTTCCTCCTGCAGTATACGTTCCTTTCTTTGTTTTTTTGCTGTTTCACTACGTTGTTTTAAACGGATATGTCGATTTTCAGTGCTCTCATTTTCTAGTCTTTTTCGACGTCTGACTATCATATTTCTTAAACGCTGGTGGTACTGTTCCGATAATAGATTCTGTTCTCGATTGCGTTGCAATCGTAAACGATGCTGTCGCTTTTCATCGGATTCCATTAGAGAGCGTTGTCGAATTAACTTTAATCTGCGTCCACGTTGTATGACAGATTCATTCCGTAACCGTGCACGAATTATATTAGTTCTACGTTCGCGTTTTTCTTTCGTTTCGTTTTGTAATCGTGCATGAATTAAATTTATTCGATGTTCGCGTTTTTCTTTCGTTTCGGTTTGTATTCGTGCACGAATTAAATTTATTCGATGTTCGCGTTTTTCTTTCGTTTCGTTTTGTAATCGTGCACGAATTAAATTTATTCGATGTTCGCGTTTTTCTTTCGTTTCGGTTTGTATTCGTGCACGAATTAAATTTATTCGATGTTCGCGTTTTTCTTTCGTTTCGTTTTGTAATCGTGCACGAATTAAATTTATTCGATGTTCGCGTTTTTCTTTCGTTTCGTTTTGTAATCGTGCACGAATTAAATTTATTCGATGTTCGCGTTTTTCTTTCGTTTCGTTTTGTATTCGTCCACGAATTAAATTTATTCGATGTTCGCGTTTTTCTTTCGTTTCGTTTTGTATTCGTGCACGTATTACATTTAACCCGGCGCCGTTGTGGTGACTACAAGAAACTTTGCCATCGTGGCTGGGTTTATTATACCCATACAGGATTTGGCTTGCATTTGGAGGTTTTCTTTTACTTTTTATTTAATAACATCAAGTATATGTTTAATAGGAGCAATATATACACAAATTGAATATTCGTATATTATAAAATATCATTTCTATTACTAAAATAAGATAAAAATTAGGAACTTTTTCACAGCAGTGAATTTAGTAAGAATATAATAATGACTTTCAAGTTAAATGAAAAATTATAGTTCTACTTAACAAATAATAGTATTTTAATTGCAATATAATATATAGTACCTACTTGAAAAAATGTAATATATATAATTCTTAATCACTAGCGATATCTGTACAATTTTTGCACATAAAGACAACATGTTGCATACATATGGGTTTATTACAGACGATACAGTTATGTTTTGTTTTTCTATCTTTGGCGGAAATACAGTCTTGACATCTTCTGTATGTACTGGTCTTTGCAGGAGGATAAACGATTGTTTCCCCCATTTGTTTATGAATTCGCTTACGTAGCTCTCTAGGTAAGTTATCTTTATTTTTTCTAGCACCGAGGTGTAGATCAAGCATCGCTAAACCAAGTTTTCTTATGAAATCAGATCTTTTTGTTTTAGATTTGTTATTTTCACGATAGATGATAAGAGCATTTATGGCAGCCACATTCATCATCGCATAAAACACTGTCATTGGCCAACGTTTAGTGTTACGTGAAACATCGTACGTCGCACTAAGTTCATCGACCACGTCCACTCCAGCTTTTGTTGAATTATAAAATGTTATAATTTCTGGTTTTTGCTTATTGCCACTTGTTTGGTCAATATTTCCGTCATGATGGAGTGAAGATAGTACGAGAACCACTTTCGATTTTTTGGGTATATAAGATACAAGTGTCATATTCTTCTGGAATCCGAACAGCGCACTATTTACCTCTTTTCCCCGTGTGGTTACGAAATTAGGCGGAATCTCTTTTTTGTTCTTACGTAGCGTTCCTGTTGATGTCAGCTTATGATTAGTTAGCAAATGTGTAACTAGTGGGACACTTGTGAACCAATTGTCAAAAGTTATATTTCTATTTGTTTTGGAGATTGGCTGTACTAATCTATCCACTATGTCAAAAGCTTTGTTGCTCAATGTAAATGGTCCATCAGGCTGTCTACCTGCGTAGATTTCAAGGTTGAGAGTGTAAAAAATCTTTGCGTCCACTAGTGCGTATATTTTTATCCCGTATTTAGCAGGTTTATTTGGTATATATTGACGAAATGAACATCTACCGCGAAATGCTTCCAACTTTTCATCAATGGTGAGATACTCGTTCGGGGTGTATGATCTTTGACAGTTTGCAACGAATTTATCAAAAGTAGATCGTATAGGAGCAAGTTTATCAACCTTTTTCCTTTCTTGGCGTGTTGATTCGTCATCGAAGCGTAAGCAGCTTTGCAGAAAGTAAAAGCGTTGCAAAGACATAGTTGTTCTAAAAATTTCGACACCAGTCCCATCGGTTCGCCACAAGTCACTTAAATTCTGACGATTAGAACGATTTAGCCCAGCTATATACATCAAACCAAGCAAAGCTAATAATTCATCCATGGTGATTTCTTTCAATAAGTAAGCTTGTGAAGGCTTACTGTTCAATAATTGCCTTGATTTTATTTTAGCGTTAGTGCAACAAAGTATTTGTTCCATCATGTCATTAGTTAAAAACAGTCTCCAGCACTCTATTTCAGTTTTAGCATTTCGAGCACTTTTTTTTACACCAGGTAAAATGGATATTATATTTTCTGACCTCGTGCGAATGTTGGTCCGGCTAGGTATTGAAGACCATTTTGTTACGCCATCTTTGGCGATGTAAAAAGGCTGGTTATCGTTTAGTGGTAAACTCACCTCATCCTCTTTATCAACACTCAACTCTTGTTCGGTAACGCTATCTTCACTTCGTTCTGAAACATGGTCAATTTCTTCGACACTATCAGAATTAGACTCTTCATCACTCGAAGCCGCATCAAATAATGTTAAAATTTTTGTCTGGTTCTTCTCGTAAGACATTTTGATGTTAAGTTTTTAGGGAAAACTGATAAACTAGTAACTGATTAGGATGGCGATACAGAGAGAATAATATTCGGCTAAAAGATGTTTATTCTATGGATACTCGTGAGCAATTGACTACGATAAATTCCTTTGTTCCCTTGAAAAAGAAACCATGTGTCAATTGTTTATCGCGTGGCCGTTGCCGCCGTTCGTCAGAACGCATATTACTTTGTTTTCGGCGCAATAGTAAATGACTGTCGAGAAACGATAAAAGTAAACCACACATCATAAAAAAAATATAGGAATATACTGAAGAAACAGTCAGAAGAATGAATACATTCGATACCAAAATTATAACACGATCATTGTGGCTGGGTATAACTTACCCACTAACAATTTGTACAGCTATAACTCTGGCTTTGTACACAGCAACACTAATCCAAATTGCTAATGCGTTAGTAGAGATCACTGACTCCAGCTACTGTGAGCGTCGAGCAAAAATTTTGCATTGTTCAAAAGATATTTAAATTTTTTAAACTTTCGGGTATCATATACCCGGCCACAATGACGCCGGGTTAATCGTTGTTTTCTTTTCATAGTTGTCTCGCGTCTTAATTTAGTACGAGCACGTTCTCGTATTTCAAACAATCTCGGTTGTTGTTCGTTACTATTTTCATTCTTTCGTTTCTCTGCAATTCTTTTGTAATTCTTTTCTAAGCGTTCCTCTTTCGCTTCAACCGACTCATCAGCACGGCTTTTTCTCTTACGAGACGCTTCCTTCGATGGCCTACCCATTGCGTGTTTTATTGTTATGAGACAATTAACTTATGATTTCTATCAGATAAAGTTCTTGTATATTCTATGAAACAAATATAGTATGTGTTTTTATAATGATACAACAGTTTGTCTTTTGTTCGAGACAATTTTTATGCCTTTCTACGAAACAGTACTTCAGTGTCTTCCTAAGAGACAATTTTGATGTCTTTTTCTGAGACAATTTTTTGTGTCTTTTTCTGAGACAATTTTTTGTGTCTTTTTTATTTATGAGACAGTACTTCGGGGCCTTCGTAAGAGACAATTTTGATGTCTTTTTCTGAGACAATTTTTGTGTCTTTTTTATTTATGAGACAGTACTTCGGTGTCTTCGTAAGAGACAATTTTGATGTCTTTTTCTGAGACAATTTTTTTTCTTTTACTGGTACCTATTAAATTATATCTATAGATTATATATTATGTCTATGGATATAAGAATCAATATTCGTTACCTAATGACAACGGTGATGTAGCGCTATTAAGTAGAATATTGTTTCGAAATTCTATTTAAAATAGACGCTTTCGTGGTAGCGATTCTGTACAATCACTATATTCAATGTGAATGTGTCAGCTAGGTAAGACCTATCTATGGAAGGAACGATGGAGAAGTTTCACGAACATTTACGTTCTGCTACGGTTAACTGCGTGTACATTGAAAAAATGTAAATATATATCGTACGATAGCTCGACCGTTCTCAATATTCCTTCTGTGATGAACTCCGGCAATCAAGAACTACGAAATTCGTTCTAATACATTTACACTTTTACTACGTTTATATTTATTCTCTAAACAAACACATTTCAAGTGCAAATTTGTTTCCCCCACTTAGTAATATTATACTGTCGGTTAATACTTGCCGTGCCTTCAGTTATAATGAGTTCGTCAGAAAGTATGGATGTAAGTATTATTACTATTATTTCCTTATATACGCAGTATTTGTGCACGAATTAAATTTATTCGGTGTTCCCGTTTTTTCTTTTCTTTCGTTTCGTTTTGTATTCGTGCACGAATTAAATTTATTCGATGTTCGCGTTTTTCTTTCGTTTCGTTTTGTATTCGTGCACGAATTAAATTTATTCGATGTTCGCGTTTTTCTTTCGTTTCGTTTTGTATTCGTGCACGAATTAAATTTATTCGATGTTCGCGTTTTTCTTTCGTTTCGTTTTGTATTCGTGCACGAATTAAATTTATTCGATGTTCGCGTTTTTCTTCCGTTTCGTTTTGTATTCGTGCACGAATTAAATTTATTCGATGTTCGCGTTTTTCTTCCGTTTCGTTTTGTATTCGTGCACGAATTAAATTTATTCGATGTTCGCGTTTTTCTTCCGTTTCGTTTTGTATTCGTGCACGAATTAAATTTATTCGATGTTCGCGTTTTTCTTCCGTTTCGTTTTGTATTCGTGCACGAATTAAATTTATTCGATGTTCGCGTTTTTCTTTCGTTTCGTTTTGTAAACGTGCACGTATTACATTTAATCGTTGTTCGCGTTTTTCTTTCGTTTCGTTTTGTAAATGTGCACGTATTACATTTAATCGTTGTTTTCTTTTCATAGTTGTCTCGCGTATATAAACGTACAATCATTTCCAGTTTAGCTTCATTATTTGTACTTATGTCTTTCTCTTTCGTTTCGTTTTGTATTCGTGCACGAATTAAAGTTATTCGATGTTCGCGTTTTCGTTGCGTTTCGTTTTATATTCGTGCACGAATTAAATTTATTCGATGTTCGCGTTTTTCTTTCGTTTCGTTCTGTAAACGTGCACGTATTACATTTAATCGTTGTATTCTTTTCATAGTTGTCTCGCGTATATAAACGTAGAATCATTTCCAGTTTAGCTTCATTATTTGTACTTATGTCTTTTTTGCAGACGGAGCAAGATAATCTGCCTCAAGGCCTGACCAACCGTAAGTAATATAAAATGCGACATATTATTCTTTATGAACGAAGTCTTTTTATTTTTTTTTAACTTACTTCTTCATTTAGAAATTTGTTATGATCAACGCATTGAATATCTGGAATCGCAACTGCGCCAACGCGACCGCCAACTGGCGTCAAAATGCCAGTTGCGTCAAAATGCGGCGCATGTAACGCCGCCTCCACCACCTCCGCCACAGCAGCCACCGCCACCGCCGCCGCAGCAGCCACCGCGGTCGCCGCCACCGTCGCCGCAGCAGCCACCGTCGCCGCAACAGGGGCCGAGGAGGCGTCGGCAGATAGCTGGTAAGGTTTTCAAGTTCAAGTTGTTTTTCAAAGTTCTATTTCTCATTGTGTTTGCATTATTTATTTTTTCTGGTCTGTGCACGAAGTATCTACATACCTTATTTTATAATATCATTAAAAAATTTAATGGTTTTCCATATGAATAAAGAAAGATTAATATACTTAATGACATATAGGAAAAGTTTTGTGTATTGTTGTAAAGTATTGTCGCAATCTTATATCATGACGAAATAATGTTTATATATGTATGTATTTTATTTTGCAGAGTACCGCGGTCGGGCCCGGGGACGCCGAGCGGCGGCACGCGGTAGGCGTCGGTATAACCGGGGCAACATTATCCACTATCATTTTAATAATTAAATAAAAAAAAAAAAAATATATAAATTTGATTAATTGTGTATTTATTCTAGTCTTCCTCACCAACATGTCATTATTTTTCTTTTCAAAAGTATTGTTGTAAGAACATATGTATTGATACGGTATAGCTGAATCGATGATTAAAATACAATAAATAATAAGTAAAACCACATAGCAATTATAATCTCACGAACGAAGGAATGCGCGAATAGCCTAAAAATAGAAGTTATAAAGGTAAACGCACCGCGAGATCGGCACGCGAACGCGAAAACATAGAAAAAACGTTGAAGAAAGACAAGGTAGGAAGATACGCGAAATAGATCGGAATTCGACGAGATAGGAATTTGATGGCCAACGAGTTCAGGGCCAGCCGCGAGGACAATAACCGCATGTAATAATTAAGAGAGGGGATCCTAATAGACAATAGAAATTCGATCGCGCGCAAGTAAGAGCGGTGGGGACAAGCATTTAAATAGCAAGCCCACGCAACGATAAGTAGTGCATTCCGAGTTTTCTCTTACAGATCGCAGTGCGTAAAAGTTACAGTTCGATTCGTGCATTCGTAAAGATTTCAAACTTTCTCAGAAATTTATGTAACAGGAAAATCAGAAGTATATCTCCTCAACGTCGTCAAAGAATTCGACTGTTCGGAAATCATACGTTTTCCTATATAAAACGCCAATTATTAGGTACAACCGTAAATCGACAACTAGCGAGCGACCATAGAAGCGAGAAAGAAGACCGTCATCGCATTCAAATTTCCCTCGCTAGGATGTGTAAAGCGACAACTACGACAAGCAATAAGGACCAATAGCGAGACGAAAGGACTACGCATCGATCACTGATCGAATTCTCCCCACTCCAGCCAAAAATGCGTAGACGAAGCTCTCGTCACTCTGCTCTTGTCTATCGCGTCGTCTAGACCTTTAGCATGCCTTCTGCATATATTTAAATATTGTACTTTATACTTGGTATTAGATACTGTAACTATTAAATAACTATTATATAACTATTGTATAACTATTGTCGAAACGTCAAGTTGTAATTCATAAAATATCATACTGAAGTGTATAATTATACAGAGTCGATTTCCGATTATTCGAATTCTATCGTCAAATTTATAATACCATTGAGAAGCAAAACCTTCACATACGTAAGTCATTAAATTTATAACTTACCTGATAATTAATTATCATATTCTATTTCTTTCATAACCTTCCTAACATAACCTATATATTTCGGGTCCTCCAACTATCCCACCCTGTGATAGTCTTATGCTCGTTTGTCGGTTTATCGAATAAAAATCGACTGGCGCTCAACAAATAAAATCATTAATATTCCATTAAATTAAATAATATTCCTTATGAGCCCTGGCAGCCCTTGACCCAGGCCGCGCCAGGTGTAGGCTTTCTTAATAAATTATTATCGTCGATTTACGTATCTTGTCCGTCTGTCGTCGAGATACGTGTAATCGTCGAATTCTATTTAACACTTAAATTAAATAATCTCTCGATCGTAGAAAACGATAAAGGAAATTAACATAATCAATAAAGCCTGTCTCATTTAAAGTACGTGAAACGCGCTTAAAATCACGGTGTGAAAAAGTGTTTTCGCGAGTGTCGAGAAGCCGGTGAAAAACCATCGCAGAAGCGAGGATCGATGGCACGCGGTGCGGAGAGGGGACGTTACACGCACGGATACAGTGCTAAGGTGTGCGAAGCTATACCACAGACAACGTCGCCTAAAGTAAGATGTATCTTGTTATTTCGATTACCTCATCGTACCTTTAGTTATAAGTATTATATTAAGAGTGTGTGTAAGAGTAAATGTCCGTGTGAGCAAGCGTCTGGGTGTGTGTGTGCAAGTGAGCGTCTTAGTAGAACCGAGCGAGCATACGTGTGTGCGAACGTGGGTAGGCGTGTGACTGCGTGTGTGAGTCAGGCGAGATCGGCGAAGACATAGACACGTAGAAAAAACGTAAACACGGCGCGATCAGCTGTTCAGGAGCTACGAGCGAGTTCCGAAGAATACAAGGCTTTAAATAAACGCAAATTAATCGAATTTTCGCGACTATTATTTATTAACTTTCCCACTTTCCTCTGCCAGTCCAAAAAGGACCGAATCGTTCGGTGAAGTAACGTAAGCGTTAAAAAGGTAAGGAAGGCGAAACGTTACAGTATATAGAAAATAACAGTAAATAGGTCGTAACTTATGTTTGAATTTACACTAAAAAGTATGAAATAAAAAAAAAATTTAAAAAAAAAAAAATGAAAACCGACTTCGAAAATAGTACAAATGAAAAGCAATAAACGAGATTAATGTAATTTAGAAAAAAAGCGCTAAAAAGAATGAAATAATTTTGTTTGATTATATACCATATAGATGGTAATAACTGAGTTATGCAGTCAATTTTAGTTAAACATTATATAGATTCTTCATCTTTGTCAAACTCAAAATATTGCAACTTTTTCGGAGGCGGCACAAAATTAATTAACAATACACTAATAGTCAGAAATTTAGGAGGTTTGAAGAACATTTACATATTCCTAGTCCCTATAACTGGAGGACTAAATACCACTTCAGTCCTTCTGCACCGCACTCTACGTCCCATTTCCTTTTTCAGAAACAGTGATTAGATAGAAGTATATTGCCTTCCTTAACTTCACTTAGTCATCGTATATATTCTACGTTTCAATAGATAAAGTAGATGGTGATAATACCGACGGGATAATTAATTTATAATAACACGTTCAATCTCTGTTAAGTGAGGGCGCCATGCGTGTTTCCATAACACAAGCCAATCTAATGCACATAGTTCCATGGTTCCTACATTACACCATGACCTAGCGATGATTGCATTATTTATTAAAAAAGGGCTAGGGCATTCACTACTTTGTGCGTGCAAATAAGTACATTAATAGCCACAAATTCACGGACATTGATGGATATTTATATATTAGGCACTCACTCCTTTGTTCGTGAAAATTACCGTGTTGGAATATTTTGTGCCGCCTCCGAAAAAGTTGCAATATTTTGAGTTTGACAAAGATGAAGAATCTATATAATGTTTAACTAAAATTGACTGCATAACTCAGTTATTACCATCTATATGGTATATAATCAAACAAAATTATTTCATTCTTTTTAGCGCTTTTTTTCTAAATTACATTAATCTCGTTTATTGCTTTTCATTTGTACTATTTTCGAAGTCGGTTTTCATTTTTTTTTTTTTAATTTTTTTTTATTGACTGGTAATGGGACCGAGGAGGAATTTGCGTAGATTGCTTTTTGGAATTGTCTTCACCGCCCTAGTGCTGCCGGCGTGAGGCCACAGTACACGTGGTAAAAGAACTCGTTGATTGGAAAAGTTGAGTCGATTATTAATATCGATACCTCCTCGGTTTGCCCATCGTTTAATGGTCGCTCCATGAAAGCTATCCGGCGTGAATCGCCTCTCAATACGACGACCGCGTCACGTATCCACCACTTGAGCTTTTAAAATATTGTAGTATCTGTCTTTTGTAAAGTTCGTAATGCGTATTAAGTAAGAATATTCCGTTTTAGTAATATTCTCGATATCGTTCTTGCCGCACGTTCGTTACGACGTAGCACAGTGGTTCAAATTATAATGAAATGCGGAAAAAATTCAATAACTTCTAAAATACATGAGACATGTCGATGAATTTTTTTTTTGCGTATTCAGAATTTACTATTACATAATATAGTGTACTATCATGAATAGTAAGATATATATTTTTATGTATAATTTATGTGTTTTTAAAAATTGTAAACTTTTGAAAAATGCTTTTCGGCAGTCTGATATATCTTTAAATATCATGCAAGTTTTATATACAAATTCTTTTTCTATCTCTTACGGCTATATAGATATATCAAAAAACGAAAAATACAGTAAACTTTAGGGACTGATTTTACCTCCTTAAAGTGAATTTACGCCGGAAAAGGAAATTGTCTATAGAGATTTGTATATTTGAATGTGAAACAATAATTTAAGCCTTTATAAGTTATATTTTATTATTTATACTAATAAATAAATTATCGGTTTCACGAAAAACTAAGAAAATATGTAAAAAATATAGAAATAATCAGTTTATTATAATGAGAAAGCTTCAAAATAGGATTATAACTAAACAAATATTAATCTACAATAAAATTAAGCTGGAAAACATAAACACAAAACATTAAACATTAATATAATGTAACTATATACGAGTAAAGCTTAACATCTCCATCAAGGGTTAAATTTGTTTAATTGGATTACATTCTTAAACTGCTAATTACAGATGTTACTTTACTGTCATGAATATACTGACCAATATGTATATTGTATTTGGCATGTTGGGAAAGTTGTACAAGTTCCCGTATAGTTCAGTAGAGTCATTACAGTATTCTTCGAATTTATCTGAATCGATCATCGTCCAACAGTTAATTGCATTCAAAATAATTTAAAACCAATGTATAATCTTTTCATTAATTCCGGTTATCTCGGCTGCCATATTCGGATTATTAACAATTCTCTTAGAGGTGTTCTAGTCGGTCATTACTAGATCCCGTGCCTTATTTCACGTAGTCAATTTTCAGTCCAGTTTTTTGAAAGAACTCGTCTTAAATTTTCTTCTTTTCTATTTCTTGTTCAACTTTCGTCGTTGTATTTGTTCTCCACCTTTCAAATGATTTATTATAAGCTATGTGCAGAATGCACTCCATAAACTTAATGCATGTATGCAAGGGTGACGGTCCCACCTTCAGAACTTCTGTATCTTCCATCTTATTTCTAACTGTATCCAAATCATTCATTTCGGCGCGGTCTTGCTTTACAAATAAAGCATACAGCATTTGAGGAGGTGTATGTAAATGAATGTGCTATTTTCCCATCAATCATTGTAAGAACGAGCTCATGATTGACTTTGTATTGTGTGCCGTTCAGATATATAACCGATTCATTTAAATTAGCAATTTCAGACTCCATCCATGCTATTTCATTTTTTGTTATTTCGGTCAATTCCTTGCTTCATTGAAACTGAACGAGTCTGCACAGCTTTGTAGAAGAAGGCGTTTTGTTCTTCCAGTATACTACTGAATGGTTGCCCTTCTTAAAGAGTTGAAGAGGTACAAACGATGTCAAAAACATATTTGTATCTGAAATACCTTCCTCTTCAAAACACTGCTTGTATTCGTTATGACCAGATGAACCATCGCATCCCCGTTTGGAGATGAGAGTATTATCCGCGTCAATTTTGCGTTACCTCGATATCTGCAGGGTAACATTCTTTTTTTGAATTCAATACTTTGCGATAATCAGGTAAACTATCGCACCCGATGTCTTTCGCTGCCTTCCTTAATAACTCGTATTGGTGTTTGGACAGAGATGCGTCTAACATTAATGCTAAAGCTTTCTCGGGAGGCAATTTTGGACTTGTGTAAGTTGATGCACGCTTCTGAATTTCTGCAGCAGTTAATGTAATTGCTTCATCGGAGACATTTTCACGCAAAAACGATTCTTGTTTCTTGTAACAGTAGACCACTTTTTTGAAAACTTCCGTATAAAGTTTCCATTTAATTCGCGTTCAATTTTCTGGAGTAAACTCTTAGATAGAGCGGAGCGCTTCAACTTCAAACTTTCGACGCATTTATAAACCTTACGATTACAGCATATGTCAACTAAGCGTCATCTATGTTTATTAACAAACAGAAAAGAATATCATGACTATAAAAAATTTTATTAGTTGGATGAGTACCGATATGCGACATGACAATCGCAATATCGTTGCCTAGTGAGCTCACCGCTATTTGTTTTGTTTGGTAATAAACATGGCCGACGCTCTGTTAATAACCATGTCTCATTTTAGCATACCTTACGCTGAGTTAGTGAATATCGTATTATCCTGTGATCGTGAAGTGTATAAATGTGTCGAAAGTCTGAAGTTGAAGTTCCCCAATCTGTCTGAGACTTTGCTCGAGAAAATTGAACGCGAATTAAAGAAAAACTTTTTACCGAAATTTTCCAAAAAGTGGTTAACTGTGTCAAGAAACAAGAATCGTTTTTTAAGTAAGTACAAAGATTGGCTGAATTTAACCTTTACCGTTAGCTTTAAAGATCCTATCGACGATGAGCCTGGTACTTCAAAACGATCGCGAAGCGGCCGGCCAGAAAAACGATTTGAAGACTGTTGTCCCCGTAGCAAGCGGTACAAAATGAAGATTTTGCGTGAAAATGTCTCCGATGAAGCGATTACGTTAACTGCTGCAGAAATTCAGAAGGATACGTCAACTTCAAAATCTCCGAAATTTACTCCCGACAAAGCTCTAGCATTAATGTTAGACGCATCTCTGTCAAAACACCAATACGAGTTATTAAGGAAGGCAGCGAAAGACATCGGGTGCGACATTTTCCCTGATTATCGCTAAGTACTGAATTCAAAAAAAGAATGTTACCCTGCAGATATCGATGTAACGCAAAATTATGCCTATGCTGGTCTCCAAGAACTTTTGGATCATACGACTAAGAGGATTTTTATGACTAAAACAGAAGAAGAACTAGCAGCAATTGACGCGGAAAATACTCTCATCTCCAAATGGGGATGCGATGGTTCATCTGGTCATAGCGAATATAAGCAGTGCTTGAAGAGGGAGGTATTTCAGATTCAAATATGTTTTTGACATCGTTCGTACCTCTTCAACTCTGTAAAAAGGGCAACAATGCAGTAATACACTGGAAGAACAAAACGCCTTCTTCTACAAGACTGTGCAGACCCGTTCAGTTTCAATATAGTAAAGAATCGACCGATATAACAAAAAATGAAATAGCAAGGATGGAGTCGGAAATTGCTAATCTAAATGAGTCGGTTATAGATCTGAACGGCACACAATACAAAGTTAATCATGAGCTCGTTCTTACGATGATTGATGGGAAAATAGCGCAAACATTTACAGACACCTCCTCAAATGCTGTATGCTTTATTTGTAAAGCGAGACCGTCCGAAATGAACGATTTGAATGCAGTAAGAAATAAGATGGAGGATACAGAAGCTATAAAATTGGGACTTTCACCCTTGCATGCACGCATTAAATTCATGGAATGCATTTTGCACATTGCATATAATAAATCATTTGCAAAGTGGAGAACAGATGCCACGACGAAAGCTGCAAAAGAAATAGAAAAGAAGAAAATCCAAGACGAGTTCTTTCAAAGAACTGGGTTGAAAATAGATTGTGTGAAGCAAGGCATGGGATCTACCAACGACGGGAACACCTCTAGGAGATTTTTCAATAACCCAAGTTTGGCAGCCGAGATAACCGGAGTTAATGAAAACCTAATACATAGGTTTTCTATTATTTTGAATGCTATTAACTCTGGAGCGATAATCGATGTTAATAAATTCGATGAATATTGCAATGATACTGCGGATCTGTATGTGAATTTGTATAACTGGTACAACATGCCGAATACGGTTCATAAAGTGCTCATTCACGGGAGTAAAGTAATATCAGCTGCAATATTGCCTGTGGGGGTGTTGACAGAAGAAGCACAAGAAGCACGGAACAAGGATTATCGTCGATACCGGTTGAGTCATTCCAGAAAATGTTCTCGTTTGTCAACGAATGAAGACATTATTCACATACTTTTGGCTTCTTCGGATCCGTATATTAGTAATTTAAGAATAGAACCAAATAAAAAAAATTGACCTCTTCATGAGGATGTTAAAAGTTTACTCGTAGATGTTTAAATCATTTTATTGTTTAAATATTTTGAGTACGTTATCTAGTTTAATTTTATTGTAGCCACTCGCGTGGAATTGGGACCTAGGGGTCGACATGGAGGTTTTAGTGGGTAAAAATCCCACACTACCTGTCACGTCTCGGGTGAGGGTCAATAACACGATTGTTATTCTACTCCTACCCTGACGGTTTCTTTATTTGCCCCTTTTTGGTCACGAGACCTACGCCTCGTCTACCGTGGGAGGGCCACGAGATCAGCGCTCAGAGAAGACTCGGAAGATAGGTGTATGAAAAATAGGTAGTGTTTGGGTGGTGGATAGGAGAAGTAGAAGGAGGAGGACCTGAGTCAAACTCTAGATAGTAGTACAGCGCAATATGTCACGTATGATTGGTGTCTGAATTGAGTAAAGGCGACTAATGTGCTCGCGACGGCAGCACAGATGCCGTATGACTTTGGCAGGATAGATGCCCAAGTCGGCCGCACAAAGGCCCCTAGCATATAACGCCTTTACGTGGCTGAAGTGAAGCCAAGCTACTTACACACAGACTGTGCTGTATGTCGGCCACAGGAAAGCCGGAGTAGCTATTCTGGGGCAGCAGTGATGCCCCGAGACGACCGTCAATCACAGGTGACAAATAATAATAATAATAATAGTGATAACGACTCGATAATGGTAATTGCTCAGGTCGTAGTGGTGAGAGGACTTGGATTCCGCAGGATTAAGGGAGGATTTACAATTTTGGAGTGATGTAAAAATGAGTACCCGGTTGCCAAAGAAAGTAATGGTTTGATTTTTACTCACGTTTATTATGTAGCACAAGTGGCAGTAGTAGTAGTAGTAGTAGTAGTAGTAGTATAATGATGGTAATAGTTCGTTAGTAGACGATGTTTAATGCGACTTAGCACTTAGTACGATTCTAACGCGTTATAAGTACTGTGTATGACGTTGAACTGCTCACTTGTAGAGATATCCGGGATACTGATGGATACTCCGGGATACTATTCGACGGGTTACTGATGATGAGTGGCGAGGATCGCTCTTTTAAAGTCGTGAAGAGTCGTAATTTTCCCTGGTGGGGGCCTGGTGGCGTAGTTTTGTGAGGTTCTGATTGGCTGCTGGTGTCGTAGGTCCAGTGCATCGTTTGCAAAATCTTGGTCTTTTCGTGGGAAGGGTGGTGTTGTGGGGGTTGCTGATGCGGCTGGGAATCTTGGTTCTAGCGGACTGTCTGTTCGTGCCTTATCTACTGGTTTTGAATTGTGTGGGCCGGATTTCAGGGTTCATCTTGCGTCTTCTTGAGTCCGATTTCTTCTTGAGTCTAATTTCTTCTTGTGCGTGGGACCGAGTTCCTCTGATTTTCTGTTCTGCGTGTTGGGTTGCATCCGCTTCCTTTGATTTGATGTCTATTGCGTTCTCGTGGTGTATTCTTCACGTTGATTTGGCGTTTTTATGGTAGATTTATAATGGTCGAACTCTTAATAACTAATTTGAGGATCTTCGAGGGTTAGTAAAGAGACTAATTAAATAGAATTGGATTTTAGGTACTTTGCTATTGATCAATGAAAATGTTACTCCTTTATCTTTCCCTTGAAGATTCTCTATGTTTACTAATGTACTTATAGTTGTTACGTATGTGACGCGAGATCGAGCGGGTGTCGGGTTCCCGTCGCGATATCAGGCGGCTCGAGCGCTTGGGCCCGTGACGTCGTTGCGGAGGGGGGTCGCGTGTCAGCTCGCGTAGCGCAGCGCTTTCTTATCTCTCGTGTGAGATGTACGGCGGACACGTTTCATATTCGTAAGCGTGGCGTTGCATGAAAATTCTTAAGTTTGAATTTAAGCTATGTATTGTCAATAATAATTATTAGTGGAATTTTCATGGGACGTCACACCTCCCCCCTTGGAAAAAGAACAAGCACTATGTGGTTGTTCTTTCTCATAAATTAGTAGTGCGATGCTCTAATGAGAAAGAAAAGTAAATGTATACATATGCGTTAAAAGACTTAGAATTGAAATACTTAATTTATAATTGATTTATATATGTTTGAGTATAAGTATAAGAGAATAAGGTAAGTGCCTATAGTAGGGTTTACAATGCTTATGAGAACGAGATTAAAATATAATAATTTGAAAATTAAAATAAAATATAAATTGAAATATACAATAGATATGTAAAATATGGTAATTCGAGAATTAGAATAAAATATAACTGAAATAGGAAATAAATATGCCTTCATAGAATAAATAGGATTCGAATTTACAAAAGTGATTGTTTACGTGTGGGGGCGATTTCTTCTTTCTTCTGGGGACTGATAGTGGTACTCAAGGCCTGTTGATTCGATAGAAGAGAATGACATTGGATTTGTTGAAAATCGGATCCATGGGTCTTCGATGAGGTACATCACTGGTAATAGGCTGTTGTTTCTGCTTTTTCTTGAAATGAATAATCACTCTTGATTTTGGAAGAAAGAGGTTCGTTTTTTCCTCTGCACTGGGAGCATGTCATATATTACTTCTCCTCGGTGTTAGTTCGATTGGGAAACACTTTACTAGTTGTAAGTGTATCATCTCTTCAGCTGTCATTGCCATGTAGTCTGGCGCTTCTCCGAATTTACGGATGGTGAATACGTCCAAGAATGAAATACGTCCAAGTTGACTATGAATAAATAGAATATTCAGTGCGGATGAGAGTGTAATCAATTAATGATTCCTCTTGTGTTTTGTAATGTCTTTGCTCACTACTGTATACACGATGGAGGTATGTTGTTGGCTATTTTCTTCTTCTAATTGGTGTGCGATGCCTTTTGCAAAGGACTTCATATTGATTGATATTGGTTTCAAAAATTTGTAATCCATCAGGTAAGTGTGTTTACCCTTGTGTATTACAGTCACACGTGAGTGCATTACGGAGTAGTAAGAATTTGGCCTTGCGCCGTATCATCTTGGTGGTGTCGTATTCCGACAGCTGTGGATATTGTATGTGAATGGTCTCTATGTTAGTTGTTGAGATGGTCAGGTCGCATTCCGCTATACCTGAGAGTGATGCCGTGGTGATGTTGAGATGATAGTCGTTGCAATGGGATCCGATAAGGCCAAGAGTTCCGTATGTGGGTAAGGGGATTACAATGATGATGGCTAAAAGTGCCATTTGGAATGTGCATATAAGCGAAGGCATAAATATTGTAGTATTCTATTAAAATTGGTAAATAGAAATTTAGTGTGCGCTGTCTCTTATTCTAGAAAGTTTGAGTCTATTTTTATGCATTACGCGGCGCTTTCCTGACATTAAGATCCGAACATTATTATCAGGCATAATTTCGAGTACTTCGTGCGGACCAGTGTATTGGTCTGACATCTTCCCTGTTTGGGGTAATTTTAAGCAAAATACGAAGTCTCCAACTTGGAAATTTTGTGGATTTAAATTGCGGTCATAATAATGTTTTGATCTTTGTTTCGCTTCTATAAGATTTTGGCGAGCTAATTCCTGTGAATCCTTAATTTTATGAAAAAGATTGGTTAAATAATCTTGATAGGTGAGGTCTATATTTTCCTCGATCGGTGGATCAGAGGATGGTTGACGTGCGATTTTTCCAAACACTAGTTCGAAAGGTGTATGACGAGTACCTTCATGTACATTGGTATTATAATTAAAAATTGCTAAATCGAGCCAATCGTCCCAATCTGAATTCCGATCGACGTGAGTTTTAAGATATTCGGTCAAAACATGATGTGACCGTTCTATGGATCCGTTTGATTGCGGATGATACGCGGTTGTTTTAAAATGTTTGATTTTGAATTTCTTTGTTAAATACCGTATTATGGTGCCAACGAAATTGGCTCCTTGGTCGGTCAATATTGCCTGAGGGGCTCCATATCGACAGATCAAGTTTTTCAAAATTTTATCTGCTATGGTTTTGGAAGTTGCTTCGATTAGTGGCACTGCAATACAAAATTTGGTTAATAGATCTTGCATAGTTAGTATGTATTTTCTTCCCTTTCTGGTTAGTGGTAGAGGACCTACTATGTCTAATGCTATTTTGTCAAAAGAACTACCGGGTGTGTCTGTTAGAACCATTGGTTGTTTAGTTTTGATTCGAGTTAGTTTTTTAATTTGGCAGTCGCGGCATTGTTGTATGAATTCTTGTATATCCTTTTTCATGGTGTTCCAATAATAATTTTGTCTGAGGCGTCTGTAAGTTTTATTTACTCCTTTGTGTCCTCCTGCGGCTGATGAATGATTTTCGTATATTAATTCGTTCCGTTTTTCTATTGGCGGTGTTTGTACTAGGCTTTTGCATACGCGAATAGTAATTTGGGAGTCGCTGAGAATATTTTTAACTTTCTTTTCAAAATACTTCCATGGTATTTCATCGAAATGATTGGTTTTTGTTATTGCGATGGTTGTTAGTTGTAATTCCATGACTACGTCGTAAAGAGATCTGATTCCATTTAGTAGATTTTCCGTGGTTATTGGAGTTCGAGAATTTGGTTTTATTGGAATGGCGATTAGTTTTTTGCTTTTTATAGATGTGACTTTTGCACGTTCGAAAGTAAGGTTTTGGTATTTGGGTAGTATTCCTTCCTTTTGGTAATCCAGTGCGCCTTGATCAAAAGGTGTTCCGTCGGAATATAGAAATATTATGTGATCGCATTTTTGTGTTAGCAGACTATCGCGAGTTTCGATGAATTGTGGTCCCTTTTGAGAAGTGTTGAAATCGTATGGGATTGAAGCAGGTGGAATAAGGGGTTCGTCCTCGTCACTTGATGGTTCCGGTGAAGAATTGGTATGAAAACTTAGATTGTCATCATCTTCTTCTTCTTCGTCTTCTTCTTCTTCATCTTCTTCTTCCTCTTCCTCTTCTTGTTGTTTTCTTCTTTTTGATGACTGTTCTATGTGGGTGGGTTTGGGAGGGTTCTGTCTCGCCATGCTCCTTGTGACAGGCAGCATTCTAACTTCTTCTAATTCCTTTTTCCATTCAATTGCTAGTTGTTTATTTGCTTCAATCATTAAGATAGATGTTGATTCTTCAATTTCATCTGTTACGTCTTCGATAGTCACATAAGAATGCGTTTGGTAAATTGGAAATGTTGTGGTTTCTGGTGGATTTCTTGATAATGCGTCTGCGTTTAAATTTATTCTGCCTTCCTTGTATAAGATATCGTATTCATATTCAGCGATTTTTAATCTCCATTTACAGAGTCTAGATGAGGGGTCTTTTATGGAGTGTAACCAAATTAAAGGTTTATGATCCGTTATTATTGTGAATTTTCTGCCGTATAAATATGGTCGAAAATGATTGATGCAATAGACGATAGCTAAACATTCTTTTTCAATAGTGGAATAATTTTGTTCTGCTTTATTTAGTAAACGTGAAGTGTATGCGATGGGAAGGTCTTTTCCGGTTTGACCTTGACTTAGTACTCCGCCTATAGCGTATCCTGATGCGTCGGTAGTGAGTAAGAAAGGTTTAGTAAAATCAGGATATTGTAGAATTGGTTCAGTGCAAAGAGCTTTTCGGAGAATGTTGAATGCGTTTTCCTGTGTAGTTTCCCATTTGAAAGGTTTATCCTTCTTCAAGAGTTCGGTTAATGGTTTCGCTGTTTTAGAAAAATTTGGAATGAATCGACGATAGTATCCTGCGAGTCCTAGAAATTGTTTTATGTTTTTAGCATTGCGTGGTTTTGGAAAATTTGAAACTGATTCTATTTTCTTCGGATCGGGCTTTACGCCTTCTTCGCTTATGACGTGCCCAAGGTAACTGACTTCGCGTCTTAGGAATTCGCACTTATCAGGTTGGAGTTTCAGGTTCGCTTCGCGTAATCTCTTCGTCAGCCGGTTGAACTTGGCCTCGTGCTCCTGGAGCGAGCGAGCGTATATGACTACGTCATCAAGATAGACGAAGAGTTCGTTCCCCTGAAGACCTGATAATACGTTGTCCATGAGTCTTTGAAATGTAGCGGGTGCGTTCTTTAATCCGAAAGGCATTCTTTTGAAGTGGTAGTGACCATGAGGCGTAGAAAAAGCTGTCTTCTCTCTATCCTTTTCGGCCATTTCGATTTGATGAAATCCCGTTGCGAGATCGAAACATGAAAAATATTTGGCTCCTCCTAATTGATCTAGAATTTCTACTATATTTGGAAGTGGATACGCATCTCCTATCGTTTTTTCGTTTAAAGCGCGGTAATCTATAACCATTCGCCATCGTTTGTTTCCGTGAGAATCCGGCTTCTTCGGTACAATCCAAACTGGTGAGTTGTACGGTGATTTAGAATGTTCTATTACTTCGTTTTCCAAGAGTTCGCTTACTTGTTTGTTAATTTCGTCCTTGTGAATTGGTGGGAATCGGTATTGTTTAGTATTTATGGGGATTTCGTCGGTGAGATGAATCGTGTGATTCATTCCTGAGGCTGCTCCGAGATAATCTCCTGGTATGTGGAATCGATCAGCGTTTTGTTGGATTAGTTTTTCGGTGTTTGCACGTTCTTCTGGATTTAAGTGTTCGAGACGTAGTAAATTTTTTATTTCGGTGAAGCGTTTGTCGCGTGTGTCTTCTGGGTTTTGAACATATGGTATGGTCATTACATCGTGACCTTGTTGTGTGATGTCGGCGTCGTCTCGCTGCATATCATATTCTTGCAGGGTCAGCGTTGGCACTTGTATTTCAATATCGTCCTCGGAGGTATTGAAAACAGGTAGGTAGGCTTTACCCTTATGATTTGTAACGAGAGCTTCGCCTACATAGACTCCATCACCTGGCTTAAAGAGAGGTATGTATCCGAATTGAATTTCCGGATTGGAGATGTGGAAGTAGAAGGGAGTTACCGATCGTTTGTTTATGAGTACTGTCTTGTACTCTTGAAATGGTACGAAAACGTTGTTCCAACGTATGCATTTGTTTTCATAGTCGACTGTGACCGCTTGTTTAGCGAGGAATTCGGATCCTAAGATTCCGTTTTGTTTAATAGGAAATGAGTCGTCGACGATATGAAATGACACGGGATGTCCTAGGAGAGAGACTGTGACGAGCCCTAAGGAAGTCACGTGATTAGAAGATATCCCGCGTAGATTTAGTATAATTGAACGATCGATATTGATATTTGATTCGAGAACCTTTTCTTTAAGTACGTTGATTTCGGAGCCAGAGTCGATCATAAAAGAAGTAGAACGTGGTAGATTCGGAGATTTGATGAGAACAGAGGGGACGGTGCCTTTTCGGTCAAGCCTTATTGTGGCAACGTCGCGGTGCTTGTCGATGGTTTTTCCTCCATCGTCATGATCTGACGCCCTTGCTCTTGGGCGACCCGGCGGACGTCGCTCGATTCCGGGCGGCCTCGAGAGTTTCCCGGATTATTATTTTCGGTTTTCGCCTTTGCTTCCATCGAGCGTCTATACGCTAATTTTCGGCATTCCGAAATTTCGTGACCCAGGTTTTTGCAGTAGCGGCAGATTTTAGAGGCGGCTGGATCTCCTCCAACAGTTTGTGACGTGTTTCGCGCTTGATTGTTGGGAACGTACTCGGTTCGAGGCGGTGTTTTATTTAGGTTTCTGGTGAATTGAGGCGACGCGTTGTTGTATGAAGTAGCAGGGAGTTGATCGCGAATCGGTGGAGTATATCGTTTGTCTTCGTTCCTGTTGCGATATGAATCAGTGTAATCCCTGCGTTTATGTTTTTGAGCCTCGGTTTCCATGATTTTAGTTACATGGATGGCCTTTAGGAATGCGTCGTCTAGATCGTAGTAACCTTCGACTTTCATGCGCATTTTTAAATCCGGTGGTAAACCGTCCATAAAACCTTCTAAAGCATCTAAGTCGATTTCGCGTTTAGCAACGCTCGACAGGGCGTCTCCACGGAGGGCCTTTTCGCCGTCCATTATAGCTGCTCTAATTTCCTTGACTCGACCGATGTAGTCCAAGATGTGTTCGTTGTGCCTCTTTACAAGATTTCCTAATTCTCCCCTATATTGATTTAAAGATTTCTTCGGCGCGAAAATTGATTTTAATCTATCGATGAGTTGATTTACGGAGGTGACGTTGGCATCTTCTACTGCTTGGTACGCGTGTCCATATAATTTATTTATAATTAAGTTAACTAAAGCCGGTTCGGCTTCTTCGGCTACCATGTCGCGTGCTCTTTCGCAGGCTCTGGCAAATTGATATACGGGAATTTTATAACCATCGTAGCGCGGTACTGATTCGATTGCATCTTTTAACTTTAGCATTGGGCGAATAGGTTCACGCGGTGCTATTGAAGGTGGGTTAAGCTCTGAAAGGGTCTCGGCGTCTATGTTTCTAGGTGGTGGATCGCGTGTCCTTCTTTGAATTTCTTCCATTTTATCTTGTAATTCGGTGATTTTTCCGCCTAAGCTTCGTAATGGATTTAATTCCGCGCGTACTTCTGCTAAGATCTGGTCTAGTAATCCTGATTCGTTGCGTTTTGATTTTTCGATGGCTTCCTTTTCGAGTCGTAATTGCCTAGTTTGTTCTTCAATTAGTGTCGCCTGTTCCTGCATTCTTACAGATTGTTCCTTTAAACGAGCCTCTTTAGCGAGTAGTTGTTCTTGAATAAGGGCGATTTCTGATTCCGTAGTCGCGGTAGCCATTTGACGCGTTTGCCGTTTGTCCGTCATTTTGATATAAGTGGATTTAGTACGATTTAGAAGATTTAGAAGATTTAGAAGTTGCTAATTGTTAATTTTCCTAATCCCTCGATTATTCCTATCCGCGGATTTTAGTAAATTCTATCAGTTCCCTAGTTTCTTAATGGTTTTAGTAGAACTTCACGCTGGTTCCTATCCTTTTAATGATCTCTTACATCCCACCGCTGCCACCATAAAAAATTATGTCACGTCTCGGGTGAGGGTCAATAACACGATTGTTATTCTACTCCTACCCTGACGGTTTCTTTATTTGCCCCTTTTTGGTCACGAGACCTACGCCTCGTCTACCGTGGGAGGGCCACGAGATCAGCGCTCAGAGAAGACTCGGAAGATAGGTGTATGAAAAATAGGTAGTGTTTGGGTGGTGGATAGGAGAAGTAGAAGGAGGAGGACCTGAGTCAAACTCTAGATAGTAGTACAGCGCAATATGTCACGTATGATTGGTGTCTGAATTGAGTAAAGGCGACTAATGTGCTCGCGACGGCAGCACAGATGCCGTATGACTTTGGCAGGATAGATGCCCAAGTCGGCCGCACAAAGGCCCCTAGCATATAACGCCTTTACGTGGCTGAAGTGAAGCCAAGCTACTTACACACAGACTGTGCTGTATGTCGGCCACAGGAAAGCCGGAGTAGCTATTCTGGGGCAGCAGTGATGCCCCGAGACGACCGTCAATCACAGGTGACAAATAATAATAATAATAATAGTGATAACGACTCGATAATGGTAATTGCTCAGGTCGTAGTGGTGAGAGGACTTGGATTCCGCAGGATTAAGGGAGGATTTACAATTTTGGAGTGATGTAAAAATGAGTACCCGGTTGCCAAAGAAAGTAATGGTTTGATTTTTACTCACGTTTATTATGTAGCACAAGTGGCAGTAGTAGTAGTAGTAGTAGTAGTAGTAGTATAATGATGGTAATAGTTCGTTAGTAGACGATGTTTAATGCGACTTAGCACTTAGTACGATTCTAACGCGTTATAAGTACTGTGTATGACGTTGAACTGCTCACTTGTAGAGATATCCGGGATACTGATGGATACTCCGGGATACTATTCGACGGGTTACTGATGATGAGTGGCGAGGATCGCTCTTTTAAAGTCGTGAAGAGTCGTAATTTTCCCTGGTGGGGGCCTGGTGGCGTAGTTTTGTGAGGTTCTGATTGGCTGCTGGTGTCGTAGGTCCAGTGCATCGTTTGCAAAATCTTGGTCTTTTCGTGGGAAGGGTGGTGTTGTGGGGGTTGCTGATGCGGCTGGGAATCTTGGTTCTAGCGGACTGTCTGTTCGTGCCTTATCTACTGGTTTTGAATTGTGTGGGCCGGATTTCAGGGTTCATCTTGCGTCTTCTTGAGTCCGATTTCTTCTTGAGTCTAATTTCTTCTTGTGCGTGGGACCGAGTTCCTCTGATTTTCTGTTCTGCGTGTTGGGTTGCATCCGCTTCCTTTGATTTGATGTCTATTGCGTTCTCGTGGTGTATTCTTCACGTTGATTTGGCGTTTTTATGGTAGATTTATAATGGTCGAACTCTTAATAACTAATTTGAGGATCTTCGAGGGTTAGTAAAGAGACTAATTAAATAGAATTGGATTTTAGGTACTTTGCTATTGATCAATGAAAATGTTACTCCTTTATCTTTCCCTTGAAGATTCTCTATGTTTACTAATGTACTTATAGTTGTTACGTATGTGACGCGAGATCGAGCGGGTGTCGGGTTCCCGTCGCGATATCAGGCGGCTCGAGCGCTTGGGCCCGTGACGTCGTTGCGGAGGGGGGTCGCGTGTCAGCTCGCGTAGCGCAGCGCTTTCTTATCTCTCGTGTGAGATGTACGGCGGACACGTTTCATATTCGTAAGCGTGGCGTTGCATGAAAATTCTTAAGTTTGAATTTAAGCTATGTATTGTCAATAATAATTATTAGTGGAATTTTCATGGGACGTCACACTACCCTACTTCGGTGGGGTGCCTTTTGAAGGTTTCCTCCATGTAAAACAAAAAAAAAAAAAAAAAAGTTTAATTTGATTGTAGATTTGTTTACTTGAATTTTTATTTGAAAACTTTTTTATTATAATAACTGATTGACGGAAACAGAGGGAATGAGTGGTTGGGAGTGTTAAGTAGAGTATAATGAGGGTATAAGAAAAGAGGACCGTACTGATTAGAATAAAAGCTATTACAAAGGAATAATTATTCGTCAGCCTAAGCTGAAGAATGTGAAGTCAAATGCAACATGTTTCGCGAAAATCAGTTTATTAGTTTCGGAGAAACTCGCGAACACACATACACACATACAAACCCGTTGAAAACCTCTAAGAATGAATTGAGAACCTTTTTTTTTTTAAGTAGGTTAAAAACATAAAACTCAATCCGTGAATTGTCTCCACTAAAATGGTTAACGCATACCACAAAATAATTTCGGAACATTTCCTCCCGCACTTTAATGGATCTAGGATCCAAAATCGCAGGTGGACGCAGCTGAAATAAGTATGGTTGTAATCGTGAGACTTTTGCGAGTTATTATTACTAGGTTTCACTGGAGAGCAAGCGAGCGCAAGCATAGTTTGCCACTTGTAAAGAAAAAGTTTGGTTCAAATATACTTACTATTAGTTTTAATTAACTCATTCTCAAATTAAGAACTAAAATTTTTGTATCTATGCAGGTTTCGATACGTAATTTCATGCTGAATCAGAAACTATAAACAATTTTTCTCATATTACACAAGATTTCGGAGATATAAGTCCCCAAACTATCGAATTTTTTCAGGCGAAAATTGTAGATGTTTCTTTTCACATCTTTAATCTAATGTAACTGCTATAGGAAATACGTTAGAGCAAAAAATCCTTTTCGATATAATACTTTAGACCCTCTATTATAATTCTAGAGTAGAAACGATGACCAGAGCCGACCCTTGCAAAACGGACTTTTTTCCGCGTTTGCACCACTGTGTGACGTGGAAATGCGGTGGGAAAAAGGGCGCTAGGACTAGGCGACGCGCCCGACTTGGTGGCGCCGTTCTGATTTTGAATGCGCTCTATTCATATGGCAGCGTAGTGTTTATAAGATCTTAAACTAGGAAATAAACCTAAGGACTATAAACTAAAAGGGTCTTGAACGAGGTGACCGCTAGGACCGTGTGGTATCGTAACAGATAGATATTTTCTATCGGTAAAAAATAAAAAGTGGTAGAGGGATAACGGAGCAAAACTTACCAGCTAGCATTGCAGAGGAGCGCCCTGCGAGTTGGCAGGACGCCCCCGAAGAAGAGGTTCCAATTCGAATAGAAGATGTGCAGGCGGAGTTACTGGGAACAAGACGAAAACTCTGTGGATCTGAAAACGAAGAAGAAAAAGAATTAGACATGGCATCGCAGAAAGGAAAACGGCAAAAGTTAAATCCAAATCCGAATATAATTCAAAGAGGTGGAAAGGGCACGGGAATACCATTAAGCAAACAGAGAACGGCGTTTTTCTATAAAAAACCATCTTTCCGGGACAGAAATGAAGTTTTGTTTTCACAGGGGAACAAAAAAAATCCGCGCAAGTCACGCGGTGTCAGCAGTGGTTGACTGGCGCGCGCGTTCCAGCGGCCTACGGAGCCCCGCGCGCTGCGTCATACATAGTCGCGGAGAACCACGGCAGCCAACATGCGACTTGCGCGGATATTTTGTGTTCCTCTGTGAAAGCAAAACTTCAATTCCGTTACGGAATGATGATTTTTTATAGAAAAATGTCCACTCTATCGCGTGCAATGGTTAGAATCTATGCTAGACGTCTAGTTTCGGCGGAAAATGTACAAAAGTACCGTAAAAAAGGTGCTAAAAACGTGTTTTGTCCACTTTAATTAATGTTTAAACATATTTAGAAACTGATTGTACAGAAGTGTTATATATCATTTTATTCGTTAAAGTCTATAGAATTCAATGAAAAAAATCACATTTGTCTAACCCTAATCCTCTCGACGAAAATTGAAGTCAAAGTTGAAAAACGATCTTTTTTTTCAAAATCGATTTTTGTAAAAACTGGACGTGATAGAGAAAAACGGATTTCAGATTCGTGTTCAGCATGCCAAAATCTATACGAATATCATAGTGGCTATAGGAAAAGGAACAAAAAGTTTAAATTTGTTGGACAGTGTAATCTGAATATTACAGAGAAAATTGAAGTGCAGCTTGACTTTGGACAGAAAACCTTTTTAATCGACTCGTTTAACAAATAAATTAACAATTTTAATAAGGCAATAATACTAAATGCAGAAAGAATTGATGGTTTATATGAATTTCTCCAATTAGGACGAACACAGGCGAACTAATAAATAAATATAAATTAAAATTCGACTTAAGAATAATATCCGTGAATGTTAACTACATTATAACAAATCAAAGACGTGCGAACTTAACGACTCTCATTAACAGTCAAAACCCGGACATAGTTTTACTAAATGAAACCAAACTAAATAAAAAACATAATATTGAATTTAAAGATTATAATCTCATTAGAAACGATAGATACAATGCTAGTCAAGGGGGAGGAACAGCAATAGCAATCAAGCGTGACGTGTACCACAAAGAGGTAAACTTGCCAATTTCTTCTGCAATGAAAGCCTTAGAAACTACTATTATCGAAATAAACATACAAAATAATACTAAACTTTATGTCATAGCCGTTTATGCAGCAGGTAATAATAAAAAAGAATTCCGCGAGGAATTCGTCAGTATATTTAAAGAACTGCGCTTAGACGACATATCTAATTATTTTCTAATTGCAGGAGATTTAAATGCGAAGCGCTATATCACCAAATACACAAACCATAAAAATTCTCCAAAACCTCTCTACTACAGAATACACCAATACCAGACTGAACTAAATATTAAATGTACACCCTCTGAACTGCGAAGACTACCCAGAATTCCACCCTGGATACTTCACAAAATTGAAACAGACACATCATTAACGGTCTACACGAAAAATAACACAAACCCTATAATCTTTCGAACATTAATAGCTAAACTCCTTGATAAATATAAAGAATACATCCACATATACACCGATGGGTCAAAAACAAACATAGGCACAGGTTATGCTATAATCACACCCGAGGCTACCCTGAAAACCACAGCACGGTTTTGAGTCGGACCCTCTATCCTTGTTTCTAACTCGATCTTCATTCTTTTAACCCTTTCGCTGCGAACAGCGCCTTTAGGCGCTCAGCTATAGATGCTCATTCTCAGCGAACAGCGCCGTTCGGCGCTCAGGCAAATTTACCCGCGGCGAACGAACAGCGCCAGATTGCGCCCATCCGGAGCCGCTCTCTTCGTACGAAGGCGCTGTTTGTTTGTTATCAACAACTGCCATTAATGTCCATTAATTTTTTTTTGACGTGCTAGCAGCATACGCTTCTTGTGCAAAGGTCTTCTTGCGCTTCTTCCGCGCGGTCGATCTGGCATCGGCTGCTTAGAGCGCAACTCTTTCCAGAGCACTCTGCCGCGAAAGGGTTAAAGTTGCGCCGTAACCACTTCGGGCTCCTCATATAAGTATGAGGGAGATAGGGTAATCTAAATTGGGTGGGAGTTGATCTCTTCGGAAGAGGCGCTTCATACAATTGTGATAGAACTTCACTTAGGTAAGTTCGTTTAATCACTAAATTGTATTTCGCGTCTCTTCCTCGAGATCACAATGTAGCTATTTAAAGTAGGTTACGGCTAACGTATTTATCACAAATATAATTTTTTCTATTTGGTTAATGAGATTTCATTTCTTTTTTTTTAAATTTTCTGACCACTTCGTAAGATCGCAAAAGCAAATTCTCTATTATCGTTTATAATTTCGCGTCGATAGAATTTCGCGAATGTTTCCGATTCGCGCGTCCATCCAGCAGCCTTTCGAATAGAGTCTATGCTGACACCACATTTATTTGCAGTTGAAGTAGATGCATGTCTAGTACTATATGCACTAAAATAGCTTATATCCACCCCTCCTTGGGCTAATGTATCCTAGATCCATCTACTTAAAGTATCCGTGGACACCGGCTTGTGAGGTTTTTTAAATGACACAAATAATTTACTTTCCGATCCCCTTATGTTACCAGTTCTTTCTATATAATCCTGAATTGCCTTGGCCGGACATATCAATAAATCGTCCTTATAGAAAGGGATGACGAGTAGCGGTTGTGTCCTATTTACCGACGACGTCTTGATAGCGTCAGGTATCTTAATTTCAAAACGGTCGTCTTTCTTTATAATATTGCGTATATCAATTAATGCCAACGTCTGCATTCGATGTCCCGTGATTAAAGCTAACAAAGTAACTAGCTTCTTCGTCAATTTCTCCAAGGTGAGTAAATCGTTTCTTCCCCATTTTCTAAAACAGCTTAAGATAAATGCTGGATCCCACGTACAATCGTATCTTGGTTTTGGCGGTCTCAATTTTGCAACGCCTTTAAAAAATCGTCTGATTTGTGAATCTTATCCCAATTCTGCACCATGAATTAAAGCAATGGCTGAGCGAAAACTGTTTAGAGAACCATAGGATGCTCCTAAGTCAAACTCAGTTGACAAAAACACTAGAATTTCTTTGACGGTAACTTTGTAGGGATCTTTTCCTTGATCACACATAAATCTCCACCTCTTTCTGAGACCGATGTTATATTGCATAAGAGATGTTGTGGCCAGCGACGATATCATGATATCCAACGATTGCTCTGGTACCCCTTTCCTTCTTAACGCCTGCCTGATATAATCCCTGCCACCAGGGTAATCCTATGCCATAAAGGATGGGGTTGCCTATTTAAAGTAGTTAGCAAATTAAATTCAGGTTTAAAATAAATTGGTTTCGAATCGGGGAAAAAAAAAAAATCAAATCCTATCAGCGAACCATTATTTTTACCGACTCCAAAAGCATTACAGATTCAATTAACAACAAAGAAACATTTAACGAAACTATTATACAGTTATTAGAAATCCACCATAAAATCATTACAGAAGGCAAGGAAATTATATTTATATGGATCCCCGGACATGTGGGTATCACAGGAAACGAAAAAGCAGATATTGCTGCAAAGAAAGCTGCCAACTCTTTGGTCACACCTAACTACAATCAACTAACCATGACTGATTTAATAAAATATTCAAGAAACAAATTTCTATCGAAATGGGAAGCCGAATGGAAACAAATAGCATCACCTCACGCCCAAAGTATTTCCGACATTCTTTTTCAACACGAACCATATACCACCAAATTATCCAGAAGAGAACAGGTCGCAATATCAAGAATTAAAACCGGACACTCCAAAATCACCCATTCTCATATCCTATCAAAAGACCCAGCTCCTCAATGTGACGTATGCTTCACCACAATTACAATCGAACACCTAATCCTTCATTGCATCAAATTCAACCTTCTACGCAGAAAACACAATTTAAAATTAACACTCAAGAGAAACCTACACGCAAAAAACATTCCTCAACTCATACAGTTCATTCAAGAATCTCAACTAATCAACCAACTATTATAGTTATCTCAAGTCGTCGCTAATAACCACGCTGTTGATGCGACGACGTTAAACCTAAATATAAAATACAAAAAAATTTTTAACAAAAAAAATAGAAACCGACTTCGAAAAAAGCGCTAAAAAGAGTGAAATAATTGTTTATGTATACCGACAATATTCGATTTCATCATTATCATACTCAGAATATTGCAACTTTTTCGGCGGCGACACAAAATATTCCAACACGGTCATTTTCACGAACAAAGGAGTAAGTGCCTAATACATAAATATCCATCAATGTCCGTGAATTTCTGGCTATTAATGTACTGTTAATTAATTTTCTGTCGCCTCCGAAAAAGTTGCAATATTCTGAGTATGATAATGATGAAATCGAATATTGTCGGTATACATAAACAATTATTTCACTCTTTTTAGCGCTTTTTTCGAAGTCGGTTTCTATTTTTTTTGTTAAAAATTTTTTTATTTCATACTTTTTAGTGTATAATCGATCAAGATGTGGAAATAAAGTTATGTAGGTAATATTTGCAAAAGGATCGAAAAGGTTTGGTTCCGATATGTGAAGTCGTTGAGGAGATATAGAAGAATAAACAAATGATTTTATAATAACAATTTAAACATAGTAACAATTGAGAATGTGTCGCATAATGTTAGTAAGTGAGCAGTATTTGCGAAAGGATCGAAAAGGTTTGGTTCCGATAGGTGAAGTCGTTGAAGAGATATAGAGGAATAAACAAATAATTTTGCAGTAACAATTTAAACATAACAACAATTGAAGATGTGTCGCATAATGTTAGTAAGTGAGCAGTATTTGCGAAAGGATCGAAAAGGTTTGGTTCCGATAGGTGAAGTCGTTGAAGAGATATAGAGGAATAAACAAATAATTTTGCAGTAACAATTTAAACATAACAACAATTGAAGATGTGTCGCATAACGTTAGAGAGTGGGTAATATTTGCGAAAGGGTCGAAAAGGTTTGGTTCCGATAAGTGAAGTCGTTGAGGAGATATAGAGGAATAAACAAATTATTTTGCAACAATTAATAAATTTTTTATATAATTAATATCTGCTAATTATTTCTAAGAAGATAGTAATAGTTTCTTTCATTACAATAAATCAATCCCATTCAAAAAGAAATTGCGATAAATCTGAATAAAGCACTAATTTTGCAATAACTTTGTTAATAATAAACACTTCAGAAAAATTTTTAAACGGGACCAATGGGAGGCCTAAACCTAGCAACTGGAAGTGGTTTCATTTCGATTGGTCAACCGGTTGCGGAGTTATGGCCGGACAAACAAAAAAAAAAAAAAAAAAAAAAAAAAGCAAGATCGCCCACTGTCGAATAGAGTAACCTCCTCCTTTTCGAAGTCGGTTGAAAAATGCGAAGCACAAGTCATGGAAAAATGAGAATAATAACATCCGCGGAATGTTTATTTATGAGTGGTTGGCTGACAATGGCATTGATTACAAAGCTAAAATATATGGTACAGAGACTCCTTCGTATCCTGCAGGGCGCTCCTACCTTGACGTATTTATAATAAACTGTAGAATGGAGCTGCTAAATTTATCTATACATGGTAACATGAAATCGATACTTTACGATAGCGGCCACAATGCAGTTTGTATACAGATCGGCCCAGAAATCAGGAAAAAGTTTGAATTAGAGATACAACCAATTAAATATAGACTTAATTATAAAAAAACGAACTGGGATAAATTCCACCGTTACCTAAATAAATTTAACGATATACAAATACCCACCGATAGAAACCTAAATAACGAAGAGATAGAGGCATTCTTAGGGCAAGTAGAACTAGCGCTTAAATTATCCGTTGTGACGTTTGAGACGTCGCAAGAAGAGAAGCTTCGGTCGGCACGCCGCTCTCAGGGCAAACGGTATCGTGAAATATAATATATTAATTTTACTCGTACGCGTTTCATGAACTCCACCGAGAAACAACCTACGAGGGAGGTGCTAAGGAGAAAAAGACACCACTACCGAACATCGTAGTAATACGCTCGTCGAGAAAGCACTCACCGAGACCATCGTAGATTACATTCCATCGTAGCTACCGTCGTGGGAAGGAAAACACCATCATCTTATCACCATAGCGACACCTATAAGCGACGCATCGATCGACACCACGAAAATCGATAATATAGAGCGTCGGCGTCACGTATCGACGCGGAAAATTCGGCGTTCGCTAAATTCCCATAAATTAGGTAGAGGCGCACGTGGCGAAAAAGTCACGTGATAATCACGTGAGCCGGTCCGGTGGTTGCCGATGAGCGAGGACGATTTCACTTAGCGCAGGGCTCCCGTCGAGTGCACTTCTTGTTTTGCTTCCTGAAAGTACTGGTTCCGTTCTCGAGTCACGGGTAGCTAGAAAGTGAACGCTCCCGACGATCGGAAGGAAGAACTGTATTGAGTGGAGGAGAAAGAGAGGTCGACGAGGCCGCGAACACCATCGACATCTCACGAGGAAGCTACCGAGGTCGCCAAAGGGGTGAACGGTAAGCCGGTCAACGCGTACATCTCCGGAAGGAATCGGTCACCGGGGTCATAGTCTCCTTTGCGTATTAGTTCGTAGAATTTGGTGGTTAGTTTTAAGTATTTCGGAAGGAATTTCGTAACGCCGGCATTGGCCACGTTACCGCTCTGTTCGAATATCTTAGTGGTTAGCTTTAAGTGCGATAGCGTTAAGTAATTGGGAAATTTTTGGGGAAATGAGACTAACGACCTCGGCCGAAGATTCCGCTCCCGGTCGTGACACGCCTCGAGAGTATTGCGTAGCGGCAAAGAGTCCTGAGAGTGGCAAGGTCGAACGGTTATTTTGTAACGAACCTTGCGAAGCACATGCTCCCGTTTTTTTATAACTGCGCTAAGCCAACTGTGCTGTTTTATATGTATAAAGTCGAGTTTGTATGAATTTTCGTATTTATGATATGTGGAGAATATTCGAGAGTGAATACGTTTCGAGTCCGTTACCGTTTAAAAAGAGTATCAATAATTATTCCACTGTGCTAAGAGAGTTGTAGATTGAAGTATTATTTCTCGAAACCGCGTACGGATAGAAAAACTTGTAATGAGAAGGGACTCCGTTCGTTAATATGTATATTCATCTTCGAGAACATTAACTAATCATTGAAACACCTGTTCCCGTAAAGGGGCGTATCAATTTACACCTTGCTCTCGTTCTATTGACATCTTCTCTGATTTTAAAATAAACGTTCTTTTTCTTGTTTTCTACAAGTTCGGATTGACTCTTCTTTTGGGAACGCTTTCGCTTACCCCGCCCCTCTCCGTTACCACCTTGGTGGGCTGAGCTACCGTTTCGGATTCCGCTTCACGCACCTCTTCGGAATTTATTAATTAACATCTTGCAATAATTAGAAGGCTCGAGTGGTAACCGTAAGCTACCTGGCGCCCAACTTAAATTCACTTCCGAACCGATCATCTGTTAAGCCTCTATCGAAAAATATTCCGAAGAGGAGAGCGTGGCGAGGAGGGCCGTTTGGCGACGAGACGAAGCAAACAGTCACACCGTAGAACAAATTGTTCCAAAAGTTTAATATAAAGATTCAGCTGAGGCCTACACGAATCCAAGAATAAGAGCGTTACAAAAACAAAAAGCTATTTATTAACTAGAATTAACAAAGAATATAGGAAGTTCAATTATTACCATAATAACAGGATCATAGTGTTAAAAGAAATTCTAAAAAAAGTAAGAACCGAACTAAAAAACGAATATAGCAAATCGATAAATACATTCTGGAAAAATAAAATTAGTTCGATATCAGAAAAAAACTCGAGTAACATGTTCCCTTCAATAAATCAAATTTTCAGACCGAAAGGCAAAGTCGAAATAGCGGACTTGCGTTTGCCAAAAAATAATAATAATATAATAGACAAAACTAGAATAGATATAAAAATCATACACAAATAACATTAAAAATGTAAAGTGGGCCGTCGCTGTAGTTAATATAAACAATAAATCGTGCTTTTTCTTGCTACATAAAGATATTAAATCAATGATGCGTCGCATCTTTATTAATAACTTTTTATCAAATATCTATAATTTTAATTTCCATATTAGTTCTTTAGACTTTGTTAAACATTGTTGACTTCATAAATTACACATTCTCCTTCAAACAATTTTACTAAAATAACAATCTCTGTAAAAAACCTTGTACAAAGTACGCGACGGCCCGCTTTCTTCGTAAACGTTAAATATAATATAACATTTTGGTACATCTATCAATCCAGGAACAATATTTAACATGTTTGTATAGATAATAAATAATTCTAATTTTTCGAAGGTTATCCATATACAATTTTTAGATAATTTTTGAAAATTGTTTATGTAGATACAGTAGGGATACAAAAATTTATTTTACTAATCTTTAATCTAAAATTTAAATCAATCGGTGAATTTATGATAACATTTAATTTATTAAACATTTTAATGAATTTATTCAATTTTTATTGTTTCCTAGTTCATAAATAACCGTATAACAACCGTCTAATAACCTGAATCAAGTACATAATTCATTTTCCTGCGCTAGAGTTGCTCCACCCCATGCTTCCATTCATTCAATTAAAAAATACAAAAAGGTAGGCTTCGCATATTGCCAGGTTGTATTTTTTCATTTTTCGAAAAAAGCGGGCCGTCGCGTACTTTGTACAAGGTTTTTTACAGAGATTGTTATTTTAGTAAAATTGTTTGAAGGAGAATGTGTAATTTATGAAGTCAACAATGTTTAACAAAGTCTAAAGAACTAATATGGAAATTAAAATTATAGATATTTGATAAAAAGTTATTAATAAAGATGCGACGCATCATTGATTTAATATCTTTATGTAGCAAGAAAAAGCACGATTTATTGTTTATATTAACTACAGCGACGGCCCACTTTACATTTTTAATGTTATTTGTGTATGATTTTACATAATTTTGTTATAATAAAAAATCCTTGTTTCAATTTAAAAATAAGAGCAATTATAAATTACAGCGACGGCCCACGTAACATTCCTATTGTTTTTTTATTTTTCGACATACGTAGACTATGATGTTATTATTTTCTATTGTCTCTCCAAGAAAAGTTCATACCTAAGCTCCATTTGACGATCTTTGGCGATTTTTTAGCTACTTTCATACTTAATAGTGTTCTTGAGTGCGTACTCGCTAGAAAACTCTTAGTGATCCGAAATTGGATGCTTTTAGAGCAAAGAAATCCATGCGATTCCAAATTAAAATTATACATTTCGAGGAAGATTGCCGGCGTTCCAGTCGTATACTACGACCTTTTTCGAGGGGACCAGGTTAACTAGAGGACATGTTATATTATATTACAATGTGTATAATCGATGTAATAGGTGTACAATGATGGAAAAATTTACCGAAAAAGTACATAACAGATGTGGTATACATTCAGACTTGTTGCAATATTATTCATAAAAACGTCTAGGAAGATATGATAGTTCGCTCTGAGAAACTCCCGGAACGTATCCATATGAACTCATCTATACATTTACACACAGCGAATTTTACTTATTACTAATTCGAATCTTCTAATGAAGTAAAAAATTAAAATTATCTGAAAAATGATTACATAAAGAATAGTTAGTTCATATCTTTATTAATATGTCGAATGGGATTAAAATTAGTAAGTATGGGTTTTTCTAACCTGCTTGATAACCACTACCCTGTATCTCCTGCGTGTGACGGACGTTATAACGAAAAATTAGCAACTTCTTGTTATCTAAAATCTTCGATAGAATTAACCACGTTCTCAATTAATGAGAAAGAAGTCTACTGCCTTCCTTAATTATCCCTTCTAACCACACATATCCTCTACGTTTCTATAGACAATGAAGATTGCAATAGTACTGACGGGTACAATAAATAAATAAAATGTGATAGGTTAAGAATATCGACATGTCAAACATTCCAGCGCTAGCTAGATTCCCACCTGATATCGACGCTAACTCCACTGGCTTCACTAACGGCGAAATTAGGAAACTGGACAAAATTCTATATATATAGATATACTCGCAATGTTAACGAAAAAGGTCGGAAAAAAAAGACTGATAAAATTGATATTTCATAAAATTTCAAAACACATAAATTAGATTATTAACTTATTGGAAGCCGCGATCCTAATAACTTATATATCAACGAAAGGGAAAAAGTTCCAGGATTATGATGAAACAAACCAAAATTATGTAGCACTACGCGTCGATGAGATATTAGCATTTTAAGGTTTCCCCCTTCCTTCAAATTTACGATTTTGCTGTAAATATACCACCGGCGTTAGTCCGATTTTTTGCGACGGACAGCCTAACTGCCGTTAGTCTGTAATAAACTACAGACAAACGAAATAAACGAATATATAATCAGAGATCCAATAGAGAAATTAAATATAATAGGATCGTACTTTGAATCTACATATACGAAAAATTTGGATTTAGGTAGACCTGAACTTAATGAAATTATAAACAAAAAAGTGAACAAACTTAATGTAGAAATTGAAGAGGATGCAATAAAGAAAAAAACCTTAGTAACATTTGTTGTACCCGCGAGTCGCCTAAGCGACACAGCAGTATCGTATTCAAGGCCGCCTTCCGAAAAGGCGACCCAAAAGTAATGTATAAGCATTGCATCATCCGAGTGCCTGGACATTGCGAGTCCCGAGCCTAAGATGCAATTCAGCGATTCTCCCTTCTTAGCACCGAACGCTAAGGAGTGGCACGCACAGAAATAAGGAAACGAACAGACAGATCATCGAGAGCGAACAAAGAGTTAGGAGGGTTACTTGTGCCTCACCAATAACCAGTTATTTAATAAAAGTCATACTTATACTCAAGAAGAATCTGATCTATACCTCAGACACCACCTTCCTTCCGCTTCCAAAGATAACCGGTAGCCGGCTTACAAGCGCGGATTACAACATTGGTGGCAGCGAGTGGGATCGTTTTGCAAAAAATTTTTGCAAATACGTGGCAGTTATCGCCAGAAGAAGCAAAGGCCAAGGTGAAGGACGGTGTAAACTACACCGAGACGGAGGAAGCAGACCAGGCAACCTAACACCAGCGCAGCCAAGGTTCGTACGAGGAAGTAGACGACTGGACGAGCGACAAGGAGGAGACGAGCCCTATCGACAGCTCAGCTTACGGCACGAGCCAATTCACCGAGCTTATCTGCGGACGGCGCGGAGAACGAGATATAGGGCAGCCAACTCCCAGCGAACAGGTGACAGCAACGACGACAGCCCAGCAGAATGTGGCGAACACCTCTACTGTGAGTAACATCCACACCTAGCTCAGCACGCAAGACAAACGTAAAAGTAGCGACCGTATGTCCGACCAGGGCAAACCCGCAAAATTATATTTCCTACCAGATGTTACGTCCCGGGGAACAATAACAATAATTATATTAATAAATGAATAAAATGGTAAAGAAAGGAAAGACAAAGATATTTTACCTCTTTTGGGGTTGTAGCGTCTACGCGACGCAACCCTGGGATGAGGAAAAGAGTGTCGTGAGAGGGAAAAAGAGAGAAGTTAAATAGGGAGAATATTTTGTACAGGCCACGGTTTTTGAAATAGTAATTTCACTTAAATGAGACCCTTTTCCCAGATCGCCTTGACCTTCCCATCTACAGATAAACCTCAAATTACACCCTTTCTTTCTATTAGTTAATTTATCCTCACAAGAACGACAGATTGACAGCGCGCTCGTGAAGGAATAAAATATCGCAGAAAGAGAGAGACAAATCTAAATTCCAGAGAGAACGCAAACTTACTGCGCGCTCAATGGGATGAACGCAGATGAATGCGCGCATCAAAAACTCAATGAAACTGATTACAATTATTATTGGGGGAGGTCAAGGGAATGTATATACTTAATTAGGTATAGGAAAAAGAGAACGCAGATGAATGCGCGCTCCTTATTATTATTCAAAGAAAAGGTTAGAGGAGAAAAAGGAAAACAAAAAGTTTATGATGAACAACAACAATTTACACATGAATTTAATTAGTAAATAGTGAAAAACCAACTTACAATTTCTTAAGTGATTCGTTTAAGGAAGATCTGGTCAAGTCTTCGACTAGTTAGGCTCTTAATGTGATTTTAGAGAAAAACGAAATGAACTTAGTTTGAACGAAATTAAAATGTTTAAGAGAACTTCTTGAAAACGAATGGTGGCGAGCCGCGCTCGGCCATCGCTTTTAAAAACTAGCCATCCACTAAAACCCCTCCTAATTTCCGAATTTAGGCCCTTCATTGGCCATAGGTCTTTGAACTTCGGGGGTGCATAGTGGGGACTAGGTTTTCCTTATGATCTAGGCAGGAGTGGGAGTTGGTGCATTCGCAGCCCAGCGTAGGCGTAAGCGTGCTCCCAAGTCCCCTCCCTTGTCTCTTTGATCGCGTCTTACTTATTAATTTTCTTAGCAATTAACTTGCTTAATTAATTAATTAACATTTACATGCGTTCATGCAACATTACATTTTCTCACTCATACTACACTAAATCACACATACACTCTCATGCTTTTATTCTTATTGTTTAATTATTATTTAAAGTGTTGAATAATAATAGTTGCCTACTACTCACTCTCAGTTTTCTATTACATGCATACTACATTTTACTTCTTCATGCATCTATACCTTCACCTTAGATTTAATCTTATTATTAACGTTATTTATTTATCCGTGTTGTTTATTCCTTCCTTATTTAATGATATATTTTATTATGTGGAATTTTATATTACTTCAATAATCAACATGATAATATTCATTTGTTTAAACATTATTTAACCATCTATAAGGAAGAAAAGTACCAACATTATTATTTACGAAATGCATTCTCTTAATTTTCTATAACGGACTGTACCGCGTGCCTTGTATGGCGCCTTTGTTCGAGGGTTGCGTACGTGACTTAGGCGATGTGCGTTCGAGAGTTTGTATATATTAGAAAAACTAGACTTCGGTGGTGTCCGATTTTACGGGTAGGCGCATGGTTTATTTCTTCTTCTTCCGTGGGACGTCGATGCATTATTCGACGCCACACGGAAAATTCCAACGCCTATGTCTCGTACTCTTTACGAGATTTATGACAGTCAATGACCTGAGGTTTTTACCCGTCTGCCGTGCAGACTTTTACTTTATTAAATTGAGATTCTAAATATTCCTCAGGTAATTGGCGGACATAACACAGACAAACAGTATTTTAGTCGATCACTCGAATCGTTTTTCGACGTAAAATTAATATTTACCACCCCAGAAAGCGAATGTAGACGTAGGAAATTGTCCGCGACAGCTGTAAAACATCTCTGTACGGATAGCGATCTTAGCGAATCAGACCACGGCGCATCGGGATTACAATCACCGATTAGTGACCGAATAGAAATCAGACGAGAATACCCAATAGAAACGCTAGACTTTTCGCTTTTAGAAATTGAACACGACGAAATGACAGAACAATTAAGCCTCAAGGAAGCACGCAAGTGCATGAACTCTTTTGACGGGAGTTCAACCACCAAACTTTTAGAATTCCTAACGGCGTGCGACTATACATTTGCGCAGCTTAAAGTAACCGATAGACCAGCATTATTCGCGTACATAAGAAATCTCAAACTCGAAGGAAAAGCGGCAGAAGAAATGCGATATAAAGAACTTAATACGTACGAAGAATTAAAAACGGAATTAGAAGCAATATTTTTAGAAAAACGCTCAGTATCGGCAGTACAAACCGAGCTACATAGAAGCTATCAAAAACCAGGGGAAAGCGCGCAGGCGTTCGGGCAACGCATAGAAAAGCTATACATGCAACTCGTAAGATTAACGATAAAACCGCATCACGACGCGAACTCCAAGCGAAACCTAACCGAGGTTCTAAGAGACCAGGCTAAACACGTTTTCGAGAATGGCCTGCAGGGGCGAGTAGGGACGATTGTTCAGGCTAAGGGATACAAAACCCTGCAAGAAGCGATCGTAGGAGCGGTAGACATAGAAGCGACGTATCAAACATCCAACCGGTCCCGACCGTACCAACCCGAGCAAAATTCAACCCTCCGATGTGGAAATTGCAACCGAATAGGGCACGCGACTAGTGACTGTTACGCGCGAACTAGAATAAACCCGCGAAATACCCCAAACCGTACAGGAGGCACGGGCCCCGGCAGGGACCAAATCTTGTGCCTCACCTGTGGACGGCCCGGGCACATGGCGCGAAATTGCCGTACTAGACCAGAAAATAGACTGACTAACAGACCAAACGAAAGACCGTCGACATCACAAACGCCGACGACGACCAACCAAAACGAACGACAGACGCAACCCAGCACAAGTAACGTGACTGACGGTAAAGTAAAGCAATATAACGTAAATAGCCTTGCGGCAAAAACAGAACACAAAAATCACTGCAAAATCACGTCCGAAGATATAATAGGTGGACACGCCACCATGTTAGTAGATTCAGGAGCCCAAGTAACGCTCGTAAAAATCGGGCTAATAGACGAGGAAAAAGAGGCACGCTCGACAAACATAGAATTAACGGGAATAGGATTAACTGTGCAGAAACCCCTGTGCCAAGTAACATTAAATATACAACTAGGGAAGCAGACAATACAGCATCCATGCTATTTAGTCCGAAACGACTTTCCGATAGAAGCCGACGGACTATTAGGGATTGATTTCATGGAAAAACATAACGTAACGATAACGCCGCGCAAACATTTGGCATTATACGGAGAAATAATACCGTTAAAAAATATAGGAACAAACGTAATAGCACCGCGAACGGAAAAAATTATAACAGTACGAACAACCTCAGAAGGGGAAGGATTAGTAGAAAAAAGAGAAATAGAATCGGGAGTGTATATTGCAAATTGCTTAACCAAAGCCGAAAAAGGGGAATGCGTTGTCAGCGTAATGAATACGACCGACGACGAAGTCGAGCTCACCGGCATATCAGTAGAAGTTAAAGACCCCGCGATTCTCTTTAAAGAACACGCGAATAATACAGTCAGCGCGAAAATAAATACGCTACAAAGAAGCAGCGGAGCCGAAAGAATGGAAAAACTTAGAACTAGCATTAGAACAGAGCATCTAAACCAGGAGGAAAAACAAAAAATATGGGACATTTGCGAGAAATATAACGATTTATTTTACCTAGAAGGAGATATATTAGAAAGTACTAACGCGACCGAGCATTGCATAAATGTAGAATCAGGAACGGCACCCATAAATGTGGCGCCATATAGGATACCACAAAAACAAAAAGAAGAAGTAAGTAAGCAAGTAAAGGAAATGCTCGAAGCAGGGATAATCAGTAAGAGCAAGAGCTCATGGAACGCACCATTACTGGTAGTACCCAAAAAACCAAGCAACGATGGACAAGCAAAAATGCGCGTTGTAATAGATTTTAGGAAACTAAACAACGTAACGATAGGAGATTCTTTCCCATTACCAAATATAGCAGATATATTCGATCAATTAGGCGGTGCAAAATACTTTACAACGTTAGATCTGGCATCAGGTTACCACCAGATAAAAATGCGAGAAGAAGATAAATGCAAGACAGCATTCTCTACACCGTTCGGACATTACGAATATAACCGTATGCCGTTCGGATTAAAAAACGCGCCCGCAACTTTTCAAAGATTAATGAATTCAGTATTATCAGGGCTACAAGGAATTCAATGTTTCGTATACTTGGACGACGTGGTGATTCACGCGGCAAGCCTAGAAGAACACAATAAACGACTAAAAGCAATATTTGAGCAATTAAGAAAACATAAATTGCGTTTGCAACCAACAAAGTGCGAATTCCTCAGAAAAGAAACCGTATTCCTAGGGCATATCATTACACCAGAAGGAATTAAACCGGATCCCATGAAAACAAAAGCGGTGACGGATTTCCCCAAACCAAATAACGTTAAAAACATTCAGACATTTCTAGGATTAGCTAGTTACTACCGGCGATTCATAGAGAATTTTTCAAAAACAGCGAAACCGTTAACGCAATTATTAGAAAAGGGAACAACATTCCAGTGGACCGATCTAGAACAGGAAGCATTTGAACTATTAAAACATAAACTAACATCTACACCTTTACTCCAATACCCAGATTTCTCAAAACCTTTTGTGTTAACCACGGACGCGTCAGATAAGGCGTTAGGGGACATTCTATCCCAAGGAGAAGTAGGAAAAGATTTACCAATAGCATACGCGAGTAGAATACTCAATAAGGCAGAAATAAATTATAGCACGACTGAAAAAGAATTATTAGCAATAGTCTGGGGAGTAAAACATTTTAGACCATATTTGTACGGAACGAAATTCACGATAGTAACAAACCATAAACCGCTGACGTGGCTATTTAATGTAAAAGATCCCGGATCACGCCTCATGCGATGGCGTATTATGCTAGAAGAATACAATTACCAGATCACGTACAAAGAAGGAAAGAGTAACAGCAATGCTGACGCGCTAAGCCGTGTATACGTTACAAACGCGATACCCGACACCGAAGATAAGGAACATAGAGAATTTTCCGCCGATGAAAAGAAACAAATCTTATATGAATATCACGACTCCCCCCTAGGAGGCCATCAAGGAGTCGATAGAACATATAATAGAATTAAATTAAAATAAAATTGGACAGGACTTCGAAAGGATATAGAGAATTATATATCAAAATGCGCGAAATGTCAACAAAATAAATTAGGCACGCGAACAAAAATGCCAATGGTAATTACAGATACGCCTACCCAACCTTTCGAAAAATGTAGCCTAGATATAGTTGGACCATTACCAGTTTCCAATGCAGGGAATCATTATATACTTACTTTTCAAGATAACTTAACGAAATATAGCAAAGCCATCCCTATACCAAATCAAGAAGCCAATACGATTGCGAAAGAATTTGCTACAAAAATAATTTGCGAATACGGAATACCGCAAACAATATTAACTGACCAAGGAACTAACTTCGTATCAGATGTTTTTAAAGGAGTATGCAAAGTACTAAATATAAAAAAGATACAAACAACAGCCTACCACCCAGAATCCAACGGTGCGCTAAAACGAAGCCACAAAACATTGGCAGATTATCTAAAAAATTATGTAGGAAAGGATCAAGCGGATTGGGACGAATGGTTACCATACGCGATGTTTACATATAATACAACCCCACATACGGCGACTACCTATACCCCGTATGAATTAGTTTTCGGAAGATTAGCTGAAATGCCTACCTCTATCAAGCGCGAACCGCAACTTTTATATAATTACGATAACTACGCTAACGAAATACGCGAAAGAATCCGGACTGCTAACACGTTCGCGAAAGAGAATTTAACACGCGCGAAAGAACACGCAAAAGAATATTACGATAAGACGTCGCGACCGAGAACTTTTGACGAAGGAGATAAAGTATTACTATATGACGACGCGACGAGACAAGGACGGTCAAAGAAATTAGATAATTACTGTAATCATAATACCCCTCATAGGGACACAAATATTTCAGATTAAAAGAGTACTCCCGATACCAGCGCGTATGAACAACAGTACATACGCTATAATCGAGACTAACGAGCGTTATGCGATAGTCGACGAAATCCGACGCGAATATGTATCGCTAAGCGAAACAGATATACAAGCATGTAAGACAACCAAACCCCAGTTTCTGTGCTCACCAAGACATCAAATTTACAAAATTTATCCACACGGACCGTGCGAAGTACACATGTACAATAAAATCAATAAACAACCAGAAAAGTGCAAAACAAGGCTCCTCAAATTAGAAAGGACCCTATTACTAGAATTAGAAGCACCAGAAACATGGATTTTCGTTGCCCCAAAAGAAGAACCGTTAGCAATAACCTGCAACGGGAAAGGCACCATACATAAAATCTTAAAAGATTCAGGTATATTAGATATAAAATGTAAATGCATACTTTCGACATCAGAAGTAACAATAGAAACAGTACAAGAATTCAAAGAAAAGAGACAGCTAGATTATTTACCAGCATATAATTTAACACTTAACCTTACTCAAGAGGTAGCCGAAAAAATTACACGAAACCAAGTAGCAGAAATAGACCTCCAACCGATAATTAGAAATCCAGAAGAACTAAAACTAGCTAGCACGCGACTAACAGGCGTTACAAAAAGAAGTAGATACGAATCTTATAATAATGATTACCACACATTTGCGTATCCCCCACTCGTATCGATAGGAATTATAATCTTAGTAGTAGTAGCGATCTACACCATATACTATAAGCGAAAACAGCGTAAAAACCGCGCGATAACAGTAGAAGTAAAAACTAACGAGAGTAGACAACCGCTAAAAAGAAAACAAATAAAAAAAAAAAAGAATTAACGTAGCATGTAGAAGCGAACAAAAGCGACAAGTATCTATATATGCATAAACGATTATATTAAAACATGTCATCGGGAAAAATAAACATTGTCAAAAAAAAAAAAAAAAAAAAAAAAAAAAAAAAATAATAATAAAATAAAATAAAGAAATAAAGAAATATATTTTCCTATAATATACAAATGAAGATTATATGTATAAATAAAATAAATACCAATAAACGAATAAAGCGTAAGAAAAGAATATACAGGGTGTCCCACACAAGCTACAACCGCGAATATACACGTGTCCACATGGATAATTGGAAGCGAAAAGTGAAATAAAAAGTAATAAAAATTGTCCTCGTTAACGAGTTATAAAATAAAATAGATCAGCGAATCAGGAAGCACGGAAGCGGTAGGCGGTGAGCTGCGGCCATGCTAGTCTGAAGACAAGAAGCGATAGCGTAAGGAAGCGTCGTGGACGAAAGATTGAGAGAAAGAGAGAGAGAGAGAAAGTCAACGAAAGAAAGGGCGAGAGAGAGAGAGAGAGAGAGTCAGCGCGTGCAGGCAGCGTGAGGTAGCGCCGTGTTAGGGTAGGAGGGAGCGAGAGAGAGAGATTAGATTAGATTTTTGTTGTGCGTAAGGTAGCGTCGTGAAAGAAAGGTAGAGAGAGAAAGAGTGAGAGAGGAAGAGCGAAAGTCGACACTTTTTCCTAGAAATCTCCTCCTGACCACTACCTTCTCACGCCTGTATACGTGTCAGAACGCTCCGCCCGTCCAAATTATCGCTTCTTATCTTCAGACTAGCATGGCCGCAGCTCACCGCCTACCGCTTCCGTGCTTCCTGATTCGCTGATCTATTTTATTTAATTACTCGTTAACGAGGACAATTTTTATTACTTTTTATTTCACTTTTCGCTTCCAATTATCCATGTGGACACGTGTATATTCGCGGTTGTAGCTTGCGTGGGACACCCTGTATATTGCAACCGCGCCTCTCTCTCACACGAGACGAGACGGGCACTCTTCGCCACGCTCTCCTCTTCGGAATACTTTTTATAAAGAAAGGCTAACCAGTTGGTCGGTTAAAGAATTGAATTTAGTTGGGCGCCAGGTAGCTTACGGCTACCACTCGAGCCTTAATATTGATGCAAGATCTTAGTTATAAAATTCCGAAGAGGGGCGTGAAGCGGAACACGAAAACGGTAGCTCAGCCCACCGAGGTGGTAACGGAGAGGGGCGGAGTAAGAGAATTACCACAAACTTAATACAGCAAATTTTCGGTAACAACAGAGAACAATACTTTATTTCTTTAACAGAGAAAAGATAAGTTAAATGACTTGGAGAAAATAACGGAAGCTATTCGCATAAATTCATTACAAAAGTACGTTCGAAGTCCTGCTCATTACAATCGAACTCTACCCGAACGCGATAAATTATAATGTCAAATAAATTAACAATACCTCAATAAAGAACCAAGAACTTTCACGATATAATAACGAAGTTATAATTTTGCTGAACGGAAGCTTTACAACAGTGACCATAAATGAATGTCGTACCGAATACTTTTCTTTATAATCCAAAAATACGAATACCCGAAATTACATATAACATACAAGACAATACAATACTTAGCATACGATTCTTTATTTCGCTCGCAATACTAACGCCACTCTCAGGACGAAACGTCGCAGATGCGACCAACGAAAAGTGCTCTAACGAGACACGACCGAAAAAGGGAATACCTGGCCAGAACTTCCACGAAATAAACTCGGAGACTTCCGCACCTTTGCAGTCTCACGAGCATCAACGAAATTCCCAAACTAGTGATCGACCGATTCAAGACGGTAGCGTGGACGATTTCCGGCGCTCCTAATTTCTTCGGGATCGACTATCTACGCAATATATTCCATAATACTTCCAATAATACGAAACATCATCATTCTGGCCAGTTCACCGATTTTCCTGATCAATGAGGGCTAAACGGAATCTCGTCTTACCGGCTGTACCTCTCCCGCATGGACTGAACCAGAACGGCGACCTCGCTCTCCACCAAACTAAGACACGAAATGGCGGGTCTCCTCCAGCTTCCACGTCCTTCCTTGTCTCCTCACGGTAGCCACACGCTCGTATCTTCTCCTAACGTGAAAGATGTCGAACTCTCGGATCCGCTGGAGCAATTACGGGTTAACGAAACGACTAAGAACTGATCTCCTCAATTACACGAAATGGTACTGCCCAAGTAAGACACGGGAGCGAAACGAAGGAACGAAAATACAAAAGACGAACTGTACTCTACGACATCCCGATGCTAAGTCCTGCTCCTGACTTCTCCTGCCGAACGGCTCCTCGCTCTACGTCACGTGACAGATCGGCACGTGCGCCTCTATCTAATTTATTCTAAATTAAGTAATGAAGTATTTTTCCCCAAATTGGGTCGGTACGTTGCGCCGATGCTCTACATTATCGATGGGTTTCGATGATCGACGCTGAGTAGTGCTAATCGGTAGCCAAGCAACGTATTCTTCTTCGCCCTGGTGTGAAGATGATGATTATCCCATGGCGGAGGCACGTAGAGCACGAGAGCGATGACAGTTCGGGAGCTGAATGTCCTTCTTAGCAGATAATTCCTCGCTTGGTGATCGTAGCGGTCTTTCCTCTCCGTTTGATGGGTTTCCCTCGATGGTGGTGGGAGAGCCCATTACATAAAAAATTCGGGAGCAATTAATAAATATTCTTCCCACACGAATTCGCCCTGAGAGTGTGCGCTGACGGAAGCATTCCGATACTCTTCTTGTGACATAACGTCACAATATATATATAGGTAAACGATTATATTACACATATGTTATCGGGAATAATTAAAAAAATTGTACTTTATAAATGCACAAGTATACCCATAGGTAATCAAGCGTAAGAATGGTGGCACATTCTTCTTCCCGCGGGGGAGGGGTGTTGTACCCGCGAGTCGCCTAAGCGACACAGCAGTATCGTATTCAAGGCCGCCTTCCGAAAAGGCGACCCGAAAGTAATGTATAAGCATTGCATCATCCGAGTGCCTGGACATTGCGAGTCCCGAGCCTAAGATGCAATTCAGCGATTCTCCCTTCTTAGCACCGAACGCTAAGGAGTGGCACGCACAGAAATAAGGAAACGAACAGACAGATCATTGAGAGCGAACAAAGAGTTAGGAGGGTTACTTGTGCCTCACCAATAACCAATTATTTAATAAAAGTCATACTTATACTCAAGAAGAATCTGATCTATACCTCAGACACCACCTTCCTTCCGCTTCCAAAGATAACCGGTAGCCGGCTTACAAGCGCGGATTACAACACATTTACGAACAATAACTTAGCCTACGCACCGCAGGTTGATATATATAAAAACTAGTTCACAAATGAATGTAAATTAAACAAAATATTTAGGAAATTAAACAGTTAAAGATCGTCAGGCATTGATACGATAGGTACCAAATGTAGTGTTAAAACACATATCGCAAAAGTTTATACAAAACTATTGCGTCCTCTTTAACAATCTGTTAAACAACACATATTACCCGAAGAAATGGAAAGAAGCAAAGGTAATTGCGCTTCCAAAAGCAAATAAAGACAGGTCGCAACTTAAAAACTATAAGCCCATAAGTTTACTTTCGAACATTAGTAAAGTATTTGAAATTGTGCCGAATACGTATTTAATAGATTTGTGCAACGCTAAAGGTGTAATTCCGGAGACACAATTTGGTTTTAAACGGCATCATTCAACTGTATATGCAATGAATAAACTTACGTCCGACATCTGTTGGGCACTAAACAATAACGAGTGTGTTGGAGATACCGTCTGGACAGAAGGCCTGATTTATAAATTAATTAAAAAAGGTTTCCCGAGTCACGTGACAAAAATGATATACATGTCTATCACAGACAAATCATATAGGGTAACCAATAATAGCTTAATATCATCTAAAATATTTACCGTAGGAACCATAAATGCACCTGTACTTTTTAATATTTTTAATAGTGATATTTTAAAATTGTTCGGATTTAACAGCGAACCTAATAAAAACGCAATTGTTTTTGCCGACGATCTAGTCTTGTATGTCAATAATAAAAAGGTCTCGTATGTCCAAGTCGAATTAGAAAAAGCGTTTAATGAGGTAGTATACTATTGCCATACGTGGAAGATGAAAATTAACACAAAAAAAAGGGAAACAATTCTCTTCAGAACTAGATTAACAAAGGCAAGTAAAGAATTAAGAAGAAATTGGAAAAACTTTAAAAGTCAAAGAACTAACAAACAGACCGGCATTAAGGGCGTTCACCACCTAATGCGTTCACGCCAACAACTCTCCTGGTCACAATTTTTGACCGATTTTGACGAACAAGGGCTCATTCGAAAGCTGAAAGAATTCTGGAGGAGATGATCTTTTTAAAATTTTCAAAAAAAGTTTTTTTATGTTTTACTTTGATTTTTGTGGAGAAATAAGTATTTTTTCAAAATTCTAAAAAGATCATCTCCTCCAAAAATCTTTCAGCTTTCCAATAAGCTCTTGCTCGTCAAAATCGGTCAAAAATTGTGACCAGGAGAGTTGTTGGCGTAAACCCCGTTTTTGGGCGATTTTGGCGAGTAAAGTCGACAAACCAGAGCGCCACCTCTATTCGTGGCGCACGAGCCGAAGCTCATGCCCCTACTCCGTCACTACACGGACACGGATGCGGCAATGTTTGTAAGTCGACAAAAGAGAGTAGCGCCTTTCCTTGTGTATATACATGTAACTAATTCGGAAGGAAGAAAATATCGCATGGGCCCTAGCTCAAAGCTTCAAGCAAGCGACGCGCTACATACATACATATATGTATATCCATGTACGGCGATAAACGATTCACGTCATGATCTTTCCTAACCACAATTCTTGGTCGATTTTGATGAACGATAGCTCATTCGAAAGATAAAGGATTTCTTGAGGAGATGATCTTTTCCAAAGTCCGAAATCATGCGATCTTCGATCAGAAAAAGGATGTTCAATTATGCATATGTTGTAGTGTCATTTAGACATCGAAAAAAAAGGTTATGAAAAATTTGAAAAAGATCATCTTCTCCAGAAATCTTTTATCTTTCGAATAAGCTATCGATCAAGAATTGTGGTTATTTCGTATGCCTATATAGATATCATAATACATGACGCGATGTACACTCGGCGGCATATATGGCTCCCCAGTGAAAAAGCCGCCACGGGGAAATGCTTCCCTTTCCATGGCTCCCTTAGAATACGTATAGAGAAAGTATGACTGTATGCCGAAGAAATTTCTATGTGTTCAAGACGCAACACATCGCCTAGGCCACACGGATGGAGGAGGCAACTGTTTCGGCTGCTCGACGTAACGCGATTCTCATTTGGTCATCTTGGCGAGTGTCGCGCGTGGTAAAAAGGCAATAATTGTCTGAATTGAGAGCCACTATTAGCTCATCGATGTTGCTTCTTAACTGTGGTGCATTTTTCTCTGCGCACGCACACAGCTTAACCAGCAATAGCGAACGCTACGCGTGACGTAGCTACTCTCTTTCTCTCTCGCTTTGTCCACCTCTCTTTCTAATCTGGGGAGGCGATAAGCAATTGTTTTTCTTCGTGATTTATACTTTCCCTAACGAAATATTATGTTTAAAATATGAGAATGGAAGAGAACAGTAACACGTATTTAAATAAATGTAATAATGATAATTAAATACTCATATTATAATAGTTGCCCGGAAGAAAATCGCTTTTTTCTTCGGAGATTTTTAACTCATTCCGTCTCACGCGCGTTACCGTGCCGTCAAGCCTGTGTAACCCCTTCGCCTATTCGCATAAAAGTTCCACAGAAAAAAACATAAATATATTATAAAATATATTTTTTTGGTTTTATATTGCCTAATAAAGTATAAACAAAAATTGTCTAACCCGAAAATCAATAAATTGGAAAGTTAGGTTTCGCGGTAGGTATTAAGAAAATAACGTGGGACGAAATGGGTTAAGGGACTTAATATGAGGAAATATTTTATTATTTATTAATTTTTTTTTTTTTATAAGTGAACCATCAAAATTTGCTGCTTTTTCACATGAAAATATTGGTGGCTCTGTTTATACCTTCTTATGCAATATATAACCAAAAAAATATATTGTATAATATATTTCTGTTTTTTTCTGTGGAACTTTTGCGCGAACGGGCGAAGGGGCTCGGATTAGAAAGAGAGGTGGACAAAGCGAGAGAGAAAGAGAGTAGCTACGTCACGCGTAGCGTTTGCTATTGCTGGTTAAGCTGTGTGCGTGCGCAGAGAAAAATACACCACAGTTAAGAAGCAACATCGATGAGCTAATAGTGGCTCTCAATTCAGACAATTATTGCCTTTTTACCACGCGCGACACTCGCCAAGATGACCAAATGAGAATCGCGTTACGTCGAGCAGCCGAAACAGTTGCCTCCTCCATCCGTGTGGCCTAGGCGATGTGTTGCGTCTTGAACACATAGAAATTTCTTCGGCATACAGTCATACTTTCTCTATACGTATTCTAAGGGAGCCATGGAAAGGGAAGCATTTCCCCGTGGCGGCTTTTTCACTGGGGAGCCATATATGCCGCCGAGTGTACGGTTCCGAGCGTTGCGTTATACTGCTAGCGTTTTGTTTCTTCGTTCGTTTGTTTTTTTCGTGCCAACGAGTCCCTCTCGATCCATTTAAACGTGTCGTGCCGTGAAAAGTTTAAAGTGCTAAATTAGAGAAAATGCCCAGCCGAAAAGGATTGTTGACCCGCTACGTGCGTAAAAGAAAAGGGACAAACCTGCAGGATCATCGGGAGAAGAATACGGAGAAGGTAAGTAAGACCGAGGTAAGTGTCCGTCCGAGTACATCTAATATCGATGTAAGTGTAATCAGTACGCGGACGGAAAATGTAAGTGTGATTAAAGATAGTGTAGATAGTGTTGATAGTAGAAGTGTTGACACTTCTGAAAGCTTTTCTTCAGAGAGCACTTCTTGTTTGCCTCCTATTACCGAAACATTTGTTTCAGAAAGCAATTCTTGTGTGCGTCCTGTTTCTGAAGCAATTGTTAGAGAAAACAATTCTCCTTTGCCTCCTTTGTGCGTAGAACGTGCTTCGCATGTAGAGCGCGAATCTCATTTCGAATTATCTGGTCGACGCGTAGTAAATATTTCACATTTTTTAAACAGCATTTTGACGATAGGTGAACATACACCTTTTAGTTGTACCGTCGCGGATATGTATCCTGTTTCGGAATTCCGCAAAGCTTTTATTAGTGTAATTAGATTAAAACGTAGAATGTGCGGTTTAATGAAAGATATCGAAACAGATGATACATCGGAAAGTAACGCGGATGTCAATGCCTCCGTGGTATCTGGAATGATATCAACAGGTAGTGGGCATTCGCAGTTACAAGAAATTTGTGCCGCGATAAATATTCCGTGTATGGCGAACGACACGTGGGTGAAGTACCACGATATCGTATCGCAAGTTTTCCGAGAAAGCGCGGCTGAAATGATGAAAGAAGCTGCAGAGGAGGAAGGGAGAATTGCGCGTGCGAATGGAGAAGTTGATGAGAACGGTGTACCTTGCATTACCGTTGTCGCTGATGGTTCGTGGGCAAAGCGATCGTATAAAACAAAATACGATTCGCTTTCGGGCGTTGCCGCTATTGTTGGATTCCGAACGAAAAAAATTTTATTTATCGGTGTCCGTAATAAATATTGTTCGTTTTGTGATCGAGACCGTGCCGATTCAATTATTCGCGAACATAAATGTTTTAAAAACTTTAACGGACCCACGTACTTCGGAATTATTGTAGCCGTTTGCAGGCAATTTGTTTGAATAGACGAGTCGGTAATGTGTACCACCGAAATATTTTAAAACAAAATCTGAAGCGTTTGCGAATAGCCGTTAATTCGGCAATAAAATATAGGAAGGTACAAGATCTGCCTTTATATCGCCGCGTGGAGGAATTGCGAAAAGATATTTTGAATGGGCCGTACCATGTTTTTGGCCAACATTTAAATTGCAATGATCGCGGATATTTTTGTGAGGGTGTTGCCAAATCTGGAGAGATTAATCTCGTACAAGATATGCAACAATCTTGTATCTTTCCAGAGATATTATCGGCAATGCATCGTGTTGCAGCTAACGCATCGAGTTTAATCTGGGATGTAGATAATAATGTGGCAGAGTTGTACAATTCTTACGTGGCCAAATTTATCGGTGGCAAACGTATCAACTTTGCATTGCGCGGTTCATATCAAACTCGATGCGAGGCTGCTGTTGTTAGCATGAATTCCGATGGAGCACTGCATCGTATTATTGGCAACAAATTGTCACGTAAAGGCGTGGGAAAATTTACGTCACAATTTGTGAATAAAAAACTGCGCGCGCGTAAGATACGTCGGGAAAAAGAAAGAAATCATCAGCGTCACGCGAATCGTGATAACACCACTAACCAAAGCGACGATGGTGACTACGGTCCGGGCGCGGCTTGTCCTCAGGCTTCCGATTTGAGTACTGAGGATTTTAATAATAAACGCGATTTATTTATAAAATCTCTTGGAGAAGAAGACCCTTTGAAGATCGAGCGAGAAACACGAGGACAATTTGCGTCCATCGAGTGGACTGAGCAGCGTCGGAAACGACTAACTGCTTCAGTATTTGGCCAAATTTGCAAAAGGAGATCGAACACTCCTTCTTCAAAATTAGTAGAATCAATTAGATATCCCTACTTCATGGGTAATGCTAACACTAAGTGGGGAATTGAGAAAGAGCCATTGGCTATTGATCAATTCACCACTAAATATGGGTTCGATATTCAAAGAAGTGGTCTAATTGTTGACGCGGAACTACCGTTCTTAGCAGCTTCTCCCGATGGATTGGTTGGTTATGACTCCCTCGTTGAAGTCAAATGCCCGGCTTCAGCGAAGGACCTTACACCATTAGAGGCAATTGAACGTAAAAAAATTACGTTCATGCACCTCCAAAATGGAGTGCCGAAGCTAAAAGACTCTGACAATTATATGTATCAAGTTCAGGGTCTTTTACACGTCACGAAAAGAGAATGGTGTTATTTCATTGTGTGGACACCGAAAAAATGGTGGTCGATAAAATTAGTAAAAATGATTCTTTTTGGACCGATAGAATGGTAGAAAAACTTACAGTTTTCTACCACGAATGTATATTGCCGGAGATTATTGATTCGCGTAAAGCACGTAATCTTCCAATACGTGAATCTGCACGTATTTTGGAAGCTCAGCGTGTCTATTTGGAACGTCGTCAGTCTAAGGTTTCCAAATAATAATTGAATACCATTCTCTTTATATGTGTGTACAGTTAGTAGTTGCGCATGCCTATATTTAGTTGAGAAATATCTCATTATTGGCAGTTTTAGTCATTTCTTTTGTTAATTCATCTTAGTAAATATATATATTAAAAATCGATAAACCTATGCCAATAATGAAATATTTCTTCCTAGCTATATTTTATTTATGTACAAATTGTATGTATATACTGTAAATATTGTAAATACTGTAAATATAGTGAGCAAACTGTAATTATGTTTTCCTTTTTTTTTATTATTTTTTCAGTAGGCCCAAATGAAGAGCCGTGTGGCGAAGAATACCAAGCAAATCATCAAGATTTTAAAGGAAAGTGAGCAGTTTGCTACTATTTTTTTTTATAAATTTCTAATCATATATTTTTTTTTTTAGAATCACAGCAGGAGCTGCCCGGAAAAAAAAATATTGACGGCTGAAGACAAAAGAAGTGCAACAGTTTCGGTGACAAGTAATCTGTCATTTACTATTTAAAGTAGTGTTGTTACTAGTTTATTGTTATTACGTATTGTTTTAGGCAGACGGCAAAATTATACATCGACATTGAGGCAAAAAGAAGAGCTCCACAATTTTCCAATGGAAAGTAAGCGGTTCACTACTATTTTTTTGTAAATTTTAATTACAATGTTTTTTTTTAGAACGAAGAACTACGAAAAGCAATCAAGAAATATTCGTCAAGATGTTGTGTCGAGAAAGAAGTTTTTTAACGGGAAAGAAAGAACATTTTTAAAGGGAAGTAATCATTGTTTTACTATTACGAATAACACTATTACTTATTTACTGATATAATGTATTGTTTTAGGTAGACGAAGATGGAAGATTGCATGGAAAAATACCTAAAAGCCCAGCAAACAATTCTTTGTACGAACTAGTGCTTGTCGATATGCCCTTTCCGCCTTGCGACGGCCGCGAAGGTCCGAGCCGAGCATTGAACGATACATGATCGTCAGATTGTTCACAGCTGAGCCAAAGCGAGACGTGCTTCACGTGTGCGCATGTGTATGCGTACGTGCGTCCGCACACTTACAACACGTTTCGGTTTGGATCAGCTGTGAAAAATCTGACGATCACACATCGTTCGTTGCTCGGCTCGCGCCTTCGCTGCCGTCGAGAGACGGTGGGGAAGTAGCGACAAACACATGCCCATACACCGATACGATAAATTGGCGGTGGGGACGCGGTTCCCCTTATTTGCCTGTAGTTCTTATTTTCTCCGCTCCCGTCGCTGAAGTCACGCGCGACTCGAGCGAAAGGTGGTGAACAGCCTTAAGAACAAAACCGTAGTAAAATATTTAGGACTTCATATCGACCAACACCTATACATAACATATGTACACTCGGCGGCATATATGGCTCCCCAGTGAAAAAGCCGCCACGGGGAAATGCTTCCCTTTCCATGGCTCCCTTAGAATACGTATAGAGAAAGTATGACTGTATGCTGAAGAAATTTCTATATGTTCAAGACGCAACACATCGCCTAGGCCACACGGATGGAGGAGGCAACTGTTTCGGCTGCTCGACGTAACGCGATTCTCATTTGGTCATCTTGGCGAGTGTCGCGCGTGGTAAAAAGGCAATAATTGTCTAAATTGAGAGCCACTCTTAGCTCATGGATGTTGCTTCTTAACTGTGTTGTATTTTTCTCTGCGCACGCACACAGCTTAACCAGCAATAGCGAACGCTACGCGTGACGTAGCTACTCTCTTTCTTTCTCGCTTTGTCCACCTCTCTTTCTAATCCGAGCCCCTTCGCCCGTTCGCGCAAAAGTTCCACAAAAAAAAACAGAAATATATTATACAATATATTTTTTTGGTTATATATTGCATAAGAAGGTATAAACAGAGCCACCAATATTTTCATATGAAAAAGCAGCAAATTTTGATGGTTCACTAATAAAAAAAAAAATTAATAAATAATAAAATATTTCCTCATATTAAGTCCCTTAACCCATTTCGTCCCACGTTATTTTCTTAATACCTACCGCGAAACCTAACTTTCCAATTTATTGATTTTCGGGTTAGACAATTTTTGTTTATACCTTATTAGGCAATATAAAACCAAAAAAATATATTTTATAATATATTTATGTTTTTTTCCGTGGAACTTTTATGCGAATAGACGAAGGGGTTACGACAGGCTTGACGCCACGGTAACGCGCGTGAGACGGAATGAGTTAAAAATCTCCTAAGAAAAAAGCGATTTTCTTCTGGGCAACTATTATAATATGAGTATTTAATTATCATTATTACATTGATTTAAATTCGTGTTACTGTTCTCTTCCATTCTCATATTTTAAACATAATATTTCGTTAGGGAAAGTATAAATCACGAAGAAAAACAATTGCTTATCGCCTCCCCAGATTAGAAAGAGAGGTGGACAAAGCGAGAGAGAAAGAGAGTAGCTACGTCACGCGTAGCGTTCGCTATTGCTGGTTAAGCTGTGTGCGTGCGCAGAGAAAAATACACCACAGTTAAGAAGCAACATCGATGAGCTAATAGTGGCTCTCAATTCAGACAATTATTGCCTTTTTACCACGCGCGACACTCGCCAAGATGACCAAATGAGAATCGCGTTACGTCGAGCAGCCGAAACAGTTGCCTCCTCCATCCGTGTGGCCTAGGCGATGTGTTGCGTCTTGAACACATAGAAATTTCTTCGGCATACAGTCATACTTTCTCTATACGTATTCTAAGGGAGCCATGGAAAGGGAAGCATTTCCCCGTGGCGGCTTTTTCACTGGGGAGCCATATATGCCGCCGAGTGTACACCAAATTAAAAAAAATTTTAACAAAAAAAATAGAAACCGACTTCGAAAATAGTACAGATGAAAAGCAATGAACGAGATTAATGTAATTTAGAAAAAAGCGCTAAAAAGAATAAAATAATTTTTTATGTATACCTACAATATTCTATTTCATCATTATCATACTCAGAATACTGCAACTTTTTCGGCGGCGACACAAAATATTCCAACACGGTCATTTTCACGAACAAAGGAGTGAGTGCCTAATATATGTATAAATATCTATCAATGTCCGTGAATTTCTGGCTATTAATGTACTGTTAATTAATTTTCTGTCGCCTCCGAAAAAGTTGCAGTATTCTGAGTATGATAATGATGAAATCGAATATTGTAGGTACACATAAAAAAGTATTTCATTCTTTTTAGCGCTTTTTTCTAAATTACATTAATCTCGTTCATTGCTTTTTATCTGTACTATTTTCGAAGTTGGTTTCTATTTTTTTTGTTAAAAATTTTTTTATTTCATACTTTTTAGTGTATAATCGATCAAGATGTGAAAATAAAGTTATGTAGGTAATATTTGCAAAAGGATCGAAAAGGTTTGATTCCGATAGGTGAAGTTGATGAGGAGATATAGAGGAATAAACAAATGATTTTGCAATAATATCCTAAATATAGCAACAATTAATAAATTTTTTATATAATTAATAACTGCTAATTATTTCTAAGAAGATAGTAATAGTTTCTTTCATTACAATAAATCAATCCCATTCAACAAAGATATTGCGATAAATCTGAATAAAGTACTAATTTTGCAATAACTTTGTTAATAATAAACACTTCAGAAAAAATTTTTAAACGGGACCAATGGGAGGCCTAAACCTAGCAACTGGAAGTGGTTTCATTTCGATTGGTCAATCCGTTGCGGAGTTATGGCCGGACAAACAAAAAAAAAAAAAAAAAGCAAGATCGCCCACTGTCGAATAGAGTAACCTCCTTGTAACGAGTCGGGTTTAAATCCTCCCGCCGAAACTCGGTAGCCCACCCGCGAGCAGATCGCGCGTCGATCGAGGCTGCGCGACGATCGACGAAACGAACGATCGATCGCTCTCTTTCGCTCGGGACCTCCGACTGCCCACATCGCTATCCCATCACCGATCGTACAAAGGGAGATTTGGAGAAGATTGTATAAAGGCGAGGAAATATACTGGAAAACAGAGTGGACTCCGAACTCCCACCAGCGAGTGATTTTCCCGGGCGAAACGAGCCAACGATCAGAAGATTATTTTAAAAGTTAAGTAACCGCTGTCGAATTCTTCTCGCTTCTTTTAATGTATGGTGCGCTTATCCTCCCGAACGATATCTTTATTATATAATTTGTAAGGTCATGCTAGAGAACAATAAATAACTAATTAGATTGTTTCATTGGCGCCCAACGTAGCTGGCACGAATTTATATTCGTTTGCGAACCCACCAGAAAAATGTATGGGAGACGATAAAAAGGTGGTTTTTATAACAAGATACGGCAGGCGTGCTGTACAAACATACACTAATTATAACTGTATTTTAAGCGGAAGAAAATCAACGAAAATGGTGGTCACGCGAGACGGCGAGAAGGCGGGTCAGCAGACGCGAGAAATAGCGGACGAAGAAATCAACAAACAACGCTCGGAGATAGAACGGCTTAGACGGTTAGTCAACGATCAACAACGCGAACTTAGCGAGGTCCGACAACAACGCGAGGATGACGTGCAAAGAATAACGGACACGCACTCAAATGACGAGGTAATAGCGGCGCGCTTAGGATCTCTCGTTAATAATTGCCAGGTGTTACCGATTGATGTTAAAGTACCGAAATTTTATAATGAAAATGACTTGAATCCGATAGAGTTTCTCGACAATCTCGAAAGATATTTTCGATTAAAGGGTATAATCGGGGAAAAACGAATGTTAATTGTGGAACATGCACTTGAAGACAAGGCAAAATTTTGGTTAGAATTGAAAGGCGATTTTAAAGACTATGAGGAATTTCGGAATGCATTTCTTGACGAGTTTTATTCAATACCTATTCGGATTAAGGTGAAGAGTAGTTGGATGGAGAGACGATACAATGTTCGAGAAGGAGACCTACAGATGTATTTTTATAAACAACTAAAGTACACTCGTTATTTTATTCCCACGATGTCGACGTATGAGGTTAATTACCATATCGTTCAGCAATTTCCGTTTTGGGTGAGGGAATCGTTGGCGTCGGTGGACTATGAAAATTCTGACGCGATCGGTCAAACGTTGGCCCGTTTAGATAGGGTGAGGCGTGATAGAGAAAGAATCGATGGGCGTAAGCCTCAAGGTCCCGCGAATACGACTCAATACCAACAATCCTTCCGTGTGCAAGGTATGAGGGGACAAAGGGAATATCAAATTCAAAATTCTTATCGAGAACATAACCGGTACGGGCCTGGATATCAGAATGATTCGTACGGTGGGTCGTCACGCGGTACTTATCGAACTGAAACGCGACCGGAAAATAACTATGTTGGGGAAATGATATTACCGGATACACGATACCCTCCACCTGGAGTCCGAAGTGGCCCTCAAATGCAAAATGCGCATAATTATCGAGCCGGTCAAGAGAATAGGGAGCATTTAAACGAGCAATCGGCACGCTGAGTAGTGGTCCGGCGGCGTGCCGTGAGAGATTTGACTTCGTGGAAGATTTATCTTACGATGTAGATATACGTGGGGACCAACGAACTGACGAATGCCAAAATAAATGGCCTAGCTGCCCGCATGTGCAGGTACAGGTTAAAGGACAGAAGGTATGGGCGTTGCTTGATTCTGGTAGCCAGATTACATGTATATCGGACGCGTTTTATAAAAAGCTAGTGGATGACGGGGGCGTTGACGACTTACCAGTTTCGAATTTTGTCATTCTAACAGCGATCGGAAAAAAGGTGACTGCGATTAAACGACAAGTAGCTCTTACGATTTGTATCGCAGATAGGCCGTATTCACATGTATTTTTAGTTGTACCGTATTTGACGACAGATATGATTCTGGGAAATGATTGGCACGATAGAAATAAGTTAGTTTTGAATTATTCAGAAAAATCTATAATGATTTTAGGAGGATTTCTCTCGCCGAAGACGGTGCTGTTCGGTCGTGGCCTGTCGGACAGGGTAGTGTGCTCTCGGAGCGAGAATACCACATACGTCTACGTTTTAAGTTGTGGCGATTTATTAGAGCAGATCCATGCTGTTGGAAGCGGCGATGATAAGGAAGGTGAATGCATTTGCAAGGAAGGTAGGGGGATTTCCGAGGATGGTTTGTCGGGAAGGTCGGAAGGCGACCAATATAGTCAGGAGTCGAGTGATTTGACCATAGAGCAGGTCTGTAGCCCGGTAGACGTCGTTGTCGAAATTGAAGACGAAATTCGTGGAGACGACAATAACAATAAAGAAAGTGGCGTATTGTGTACCCTAGGTGCTGAGGAAGATAGAACTGAGCCTCCGGGCCAATTAGACCTGTCTGAGAGGTTACGAACGGTTGCGTGTAAACTAACAGCGCTGGACGAGCGCGAGCGAAAGGATTTTTTTGATCTATTAGTGGAGTTTAAAGAAATATTCTCTGATAAATTAGGGTGTGCCGAAGGTTATGAGCATCGCATACGGCTTCTCAAGGAGAGGGTTAGCGTAAAAAGAACTTATCCCGTACCAATGGCTTTGCGAGCTGCCGTCAATCAAGAAATTCAGGAGATGCTGAAAGCGGGGGTGATCGAGAGGTCTGTCACTCCGTATTGTAACCCGTTGAGAATCGTACGTAAGGTGGATGGTAGGATACGTGTTTGTTTGGATGCGCGATATTTGAATGAATTCGTGGAGGATGACCACGAGTCGCCTCCACTTATTAAGGAATTACTTCAAAAATTTCATGGTGCCCAATGGTTCTCGAAAATGGATTTGACTCATGGATATTGGCAGGTGCCGTTGCACAAAGACTCGCGAAAGTATACAGGCTTCATGTTCGATTCGAAAATGTATTGTTTTTGTCGTGTACCTTTCGGTCTGAAGACAGCCGGAAGCGGATTTATGCGCGCGTTAAGTCATGCTTTGGGAGATGACGTGCAAGAGGGTCTGGCTACATACATAGATGATTTGTTGGTGGGTACGAGTACGATTCCCGATCAGATGCGAATTTTAAGAGGGTTGTTTGAAAAATTGGTTAAAGGACATTTTACGTTGAAGTTAGAAAAGTGTGTGTTTTTTGAGAGGCGCGTGCCCTTTTTAGGTTTTATTCTTTCCCCATCGGGCATTAGTCCCGATCCACGAAAGCTTGAGGTAATACGAGATTTTAGCGAGCCGCGGAATACGAAACAATTACAAAGATTTCTTGGTGTTTGTAATTACTATCGGGAGTTTAGCATCAAGCATAGCGAATTCGTGGATCCTCTTCGAGAATTATTGCAAAAAGATTCGGAGTGGAAATGGACTGACAGACACTCGATAGCGTTTTCGAAGTTAAAAGATAATTTTATGCGGCAGGTTACGTTGCAACATGTTATTCCAAATTCCAAATTTTTTGTACAAACCGACGGGAGTGATTGCGGGATTAGTGGTGTACTTTTTCAGACGGATGAGAAGGGCGATAAATATCTGATCGCTGTGGCCAGTCGATGCCTATCTGATCCGGAGAAACATTACACGACAACCGAGAAGGAACTTCTCGCCATCGTATATTCTGTCTCGAAGTTCCGCGTGTATCTAATCGGCGTACGTTTTGAAATTATTACGGACCACAAGGCCCTCACGTTTCTATCATCAACTCAATACCATACTGGTCGATTGATTCGGTGGAGTTTAATTCTACAGCAATATTCGTATAGCGTGAGGTACTGTAAAGGGTCGGAGAATGTCGTGGCGGATTTCTTCAGCCGAAATCCCGCTGGCCAATTCTTTGAGGAAAGGAACCACGCGTGCGTAATCGCATCCCTACACTGGTGCTGCTCCCTTGAGTATCAGCAGGGGCAGCCGGTGCCTATGGTGGCGTCGTTAGCATGTTGGAGCAATAATCTGAGGCGAAATCTATCTCAATTGGAGGAACTGCAAATGCAGGATAAAGAAATACTGGTCGAAAGAGAGGAGTGTCTGAAGGCCGAGAAGATCGGCCATTATCAAATCCATAACGGCATTTTATTTCACCGAAATCGCGAATCCGCGACCTGGCAGGTAGTAATTCCGTTGTCCATTCGGATAGAACTTATTAAAGAATCTCACGGTAGATTGGGTCATCCTGGGGTATATAAAACGGCATCTTACATGAGGCATTTTTTTTATTGGCGCGGAATGCAGAAGCAAATTAAAAGGTTCGTCCTGTCATGTGATACCTGTCAACGTGTAAAGTTTGTAACAAGATCGATGGAAGGGGGGTACCAATTTGTACGATCGGAGCATCCGGGGGATTTGGTTACGGTAGATTTCTACGGGCCTCTACCCCGGGGGAGAGCCGGAATGCAATATATTTTTGTGATGTTGGATGTCTTCTCAAAGTATGTTCGTCTGTATGCGATGAAAAGAGCGACTACGGCGACCGTGCTGAAACGCATCTGCGACGACTATATCGTTAAATGCGGGAAGCCGAGACGCATTTTGAGTGACCACGGCACCCAATTCACTTCGCCGTCGTGGAAAGCACGATTACAAGGTCACGATATCAAGGTTGTGTATAGTTCGATACGCCACCCCCAGTCGAACCCAGCCGAACGGGTGATGCGAGAGTTAGGTCGTCTTTTCCGAACATTGTGCGCCGACAAACACACTAAATGGGTGAATGTTCTCCCCGATGTTGAGCACCTTCTTAATATAACCACGCATCACAGTACGGGTTTCGCTCCTCAAGAGGTGCATTTCGGAAAACCCATAGGGGATGATGTCCAAAAACTCGTTAAATTTCCAGGCTCGAAAGACCCGAAGCACGAGTATTTTATAACGTTAGCTAGGGAATCTCTCGAACGAAATTTTAATAATCGAAGGAAACGGCAGTCCCAAGTATCAAAAATTGAATTTAAATTAGGTGATTTAGTTATGCTACGAGTTCCACATTTATCAAGCGCCCTTGACAAGGTTACAAAAAAATTCTTTCATTTGTACGAGGGACCCTATCGGATTTCAAACGTCATGGGTAATAATGCGTTTATATTGAGCGCCCGAGATGACGACAATAAGCAAATAGGGACGTATAACCGTACTAATCTAAAGCCGTACATCGAATGCTCGTATGATGCTCATCATGCCGCGAGGGCGATTACAACGCGTTAATTGTTTGTTGATTTCTTCCTAATTTAAGGAAATGCGACGCGACCTCCTATGACATATATTGTATTGCGTGACGAGTCATAGGGGGATGAGTAATTAGTATGTAAGGCGTGAGTCCGTCGTGCTGACCCAAAGTATGCGAGTGTGATATGTATAGTATTGTGTGACGAGCCGTGGTGGCATAGATAGTTAAAATTCAATGCGGAATTGTTTGAAAGACGTTCGCCGAGATAATGTATTTGAATGTACGTAAAGGAACATTGTGAAAGAGTCGAGGAGTATGGCTGCGCTTATTGATAGTTGTGTCCAGACTTATGAGTCTGTCCTCGTCGGAGGCCATAAGATCATCTTGTTGTATTTTGGCTCGAGCCACTCCAGTGTCTGACCCAAAAAGGGGGATAATGTAACGAGTCGGGTTTAAATCCTCCCGCCGAAACTCGGTAGCCCACCCGCGAGCAGATCGCGCGTCGATCGAGGCTGCGCGACGATCGACGAAACGAACGATCGATCGCTCTCTTTCGCTCGGGACCTCCGACTGCCCACATCGCTATCCCATCACCGATCGTACAAAGGGAGATTTGGAGAAGATTGTATAAAGGCAAGGAAATATACTGGAAAACAGAGTGGACTCCGAACTCCCACCAGCGAGTGATTTTCCCGGGCGAAACGAGCCAACGATCAGAAGATTATTTTAAAAGTTAAGTAACCGCTGTCGAATTCTTCTCGCTTCTTTTAATGTATGGTGCGCTTATCCTCCCGAACGATATCTTTATTATATAATTTGTAAGGTCATGCTAGAGAACAATAAATAACTAATTAGATTGTTTCATCCTCCTTTTCGAAGTCGGTTAAAAAGCGCACAAAATGCCTTCTTTATGTTAAATAAGCTCATGTATTCTAAAGATTTAAACCCCAAAACAAAAGTTTTATGTTATGTATCCCTAATTAGGCCAATTCTAACATATGCATGCCAAATATATTTTAATACGAGTGCTTCAATAATAGAAAAAATAAGAAAGCACGAAAGAAAATGCTTAAGAGCTTGTCTAAACAAATATAGAAGCGAGAGTTCGAATTATAAGAAATATATATCAAATAAAAAAATATACGACATGGCAGGCATATCTCGTTTTGATGTATTCATTCTAAAACTGACGTATACGTATACGTATAACATATAACGTATTCGAATAATGAATATATCAAAACGACCTTACAAACAGGATATATACCTCCGGAAGGGTTTATATATCTTGACGAAAACGGATACCTGCAGGATACGAGAAACGTACCAATTATATATCATTATAAACGTAAAGCAGGACAAACATTGATTCACTACGATAAATTTTTAAGTAGTGAAGACGCGAGGCAGCCCTGGCGATACCAAATGTCATTGCCAGCCAAAGATAGTAATCTAAAAAGATTCAAAAATAAATTGTATTGGTGGCTACAAAGCGATAGCAATTGAAAAGGGAAGGGTCGTAGCAAAAAAAAAAAATGGAAAAGGACAATAACGACGCAGATCACTTTAGATCAAAGACTAGGTTAAGATTAGGGTAGGTTAAACATACTAAAAAACGAGAAAAGTATGTGTAGTTTTTATGTGGCTTTTCTTCACAAAATTGTTAAATTTTACTGTTAAGTATTATGGACAGTAATGTAAGAAACTTAGAAAAACGTAGGTAACCATCTAAAAATCTTATGAACAGCGATATAGAGCGCCAGCGGGGCCATTATATCATATGATTAGAACTTAATGTAGAATTTGTTTATTGGTCAAACATTATAAATATTATATTTTTCTATTTTAAGCCCATTCAATAAACGCATATAAAAACAAAAACAAAGCACTGGTTCTCGTCCGATCACCGAAGTTAAGCAGCATTGGGCACGGTTAGTACTTGGATGGGTGACCGCTTGGGAACACTGTGTGCTGTTGACATTTTTGTTTTTTTTTGCACTATTAATTTGTAATCTTCTGTCTTTTGATAAATTCTATATTTTTTCGAAAGTTTTCACTTGTGTTAAACATTTCTACTCGATTTATTTTTTATTCCCATTCTAGCTTAAGGGAACTAGGCAATGAGTTTATAGCTGGGTCCAGACCGGCCGCGCCGAACCGCGCAAAATAATCGCGAACGTTACAGCTATATTCAATGTGGACGGTCAAGCGCTCCGCTTTTCTCTGCTCAGAGCGTGTTCGCTGCTTTTTCGTCGCTTGTCCGAATATGAAAAGAAGTTCGCTGTTCGTGCTTGTTTCAGCATGTTCAGTGTTGCAACGGTATTTTTTTTTAAGATTCCGGAGAGGTGCCGGATGCACTCTCCGCGAAATAACGTTTCAACAAATTATGTTTTTAACCGCGAGAATCCTTTCCGCGAAAAAAGGGCTCACGTACTTACCGCTCACGCAGTCGTAAGGAGTAGTGGGTTGAGAGGGAAAAGCAAATGAACAAAGTTCCTCCGGATTAATTCTAAACAAAAGAAAAAAGAGATAATTTATTCTAGTGATGGATTCAAGACAAGACAAGACAAGAATCGAACATACTTGTCTTGTCTTGATTTTGTACAATCGAGAATTAGAATGTCTTGATTCTTGCAAGATTCTTGATATTTTTATAATATCTATAAATATTTATTTACCACACCTTGATTTATTATTTTTGAACATTTATAAAAATTATTAAAAAATATGTTTTAAAATTCTACTGGTCATAAAAATTAAAGGAACAAGAAAATTCTTGAAATTTTTAGATCATTTTCAAATTACTCTATATCAGCTACAAATGTTCGTAGTAGAAAATTTTTTAAACTATTTCGAAGCTTAAGGTCTCTAGTTTACTAAACGCACGCACTTAAGAGCACGTTTGAGGACACATCATTACAAAATAGAGATTTCCTATATTTACAATAAAAATAAACTGCAGTTTCCAGTAAAATTATAAAGTTTTTGTTTCGAATTAATTTAAATTTTGCATTTAATTATTTAAAATTGAAAATAGACGGAAAGATCTCAACAAGATTATAATATTACATAACCCCGATATATATGGCCCTATATATAAAATTATAATTACATAATATATAATTATAATTACAGAGGAATGCTACCACCAAACCAGACAGGGTTTAGAAGGGGGATGGGGACGATGGATAACATTTATAGTTTGAATTATTTAATTAACAGGATGATATATGGAGAAGAAAGAAAGGTGGTGGTAGCATTCCTGGATTTCAAGGCGGCGTTTGATAGCGTGGAGAGGAAGAAGTTGTGGAGGTCTTTGAGGGAAAGAGGAGTAAGCAAGGGGTTGAGGGAGGGGATAGAGGAAATATATAGGGAAACAAAGAGCAGGGTGAAAGTGGGAGGAGAGATAGGGGAGGAGTTCTGGTTGGGGAGAGGATTGAGGCAGGGGTGCCCACTGAGCCCGAGGCTATTTGCTTTACACCTGGCAGATTTGGAGGAGGAGTTGAGGGAAGGAGGAAGAGGAGGAGTGAGATTGGGGGAAGGAAGGATATTCTCACTAGCGTACGCGGACGATGTGGCGGTGCTAGCAGAAGAGGAGGAGGAGATGGAAGCGATGCTGAGAAAAATGGAAGGATATGTAGAGAGAAAAGGACTGGAATTAAACGTTGAGAAAACGAAGGTGATGAGGTGTGGAAAAGGGGGAGGAAGAAGGAAGAAGATAGAGTGGAGTTGGAAAGGGGAAAGGATAGAGGAGGTGAAGGAGTTTGGATACCTGGGGTATATAATAACAAGAGGTGGAGGGCAAGAGGCACATGTAAGGGAAAGGACAAGGAAAGCGGGGATAGTGATGGGACAAGTGTGGGGGGTGGGGAAGAGGAGATTCGGAAAGGATTGGAAGAGAAGGATTTGGCTGTACGACAGGCTGGTATGGACGGTGCAGGAATATGGAGCAGAGGTGTGGGGATGGAAAGAGAGAGGAAAAGTGGAGGCGATGAACGAAAGGTATGTGAGATGGGTGCTAGGGGTGGATTGGAGGACACCGGGGTATATGGTGAGAGAGGAGATACAAAGGGAGAAGATGAGAGGAAGAGCAGGAAGAAGGGCGTGGAGGTTTGAAAAAAGACTGGAGGAGGGAAAAGGAAGTGAGATTGCAAGGAGGTGTCTGAAGGAGATAAAGGAGAGAGCGGAGGGGGGTAGGGGGAGGTCGAGATGGGAAAAGGAAAGGATGGAGTTTTATGAGGAGAGAGGATGGGAGGAGAGGGAGGCAAGAAGGAAGAGGGAGAGAGGGGAGTTAGAATATGAGGAGATAGAGGAAAGAGATAAGGAGAAGCAAAGGGAAGAAAGATGGGAGAGAATAAGAGAATCTAAAACAAATAAATGGTACAAGGAAGTAAAGGGAGAAGGAGTAGCGAAGTACCTGACGAAGGGATGGGGGGAGATCAGATGGAGAAGGATTGCGAGGTTCAGGATGAGGAATGAGATGAGAGAAGCGAGGTATTGGGAAGAGGAAGAAAAAAGGAGGTGTAGAATGTGCGAAGGGGAAGGAGAAGGGGAAGAGGAAACATGGGAGCACGTGTGGGAAAGGTGTGGAAGAATAGGAGGAGAAGAAGGAGAGTGGAGAGAAAAGGTGGAGAAGATGCTGGGAGAGGAGGGAGAAGGAGAAGAGTGGATGAAGGAGGTAGAGAGGAGAAGAAAGGAGAAGGACAGGGAAAGAGAGAGGAATGAGGGGGGAACCGGAAGTGCATGTAACCCTGCGGGGAATCATTAAGCACATACATACATACATACATATAATTATAATTACACAATTATAATTACATACGTATAATTATAATTACACAATTATAATTACATACGTATAATTGTAGTTTCAGTTATCAAGAATCAAGAATCTTGATAGATTTTTCGTGTCTTGTCTTGATCTTGAAGGACAAATCTTGTCTTGTCCCGATTTTATCAAGAACAAGAAATTGGTAATCTTGTCTTGGAAAATCAAGTCTTGTCTTGTCAAGATCTTGAAATTCTTGTCTTGCCGTCCATCACTAATTTATTCGAATAAAATCTTTCTCGAAAACCGGTAATTTTCCGTTAAAATTATATGTATTACAAAGTCGGGCTTCCTTTGTTGCCGGTGTTTACATGCGCGTCCGGACGAACTAAACACCGGTCTCGTGCTCGTCGCCGGCACGTGCTCGCCTTTCTTCCCGAACTTTCTCAGATTTCTGCGGGACTTTTCGTTTGCTTAATTTTACTAATAATTACAAATGACTCGACCGTTTAGTTAATTAACTACCGCGTGAACTTAATTAATCGATATCCCGCGAACTCGAACGGTAGTCAAGGCTGGTTCCGCCACGCTTACGAATACAATACCACCGCGAACAAAGAAAATCCGATGATCTTATTTTATGAATATTTACAGCTAGATTAATAATTTTCCCACAATAAATAAATTAATTCCGCCACGTGGTCCTCTTACTATTCCGATATCTAACCTCGCGACTGAATCCGCCACCCGGAAGGAACTTTCTCTCAGACAAAGGATTCAGGATTTTTACTAGGCACTTATCTCACCTCTTATCTAATCGAACGTCGCGAACTGAGTAATTAGTCGAGGATCACGCACGCGGCTTCTTACGAACCGGCCTACCGAATTTACCCGAGCCCACTCGAAGATAGCCGAGCGCCTACGCTCTATCTCCCTCGCTCTACCGCCTCTCTTGGCGACGCGCGCTCGCATGGCCGCCTCGCGCGGTTCCGCTTTATAACATTCGGGGAGATCCTTCTTCTTCTCGAATCTCCTCTGGATGACTGCCGCCGATGGCAGCGGTCAATCCGATTCGTTGCTGAGTGAAGGGATGCTCCGATGCACTGCTCTCGGGTGGCTCTCATATATTCGTTTCTCTCTCGCGCGTTCTCGTCGTGCGTGTCCTCCTTCTCTCTCTTTCTTTCGCTTTATCCGCTCCGGCGGCGCTCCTTTGCTCCGCCGTCGTAGTCCAGTCGGAATGTACATGAGTAATTGTACAATACAATTAATAGTATTGCTCAACGAACCCAGAGCATCGCCGATTTTTTTTTAGGTAATTTGACCCTTCAGAAACACAACTTTAATTTTTCGACAAAATCCTACCTGCATTTTAGCAATAAAAAAATATTGAAAAAAAAAAAGTCAGTTTTTTCACGTTTGTTCGTTTAGTATAAGATTTATGAAAAAATGCTTCGGACAAAATTTGTGCACCATAACGATCTCTACAAAATAGGTCCTATGGAAAAATCACGTAACATTGTTAGTTTACCGGTGAATTGCTAGTGAAAAATATAAATCTGCTTTTGCTATTTGCGTACTCTATCAGTCATTTATCGACATATTGTCCTAAAACTCATACATTATGTAGGAATATAAACGCTCTAGAGATATACGTGACATATATCGATCTATGTTATACAGTTTAGCAACAATCCCCGATCTCCGCGAAGAAAGCACGTGCCGATTGCCAACTCCGAGGAAGGGTTACAAGGTTGAAAAAAATCAAGGTGGTTCTTGACAACATGTAGTTTTAGGATTTAACAAAAAAAATCAAATTTTTTCAAAGAAACTTCCGATTTTGGACGATTTAAAATTTTGGCTTATAAACAAATAGGAATAACTCCTTACATTATGGTGCTAAATGAAATATTCTTCGGGATTATTATACATTTGTGCGAGACGCATAATTTAAAAGAAAAATAATCTCAATATAAGACCAACCATGTTTAAATTAAAGTCAATGAATAGTTATAGGTCTTACTATCTGATAAAAATGATTTTTAATAAATTTTTAAATATAGGAAATCTCTATTTTGTAATGATGTGTCCTCAAACGTGCTCTTAAGTGCGTGCGTTTAGTAAACTAGAGACCTTAAGCTTCGAAATAGTTTAAAAAATTTTCTACTACGAACATTTGTAGCTGATATAGAGTAATTTGAAAATGATCTAAAAATTTCAAGAATTTTCTTGTTCCTTTAATTTTTATGATCAGTAGAATTTTAAAACATATTTTTTAATAATTTTTATAAATGTTCAAAAATAATAAATCAAGGTGTGGTAAATAAATATTTATAGATATTATAAAAATATCAAGAATCTTGCAAGAATCAAGACATTCTAATTCTCGATTGTACAAAATCAAGACAAGACAAGTATGTTCGATTCTTGTCTTGTCTTGTCTTGAATCCATCACTAGAATAAATTATCTCTTTTTTCTTTTGTTTAGAATTAATCCGGAGGAACTTTGTTCATTTGCTTTTCCCTCTCAACCCACTACTCCTTACGACTGCGTGAGCGGTAAGTACGTGAGCCCTTTTTTCGCGGAAAGGATTCTCGCGGTTAAAAACATAATTTGTTGAAACGTTATTTCGCGGAGAGTGCATCCGGCACCTCTCCGGAATCTTAAAAAAAAAATACCGTTGCAACACTGAACATGCTGAAACAAGCACGAACAGCGAACTTCTTTTCATATTCGGACAAGCGACGAAAAAGCAGCGAACACGCTCTGAGCAGAGAAAAGCGGAGCGCTTGACCGTCCACATTGAATATAGCTGTAACGTTCGCGTTCGAATGAAATATAACATATGATTTTTTTTACTGCTCTATAACTTGGCCAACAACCCTCTAACTGAATATTCAAGAGAGCAAAAACACATCAATTATATATTAAATATTGATAAATGCAGATTTATTGATATAAAAATGTATAGTGAACATAGCAATCTCTTTAATTTGTGTACACATATACGATTATTAACTATGGAATGTATGTATTATTAAAATATTCTTTTTTATATAGAATCCTGAAATGCTAAGGAAGTGGAGCAATGCATTATATCAAGACCTAAGCTCTAATGAATATGTTTGTGAAAATCATTTTAATGAGAAGGATATTTTACGACAAGAAACAATAACAATGCCAAATGGAACAATTTATTCATCGACAAAAAAAGTTATGCTGTGGAGTACGCAGAAAGGATGGAACCGACATAAAAGGTATTCTTGAACTACTGAATACTGCTGTTGTGTTAACATCAAAAGTAATTGTTGAAGTTCTATTGCATCATGGTGTCGATATTAATGCTAAAGATGAAACAGGATTAACAGTATTACATTGTACTGCTTTAATGTGTCATGGCAATGAAGATTATCGTATTAACAAAAAAGTTGAAATTACAAAACTGCTGTTAAGCCAGGGAGATAATGTAAATTACTACATTACATATTGCAATTCTAAGTCATCATAAAGAGATTGTAAAACTATATCTGAAATGTGGTGCAAAAGTTGACTCTATTATGATGATTGTTTAATTGTTGAATTGTTCTTTGTATGTTATATTTATATAAATTTGTTTAAATAAAATGTTATAAATTTGTTCACATAAAATGATTGTGTTCTGTCAATTATTTACCTATTACTCTGTATGATAGTTTAATTTTGTTGAATGTTTTCTTTTAATATTTTTTAATCTCATACATTTAACGTTTGTCATATATCATCGGTGCGCTTTACGAACGTTATATATGCATTTTTGTAATTTTTCGTTTTTTCGCAAGACGTTACTTTTTGAAGGCGTACAGTTTTTTCCTCCTATAAAATTGTTAAAAGCGACGGATACGATAACGAATGTATATTAAACTTGGATCTGTCGAATCGTTGCTCTCTCTGGTGGCAGAAAATGAAGTAGAATCTTTCCTCCGTTTTCGGGCCACTTTTTTAACATTGCGATCGTTCTCCTTTCATGCGCCTTCGTCGGTGTGCCGGTCATGAAAGAGGTTTCGGTTTTAGTATTTATTCCTATATTTTACCCTAGAACCAGCCTCGAGGCCCTCCGACTTACGTCATATTCCTTTTTCGCGGTCCACTCGGTAACTCTGCCCGCGACAATTTTTTTCTACACCGCGGCGAAGGGGACAGAATTCTCGTTTGTGACGGGGATTCCAAATACCACGTCACAGTGCATACATAAAAATCGAAAATATCAAATGAGTGGAACCACGATAAAATTATCTTTTTGATAAGTTTATATGAATCCAAACCTGAATTACGGGATCCCACTAATAATAATTATCACTTGAAACATCGAAAAAATGATGCTTGGCTAGAAATTGCAAATACGCTACAAGTTACTATTGATATAGTAAAAACGAAAATAACGTCTCTTTTCTCCTTGTTGAGGAGAGAAAAGATCAATATAAAATCGTCTTATGGAACCGGCAAAGGTAATTCATGCCTTAATATTATAATAACACAGTAATTATATAATTAATAAATAATATAATAATAAAATATTATATAATTATATAATATAATAAAATAATAATATTGTAATAACACAGTTAAACAGTGAAACTCATTTTCTATACCACTAGGTGATTCTTACAAGGGACATTCGGTAACCCGAAAATTCGGATTTTTTTGAAACTTTGCAGGTTTGTAGGGGACTTCGATAGAAGTATCAGGCAATTTTTTTCATCGGCGATAATTCGGTTCTTCTGGGTGAAAACAGCCCTTAAAGGTAGTTAGGCGTTTTCCTATTTTCCCGTATATCTTTAAAATTAAAATCGATACAAAAAAATTGTAATAACGAAAATTGAATGGCTTTTTATGTTCTATAAAACAGTGTTCTTAAATTGTTAAACATTCGTTTGTTAAATAAACAAAAACTTCCTCCGCCATTATTTTGAAAATTTTTAATTGTCTGTAACGTCTAAAAAGATGCAGAATCCTATTATAAATACATACATATGTGTTAAACTGCCCAGACAATATGGTATTTAGATCATTTTAGCTATACGTGCATGTTGGACGTCTGCAATATTTTTATCGTGCGAAGCAAAATAACAGTTTAAACAACAACAGAAATAGAGATATTTACTCTATCCTTACAACAATTGTAAAATTTAATAAGATTTCGTTAAACTTTATTATTGATTGGTAGGAGACATGGCTGCATTACAACTAGTATTAGGGAGAATGTAACTCAAGTATTACATGTATAATATGGTATCTTAAATTTTTTCATTTTTGTATGGTTTTAGTAGCATTTGTTTTTTATTGTCCGTATTGAGTGCAATAGTAGTACTCTTCAAAAAAGTGTTGAAAACAAAGATACTTTTTACACCATGCACATCGCAACAATGCGAGCTTTCAAAACATCATTGTTTTGACCGAAGATAAGTAACTCGTCTCCCGACCTTGTTTACGCTAGATTGTCATGCCACTGTTATTTTGCGTCGCACGATAAAAATATTGCAGTATACAAGAAGTTTCCACACATAGCTACTTGGTAACTAATAGCGCTTTGTTCGCAGTGCAGTGTGAGACGTCCAACATGCACGTATAGCTAAAATGATCTAAATACCATATTCTCTGGGCAGTTTAACACATATGTATGTATTTATAATAGGATTCTGCATCTTTTTAGACGTTACAGACAATTAAATATTTTCAAAATAATGGCGGAGGAAGTTTTTGTTTATTCAACAAACGAATGTTTAACAATTTAAGAACACTGTTTTATAGAACATAAAAAGCCATTCAATTTTCGTTATTACAATTTTTTTGTATCTATTTTAATTTTAAAGATATACGGGAAAATAGAAAAACGCCTATCTACCTTTAAGGGCTGTTTCCACCCAGAAGAACCGAATTATCGCCGATGAAAAAAATTGCCTGATACTTCTATCGAAGTCCCCTACAAACCTGCAGTTTCAAAAAAATCCGAATTTTCGGGTTACCGAATGTCCCTTGTTAGTGTATTTCCTGAATTTATGGAACGGAGTTGCCGTTCATATATTGGGTTAATATATTTTTTTTTTCAGAGTAAGTTAGATTATAGGTAACGAAAGTATTTGGAACATATGCATAAGAAAAAAATAATTTCAAAAATTAAAGGACACCCTAGTGTACAATGATGGAGAACTTACCGAAAAAGTATATAACAGATATCGTATACCTTCAGACTTGTTGCAATATTATTCATAAAAGCATCTACGAAGATACCTATGACACTTCGCTCTGAGAAACTCCCGGAACGTAAACACATTGTCGTAATATTTGTTCTTTTTCAATTTTCAGGCTAATATTCAAAGCACTAAAACTATTATCATATGTGATAGGTTATAGTTGTCGGATTGCTCTCAAAATTGAATCAGTTGTTCTTCATACTATTGTTGAAAAAGAATGCAAGTTTTTACAGTAAAAGTCTTAGTAATTTAAAAGTAATCACGATGTCCAGTTATTTATGTTTGTCGTTCCACTGTCAGCGTCGTCTACTGGTACAAGTTTTTCTCTTGTATTAATTCGGTGAAAATTTCATGTTCTTTATGTTGTTTTAATACTTCATTGCTTTTTGGCGATTCGGCAATTTTTTCCCCGAAAACTGGGATTTCTAACAGGAGAGTATAATGTGTGAAGAGGTGGCATGAGAAATTCGAATACCTCTTTGCAGCTCATGTTTTCCTTAAATTTTCTCCATTGATGGAGTTTTCGTTGAAAGACCTTAACGCGAAGAAGTTTGAACGAGTAAGGGAATTGGACGTTTAGTTCAAGGTTTTAATTAAAAATTCCAGTATTTATTGCAAGGTATCATAATATTTATTCATATGAATTTTATATCAGTACATTGTTACAAATAGCTCGAATGTTATATAAATTATGAAATAATTATTAGTTGCAATACATCGAAAGCACTTATTATAATGTATAACAATTCTTATTGTAAATAAGTACGATATTTAATTATTATCCAAATAATCATAAAATAAATAATAATATATTATTATATCGCACTTTTTCCCAAGATGAATCTCAAGACGAATCCTCCACCGTGATCTTTTCATAATCCTTTCTTCAGCGTACGAAAATTGTCGGTTTTTCGATTGCTGCGTTGTAGGTTTCTCGATATCGTTACGCAATGATGAGAAACTATTCTTTGAATTGTTGGATTATGAGTCATTTTTTAAGATTCAAACTCCTGTAGCTTCCGAGCTAGTCATTCTATTGAACCGAAGTTGATATTTTCTTAAAGAACAGACTTTCTTCTTTCTAATCACACTCGGATTGTGAAAATCGGAGGTTGATCCAATTTTGATGACACCATCGACGATTCTAATGTTTGATGGCTCATTTTAAAGTAGAAAGCATAGCGAGCACTGCCGCATTGTCCTTTTTCCGATATCGTTACGCAATGAGGAGAAACTATATTTTTAATTGTTGGTGTATGGGTCATTTTTTAAGATTCAAACTTCTGTAGCTTTCGAGCTATTCATCCTATCGAAACAAAGTTGATATATTCTTAAAGAACAGACTTTCCACTTTCTATAATTTTATTTATTTTTATTTTATAGGAGGACTTTTTCGGAGCGTCGTCCAATACTACGGACGATTGAAAACCATTATCGGTTCGAAATCTCCACGGTGATCTTTTCATAATCCTTTCTTCAGTGTACTACCATTTTCATCGTGAATATATCTAACTGTATGATTCCAATGCGAACAACGAGCAGAAGACAGCGCGTAGACCATTTTTCCCCACGAACCATTCTTGTGTTCAGCGAGCCAATATCCATTGCCGAGTTAATTAACACCACTCGTGGCACATTTCACACCAATATTAAAATCTACATCAAGATTTCAGGCAGCACTAGTATCCAAGTTATCGCTGAAACACATAATATATTATGTTGAATTATTTGTCTCCAAAGCACGTCGCGTGAATATAAAAGGTAGAAAATTTCGGGTCTATATATAGCCTCTGTAATCTTCATTTAATTTCGATTCTATCGTTTTATTCGATTTGTAAATCATGCCAGTCAAAAATAATGAACAATCAATATGTTTAGTTAGAATTCCTACCGTTTTGGTAACACTGTTGCCTTATTCTATTCTGAATCGATAGTGTCGCATGTGACACTAAAATGGTAATGGGGCTCCGAAGCCCCAGGACCGCCGGACAAAAATTTACATCGCATGTCCGGTCTATCTTATACCTCGTCTATGCCCATTTTCGTAATGACGTAGGTACCGTATTTTCTGAGGGTAAAGTAGAGAATTCCATGATATTACTTAGAATTATCGTAATACGATACGAACACCATTTGTCGATATAGAAGGTATCTATCTTACCTCGCGAAGGATACAAAACTTATCAGGCCATTTAAATATCCAAAGAAAATCGGAACGAATAAATTTCTTGATACGTACAAGTAACAATTAGTACTTCCTAACATTTATTGCCGTATTACACGATTAAGTACATCATATTTACAGAAGGATGGGTCAAATTCCTCACACATTCACGTAATGCAAAAACTAACGTAACCGTCGTCCTTACAGCTTAAATAACGTATTTACATGTCCCTGAGGCTTAATCTATAATATCGTTCACACATTATTTATTTATTGTACAATATCAATTGCTCTATGCTTTGAAAGCAACGATTCAGGCGCGTTTTTTTTACCTATTCTCAGCCTATTCTTGGGGTTATCACATATCTCTACGTGTATTTACACCGTACACAGTGGGAGTCATTATCACAAAATACGCAAGCTAAATTGAGAATTCCTTAAACTTAATGGAGTGTGCGCTAACGGATTCATCATGACCAGATCATAGCTTCGTATCCATTTAATACGAACGTATCTTCGCGAAAGAAAAGATTCGTCCGGAAGTGACCGAACCAGGCCGATATTTTCTCAACGAGAGATAGAGAAAGAGAGAGAGAGATAGAGTGATCATGAGAGAGGCCATGTTTATCGAGGCAAGAAATATCATCGATGTGGAACGCGAGAATCAAAGCGTTTGTTCCTCGTTCGACTAGGTATGGGAGAGTAGATACAAAAATTATTGTCGTTGTACTGTAACTTAATAGGACCTGTTCTACTCGTCTATATAGGACACATTACGCGATAGCACACATTACCTACGTTGATTTAAATCCGGTAATAGAAAGACGAAGCTTTACACACGGTAAAAGACGTTCATCATCGTGGATCGTCATAGATCCTGGGCCAAAGTTGTAACGAAAAACAAAAATAAGAAAAAACAACTTTCCAGCAGATCATTGGTTCGTTTCCATTCATTAAAAATGTTCGATCGTGACCTAGAAGCTCGAAATTGATAACGTCCATCGGCTTTAAAAATGGGCGAGTGATCTTGCACGATCGTACATCGGTCTTTCGAACGCGAGTGAAAAATTTCAAAGAAATTCCTTATCCTTGAACTTCTTTTTTTCCTCCTCAGGGAGCACGCTCCTGAAAACTTTTCACCTTCTCGCAAATTCAGAAAGTTCGGTCCACCAAATTTGCGATCCGTCGCCACGCGAGCAGGATTCATTCTCGAAATTTTTGTACGAATAGAGGAAGAAAGGGTGCGGAGGAGAGCTCTACGTCGTGAAACTTCCGATGACGATGCCGATGAAAACGATGATACCAGGATTCGTAAAAAAGTGACGATGAAACGTCGAGGACGCCGTGGCCGATTGAAAATCTATTTGCTCCTCGCCACTGTCGGAAGAACCTTTCGACATCGGTTCGTCCCTCATGCCCGCTGCTTTTTTCTCGTGACTATGATCTAGTTTCCAAGATTTCTTAGAATCCCGTCTCGTTCCCGGTCGACGCGTCGTCAGTGGTTTGTCGGTTCCTGAAACATAAACGAACGTAAAACACGAGAACCTATCATGTTTATTCAGCGAAATAAAAATCGAAATATTAAATTCCTCGCATCGAAAAACTAATAAATATTATTTATTATTGAGAACGAATCTACATTGCTCGTCGATGGTATCGTTTCTTCGTTATTGTTTTTTATTTTTTTGCGATTTTTCATTTATTTATCCCCTTCACTCATCATTGTACCCCCGCACGCTTCCATACGTTTTAGCGATGTTTATTTCACGGCAGCATTATCGCGAAACAATAATGCGTCCATCACCACCGCAACGGGTGGATTTAGGGCATTTGCGTAGCGAATATTAAGCGTAACGTAAATAAATACCGAAAGGGGTTTCCGATAAAATTATTAAAATTCGAGGGGACGGCTCGAGCAACACACAGGCGAATCTCATTCGCGCGCAAATAGATTCAAAGGTTTCAATGAAAAAACCTACGATAAATGGGATGAAACAGTTATATCGCTCGAATAAATTCGTTCGTAAGTATTGTTTTCAAAAACATAAACAGCGATAATATTATTAACGATCGTTAATTCTCGATTCTTCCTATCGGAATGATTTCCATCGAACGTGTACGCTACCGACAAGTTGTGTATTTCATCGAATTAACGGCTGACGTAGGTACCGGGCCGAACGCTTCAACAAAATCCTGGATGCGAATTATATTAATATTCGGGGTACGAACGTCCAAAAGATGACATCGAACGAAACTCGATCGACGTCGAGTAGCCGCGATATATGTATATCGACGTTTCCAAAGGTCTCGTCGTCCCGGCGTCGATATAAACGCGACCAGTGGCCAATAGCGGCAACGGGCAGCAGCAGCTCGTCGTCGATCACCGTTCATAGAGATAACTTTTAACGTCCGTCGAATCGTACGTCCGTGGGAAGCCGCTTTACGTCGGATCGCGTTCAAACTCGGCCAGATCGCTCGCGAAAACGGGCGAATCGAGATATTGGCTAAAGCCTGTCCACGAGTAATAACCGGGAAAATAATCGGCCCAAGCGAACGGACTTTCAACGCGCGATGCTACCCGTTGCTTTGACGTATTGGAATGTCGTTCCCTGGCGTTTCCCACAAAACCCAGATAGAGAGAGAGAGAGAGAGATAGAGAGAGAAGAGAGAGAGAGAGAAAAGGGAAAGAGAGTAGAGGGTTTGAAAGAAAGAGAAGCAGAGCGCTCTTGTCACTTGCACGCTCCGTCGAAATGTCGAGAGAGAGAGAGAGAGAGAAAAGTCCACCAACGATATTAATTCCCTCCTCCACATGCAGCTAGTATTCGCGAGAACGCGCGTTTTCTAATTAATCGTTTGAAATAACAGATGCTCTCCGGACCGCGAATCGAGTATTCTCGATCGATTCGTTCTTCTATACGAGCTGGGGAAAAAAAAGAGTACCCTTATACGTATATCTATACAGTTGAACTCCATTGCGGTCGAGCTCTTCAAAAAGTTCGTTTTGTCTCTCTGGACTTTTCGATTTATCATACGTGTTTCTTTTCCTTCTCTGGGATTTATCGATGCTCGAATGTAATTTACTCCACGTAATGCTTTCTTTTCTTTCGTTCATCGAAGGAACTTTGACACTTGAACAATGACAGTAGGTTTCGCGTAAATCTATTCCACGTATACCTACATAAGTAAAAGGTCGAGCTTAAGTTTATTAGCGTACTATGGTTCCATCTCCTTTGATACCACATGCCGTGGCTTTGTTAATGAATATTTTAGCGTGGATGGTTAAGATGCCGGTACAGCTCTTACCTCTTGGTGCAATTAACGGCTAATGCGTTCTGTAATAAGACCGCGGAATCATCATCACTGGAGTGTGGAGTAATTAACGAATAACTAGAAACAGTTATCTACCGTTACTTTTGATACAAACCAATTGCATTACTTTCTATTCGTAAGAAAGAGAGTAATTAGATTTGAAAATTTTTAACAGAATATTCTTATCTCATACTTTAAATAATTGCTACAATTAACGTCTTCGCTGCCAGGTGAACTTTTTACGAATTTTAACCGAAGCGATCATAATAAAATTTTTATCACTATAAGTTGGTAGGTATAGGTACAAAGTGTTTGCTAAGTCGATGGGAATATTGACATCGGGTATAAAGGAAGTCATTTGGAATCGATCTTATATAATATAATATGTTTTAAAACGTACCACTGTTTTCGAGATATTTGAAATTTTTTTTCGTGAAATACGTTGGATTAGGCCCTTTTAAAATTCAATAACTTGGTGTCAAATTATTACATCTGCATAAATTTAATGTTGATATAATCTCTACAATGTAATCTCCCAGAAAAAATACCAACAATGTCTTTCAAATCATAAAAAAAAAATCTATAATATTGCTAATTATTTAATTAAATAATAATATTCCATTAAATTAATCTAAATTAGGTGTTCGATAAGGTTTAGAGACCTGGCTCTAAGCTTACAGTGTGGGACCGTTAAACCTTACAACATTTAATTTTCATGTTTGGGGGCGTATGAAAGAGTTGATATATACACAAGAAATAAGAAGCCGAAAACATCTAATGCAAAGAATGAACGGAACTTCGGCATTCTACATCCCAAAAGATATTTTTGGTGTTTTTCTGGAGGATCACATTTTAGAAATTAGGTCGACATTACATTTATGCGGATATAATAATTTGGCACCGAGCTATTGAATTGTAAAAGGACTTAACTCGAAGTATTTCAGGAGTAAAAACAAAAATATCTCGAAAATCAGTGGCACTTTATATAATAACTAATTATATTAGATGGGTTCCAAGGGACTCCCCGTATCACTCATTTGAATACTCCCATCGTCTTACCAAACACTCTGTATAATCATTAATTATGTGTAGTGTAATAAGATATGACTTCTTATTAATAGTCCATTTATATCACACTTTGAACATTTATAACCATCATCAGCCACAATCTCACTGAGAAAATATGTCCTGGTAACGGGTGATCAATAACATTTATCAGATTAAAAATATACTGAACATTTGATTAAATTGATACGATCATTTGATTAAAACGAATACTATCAAACAAGTTAACCTATACCTAACATTTTCAGGAATTCCAGTTCACCTCGAAAACTTAACTAAAGCTAGCCCTTACAATATCCTCAACCAAAACTCGTAGCTTTTCGTCTACCGTCAACTATTTTATACCTCCACGCATCACCTCTAGGCATCTTCTTTCTTTCCCTTTCCGTTTCGCGTCAACCGATAATTCTCCGCTCCCGGCACTCCAGAGAGATTCCCAACGAAGTTAACGGACTCGAGTGAAGCATATAATCTGCGGTCCGTTCTCCTTAGTAATTATTGTTAATATCGTTAAGCGTGGTCGGCTGCGAGGAGGCATCGCGAACGTTTTCGGAAAGTTAAAGGTAAGAAGGAGGAGTTAGGTAAATAAAAGAAATAGGGACCGTAAAAGAGACGTGCTTCGCCTAGACGATGATTGAACGTAAAGTGGTGAAGTCAATTATCGATACTCTATTAGTTAGTAGAGTGTCGCGAAGCTTTCGCTATTTATTTGCAATTAGCAATAATTAAGTGTGCCGCAGACTGGTTGGCTTCCCTCTCGTTTCGCTCATTCTCCGCTTCTCTCTCTCTCTCTCTCTTTTCTATTCTCTCTTTCGAACGGTTGCTCGCCCTCTCGCGCGAGGGTATCTTTAATTAGACGAATCAATCAAATGAACGCGTGGAGTCAAACGAAAGGACGTGAATGGCCTGTAGTCGCAGGGTTTTATGCGCCCAGGCAACGGCTGCCACTCTAGAACGGAGAATGAGAGGCCCAATGAAATATAACGTGGCTTCGAACCGACACGGTTTGGCGTAACGCTACCTACACGTACGAATGTACGCGATGATTTCTATTAGCCTTCCGCCGGAAGGATTTTATTCCATCCTCTCGCGAACCCCCTTCGCTTTCTCTTCCTCTCCTTCTCTCTTCCATTCTTTCTGTTATTCTAACTTCCATCGCCTTCTCTCTACCCTCAAATTTCCATTTTACCCTCGCCCTCGAGATTTCTATCGCACCCGCACGTTTAAATCTTGATAATTATATACCTACGTTAATTAAACACCTCCCCTCGCTAATTCTTTTCCCCAATTTTACGTAAGTGCACGTATAATACGTATAAAGGGTATCTCAAAGTTCCGATCCCGCGAGACCGGTATACAATAGTTCAAAATAATACAATAGATAATACAAATCCTAGTCTACCTATTTATTGTGGTTATTAGAAAAAAGTTAATGCCAAATCGAACATATATTGTCACTAGTAAAGTAAATAATAAACCGGCTAATGATTTTCTCTTATACTCATCCCACGGGACACTCTTGAACATCTCCTATACGTATAATGATCGATTAACTTCAAGGATAAAGTTCTTACAAAAAGAAAAAGAAAAATAGAACCTTGGTCTCGTTTATCAAGAACGAAACCATCGATAAACGGGCCATATCGAGATATCAATAGCTGATAACTCGCTTCCTCGGAAACGCATCCTTGACCGGTAGAAGAAAAAAACGTGACGTGAAGGCTCGCAAGCCGGTAATTCTGTTTATCGCGAGCAGGTATGTATAACGCGAAAGTGCAAGAGAGAAGGTAAGGGTTGTTTAACCAGTCAACGTGCTTTCGTACATGAGACGCTTAAGTGAACTCAAGCACAGGACCCAGAGAGAGAGAGAGAGGGACTGGTGCAGCCGAGATTGAAGTAATTACGCCGAGGAGGTTATATCGATCGACGATAAACCGATAAGTTATCCGGCTAAGAATCAGCCTCGCGGCTTTAACATCGGGCCATTGTGTACTGCTGCTAGAAATAAACCTCCCAGGACTGTGCGCGCTCTAATATTCTTCCTAATAGTTTGCTGCTTCACCCCCATCTGCTCCCGCTTTACGTCGGACTTATCCTCAAAAATACGTTCGACGATCGACAAAACGGTAAACAAGATCGTTTTTTCATCGATTATACTCTGATCGATCAATTAATTAATTATATTGCGTGGATTTTCAATATGGAACGTTTAAAAGATACTTACTGGAAAGTTTGATCCTGCTGTCGGCCTCTCCCAACGAATTCGTCGATACACATCGGAAGGAACCAAAGTCCTGTGGTCTTACCGACTCTATCGTCAGGGTCATAGTGATGTTGTAACCTTTGTAGCCCTTCGACATCGTTCTGACCGTGTAGTGACTGTCTAGAGAACGTAGAGCATTAATAAATTAATATTATTGTTCTTCCTCGTTGTAGGTATTATTTTATTTTCACTAGTAGGTATTATTATTATATCACTTTTCCGTTGCAGCGTACTCTAATACACGGGAACGATTGTATTTTCGGTTCCCAAAAAAAAAGTAACCGACGATGACTATTCCCAGACCAAACTCGATGATAATTATAATCCGCAATTAACGAGAAAGCACAAGTTTACGACCGAACGGACGCGACCGATGGCACTTCTCGTCCGCCACTCGCATTTAAATCGAATAACTCCATGCCGATGTAATTACGCTTGCCGCTCGTTAAAAAGCTAATTTGTTACATCGCAGTGATCCGCGAAATGGCTACAGGAGGAGAGGGACGCGAGCGATAACTTCGCGGTAGCCTCGAATAATCGAAAAACCTAGCTCGGGATACGGCACAGTGAGCACTAAAGTTTACTTTTATGTCCCCGACGTCACTTAAACGTTATGAATATACATATACATGATGTCTAATTTTATATGTCGTACGCAATTATTTCCCAAACTCTAGGTTGTTCCAAAAAATTTCTCAAATAAGACTTATCCCGTTTCAGAGGATACATATTACGATTATCACAAGCTAGGTGAACGTGCCTCCGAGATATCAAAGTAACTATTGTTTTTTTTTTATAGAACTGTATGCTTTTATGTAGGTAGGATGTAACCCATTCGAAGTGAATTCATTTATCTATTTCAAGATCGTTCAAAGTCATTTAACATCGTTCGAAGCATACCTTCTTTGTACACCGAGAAGAAATTTTTTCTTAGCTCCGATATTCGAAAGGTCAATCTTCGACATTGATCTATTCTATTTTCAAATAAAAGTTCCACATTTCAAGGTGGACAACAGTAACTGAATTCGTCTAGTGAAATGCCGTTATTTATGTATCTCTTTGTCGGGAAATATTTGGCCAATTTTAATTCAATTAAAACAGTCTATAAAGCAGAGTAACTTTTTTTATAATTTAACCAAACAATTTGAATTTTTGTAAAACAATAAAAGGATTAGGTTACTAAAGATCGTGTTTTCGTTGTTTAAAATAATTCGACATTTTCGAAATTACAAAGAAAATAAGAAATGTCATTTTTTCAACTTCTTTATCTGAGCTTATAATCAAAATTAAAAAATTGCCTTTTGTAGATTTAGGTAAGATATATGCATATTCCAAATTTTATTCAAATCAGTTAACGTTCTTCCGAGCTATAACCGTTTAAAGACTGCAAAGAAGTTTGGAAATCAGTGATTTCGGTCGATTTTAGCGATTTTTGACCTTATTTTGCAATCTTTAACACATTGCGTGCCAAGCTGATTTGTATATAAATACCCCCAGGGACCAACAGAAAATATTTTATCAGTTGTTGGTTTGTGGCTTAGAAATAAGTTTTATACTTAGTACTTACAAAACTTAAATTATCATATTATTGCTTCATTATCATTATAATAAACAGATATCATTATGATTGCTAATAAATAACTTCTAGTAAAATTTTACGTGTCATACATATATAAACGACGTGGCACGCAATGTGTTAAACGGTTTTAAAATCTATTAAACACAACTTTGTTACTAAGCATATCATAAGATTGTTTTTATACACAATCTAGTTTTCATTAATATTGAGTTTACTGCATACGGCTGACAGATATATAATTATTTCCCATACAAGAGAAAAGAGCGTCCTTAAAAGAGCCTAATGTAAATCAGTGAATTCGTCTTGGAATAGGGTACAATTATACCTACTTAAAAACATGCAATTGCATATAAAAAAACAGAGGTCACCTTGGTATCTCGGAAGCACGTTCACCTAGCGAAGATTTGTGATCATAAGATATCTATCCTGAAACATGGTAAGTCTTATTGAGAATATTTTTTGAAACAGACTACACTTTGGAAAATAATTGCGTACGAAACACATAATGGGCCATCGTGTACATACAAGATGTTTAAAAAAAAACATTCAATATTTATACAGTCCATAAAACACACTATACCAAGTAATAAAAGCTTAGTAAACATAGATCGAAACGTCCACCGTTTCTGAGATATAAACATTTTTGTATGTTAGTATTACGATTGACTTACTTAGTGACTTTTAGCTTACCAGAACGTGTTCTACCTTTTTCTATCTTCCAATACTTTTAAGACATTTATCGATAAAAAATACACTTTAATAATTGTGTATACGACTGTTTAATTGCCGACGAGATCCTAGAAATTGAATGAGGACATTCGAAGTGCGGTTTATAAATATTAAACTAAACGTCGCACGTGATGATCGAAGCCAGTAAGTCAATGATGATACTAGCAGACAAAAATGTTTATATCTCAAAAATGGTGGACCTTTCGACCTATATTTACAAAGACTTTTTCATTCGGTATAGACCGCTCTATGTTCTGTATAAATATTGAATGGTTTCTTTTAAACACATTGTACACTTTCAGAAAATAATAGGAAGAACATTAACGTTTTTTCAATCTAAAATCGTACGAAACGAAATTTGTAGTCTTTATTAAGAAAAAAAAGTTTGTTTAGTCGCACAACCGTCCGGTAGCTCGAACGTGATTGGTCCAACGATATTCGATCGATCGATACCGGGAAGCTGAACGAAAAAAAAAACTAAATGGAAGCGGGAAATAGTACTTAAAATTGTTAACGTCGGGAGATCATTTATGGAAAATTAAAAAGTAAGTCACGATAATGGATTCCGGGGTACACGGTATTATTCGCAAAGGACGGAGAGGAGACGCAGAACGTTTTCCCCGTTCGTTCTTTCTCGTAAAATAATTTAGTTGTCATTAATAAGTGAAATCTAGTCTAGTTCTAGCGTCTTAAAGTATAACGCCATTGCACTTGCCCTTAACCTCTGGCTGTTATCGTAAAGGCGCTCGCAGATGCAATTAGAGCAAAGCCTTTGCGCGTGTGTTGGTGTGCAGTGGTGCGCAATTAGAGCGACCCGCATTAGCGGCACTCATGTGCGCGTTTTACCGCGAGACGTGGCGGTTGGTATCTCCGCGACTGAAGAAAAGAGATGCTCGAATCGAAGCAGTATAAATTGTCCATTCGGAAAATTGTATACTCGTACCGAGTTTATCATTTATTCAATATAATCCTCAAAGCACGATGTGTTTTTTTCTTTAACGCGTTGAGTGCCATAAAGATCACTTCACCAGTTGACGGTATCTGATTTTTTAGATTATATTTAAAACATTTACAACTTTGTATTATCAATATTTATAAGAACGGAATTTAAGAAAATTAAAATAAAATATAACAATTATGATAATTCATTTTTATCGGTATATTTATTAAAAAGAAATTGCAATAAACTTTAGGTGAATCTGTTTTGGTTTGTGAAAAAACAGTTTGAGAGTCGGCGTATTGAATATACAGTAAGTCCTTGACTTACGCGGAAATAGCTGGAACGAATTAATTGCGTAAGATGAGGACTTACTATACATAACAAAAAAATAATAATATTTATTAACAATACTAACCGTTCGAAACTGTTTCGTTTATTGGCCTCATCCAATAAGTGATTGGCCTGGGATAAGCTTCGCTGTGACACTCGAGGACGAGCCTTTGACCCTCGTACGTCCCAATCAACTGTCTTTCGACAAACACCATCGGTGGAACTGCGAAGGAAAGAAATCCCGAAGTTAACGATGTAGTAAGTACATAGGTATACATGGTGTCCCGCATCGACTACCCCAGCCGAAAACTACATGTGCATTGGTATGGATTGTGTCGAAAAGTTTAATAAACTTTTACGAAATTCGGCCTAGTTAACGAGTTATTAACCGACAGAGATCGACCAATTACGGAGAGCAGAAGCGATCGGCGAAAAAAGACGGCCCACTCGAATTTAATATTGGATGAGAGAGGAAGCGGTAAGAAAAGGAATTCATAATAAACAATGACACGTGAAGCCGGCGTGTCCATATTTCGGATACCATTTCATAGATCAGCTATATCTCTTGATGTTTTAATCGTAGACCATGCCAAATTATACTAAAATATCACAAATTCTATAAAAAACAAACGTTAGAAAAACTGTGACACGCGTCACGTGATCGCGGATTAGGCGAGCTGCAGCATTGCCGAAAAGGCTCTCTTGCTCCGGGGACTCAGACGTACATGGACGTGTGACGGCGACGCGGGAGTTCTCACGATTATAAGGGGAGATCTCTTCTTTATTGTCGTTACCTATATACAGGGTGTCCGGTTCCAGGTAGTCAAGCGGAGGACTACATGTACAAATCAATGACTTGAATCGAAATGTCTAATTTTTCGAAATTCGACTTAGTTAACGAATTATTAATTAACAAAGATCGGTCAATTACAGCGATTAGCAAAGAAAGGCGGTTCACTCGAGCTCGCAGCTAGGCAAGAGATGAAGCGGTAGGAGGAGCAATCCACAATAAACAATGTTACATGACGCTGCTCGCCGTAATGGACCGATCTTTGTTAGTTAATAACTATTTAACTGAGACAAATTTCGAAAAATGGTATTAGACATTTCGATTCGAGTCATCGATGTGTACATGCTGTCCTCCGTTTGACTACATGGAAGCGGACACCCTGTATATATTTGCGTACTTGTTTAAGATTCTCATGTAATATGGACGTACTTGTTTCTCAAGAGTGTTAGTTAATCTATGCGTATTGGTTTTTTGTAAGATTCTCATATAAATTTGACGTACTTGTTTCTCACGAGTATCATTTAATCGTAGCGTACCTATACTTGTTTTTATGATTATCGAGAATAATATTGCCGTAATGGTTTAAAGAAGATTATTTTACACCTTATAAATCATTTCTGATTTTCGCAATTTAGACGTTCAGGTTCTTATACCTATCGTTTCGAGTTGGTCTAATGTGTGCGGACTGTGCGCGCCAACCGCGGACGGGGTATTGTAAATTGTTTCCTTGTTGTTATATTAATAAATAACGATTGGTTGTATCCGTTGCATTTTTATAGCTTATAAAAGGAAACGACATTCTAGGCTGCGAAGAGGAGAGGTCTAAAATCGTCGCAGTTTACTCTAAAAGACGATATAAAGAATATCATATAGCGGGTGTAATAAACCAGAAGAAGGTTGTTCAGCTCATCAAACTAAGCAAATGTTAATCTATGACTTTTTGAAATTCAAGAATAAAAAAGAATCCTAATTTCGGGTATCTGAAAATAGGGGGACATCGAGTATCCGAAACTAGGACACATTATAACATGCTAGTTTTTATAATTATTTAATATAACCTCTAAATATTCAACAATATAACATTTCCATTGTAAAATTAGACTGTTAAAGATATTATTTTCATAAATAAAAACATAGTATCACTTACCGACTTCTTCCTAGCAGAACTGTTACTGTTCATCTTCAAAAACTCACGACAAATGCAATTAAAAAATATTTTGTTATCACACGACAGATAAAACAATGATGACCGCGTAACAAAAAAAAACAGTATGGATGATCTATGCAAACGGAATTATAAAATTTACGACGCCAACTAGAGATACGTAGCGGAATTATAAAAGTATCTGAAAGTGAGACACTATCCGAAATATGGACACCTTCCTCTATCAAGTACAAGTGGGACGTCTTTAGTCGGCGATCGCTTCTGCTCTCTGCTATTAGCCGAATTTCATAAAAGTTTATTAGACTTTTCGACTCAAGTTCATACTTATGCACATGTAGTTTTCGGCTGAGGTAGTTTATGTGGGACACCTTCTATACGTAAGCATGTACGATGGTAGATACGTGTCTTTTGGTTCGAAGGAAAAGTGATTTGCGAAAATCTCGTGAACGTGGAAGGTTCTCGTTTTAATCAATCCTTCGAGCGGGACACGAGCGGTATAATCGGAGCGGGGCTCGTGACATCGTGGGCGTCGGAATCTCGCCGCGAGGCAGGAAGAATTTAAGGCGGGTCCTTCAGCCTCATCCAGGGAACAATGGTCCTTCTACGGATCAGCCATTCATGCTGCGGCGTCTGCTCCAAGTGCCGTCATTACGAGCTCGGCGACTCAACGAGAAAGAGTGAGACAGAAAGAGAAAGAGAGAGAGAGAGGGAGAGATTCGTGGCCACGGCGTGGAGCTTTTAAATTGCATTTGAAACTGGCGCAGGTCTACGGGTGTAGTATGATGTACAAAAGAGAGAGAGAGAGAGGGAAAGTGAGAGAGGAAGTAAGAGCAAGTGAGAGATGGTGGATGAGAAGGAGACTTGGGTTCGTCGTTTCGTACGTACAGTGAACAATGAGAACGATCCTCTTGCTGACGGTCGGCGGCACTCCGTTCGACGCTATGCACAAGTACGGTCCCATGTGGAGACGAGTGACACCCGTTATTTCCAGCTCCGGGCCTTCGATACTCGCCACTGCAACAGATAACACATTTGCTTGTATACCACGTGTAGTATACCTAGACGTAGAACTCTTGTCATGGGATATGACAGCTCCGAGCTGTTTCTTCTCTAAACGAGAAGCGTGTTTGCGAATGGTAGTCGATCGAATTTTCAGAGAATACGAGGAAAAAAATAGAGAAATAGTAATAAGGAAATCCGATACCGATGCGGGTCACGAAATCCATGCATTTTATGGAACGAAAAATATAAGTAGCTAAATTTCTTTCATTTTCGGAAAACATTTCTACACATTTTTCGGTTGATATCATTTCAATCTCCACGAGTTGCAGTTATAGACGCTTTGGTTTTGTATGAAACCAAGGTAGAACTGCCGGTCGAACGATGAGCTATATCGTAATCTAACAAATTGCGAACGTTAAACGCAGCCGCGAACGCCGGAGCGATTTTACAAAAAGGGTCGATTTTACATGTTCACGCACAGGAGCAGCGGGGACTCCAGAGAGCTATTTCGCGTTTGATCGCATAGAGCTCGCGCGTTATTATCCGCGTGATTTATATCCATTATTGCTATCTGTGCACTCGGTGGGTATATTTCGGGTAAACAAGCAGGAAAATCGAGCATAGATAGGTAGAGGGAGTCCCTTCTTTTATTATTTAATATTCAGGAACATTAATCCCGATAATTTTCGGGGTCCGCCGGCATATCTATAAGAGAAGCTAGTCGAATGGCGCGATAAATAAGTCAATTCTTTTCTTTTATTATCCTCCGGGAGAAAATCACGAATCTTTTCTGTCTCCTTCTCTTTCTCTCTTTCTCGTTTCGCCATCCAATTTTCCTCCTTCGAATCGACGGACGGAAATAAAGGAGGTCAGCTGCGAGAATGCCGGCGACGACGTACACGCGTTCGAGAATATTTTATTTTACGGTACTTATCCTTCGATGGAATCAGGATCTAAAAGAGAGACAGAGAGATAAAGAGAGAGCGAGAGAGGGAAAAGACTCGAAGACGAATGGAAAGAGAAAGGGAAAGAATAAGACTGACAGAAAAGAAAATAGAACGAAGGAAGGATGAAGATAGAGATGCAGCGAGAGAAATAACAGGTCTGAAAGGGTAGTAGGGGGCAGGAGGAGTAAAAGAAAAGGCGACAAATGCTTAAACCGATTCCTTAAAACCGAGCGCGGGAAGATAAAAGATTCATCCGGTGAATAAATCACTCGAACTCGCTCCTCACCCCCTCCCCATCCGCCTATCCCCTCTCCTCTTTTCATGCTCGAAACACCTCGTCCTTTTTCCGCGCGAGGGGTAGGTACGCTTCGCTCCTCGTACACGTTTGCACCCTATATTGCAGCTCCTGGTACGGTGTCGCACAACTGAGACGAAAATATTTTACGGGTGAGTAGCACGAGGTCCGACACCCTCGTACTTTGTTCCACTCCCTCCGTCCCCCTCTCTCCCCTTCTTTTCTTCCACTTTCCTCACCTTTCTCCGTTCCTCGTTTCACAAGGACGTTTGGGAACACGAAGTACCTCGTGAAAGGTCGAAGAAAGAAGAAGGAAACAGGATGGTGGATAGTGAGACAGAAAGAAGGAGAGGGGGGGTTGGTGTCATAGGGGTTACGAAATGGAAGGAAGAAGAGAAAAGGGAACGAAACGGGAGTGGGGACGGGGTGAGTCGACCTTTCGCATGGGTCCTACAATACGGAACGTCCTCGGTGCTTCCGCGCGCAATTAGTTAGCGTACAGTCTGAACAGTCACCGAAAGAGAGTAGGGTGACGTTGAGAGGGTGCGACGAAGAAGCTGAGAGCAAAAGGAATGAAAAAGTGTAGGAGAGAGTGAGAGAGAGGAAGATGGAACAGGTGAGGTATCTTCAAGGTAGAACTACGAACGGCAATTAAGAGGTAAAAGGATCGGATAATAGACCGCTTTGAGAAATTAAGAGTTCGAGCACCCTTTCTCGAGCGATCTCACCTAGTGATACTCGTCAGATAAAGCACGGCCCTCGCGATCCCATCGATTTTCGGCTTGGCTTCGATGATCGATACCTACTCCGGCTTCTTCGCTTTCTCTTTCTCCTTTTAGCAAAGAAGTCCTTTCCATTCGCACGAGCTTCCATTATCGTGAAGTTATCGAGACCTTGGAGACTAAGACCTTTCAGAAATTGTCCGTTTCGACGTTAGATACGATCGACCACGTCCTTGCTTTTACAGCTTCATCGAAATCGACTTTAATAACGTTCTCGAAAATGGCTCGCAAATAATTATCTTAAATTATCTCGGCAAACGAAAGATTCAATCTCGCTATATTTTTAGCGTAGCTCGACTTCCGAGTCTAATCTACGACGCGACTTTTCCTACTAAGAAAGAAAAGGAAGAAGATAATTACGTAATTAATATCCATTAGATATGCACTTTCGTTGAAAAGAAAAAAAAAAAACGAACGCTAGTCTGCAATTTAATGCGCTAACAACATCGTCTTTCGCGCTACGTGTGGCTTTAATACAAAAGTCGAGAGAGCGTCGATCGGGGTTGGATGCTAGAGAGGAGGGAGAGGCGAGAATATATGGACGAGATGGAGAGGAAAACGACGATAGCAGGTGGCTGGAGGCAAACGAGCGGAAGCTGAGAGTGAACGAGATGAAAGATCGAAAAAGAGAGAACAAGAACGAGAGAGAGAGAGAGAGAGAGAGTGAGATGAAGAGAGATCGATAGGTCGAAGAGTGGTGGTAAATTGGGTGGAAGGTGACGGAAGGTGGCGGTCAAAGTCCTTTTGCCGAAAATAAATACGTACCCCCGTTTGAGTTCGAGAGGGTAATGTTCTTGCCTGCCTCTCGACGCCACGTGACCGTCGGCTTCGGTGTTCCTGTCGCCGCGCACCGCAGCGTCACGTTGCTACCCTCCCTCACCTCCATGTCCGTGCTGGTGGGATAGTCCAGGATATCCGGAGGTACTGAAACAATGACCACATTGCGAAACGGGGAACATCCTCCTCTACGAGACCCCTCGTATACGCGAGCACGAACACGAACGGCGTTCGTTCGAATAGATGGTTATCTCGATACTACCCGATCACTGTTACCCTTCTCTGCACCCGCTCACTCTCTCTCTCTCTCTCGCTTTCACTCTCTCTCTCTCACTCCCTCTCTCACTCTTCTCTTACTCGCTAGGTTTTACCTACACGATTGCGAGTAGGGAAGCCGAGGGGTTAGAGGGGAGTTTGCCCGGTCTGGTAACGTCGACGAATGGCCGCTCGCAGGGTTGTCCCGTACAGGACGATCGAATCGTAAAATCTCGAATCGCTGGCCTGATCTCGAATCCGCACGAAATTTTGCACTCCGTTTACCGTGTTTCTCCATGTCGGTATTTCTTTCTACGATCTTTCTCTTTCTTTTTTTTTTTTTTATTTAAAGAAATTTGAAGGGTATTTTTCCTGCACTCGGTGCGAATAAGACAATAAGGTTTACGGTGATATTTCGTATAACTCTCCGATAATAATTGAGAATAAAGAATTCATTGTAAAACTCAACACTCGGTGCTTACGTGTGTGTGTGTGTGTGTGATTCCGCGTAATGGAGTTATCACGGGTTGAACCTTAACAAACTTTAAATTTATCGCCCCTAATTTTACAGCATGTTATAGTACTACCTCTATATTTCTATTTTAAATGTTGGAAATGAACTCGGAAATCGGGTCGGAAATTTCATTACACATAATTCGATTATCTTTCATTAAAATATGCGGAGAATTTGGCACACAGAAATAGTAGTACTTATTGTTAGTAAAGTTGATTATTATATTTTATCGACGGATGGGATTTATCTGGCACGTAACAATATATGTATACCTACGTATACGAATAGAGAAAGAAATTGAAGAGTGGATACCAGATGACGGGATAGTGCGCGTATTTCGTTCGTTTCGCTCTCTCGATCGTAGTTTGTCGATCGTTCGAGTATTCTTTTGAAGTAGATTCGCGAATGAAACGCGGCGTTGCATTTCAAAACAGCCAAAATATTCGGGCACTGGCGGGGGTTTGCCCGGAGGGAGGGGCACGATTGTACCCTTTGTGAGGCAATGTGGCGAACGATTGATTCCTGAAATCGGAAGTCATTGACATTTTCGTACGATACTCTGAAATTGAAGGCGATATTTTCAAAGGAATCTCATATCTGGCTACTTTATTATTAACCCTTTATGGGGTGAATTTTTTCCGTGGCTAGAAAAAAAAGAAGATAACGCGAAATTAAGAAAACTTAAACTTCTGATATAAAGTAATCATTAATTTACATTTTTTTATAAATATTTTATTATAAAAAACGGTTCAGAATTTCGAAGATACAATGATGTACATATGTACATACAAGCGTACCACACTTTATGAATGGAAATCCATTAAGTTTTGCTGCTGAAATCAAATAAATGTTAGAAAATACACATATGTGTATGTGACTTCAAAGTTACGCGGGCCCACAGAGGGTTAACTTTTTTTATTTCAATCGCTACCTTTCTTTTATACTAGGTACAATTAAGCATAAACGTTGTGTTAAATATTTCCTTTGTTGAGATCGATTAAAAAGAAAATTGAAGGATAAAGGAACACGTTTGTATTTTCTACACTATACGAGTTTCGAATTTCATGAAACACGTTTACGAGCTAATCAATGACTTCGGGGTGATGTATTATTGAAAATAATGTTTCATAAAATAATGCAAATCAAGCAACTTAATTAATTCGACGATAAACTCCTTTGTTATTCACGCAAAATTAGAAATTTACTCCAGCGCATAAATTTGCTATTACGAAATAGCATTGTACGCGAATTTTCATTTCAATAGTGAAAATAAATATGTGCACAAATCTGAATGCCTAATTAAAATATATGTAACCAACTACGATCACCCGTTTAAATGTGTTAATCTCTTATCGACATTTTTCAATGTAACGCAGTTCTTCGTATGTAGGTACATATGCAAACTTCCGTTTCAATAACACTCTAGTTGATCTTCTTCCACGTCGTAGTCACGTCCTACCCTACGGATGCACGCTGCATCTCTCTCGCAAGTTTTGGTAAGCCTCGAGCGCAAGATCGTAAGAGTTCTCCGGTGGAGTTGGTAAAGTGGTGTGATATCGGAAATAATGAAAATTCAAATGTCGAAGCGATGGAAAATGATATTCCAATAGGCACTTGATATTTATCTACCTACGTCATTTTATATTAGACATAATATTAGTACAAAATTAGAATCATGATATTGGCCTTTTCTGAAGAAATGTAAATTAAAAAAGAAAAGAAAAATATAACAACGTAAAAATCTTTTAATCCTTTGTGCATGACTCGTGAAACGCAAAAAAACGTTGTGTCGTCTATTTTTACAAATAAAATGAAGTTTGTTTTGTTAAAAAAATGTTTTAATATTTCTCTTAATTCCCTTCCATCTAAGGCGAGGCGGAAATTGACATGCTGACGATGCAATGTCGATTTTGGCTTACACTTCGATTAGTCAACGTGGATGCATTATTTTGTTTTGTTTTAAATGAGTGCATAATGAGTAAATAAAAACGTTTTTAAATTTTATATACAAAATGAGAAAACAAGAAAAAGTTATAATATCGTAGTTTCTTCGCCTTTGCAATAAGTCCAACACTACCAAGAATTATAAGAATTTTCTGACCATGAGAAGATTTTGTTCAAACATGCATGAATACAAATACTCAGAACGTTCCTGTTTAAAAGCTCCCCCCTACGAACACGATAACAAGTAATAATTTAGGGGAGAAGAATACTGAAACAACTACGTAGCAACGATACAACAACATCAAAACCCTTTCACGTGTTATCCCTACGTAGGCAGCTAGACAAACTTTCCTCTTCGAGTAGCAGTCGAAGAGTATAAAGGCACGATACATTCTTCGGAACAACAACAACAACCAGCAACAACAACTACAACGAAAACGACGAGAACGTCGACGTAAAGAATTTCGTTATCGAGTTGCTTTTCAGTAGGGAGAAATAGAGCCGAATATGGCTGCTAGACATGCAGTCCCGTAGAAAAAAGAAAAAAGAAAGAGAAAAGCATGGTGAAACGGACGAGGAAGAAGAAGTAGTAGTAGTAGTAGAAGAAGAAGAAGAAGAAGACGACGAGGACTAGGGGCTACTACGTATGGTTTTCAACGCTTCTCTCGCTGAGCAACTTCTCCCTCGTCACGAAGGAGGCTACCCTTTCCTGAATAGCTCCTCTCTCTCTTTCTTTCTCTTCTTTACTGAGAAGGGAGCTTCGCGAGGCCGAGTCCTCCCTCTGAGTTACGGAAGACGTGTTCGGAAGGCAAATAGCTTCTCTCGTCGACGAAAAGAGAAGCGGACTCGAACCGGAGCTCTTTCTCGCGGTAACGTACGAGTCGACAAAAGGGAGAAAGCCATACGCAAAAGAGAGATAAAGAAAAAGAGAGAGAGAGAGAGAGAGGGAAGAGTTTCTTTTGCAACAAAGAGTCCACTCTAAAACGTTCGTTGTTGCAGTCCAAAGGAAAAAAGCTCGATGTAGTTCATCGATGGACGCGAAATATCGCGAATATCGTTTCGAGATATCACTCGACGGGCAATCCATTTTGCCCTTTGCAAACGGGCCACGTCGCGCGCAAAACCGGGGGTGAAAAAAAGCGACGTATCCGTGGATAGTATATTTATTGATACGGGGAAACAATTGCCACGGATTTATTATATCGCGCGTGCCCGCGAACTCGTACACTCTTTCTATCTATCCCTCTCACTTTTCCTATCTTTTTCTATCTTTCTTTCTCTTTTATTCTCTACGTATGTCCCCGTTGCTTTCTCGCGATCGTTTTACGATAGATGGGAGAGCCCACCTCCACTCTTTGCCACGAGATTTCTCCAAGTGTTATCGCGACGACGAAGGACGGTTCGAGAGATAAGTGGAAGACGAATCGTTTTGGACCATCGTCGTCCTTTCTCTTTTTTGGATAATCGATCGGGAAAGAAAAATAGTACTACGCGCGTTCGCGTGAAGACGAGATGAAAAAGGACAGTTGATTCTTCGTCTAAATGTTACCCGAGAATAATGTTCCTCGTGGTTTTTTCACTTCTTGGATTGTGAAATTCGCGAATAATGCGTTTTCAAGGTGTTTTTCTTCATCGTAATGGAACATTGGACATAATTTGTTCGCATCGGAAATACAGAGAAGAAGGAACTTACCGTATGACGAAGGTATCAAAAAATAGAAAAGTTTGGATTTCGTTCTATAAATTACAAAAGAAGAGATATCGATTTTTAATTTTTCGATTGATTTGAACAAATTTGTGATTGATATCGTAAAATAGCGTAAACGAAAAATACTTAAAATGCAAGGAGAGTTTTGTATTACTTTCGCCTAAATGTTTCGCTCTGTATCTACGAGAACCTTTGCAGCTTCAGGATCGTGTTATACGAGACTTACCCGTAATTCCATGCAAGCGGCGACCTACTCGACTAATTGTAAGTAATAATACCGCCATGATAAAAGAGAAATTTAACGAGAGTTGTTTTGAGATAAGCTGGAGCTTTACTTTTTATACTCTTTACTTTTATAGAGTTTAGCAACTTCGTCGTTCGATATTTTCTGAAAAAATTCTCTCTAAATAGTTTCAAAAAATTGCCTAGAAACTCACCGGAAAGCAAGGGACTAACGGTACCAACGAATACGCGGAAGAGCACGAAAATATTTGGCGAGGGGAAAAAAAGGAAGAAGGAAAAAGTCAAGGTGAAAAAAATGCGAGACTGGCATTTCAATTAAAAAGCCCTCAGTTTCTTCGTTGACCCAGAAGGTATAAGCGTTAAAAGAGCGGGGATTAAAAATGAAAGTCGGTCTCTAAATTTTGCTAATTGTAAGTTAAAGCAGCTCGCACCGTATTGAGACACGCGCCGTCACACTCATCCGCGGTAAAAAGAGCTGGCCACTCGTCGTAGAAAATTTAGACGATCCTTCAACTTGGGAAAAGCCTTCGAGCGAGCAAAAGGGAGAGAGAGAGAGAGAGAAAAGGGAAATGAAAATACGAAAATTCTCTCATTAGTTTTCAGCCGAATTTACGATCATTTGAGAGACGGTCGAAAGGATGGAAATAAAATCGGGAAAAAGCTGAAACTTGATCCAGGGAGCTATCAAGAATTCAAACAAATATCTTCAGACATGGGGATGGTTATAAGGTGGTGAAAGATAGAGAGAAAGAGAGAGAGACAGAGAGAAGGTAAGAGGAGGTCGAAATCGTCTGGGAGGTGTTTAATGGCCCACCAAGAGTACAATCGACCCTCGAAGGTTTTGGCGCGAGCAGCGCACTTTACATACATTTGCATCCCATCGGCACGTATCCGGCCAGTTCGAGAAACAGCCCTGCTGCTGCCTGGTTTTGCGGATACGCGTCTTTATCTTGGCCGACCACTCGAAGATCGGCCATTTGAAAATTCGAAGAGCGAAGCTTATCCTTCGTTTACCTCAAAGGTCTTGGGAAAGACAAAAATGAAAAGTAGGAAAGAGAAATTGGATGGTGCCTCTGCCTTTTGCAAGGGACGCAAATGTCGCGTTAAATATTGCATCCGTGTCTCGACGGACGGAGATCACGGATTTCCGAAGTTCGCTGGGTTGCAGCGTTAAGGCGCGAGTCGTGCTCCTTCCTTCGCCCAGAGTTTGACAAGTTTTCGTGCAACGAGGAGAGAGGACGATCGCGGTGCAGCAAACTGCCAAGAAACTTTCAAGAAGGAAGGACCGGTTGATGCATGACCGAGGAAGAAGGATACGGTCCGACAACGGAGCACGTGTACTGCGGGACAATCGTGTCGAACTAGCGCCACCTATAAAGAAATGAATTTGCTATGGAGCTTGCACGCTTCTTCTTCTTTCGTCGTTCGTGATTCGCCCGACTTTCATCGAAAGTCGCAATTCTTTGTGAATTTTCAAACGTAATCGTTACGAATTTACGAGTGATTTACTAAAAAAATATCTATTCGCGGACCGTTCCTCACCTTTGCTCTCTTTATCAAGCATTTTATTTATTGATTTTGACCGTCATCAATTTTACACGATTGTTTCAATCTTTCAAAGACGTCAGAAAGAAATCAATTCAATTCGAGTAATTGTATTTAATGATTTATATTCTTTACAGACAAGGAGCATTCCAAATTGGAAATTCTTTAATAATTTACGTTAACGATTTTCTATAATTCCTTGTACTTATTTGATGTGATTTAGATAAATAAAATTTCACTAGAAAGGAACAAAAATGGTAATGAAACAAGGGCAATCGTTAAGAGCAATTTCCATGTAGGAAACAATTATTTTCTAAAATTTTATGGCGTTTTTTGTAGCTCGACCCTTTATCTTTCCAATGAGTCTTCGATTATTAAAATCAATCAAGAATTGCGGTCAGGACTATTAAAAATGTAAAGCCCTCCTGTGAACACATCGGGTTGTGATGCATTTCAAAAAAGCTTCATACCGATATATGGCTCTGACAAGCGATATTATCGACAATGTGTGTAGGTAAGTTAGCCATCGAGCACGATAATCTATTCGAATAAATAAGTGGAATGGATAGCCAATTCCGTGAACTTTTCACTGAAAAATTTCGTTTGTAAGTTTAACACGTAACAACAAAGAGTTCTTTGTTAATGCACATTACGTATATAAATAATTAAATACAGTTTTCTCATGATATCCTATCGTTCGAAACATCTTCGTAAAAAAGTTTGAGACAAGTTGATACGTTTGAATACATCTAAAGATTGCTTCAAACTTTTGATTGGTCTACCTTGATGTTCTTATGTTTAATTAATCGTCCGATTTTACCAACTATTTCGAGGAATCCTGTGATGCTGGACATCGGGTCGGTGTTAACTTGGCACATGTACCAACCCCGATCGCTCTCTCGTGTTTCTCTGATGTGAAGGAACCATGTACGATGCGCGCTGTGACTCACCGCGATCCGATGATTTTTTGTGATAACGTGAGTCGCTATCGTCAGTATCGTCTGTGTGTCCACCCGTAGCCACGCTACCTATGAAATAATAAAATAATAGATAGAAGTAGTGATAGTAAACTAAATCCTAAATTTAAAGTCTACATTTTTTAAGAATCGGATTTATAAGAATTTAAATGCGAAATTAATAACTTCATTTAATTTCTAGGGTTATTTTATGATCAGTTACAAGATTTTTAAAAAGCACACGTCGAGCTTAACGCGATCTAACTGTTTCCTCTTTTTCATTGTACGTCTCTCAACAAATCTTGATGTTCTAATGGATTTCATCGAACATCATTTCATTAAATCAAATACAGAACAAGTACTAACTCTCTATCAATCGCGTGAACGTCTTAAAGCTTGAGAATGAGAGAACTGTGAGAACGAGACTCATATTTTTTATCGCTCGTCTTTTCCGTGGCATTATCGCGTCAAGAGTCGAAGTTTCTCGCTCGAAGTTTCAACGAACGCCGAGAGAATTACTCGCTGAAACTAGTACACCCTTTACTACGTTTCGCGCCACTCCGTTCGACTCTACGAAAGTTATTAATTAATAGTGTTGTATTGTAAAAAGGATTTGCGTCGTAAGCAGCGTTTAATTAAAACCTTCGAAACGATCCGATAGTTCGCGTTGCATCGCGTTTCGATTTCTTCGAAATACGTGAACATTTTCGGGTTTGCCATATATTAATCGAGCAAATATGGTAATTATAATTATTTGTTGATTTTGTTAATGAAGCATTTGGGAATAGATTTGACGAAAAATGACGGATCTCGCATAAGCAAAAAATGCTTCAAAGGCGATTAACCGCGTAATTGAATATTTTTATAATGAACCTTCATAACAAAATTACAAAAAAAATGAGTTAACGTAACCTGACCCGTATAATAAACCCCCGGCATAAATATTTTAAATCCTTAATAGGATTTTCTACTGTAGGTATATCATTTCACTTATCAAAATAGCAAACAAAATTTGAACTTAATAGATTTCACGTTAATTAGAGAAATTTCAATAAAATCACGAATAAACAAATTATATACTCCGAATTCCGAGAAAATTCTAGATAAATCAAACGATTTGCCAAAATATCGTTCGTACTTGAGAGAGTCGTTTTAAAATGACGATTAAACTCGTTTTAACCATTATAATCAAAAGCAATAAAATAAAATGTCTCCTAAAATTTCCCAATCAAAATCACTAATATCGATACTCGATCGAGCTATATCTACCCACATAAATACACGTCTCGCCATCTTTGCACTCGAAGGAACCTATTTTATATATTCGAACGACGAAGGTTCAGACAAAGGAGAGGGTGGCATAAACATGTGGAATCTAGAAATATATCCAGCTGTGTATTTTTTTCTTCCTTCCCTCTTTCTCTCCTTTTCATTGATAGCGCGTTCAGCAACGGCGAACAATGTAGCGCAGAACCTCGCGAATACTTTACGATTCAGCGGATAACAGTTGCCTCGACCTAGATGCCGAGCGGCTTCGCGGCGCATCGGCTTTCTCGCGGAACTCTTTCTCGAAAATTTCCTAAAAGAGAGAAACACACAGAGAGAGAGAGAGAGAGAGAGGAAGAGCCGGGGTTGGAGAGGTAGAGAAATGGCGAATGGAGAAAGACGAGAGGAGGAAGAAGATGGAGAATAAAGGAGTAAACAGAGAGAAGACACCTGCTCGACGCGTTTCAAAGACGAATCCTCGCTTTACCCGTTTATTCACTCTTCATCGTTTTCAGACGTCCATCCGCGTGGTACCAAGGTACGCGTTTTCTCTGGCAAGAACACAAATATCTACCACTGTGATGTTCTCCGACGTCGTCCCTGCTACCATCGTCGTATCTCAACGTCTCAATTCTCGCAGTGGTTCATTGTGATCTCGACCACGAAGGCGGCCGTCGAACGTGGAAAAGAAATTTTCTTAAGAGCACACGTATTAAACACTGGCTCATGCATCTCCCCCCCCTCCCCCGCCTTTCTTGTTCCTTCGTTTTTGTTATTTTTCTCAAAAAAGGAAGTCCCAAAAGAATTCGCGTACTTCCGTGGCGTGATTTACAAATGTCCGTCCGCATAACCCGCTCGTAGCAATGGAAAAAAAGTTTTTGTACTCATCGACGACGACGACGGCGAAAACGACTACTATTCTTTGTCTCTCTCATACCCATATCTATACATATTCTCAGCGTGTATACGCCATTGTGCCCACGTGGTCGAGAACGGTGCGCGCTCGACTACATCAAACTACAAACACCTTCGTCGTGAGAAAGCTCCTTCGTCAAAAAATGCAATACACTCGTCGTCACCGTCTTCCACACCCCACCCCATCACCACCACCTGCTCTTCATAGACGTCGTTTTGAAGCGCGTTCTCCGGGAACGACCACGTCTATCCCTTCCCTTTTGTCCACCGCCCATGCCTACCCTACATAAACGATATATACGCAAACAAGCTTATGCAAGTGTGCTGGTATTCCGCGAGAGAAAGAAACAGCTAAAGAAAACGGGAAAAAAGAAAGAGAGAAAGGGGTGGGGACATTTTTTACGTTTTCCAGTACGGAAATAGAAAGAGGCGTAAGGTGCATAGGAAGGTAGTACGGTGGAAAAGAAAGCTGGAAAGAAACTAGCGAGGTTGGAGAGAGAAACTGCGGTGTAGAAAGGGGGAGAGGAATCGAGGCAAGTTAAGGGAGTAGGAAAAGAGAAAGACGAGGAGATGTCGGTGGTGTTGGTGTTGAGGTGGGTTGTAAATTGTGTGCGCAAGACGAGAGTGCAAAAGCTCTCGGGGGTGATACAGGAGTCGTGCGCTGCTCGAGCACCAGCATGATATCTTTAGTCAGTATATACATATGCATGTACGTACGTACGTTTCTACGTGTTATAGACGTTCACATATAAACACGGCGTGTGTAAGAGGAATAGAAACGCGGGGTGGCCCTCCTTTGTGGACGCTGCGTGAACGTTCTGAATTGCCATCGGAGTAATTATTCAAGTCCGTATACCCTGAAACGCAAGCGGCTCCTACCAACGAGCAACCGAGTACCGACCAACCGCCACGTACCTTCGATTTACGAGTGATTCGAGAAACGACATAATTGTTATCGACGTATTATACCGTACTCGTAGAATAGTTAACGCTGATAAAAGGAACATTTTTTTTTCCTCTTCCCCCCCCCCCCGCGCTATTTCGTTCCTTCGACAAACTTCCCTCATTTCGTTGATTATAATGAGTTGCGTTTCTATCGACGACGTTGCACGGCAAAGTGTGACTCGTTTTAACGTGCGAAATTTTCGGTTCCTTCAGTTTATACCTTGAATACGCGCGCAAGATATTACTTCTTACGGAAGGAAGAACGAACAGATGGATAAACGGGAGACGCGGATGTACTAATTAAAATTGAAATCTTTTTCCCCTGTGAACGTTCTTTCCAAAGGATGGTTGTAACGTTGGTGTCGACGAACATGAATCGGATGTAATGAATTACTTTAGCGAAGGGACAGACGTTGGGAACAAAAGCGAGAACGAAAAGAAAGGCTAGAGAACGAGTAGTAAGAGTTTCTTATTTCATTTCTTGCTCTACTTCGGTATACTCACTGAAAGCTTCTCTCACGTTTTCGAAAAATTATTGCCAAGACGTATAAAAGCGATATAAATGATAGGCTGCTGGTATCCCGATCGTTCGGATGTTCAAGGAAATGTATATAAAAATTTATTTCGTCCGTCGACTTCCCTTTCTCTACCGGTATCGCGGTTTCTCTAGGTCGCGCACGCTGTTTCGAGAGATAGGGGAAAGTTTAGGTTGGATACTTCTTTGATTCAACGAAGCTGCCCCCTCTCGAAGCTCGAACATTTCTTGCGGAGCACCGTGGGTGAAAAATGACTCGCAAAAGTTCCCTCTGGCTTGAATACCGTCTCGTGGCTTCGCGATAGTCTCGCTCGCGCCCCCTACCATTGCTTTCTTTCTTTCTTTCTTTCCTTTCTTTTTTCTTACCAGCCCTATCTAGTTCGCGTGCACCGTAATTATCTTCGAGGCTAATCAACGGGAAAACGTGAACGCACTTGGAACCGATCCGATGTGGCCAGATCAGGAACTGAATTGTGAGTAATTGTGGATAGTTGGAAGGCCATCGAGACACTGATCGATGTTCTTGCTTCCGTATCTTGCCAGAGCTGAAACTACTGAGGGGTCTCGCTTTTGCAAATTGCCACCCCGTCCAATTGGAATCGAGTTACGTACGATGGATGATGCCGGCTCACCCGTCAATGCTCGCACCTCAAGATTTGCATTTACATATTTATGGAAATGCTCGGAGGGTAGAGGGGGAAATAGACAAAAGATATTGCCGGTGCGTGCCGCCTCGTCGCACCGCGATAAGCTAAATGAGCTTTGCAACGCGATTAAAATGCGTGAGAAGTAACGTTACTTTCTTACCGGGGATCTCTCTTTTTTATTAGGCACGACCACACGGTGCTTCTTGCGCTCATAGCGATGTAAAAAGTTTAACGGATGAGCGTCTTTGAAATTAATTAAGATATCGAGGGAATAAATCACGAACGCGATTTGTTTAAACAATTCACCCGGTGGATATTCTTGGTTGATTTTACCGAGCGTGAGCTCGTTGGGAAGCTATTTAATCAAATTATACAACGATGTTTGTTAAATTATTGAAAAAGATGAGTTTCAATATTAGAAATGCATTTGAACCATTCGGTCTCATCGAAACGAAACATTATTAAATGTCTGCTTCATTAGATATATAGTCTGATTATTTACCATTTACATGAATTGGCGTTCATTAAAATTGATTAAGAATCGCGGCTAGGACTATTAAAAATGCTAACTCTTGAAAACTATTTAAAAAAAGTTTCATACCAACAGATGGTTTTTGCAAAAGATATTATCGACGATGTATGTAGCACCACATAGCTTCGACCACGGTTCTCAATATTCTCATGAATAATTAGAGAAAATCGATAAATAAACATGACTGATTAATTGTAATCGTAAGCGAAGCAGAAAACGAATTAATTACATAATACCGAGAGTATCTGTGACGCTTGCTACCTAATTGCAACCTTTAATAACAATACTTTATGTAATTCGTGTTGTAAATAGCGCGTTATCGAAAATTTACATTTTTACGCGTATGACCGTATCGTTAGAACGTAATTAAAAAACGGTGGAAGAACGATGGCAAGTTATTACTTTTCTTCTACCGTAGCGAGTCATTATTGAAACTCATCATTTTCTTTCTTCGCACATACTTCCTTTGAAAATTAAAGTGTACGCGATCGAATGAAAAATCGCTTCCGCCGACACCACGGCTGTTTACGATGTGATATTTCTCGTGCCGAGAAAAATATTCTCCGGGAGAAAGAAAGAGAGAGAATAAAATACGTTTACGCTGGGTACTCGTTCGAGTACAAGGAAAGAGTCCATCTGACGTTTCGTCAATGGAACGAGAAATATGGGAGGTTCCACGAGAGAGGTAAAATTAAGTACATTTCTAAATCATAGCGCGTCGTGGTACTCCACGCGTGTTTTTTTTTCACAAGACTAATCTATCGCTACTCTCCTTCTCGAATTATTGTTATCATAAAAATATTTTCAAACACCCCCTCTGTAACGTAATATCGTACTTCCCGTAATATTTTTAACGTAGTTCACGTTTAGATAAATAAATCGTCATGAATGATTAATCACTTAACCAAATGCAGTCGTTCAATTTATAGCACGAAACTCTTTAAAATACCTACATACTAGGGAAAAAGGGAAGTGTGCTATATTATGCAAACGTTCGTCAATTCAATGTTATATATACTTTGGTATTCCTTTTAGAGTATCGAGCTAATATTTCGGTCAAAATATCAAAACAGATTAAAATTCACATCCAGCTGAAAAATTGGTACAGGTCTGAAATACACTATTAAAAATGAAATGTCAAAAGTTTCCACCAATTTGTGCAAAAAATTTTATTCAGAATCAAATGTCACAAATATCGGTTTTTCGCATATTTCTCTGAAACGGTAAGTGTTATCGTAAAAATAGGTCGGACAAAGGTTGTAGATCGTGCAATTGTCTACAGAAATTGTTTAGATCCTTTTTTTCCTACGATTCCTGAGATATCGCGATTTCAAACATCGAAAATAGTAGGTAATTGTAAGATGCAGGAATAAACTTCCGAAAACCGGTTATGTCCGATTGGTCTGAAATTTTGTACAGACATTTCATTAGTGTCTACAAGATCACTTACTGTACTGTTAAATGGATGTTTAACGATTGGAATTTGTTCGCGAGTTATGGCGTTTTTCGGTGCGCGTTTGGATTCGTCGGGAATTGAGTCATCTGTTTGAAATCGCGATATCTCAGGAATGGTGATTCGTAGAGAAAAAAAGAATTTGCACAATTTTTGTAGATAATTGCATGGTCTGCAACTTTTGTCTGACCTATTTTTACGATAACACTTATCGTTTAAAAGAAATATGCGAAAAACCGCAATTTTTTCCCTTTGACCCCGAATACAATTTTTTGCACAAGTGGAATTCGTGAAGACTTTTGATATTCCATTTGTAATAGTGTATTTTAATCTTTTTGGGATATTTCGACCGGACTATAATAATATTTAAACGAATTGTTCTATTTAGTATATTTCGTGAAAATTCAAGATTTCATTTAAATCGTTGCCTTTTTTTAAAAGCTACGCGGCTGGAAGATAGCACAGACGGTTTACCTAACCGTTAGAGAGATCAATGAAGCGCCCCGTTCGTCGGATGGTCCGCGTATCCAATTGAACGCGACTGGTCAGGTGCGTGCAGATTTACCAATGACACCAATTTATTCGGTCGTTTTGGCTGCTTCTAATTAACTACCAACTGAAATCAATAGCCAGGCGATCGTGGTGCAGTCGCGAATGCTGCACCAACCAAAAATAATATCCTCCTCTCATTTCGATTGTTGTCCACGATCTCCGCGAAACAACTTTCAATGACAAGAACAAAGAAAAGCAAGGAAGAAAGTTTCTTTAATCACCGGGCAACCTTTCCTTTCAATAATTTCCGTCCTCGTAGAAAATTTTGTCGTATAACAAACAGAAGTTTGCTCTTGGAAAGATTCGAAAGCTCGCGTTTTCTCGGATTTAACAAAGACGGAGAAACTGAACGACAACGGCGAGGAGTAGTACGAGCACGAATTCTAGTCTCTCGCCAAACTGTTCGAGAGAGAGAGAGGGATGGAGAGACTGTTCTATCTTACGTCAGGTCGGAGGCCAGGTTACAGGTTAATTTAGTGCGTTATCAGAGGACGCGATGAGATAAGCACCTGTCTGCAACGTCAAAGTTTGCTGCACACGGACAGAAGGACGAAATAGAGGACGAGTTCGACGCAAGTGGTACAGAGAGATAATTAGTCCTGCTGGTACAATCCGCATAATTATTGTCCATGGTAGTTCTCTTCATCTTTCCCTCTTCCTCTCGCGGGCGCACACACCCTTCCCGTATCTGGATCCCCTTTCAACCTCCAGCCCTGCCTCGCTACGTAAACCTCCGTTTTCGAAAGCCAGCAGCTCTCTTTGCACTCACGTTTTACAACTACCACCATAGATACGTAAACGGTACCCATGCCGTGCCGTCGGCAAAACAACACGTACGATCGCATCAACGAATCGAACAACACCCAATTGAACCCTAGCTTTACCGAAAACCAAGAGGAGAACGAGAGTTCGGTTAATTGTAATCGCTCGCGAGCCACGGTCAAGCTAATTACAAAGGTAATCATCGTAACGAATGCCATGTGTAACCCTCTCGCGGTAATTTGTCTTTCGCGTGGCCGTGCAGATGTATGACTTCCATCGACTATGTTAATCGACGTTCTAATAGTCGTTTATAAACATTTAAGCGCGCAAACGGACCGGCGATTTAATTGCGAGCCTGCTGCGAACGGTTACTCTTCTCTCTTTCTCTCTTTGCTTTTCGACAAAAGCAAGCGCGTGGGTTCGTTAATGTATTCATGAATTCGCGCGACTGCCATTCTTTTTTATCGGCACCATGATAATAAGTCGCTCACGAAATATATACGAGACTCATTAAGGCGAATCAAACTTTCGTTTTCATTCCCCTCCTTTGTTTTTTGTTTTTTTCAAGCGAGCACGGTCGAGTTACCGCTGAGATTTTCGTGCCACGTACTATAAATCACGCGCGAACCAAACCGAGTAATACCATCGGCGATATTCGATCGATCTTCGATCAGATATCTATCGTGCGCGTAAATCGACTCGTGAATTTTTTCCTAGCTATCGATCATCCTCTTTCACCTTCTTTCATTTATCCATCACATCATAATAATCCCGGAGGAGTGACAAATATTCGAAAACGAAGAGGAAAATCCTCGTAAGATATCTTCCTTGGGATTATACGACTCCGCGTCGAGGTATCGTCCAGTTCTCCAAAGTTGGGTTCGGCTCAGCTTCGTGCTAGCACCCCCGTGGATCTCCAGCGAGCCGAGAAAAAAAAAAATAGAATTCTTCGGTAGAAGAAGAAGAGGGTTTACGAAAAGATCCGCATCAACTCCGTTCATACATCCATCCAACTGTCTCGGTGGATGACATCGAGCTAATACAGGCTTGCTTACACGCGCTTTACACAGCCCTGTGGCGACGCAACAACCCTCTCCCCTCGCAAACCTAGCCACCTAGGTTCCTACCTTCGTCTCTAACCCCCCACCGCACCCTCGTCTCTCCATCTCGTGTCGGATAGCACCGAGATATCTGTCAAGCTCCCCGAACAGTGAAAAGCATTCTCCTGGTAGGGTGTACACTTCTCTTCCTTCGTAGGACGCAGCCACCACTACCGCGGTGCTCCGTCAGACATCATTTTTCATATCTCCGTGCCGAGAAATATCCGCCACCGACGGCTGACATCTTCCTCTTCGTCCCTGACGCCGACAATGTGCCGCGTTGATTGAATCGTCGAACGTCACGACACACATCCCACTCTTAGACTCTTATAACCTTCTGCTCCCTTTTTTTTCTATGTAGGTGCCCTTATATTTCTACGTGCGCTGTATTTCATTGTGATCTTTTCCCCTTTTATTTTTTCGTGCTCTCACCTTTAATTCTTAACGAATTTCACGGCGGTAATTTTGGTGATGTCACGAATACAGCCGTCGGCTTCGACCCGATCCGATTGGCTCGAATCACGAAACCTACCCTAAAATCTTTCCCAATGTTTGCCAGTTAAGCGAAACCACCCTTGTATTATTAAGGAAGAACCCTTTACAGATCGCTTCGACTATCGTGCGCGCATTTGGGCTTGAATTCTACCCCTCTTTTCTTCGAACGTTGCTGGCAGTTTTATTTATGCGATGTTACAATATTCGCGTGTGAAATGTTTTACATAAATCAAAATCTCCAACTTTGTGGATATTTAATATTTGGTAGCGAATTTGGTAAGGCGATTAATAGGAAATAATCGGTTCAGTGATTTTGGAACCCGAGAGGTATTAGCTCAAATATTACATATAAACTTGCCTAATAAATATTGTGACACTTTCGAACATTAGACCCTAAGCAAAATTTTAGTAGTCCAAAATCCCGATTAAAACTTAAGTAAGGAAAGTTACGGAACGATTTGATAGAATCGTAAGAAGAATAACATGTACAAAACAGACGTTATTATCTCAAGTGTTTAAAGGATAGAATGAAAGTGTTATCGAGGGATCACCGAACCGAGACTAAGATATCCGGTAAAGGATAAGTGAATTAATGGTAAGAATATGTCGATTGCTTATTCCATCTTGCGAAAGACGTAAACTCCTGAGCGTGAACGCCGCAGGTAAGCAATTTGCGGTAGTAAATTCAAAGGGGAGCTTGCTCGAGAGCCTCTACGAAGTAAGCTTTAATGGAATTCCGCTGTAACTGACACTTTTTTCTTGTTTTCGAGTCAAGGAGTTATTCCTCGGAATTATGAATGGAAACCTGGTCTTTGAATGTGTGTGGAAAAAAAATCAAAAACATCGAGCCAAGTTCTGCCGCAACTATTAGGATGTCGAGAATTCTTTCGGGCGCAAGCTTTCAGACGATGCGGTAGAAAAATTCAAAATTCATCGATTATAGAAATTCGATTCTAATATAGACGGACCGTAAAAATTTCATAAGGTCTGTTCGTTAGATCCGTTGAATAAAAAATGCGAATCTGGAATGATGCACGATAATATAATCCCACTTTCTTAACCAAAGTTTGGGAGACGTCGGTGGCTAGCCGGACTTATGCACGAATATTCAGTGAACGGACAAACGTTCAAGAGGATGGGAGGTGATGAAGGGGAACGGGGGACTAATGAAGCGCGAGTAGAAAAACGTGTCGCCCGCACGGCCCATTTTGCCGGCTCTCCTAATTTGTCTCTCGCACGGAACCGACCGCGGAGAAAAGTACCACCAGTAGCTCGCGTATTCTCTTTTCACAAAGCACCTGGTAATTGCCATTAGTATCCTCGAAACATGATCCTCGTCATCTTCGTAAGTGCGTGCAAGTTAGAAGCGTCTCCACCAGCCCCGGAGCTATTTTTTTTCTTTCTAAGTTGAGCGTAAAAACGCTACTTTATCAGATTTTAAAATAAAAATCATGCACGTTTTTCTTTCCGTCTTTGCAAAGAGATTTTCCTACAAAATTGCGAAATCGCCGATATTATCGTGACACGTTCCATGCCGTGCTCGTTTCTTTCTCCATGCACGCGTTCGTTTTGCCAAGTTGTCGAGAAATTTCACGAAGGAGGGTCGCGACAATGACATTTTGCACTAATATATATATATGCATATATGTCTCTCTCTCTCTCTCACTTGTCTTGCCATTTGCCCTGACAAAATGTCACCAAGAGTTTCAGCGTCAAAATAGTTTACGAAAATGCCATAGTAATATTACTTTCATTAACGTCTGACTTGCCCCACATTTTTCACTCAATTTTCCCAACTACGGGATTCGCGACACTCGTGGACGGTTTTATTCGATTTAAATGAGAAGGATCGTAGTAATAGACCGAGAAACCAAATTTTACTTCCGTGTATATTTTATTACTTCGTCGGGTAACGGTCGTCGCTTGCAGGGAGACGAAGCAGGGTCTACAGAAAAGGTGTAGAATGCAGGAATAATTTGCAGTCATTTTACGCTTTATCGATCGTTTCTAACAAGTTGACGTCCCTCTCTCTCTCTCTCTCCCTCCCTTCCCCTCTCTATGTGCCCACCTATCCCTAGACTCCTTTTCCAATAGCAGGAGTAAATTATTGCGCGCTGCAATCCCGAACGGAACCGTTAATCCTCCTTAGAACGAAACTGAGGGACGCATTCGTTTGGAAACGTCAGGAAAATTGCAAAGTTTTATGACGCGAAAACTCGTAGCAGTAAGCCGCAGGCGATACTCGACGTGAATGCGTTTTGCCTCTCTCGGAAGTTCGTCGTCCCGTTTTCCTACCACCACCAGCACCCCCCTAAGAACGGCTGATTATATCCTAGAACGGCGCGCACGACGATCGTCTCGCCTAAAACTCGTTTGTAACGCCCCGCACCCCGCGATATTACATAATGTAATGTTACTTCCCTTTTTTTATGCTCGAGCTCCTCTCTCTCCTTCTCTTTGTGAAAGCTCACCTCAAAATATCCACGTCATTTTCCTCGGCACTATTTTCCCCGCATCGCTCTCTAATAACAACGACGCTGTTGGTGAAACTTAAAGAATTTCAAAGTATTTTCAATTTAGCGCGCGCACCAGACGAGGAGGCCCTTGGTAGGTAATGCTCGTTATTTGCCGGCCTACCTCACGAAATTGCGGTTAGATTCGCACTTTCTACGATGCTGCTAGATTGACGTTGGTTCGTTCCATTTTTTCTTTTTTTTTTTTTAGAAAAAAAAAGAAGAAAGAAGAAAGCGAAAGACTATTAAGACCCGCTCGGCTAAATTCGCGTAACTTTCCTCGTTTAACCGACTTCCCAACTCACCAACACTACGACTACTCACCACCGCATTTTCTAACTTACCGACCGATTTTAAAATACGAACGAAATAACGTTTTTGTGTCTCAAACTCCTATAATTCGGTCGAATGTTTATTCGTATATCGTATTATTGCGCGAGTTCGCTTAACGTTCTACCGGCTAACGCTAACCCAATTTCTCCGGTTCGTGGGTCGGTATATATAGCCGTTTCCCCATAGAGGATTAAAGAGAGAGATATCCGTGAGGACAGAGAGAGTCTGCGAGAGGAGTCACTTCGTTGCACGACGACGACGACGAAGGCCCTTTCCGTACCTTCCTAGTGCAATGGCAGAAGGAATATGACATCTCGTAAAACGAGGAAGGATCTACAAGATCGTCATCAGGTATACGCTAGCACGCTTCCCGACTTCTCTTCTAGTACCACCCTTCTCCCCCACCCGTTTTACCAACCCTTTCCAACCCACCTGGCATCGTTGCCAACCGCGTCAATAGCATACCATAGAGCGATGAATATTTTATTCGAGCGAAACAACAACGTTACTCTGCGATGGCCGACTATGCCAAGCTCCCTTTGATGGTACCGCATATTTACGAAGAATTAGCGAACTGTCCACAATCGAGGAGTTCAGGTGACTAAAGGATTAGAATCTTGATGGAATATGAAATGACGTAGAAAGTTTAGATAATGGGACGAAAAAGAGATAGAGAGAGAGAGGGGGGAGCGTAAACGATTTATTTTGAGCCCTGCTTTAAATATACCACGTTCGTCCTATGTATTTCTTCTTTAGTATATACGTACCTGAACTTTAGCTGAACACCGTTCGAACTCGTAACACACGCGCGCGTATTGTAGCGGATAGCAGGGAAGTCGAGGACGACGCTGGCGCCGTTCGTTTGCCAGATGAGCCCACCACTTCGGCCACCACCACCATCACCACCCCCCACGAGCAACTCTAGCTCGCTAGCCCGCGAGCTCATCGGCCATTCACGCGATCCGAAACTAAACAACCGTGAAGTAATTTGGCCGAGCCGAATCGTTTGACGTGATAAAGTCCAATTAAGCCGCGCGATTGCCGCACAGACTCGTATATATGTGCGTGCGGGCCTGTTTATGTATGTGTGTGATATAGATAGAGGTAGTGCACCCTAGCTACTTCAAATTCGTGGCGCGTGTTCCAGAAACAAGGAACGAATTTGTCTACTCGGAAGGGTCCGAGTGGGGGATACGAGGAAGGGAAAAAAGGGGAAGGGCACATTGTGGAAAAGGATGCTTCCTATCGCAAGGAACTACCTTCTTGTCCATTTTGTAGCAAACTCAGAGCCAACACTCTCGTGTTAGCCGCGCTCATTTTCTTTCCTGAATTCGTGCGAGGTGCATACGAGTGACCCTTCTTTCTAAGAGCATATGCAACGATATATATATACACACATATACACAGGTAGTAGGTATATATGTAGCAAGCGGTATACTACCTTTTCTACCAAGAGCTACCACGAGCTTCATCTTCACCTTTCGATTCTCACGGTTCCAGGCTTCTAGATTACAGGCGCAGCATCTCTCCGGCCGGTTGCAAGCTTCTGCTTACCACCGTTGCTTTCGTAATACGCACGCGAGCGAGCAAGCGAGAGAGAGAGTGAGCTCTGGGTGCCGTTGCCTGAATGAAATTGAAACGGAAATTCTCGGCATATCCCAGCTTCGAGAGGGCAAAAAGGAGATGTTGTTGCGTCTAGCGCGTATTTTATATCGATTCCCGTCGCTTCATCAGTAAAAGTAGAAACGCGCTTCGCCGGTGCCCCTCTACCACGAAAGGAGAGCTTGCCTGGTAGAAAAAAGTTCGACCAACGTAGTTTGAGAGAAAAGTAGAGATACAGAGCATGAGGGATTGATATAAAGATAGACTAAAACGATTTTCACGAATGAACTGCTAGAGTTTTTTTCATGTACGGTCGAACTTGAGCCTCGGGCGTTTCCTTTTAACGTAGAATTCATTAGTGAAATAACAATTAGCATTGAGAGATTATAATCATTTGTCTTATTCATTCATGGCATTCAAAGTCATGTGCGAAGTCTTTTCCTTCAAATAACGTTCATGATTCTCTATCCTTTACCTAATCCTTTCGTAGTTGTAGAAACGAAGGGACTACGTTTTCCTCATTCTGCTTTACCCCGAGCGAAATCTCGATCTATACCTTCACTCTAGGTCCTTTCCTTTCGTCCCTGACTAAACAGCCATTACCGCTGGCATGTTGCTTCCTTCCGGAATAGCAGCTGTCTACTGCTCTTGGAGTCGACCGCGAGTATTACGAATAATTAATATGCCGCTTTGTTTGCTCGAGCAATCACAGGATGCAAGGAAGCGAAACGCTAGCCTTTTCCATTCTCTCTCTCTCTCTCTCTATTTCTCTGGCGAGCGCCTAACAAACGTCTCCGTACTCCAATGCTTATCGACTGCGAAGCACAAACGTCTAAGGATTAAACCACGAATTTGTTGATTACGGTTTAATAAGTATGCTTGCTGTATGCTTCCACGTGAGAGAGGACTCCAACAATGTGAACATTTGAGAGGTTATTAAGATTTAATTGGACAAATCTGTAAACCTCCTTCCTTTCGAATCGATGAAAGAAATTGCGAGGCACGATTACGATATTTTCAGCCACTCAATTTGGCAGTTGTAAATAGGGTAAGGTTGCTCAAGTCGTACCCCCTAAGAAAAAACCCGCATAACAATGAGTATTTAGCAAATATGTAAAAACTATATTTGCTATTCGATTCTAGTGTAAATATTCTTTCTATTTATTAGAACAACTGTGAAAATCTTTGTGCTTTCATATAAATAAATCGAAATTAAAAAAAAGTTGCAAGGGTACGACTTACGAAACCAGTGTCCTAAGTCGTACCACCTATGGCTTAAGTCGTACCTACCTAAAAATACAATTAATAGGTATTTATTTAGAAAAAGTCCATTAAGAATAGTCATTTTATTAATAGTTAAGATTTAATAACAACAAAAAGAATTCAATAATTAGTTAATTTTTATTAATCACAGGCATCACACACATATTTCTTTATTTTTTTGTTAATTCCTGCGCATAGATCGTGCACCCATGTTTTACATTCCAAACACTGAGTCATATTTTCCTTCCGATCCTCTGCACAAAGACAACAAAACCAATCGCCTGTGTCTATAGTTTTATTGCCTTTCGTCTTTTTAATTTTTAAGGTTGACTCCTTTTTAGTCATTATATCTTTTTAGTCATTTTATCTTTTTCTTTTTTTTTATCTTTTTATCTTTATCTTTTTGTCTTTTTTCTTTTTTTTATCCAATAACACCTTGCGATAATTTGGTTAACGCCTCTTCCATGTCTTCATTTTTCCAACGATTATAAACTCGCTTAGACATAATGGCCTATCAAATAACAAAAATTAAAAACAAAAAAGAAAGAAAAAAATCGGTCGAAGTAAGAATTTCTAAAGCCTGAGTCGCCTAAGTCATACCAGGTACGATTTAGGCGTCTCGCACAGGTACGACTAAGGACACTACGTAAATCGTTACTAAAATTAACATAACCTTAGACTGATTGATCGTAATGCAAATTAGTTTCGGTCAAATGATTCTAGAATAGTTACAAAACCTACAGCACTACCTACAAAGTTCCAAAAACAATAAATACTTACAAGATTAACTACCGCAGATATGTAAAATATTATATGAAATCAGCGAAAAACTTCTTTATAAGAATATCTCTTAGTAGAAAGCTTAAAGAATCACAATAAAACGTTCAGACTACATGTAGCACCATCAACATCAAAACGTGGCACCACTGTAGCTGTAGCAGCCATTAAAACACCAAATAAGGAATAGGTACGACTTAAGCACCGGTACGACTTGAGCAACCTTACCCTACATATATGAGCTATTAGAATAAATAATTCAGGAGAGGCGATTGTCTATATGCTATAGTTTTGGAAATCTCAAGTAGGAATTTCTAGATCTGACAACAAGCCCAAATTTTGGCCAATATATGTTTGTTGGCAATTGGCCGAGCGTAACTTGCTTATATCAGGGTCATGATTGGGTTAGTATTACTCGTCATCATTGTTTTTTTTTTTTTACAGTTGTCATTATCTGACCGGCATTTAACCGCTGTACTACTGCCAATGATCGGCCAAATATGAGCTATTAACTGTGGGCCATCGTTGGCTGCCAATTTCTTACCATTAAAATTCAGTTTCCTTATGTTTGGACAAAAATAAGAAATTCATCTTGTTTCATTGAATTTATTTTTCACCGTGCTGCCCGTATGCAGTTGAATGTTAATGCAGATAATGCAGATGAATAGTTCCTATTTGACGTTCCTTAATTTTGTTTCCTTTTATCGTTTCATTAATCAAAGCCAATGTTTCTCTTTTATTCGTTTGTTCGTTCCATTATTTTTTTATTCTTTTTTATTTCCACTTGCATTGTATTATAATGTATTGTATAGTCGATTCAAAGACTGCTTGCTAAGTGCAAAGTTTATTACTCGAGTTGTAATTTATTTAAATTTAAATAAACCAAAGTCATAACGACAAATAAGGTAAAAATGAGTTTGATCATTAAAGTAACCGAATAAAATTTGATCAAAATATGATTATATTAAGATTTTGTATCTTATTTAAGGATGAATTTAGAATTGGCAAACGAGGGAAACATTTACTGGACCTATACTATTTTTTTTAATGGGCCAATACTATCTCTAATCACGGACTAGTATTGTTTTCATTTATTGGCCAAGACTGCTAAACAGTGCTGGGCCCAAGTTATCATCCGACACTTAACCACGTTTGGGCCAGTCGTGGTGGCTATTATCGAATCATTATTGGGAAAATGGCCGCCGATGGTGGCCCAATATCAGGCCGGTTATACTTCTCTACGTGGGATGTAGCGCAATGACAAAATAAAAATTGTTTTTTTATCGTTTTCACTGTTTTAAGTAAGTTTGGGTAAAATATACGACGTTTTGGGTAATGGTATAATAGGCAAATACCCGCGGTACAAAACCACTCCAAAAACACCCTTCAACCATAACAAAAATAATATAGACAAATACCCGCGCACACACGCAGTCATCGGCAGACACACCCACGAACAAGCAACCCAGACACAACACGAGCATTTTCAGTTCAGATTTGTGATCAAAATGCCAAACAATCTGCAGTACTGTGGTCCATAAAAATCCAGTACCTTTTGCGTTTGCATCCATTATTTTGAAATGCTTAATTTTTGGTCCACATTTGTAGTAAGCAAATCCCCAAACTTTTTAATATTGAATTTCATCGAAATCAACGGGGGCTGTCATATTAGACCCGCTATCTTCAAATTTCGCGCAATGTTATTGAATCATAACTACTACTTTTTTTACTTCTTCTTTCTAATAACCGATATACTGTGTAAAGAAAAAACTGTCCAATTGAAGAACCGAAGACATCGTAATCTCCCCAATTCCAAATAGCAAGAATATTTGTGGTAAGAAATGCTCTGTAACGCAAAGTTCTGAAAAATTATTCCCATGATATGATAAAAAAAAAAACAATATCCGCTACTGGCTCAGAAATTTTGGGAACGAAGAGACGAGAGTGAAAACTCGGAATCAAAGTACAGCTATTCGCTAGACGCGTTCGACTTCTACAAGATCAAACTCATAACCTGATCGGGCAGTTGCAAACTATCTCTGCGGAGTTCACGGACGTTTTACCAATAGGAATAAATAACGTGCTTAATGCCAGCGTAATACCGCACAGTCGGCCCATGAAAAATAAATTTCTCGTTGGAGTCGTTTAATCAGGCCCCCCACCAACCGATATGGCAAAAAGGGAAAAACGAATTATCTTTTACTTTGACACGACAATTTTTAAGCGCTTTAAGCGACGGACGTCGCGTCGTTATCACGGGACCAGCTATGAAGCTTGAAAATCGCCAACCGAAAATGGAAATGAAATTAAGCGATGAGCGTAGCATTCGCGGTGTCTGTATTCTCTAAACTGAGAGAATACGCGAATTGTCGATAAATGATTGAACGGCTAAACTGTTTACCAATCTAATAGTATTTCGAATTCGATATAATGTTTTCTTGAATCAATAATAAATCGACCCGTGATTACAATTCGCTACCTAAATATTCGTTTATCCGTTTATACGCAGAACCTAATACTACAATCGTATTCTCGTGATACAATTAAAAGAGTTCCACGGTTTATCGCTTCTTCGGCAAAAAAATGGCAAGCTTTTTAAACTCTAAGAGAATAAGAATAATTTTTCTACGGGGTGAGCAGCAAAGAAGAGAGAGAGAAAGAACTCGTTCAGACGTTGATCTCTAGAATCCTCGATAAATTTTCGGGTCCCCGCTTCAATTAGGTTTAAAGCCGTAAAAATACTCGCACCGCGAGGACGAAGTCGAGACGAGAGAGAGAGGGACTCCCATCGTCGTTCCTGCGCACGGCTTCCGGAGGAAGTAATTTCGACTGTTTAATGAAATTTTAAAATTTCCCCCTCGACTCGATGTAATATATAAACTGGTTCGTTCCAACGCCAGATTTTCTGCTTCTTTCATTGAACGTACCTTTTTCTACGGATGTGAGAGTCTGACGCTTTTCAAAAATACAATATTCTTGCTTTGTAACAAGCACCCTCTCTCTCTCTCGCTCTCTCTTTCTTGTTTTCCCTCTGTCCCATCATTTTTCGAGAAAAAGTAATATCGTCGAAATTATTGTCATGGAGAGAGCTTACTGCACGAAATTGAATTGACATATCAAATCCGATATCTTCTCAGAAAATTACACGAGCGCGTAACTTTATCATCACCGGTTACCGTTTAACAACGTCATAATTATTTGTCCCCCGATTACACGGAACGCGATTAACCGAACGGGTACTAAAGTAAAGAATGATTTACCTACGACGAAACTCCATTACGCGTTATGAATATCGAGCAAGCTCGTCGAATATGCATCATTCTAAGGAACGAAACACTAACTTTAGATCAGTTTCCAACGAGATCACTCCCGGCTGGCTAATCCCATCGTCGGCTAAACGAATCAGCGTCCTGGGTACCAACGAATAAAATTGCGGATGCGACCCGAAAATTCTGCTTTGGTCCTAAAATCACTTTGGACATTGCTCGATTATCTCATCGGTACTTTTTCTGTGACTTTCGCTGTATTATTACAATTAGTATGATTATTATTACTATTATTAGTATGGAACCTAATTATTATTCCGCGCATAGCGTAGATACACCAAAAATAATGTTCGCGTAAACAGACTTCGCGCGTGTACGCGCATCACGAGAGAGGGAATAATCGATCACCAACGCGCGCGGTGGTCCATTTTAATTAAATATGCAGGCAAAGCAATGAAATTGTTTTATCGCAATGTAGTATATACGTACACATAAATGTGCCGATGAAAAATAAAAGAGATAGAAGACAAAAAAGAAAGGAGAAGTGAGAGAAGATGAAACGTAAACAACAACTCGTTTCAATTCCGACCTACATATCGATTACAATGGTACGAGATGGGGGAAGGAAGAGAGTTTTACCTGTAAAATAATGCCACGTGAATCGGGAGATTTTCATATCATCGATCGAAACGGTATCGATCAGGTTTCCTACGTATTCAAGAAAATAAAGCCGTGTAAGTGAAATGCACTCAAAGGAGTAGTAATTTTTTTAATCCACGAAGCGACCTTTTCCTCTCTTTTTATTCCAATGAAACCATTTTTTCTGTCCGACGACATTGCCGGTGGAAAACTATAACTTCTTCGTTGGCGGTTCGAGTCAAAGAACCTTTTAAAAGTGTGTTTCGTCGAAATTCGTCGAAAAGGAACGTTCTCCGACGGGAGAATATTCGAGGATTGGTTGGTTGCCCAGCTCGGATGGCAAGCGAGCAAAAAAGAGACGAGGACAACGAATAACGAGGCAGAGTAAGAGAACGAGAGAGAGAGAGTGAGAGCCGCTTAACAAACTGCTGAACTCACACCCCGTGGGATTTTATTTCTACTTAAATGGAGCTGCCGAGATACGCAGTTCGATCCGCGCTGAACCGCTCCGACTTGGAATTTATTTGCACCGTTCGTTAGCTCCCCTTCAACACCCCCCGTTCCTTCAGCACCTTTCCTACTGTCCTCTCCCTAGCGCCTTCTCTCCCCATCTCATCCCCTTACTCCCCTGCAGAACTTTTGTGTTTTTGAATTACGCGCGATAATGCCGGCGAGCCGATTCAAGGTGAGAATTCGCGTGAGAGAAGCGGGAAAGTTGAGGGTCCTATTATCGCACTCAAGAAGATTTCTAATGGAAAACGCTTCGATCGATCCCGTTCGTCTTTTTCAAAGAAGAAGAAGAATTGCGTGCGAAGCGAAGCCAATTATCAAAGAATACGATATTACAATTGCTATCTTAATAATGTATGAACGATGAGTTAAAAACAAAAAAGAAAAGCTTAACGACGTTAATTACAATTTTACGCCGGTTTAACCGGTACGCTTTAAAGCCGTCCCCCGCTGTAATAATTTTTTTCCGAAAATTTATCGCTCGTTTAATACGTGCTCGCGTTTTCGCTTAACGAGACGCGCGATTATAATTACGCGGTTTGACATTAATTAATCGGTAACGTAGACGCGCGCCCGCATCCCCCTGCCCCCTTTATAGGAGTTACCACGAAATTCATGCGGCTCACCTTGTACAGACCGAGATTCTCCACGGTGCAGGTGAAGACGGCCTCACGACCAACGGAGACGGTGAGATTGTTCAGCGGATACTCGAATCTCGGTAATTCTGTAACAGAGAGAAAGAAAGAAAGAGAATCGTTGGGGACACATTTTACATAGTATAGGTATACTGGAAAATCGGGTATAGTGGTATCCGATATAAAAGTATAGTACGTTACATTAAGTACCTCCACTTGAGTCGGGGTACTTCTTCCCTCACTTACTTACTTTTACTTACTCGCTTCCTTTCTTGCCTTGCTTGCTTGCTTGCTTACTTACGCCCTTACTTACTGGTACTTATAGCCCACCTACGAGCGTGTGAAAGTTTGCAAAGTACTCCAGCCGCGCGGAGCTAGTGAATAGGGCGAGTTAACCTAAACGGGTCAAGCGCGAGCGGAGGAAGAGACTAAGCCCGAGCTTCTTTATATTACGCCGAGCAAAATCCGAAGCTCGCACCAATCTCATGGAATCAAGTGAAATTATCGCTTCGGGTACGAAGCGGTTCTTGGGTTTTCGCTTCGTTATATGGAAAGAAAATGAGAGAGAGAGAGAGAGAGAGAGAGAGAGAGAGAGAGAGAGGGAGGGAGGGAGATATCGGAAAGATGTCACGAGACAAGAATGAGTGAGAGGGAGAGAAAGACAGAGAGGGAGAGAGAAAGGAGATGAGGGAGAGAGAGAGAGAAAAGGAACATCGGATTTTGCACGATAGTTGGCGTTAATAACATCGATGTTAATTAACCGTCAGCCATGTCTTGAGACACATTTATCTTGCCGGCTGTCGTTCCTGCAAAGTTAGCGCACCTTCCACCGACAAATTATCTGACAAACAGCACGAAGGAGTCACATTCGTACGAAGCAGCTTCTCGTGTTGCCTTTGCTATTATTATTATTATTATTATTACATTCTCCCCACAGTCCGAGAGAAAACTCTCTATTTCGTTTACGCACAAAAGACGACTTATTTTTCATTATATTATATCAACTAAGGAGAGAAAGCTATTCTACGATTGTAAAACCGCCCCATAGACCATCAGCAACAACGGAACTCCGTGGGAAAAAGGGTCAAGAGTATTTGTTCACGTCTGGGTTACGTCGTAAATTAAATGAAATCTCGCTCATTAAGTTGTCTCTCTATCCTCCTCTCCCTTTCTCTCTTTCACTGCTTACATACTTTCTCATAAAGCTTCGGAACTTTTAAGGAGCTGCCAGTGCTATACAAGCCAATTATTACATCAAAGGGATTTTGCATTTTCTAACGCAACGCAGTCGCTGTACTCTCAAGCGATGGAAAAGAGTTTCACAGGCAATAAATGTCCTCATCTCGCTTTAAACGCGAGAAGGACCCAACGAAACGACGACGCTTGAACTTTTAGGATTACGTGAATCAATTCTGATATAATGCATCATTGAATTCTATCGGACCGAATTTACGATTATGAGAACTTCGGTTAATGACACGGCACGAATCATAATGTTCGAGCACGATTAATGTTGAGATTGGTTTCTTCCTTTTTTTGTTTTTTTTTAATTTTTATTCTTTTCCATATGACAATCCACTCGGGCTATTTATACGTGGCATCTGCCCATTTTAATTGTTACCATCGATAAAATGTTACGGCATTGTGTATATATCGGGTCATTAATTACTACGAATGCGGCTAGATGGTTCAATATCAATTTCAACCATCAAAGATCCAGCTTACTCACGTATGTGGCACAAAAATATTTCTGTGGTTCTGTGGTTTCGATTCACGGTTGCCAATCTGCAAGTTCCGCTAGCGTAAAAGCGAGAACCGCGGAAGTTCAAACGATCAACGTTTAAGTAGAGAGGAACGCCAAATTTCGACGAGTACTCCTTTCATCGCTTGCCATAAAATTTATCACGCGTCGTATACGATGGATACGCGTGTATGTTGTGTTGCAGTAAACCAAGAGGAATTTTGGTTAACCGAACCATAAAAATTTCATCCAACTCATTCTAACTGAATTTCGTGTATCAGTCGTACCACGTAATTAAAGAAAAAAGAAAGTAATTAGATGAAGTACGTATTGACAATTTGGATTGTTGGAAAAGAATGGATTGAAAACAACTATTTTATATACTAACATGATCTGGATGCTTCTTTTCCTTTATCCCGATCATAAATTTCATAATACGGATTCGCAGCAGGACGTGGAAATTAAATATCGTCACGCGAAGATACGAAAATAATGTGGGTACCTATTTTCGTACGTAAGAAACAAGCTCACGATCGAAGGTACCTGTTTAAGGTTGCGCACCTTGGCGTATACTTTTAATTGAACCTAAATCTCTCTTAAGAAAAGAGGAAAGAAGGAAAAAGGAAAAAACAGCGGATCGAGTACTACTTTGTACACAGAAGACATACGTATCACGTTTTCCTTAGTTTCTCTCAGCTGTTCCGTTTCGTTTAGTTTAGAAAAAATTCTACAGGATCTGTAATCGTTAAATAAGTAAATCGAGAAACGAAGCGAACGATTGTATTTTTTTGAGAACAGCTAGAAAATAATACCATTTCGAAGATTACAAGACCATATAGACGATAATCGCGATCGTGACGATGCTCTTAATCATTTTACGACTACGGTCAGCGATGTTCGAGGATTTGAATATTTAGTACATTTTCGTAGAAAGTCGTACACGTTTCTAATCTCCCGCTTGTCTCGAGTTCTATGTAAATTCTCCAGAAGAGGTAGAGAGAATATGAAGACCGAGTCGAGAGAAAAGGGTAGAATAAGTTCGAATGCAGGAAAGCAGAAGAAGAGAAAAGCTTCTCGAAGGTGGAACGACGAAGCTCGAAACGAGTTTCGAATCCAAGCACGTTCGGGTATTATCATTGATGGAGGCATAGGATTCCATCTGAAAATAAGTGTAACGACCCTACTCTTAGATCGAGGGACAGGATCGATATTGGTCGATGACCTGCAAAACGAATCCGCGCTTTCCATAATTACGATCATGGAATATGCAAGAAATGACAGATGAACTCATAGCTCAGATTGTACGAGGTTAATTTGAGAAAACAACGGAGTGCTAAAAATTACGAGAGACGATGAGAATCGTTTTGAAAAATCGGACAAACGAAAAGTTTCCTTTGTTTCCTAAGGTGTGATATCCTGGACGAGTCATCAATCCTTGACACGTCGTCACGCTCATCTGCAATGGATGTTCTTCCGTCAGGAAAGGACTCTCGTGCCTACGATGGATACTATCTATCATTCTTTCGTTGTTTCGTTAAAAGATTGGTACTGCCTTCCCTTGATTGCGATACGTTCGTTTAGGACGTTACAGATGAATGAGAATTAGAATCGAAGAGATTCGGGATTTTCTGGGATATTGAGAAAGATTTTCTTCTACCGTTGCTTTCTAGGTGACAGCATTTTGTAGGAACGTGATGAATGTATCTATTTTTTGTTAACAAGGCACATAAACTTATAGTATTGCGAAGAGAGTATATATTTGTATAAAAATTTGTCTTAAATATTACTTTTTTTAGATGAAAACAAAAATTTTCTGAAATAATAGGATGATAGTCATCTCATAGCTTAATCGTTTAACTTTCAAACGAGCCCTCGCTTAATAAAATCGATTAATAATTACGTCTATGGCAATCCATGACGCAAACCGCTGAAAATCCTGGTCAAAATGAAACCGTAGAGCCATTTGTTTAGGAGAACGCGTATGGAAAATTTGCCCGTTCCTGGCATTCTCGGCCAATTCAAGCGATCGATAGTTCGTTTCAAAGCGAAAGGATCAAGCCATCGCATAGCCTATATAAAATTACAAAAGTGTTATTTTTTACGTAATAACTACTTAAAAAAATGATAATGTTACAATTATTCTAACGAACGTTATTTCTCTGAACAATTGTCCGAAATTCATTTCATAATTTGAATTTTTAGCTTTCAAATAAATCGTCTCTCATAAAAAAATTGATCAAGAATTGCACTCAAGGGACCTTGTTACGTAAAACCTTGCACGCGCGTTGGATGAAATGATGCCTACCTCCAGGCGCTACATGCGCTCGAAATAATTAAAGTCCAGTTTCGATAACATTTTTCAATATGTCAAAGTTTCACCGCAATTTTTGTATCGACTATCCGTTGCCAATACCAGTCCGATTTGTATTACATTTATCGAATCAAAGTGAGTAATGGTAATACAATAAAAAAAGTAGAAATAAGAATCCGCACAAAACTTGATTCAAATATGCCATGCAAATAGTCCATGACAACGCAACGTACCGAAACGTACGAAGCCGGACGCGCGCCGCGTCGTCGTGCCGATACAGAGGAAAGCAAATTGCACCGTGTGCATTAAAATCCATACGTAACGCTTACGATCGAATACATTTGCGTCTGCAGAAGTGTCTACCGTGATTTTGGCAAATCCGTTTAACGAGCCGTTCAGCTAATATTTTTATAAATTATACGATAAAAGTCACATTAAATTTCACGATTGAAATTATAAAATTCCTTTTTCACGTATCATTAAACTGATACACTTAAAAAACGTTAACAAAGTTCGGCAAACTGCGTATTCGCACATAAAATTACGCGTATCGCGATGCTAAGATCACGCGATGCCCAAGTACTCGATACCCGTGGCTTAAACGAAACCAGATGCGAATTCTTGCTTTGATACCATTTCGCCTCTGTAATGGTCGAGAGTCTCTTCTGAAAGGAGGTTCGAGGAGAACCAGAAGGACAATGAATAGAAGCGAAGGGTAGAACGAGAGTGAATGCCTCGCAAACCTCAAGACATTTGATTGTACGATTGGTGCCGTCATAAAGCTCTATCCTTTGACTCGCGAATTCCGAATACGCGATCCTTCGTCGTGCGGTGTACCTACCTATAATCGAATAATACCGCGTAAGCATTTAATTCCGATCGATACAGATAACCTAAACTCGATTATTTACGAAATAGGATACTCGACGTGTTCATCGATCGACTACGAAGTGCGTCTACTTCGAAGACTTTGGGGTCTACGAAGTTATCGATTTATCGAGTCAACAATTTCGAATTACCCATTTCCAGAAATGGTGCAGGGTCATTATAATTTATACAATTAAATTTCGATAGAGTAATGTCGGGTGATATGACCTATATAGTCGACCAATATAGCATACCCAAATGTCTCTAAATTGCATCAACGCATTGATTAGGATTTGCTTAGTACGTCATTGTTTCGCTCACCCTGCAACCTTAGTCATTTATAACGACGCGTGGCGTTACGTACTTACTCGTAACGAACAAAAATCTATTGTAACGACATTTGCGAATCAATTTATTAATTAACAACGGTAGCCCTTGTTGAATGTTTGGAAGCAGTGTTCTGTTTTTTTGAATCTACACATTTACTTCGAAGTTATAGTATACGATTTTTGTAAAGTGCCTAATGGGCAATATGACCTACCGTACTGTAGTTTAGGTAGAATACGATAGGCCATATTAACCGCGGAATTTTGTGCGCGAAGTTGTAGGTTATGACTCCAAAAGTACCCAATTCTCGAAAACAGCGTCAAACATATGAACAAAAAGTCTACCTAGAAGGTTATGGAAGACATCTGGATTCATTATGCTTAATGCTATTTTCTTCCATAAACGGCAAGTATGACCTTGGGCCATATTCCCCTATCACGTTTGTATTTTTATAATGATTTGTCTTCGCCAAAAGAATTATTTTCACTTACATTTTCAAATTATAATTAATTTAATTGACGCAGTGCGACAACTGATTACCTCATTAATTATATTAAATGATAAAGGCTGATTGATCTCATTGAAAATGAATTGTACTAGTATTTCGAATTAACCTTATGGTATGTCATAATACCCGACCTTGCTATACTATTTATTAAAAAAAGAATAAATAAAAATAATTGGAAATAAACTATCTGTACATATAATAAAACTGTAAAAAAAGTCAATTCTGTACATTGAAGCTATTTTAAAAAACATCATTTTGTTGGATTGGATTGATTACACTGGTCGACAGCAATTTTGTTAAATGGATAACTACAACTGTTTCTTATGTACTTTGCTACGCTAAAAACGAATCTGAAATCCGTTTCTCTCCATCACCCTCAGATTTTGAGAAAATCGATTTTCAAAAAAATTGTCGTTTATCAACTTTGACTTCAATTTACGTCCTAAGTATTAGTGTTAGACAAATGTAGTTTGCTTCATTCAATTCTGCAGACTTTTACGAACAAAATGATATATAACACTTCCACAATACGAGTTTCCAAATACGTTTAAACATTAATTAAAGTGGAGGAAACACGCTTTTAGCACCTTTCATACGGTACTTTTTTGCATTTTCCGCCGAAACTAGACGTCTCGCATGGATTCTAACCATTTCACGTGATAGAGTGGACATTTTTCTATAGAAAACCATCATTCCGTGACAGAAAACAAGTTTTTTTTTTCGCACAGGAACACAAAATATCCGCGCAAGTCACGCGGTGTCAGCAGTGGTTGACTGGCGCGCGCGTGTCGGCAGCTTACGGAGCCCCGCGATGCCGCGCGCTGCGTCACACATAGTCGCGGAGAACCACGGCTGCCAACATGCGACTTGCGCGGATATTTTGTGCTCCTCTGTGCAAGCAAAACTTCAATTTTGTTACGGAATGATGGTTTTCTATAGAAAAATGTCCACCCTATCACGTGAAATAGTTAGAATCCATGCGAGACGTCTAGTTTCGGCGGAAAATGCAAAAAAGTACCGTATGAAAGGTGCTAAAAGCGTGTTTCCTCCACTTTAATTAATGTTTAAACGTATTTGGAAACTCGTATTGTGGAAGTGTTATATATCATTTTGTTCGTAAAAGTCTGCAGAATTTAATGAAGCAAACTACATTTGTCTAACACTAATACTTAGGACGTAAATTGAAGTCAAAGTTGATAAACGACAATTTTTTTGAAAATCGATTTTCTCAAAATCTGAGGGTGATGGAGAGAAACGGATTTCAGATTCGTTTTTAGAACGTCAAAATCTATAAGAATTTCATAGTTTCTATAGGAAAACAAAAAAAAAGTTCAATTTTGTCGTTCAGTGTTATAATTATTATTATATTTATTATAATTATTATATATAACACATTATAGGGGACTATGTAAGATCAACCGAAGCCAAAAATACTAAATATTATATACAGATTACTCTGTTATTAGCAGTACGATCAAAAACGTTTTTAGCAGCTTTTGCATTATTTCAAGAAAGTTTTAACATGATTTGTATACGTCGATTCGTCCGTAAAGAATACTGTATCGAAAAATGAAGCTCTTTTTAATACAAAGCTTGTACATTTTTTCTCGACCCAGATGAAAAAAAGTTACGTTCCGATATTTACGGAATTCTTTAAATATTTTAACGGATAAGCATACAAACTTATATGTTTATTTGCAAAAAAATTAAGATAACCTTGAAAGAACATAAACTAAAAGGACCAGTAATTTCTTATAATCACATTAAAGCTCTCTTAAAACCATGCAAAAGCGCAGAGAACATTTTCGATCGGACTGCTAATAACACAGTAATCTCTACTGATCACAATTCGTGGCTAACCCTGTACTTAGTGGTCAAAATATCTGGGCCATTATTTTATTTTATTTTACATTAACCATTGAATAAATCAACGAACGTTGTTTGTTAGTCATAGTAACACCTACAACTCGTACAAACTTCAAAGAGTAAGAAAAATATACACGGTGTGTCAAAAAAGAAATAGCATGGTCCAGATACCCTTGGGCCCAGATACTCCGACGCACTATATATAAATAAACGCGTCTTTTACCACTTTACAAAATTTTTCGTTTAAGTACTCGACCTAGATGAATCAATAACTATATGTTATTTATTGCACTATCCAAATCTCAAAATCCACGCAAACAAAGTCATGGGTACAACTAGTCTACGGATAAAGTACCTAATATGAGGATCGAAAAGGATTTTTTCTTTATACATCCCACATATCTCACCTACCTAGGTACACACATACGCGTATACCGTGCTTGCACTTCGAATCAAGTGTCAAGCAACGATGCAACGTACGAAGAAGTTCACACGGTTTCATCGCCGTCTCGAAATCTCCCACAAATTCTCTATTCTCCCACCGGGATAAAGGATCGAGGAAACGCTGGATCGTCTTGAAAATCGACTAAAAAAAAAAAAAAGAATATAAAGCGAATCGCGTGTTTGGGGTTACCTTTGACGGGGTGGCAGTCGCGTCGTGAAAAGTATGTCAACGTCGTCACGTCGTTTGGTATTGTTCCCCCAATGACTCTGATAGACGTCGTAACCATAATCTATAACGTCCTAAGAATACGCTCGGACCTGTGCTGGCCCCCCGGACTAATTAACATCGGAATGGGCAGGGAAGAGCGGCTCGTCGGGTGCGTTTTCATTGCGCCGGCAATAAATCCAGGAAGCAGATAAGCGTTATCGTGGTCTTTCGCCAGCACCTATCTGTACTAGCGAGGCTTTCCCTATTCTCGAACGGACATATAGGTTTGCCGGTACAGAGCGCGTTACACGAACGCGTTATACGAACGAGTTACACGAACGAGGTACGCATACGAATGCGAGAACTTGTATACGGTGAAGTACATGTACAAGTACGAGTAGGTATATGTGAGTAGGGTGAGTCTCATCGATCGGTTCCTCTCGTAGTTCGAAACCGCAGCGCGGTGCCGATCGAAACCGATCGACATGGATCGAAGACGGCGCGTACACGCTACGCCGAGTCACGCCTTTTTATTTCCTCTTCCGCGAGCTGGAAAATCTCGTGCGAGCTCGCATTACGCTTCATAATTCACGTTCGACTGGTATGTATGTATGTACAACGGTGGAGGTAGGGGATGGGAGGGGTGAGGATCGCCCGTTGAACGAACTCGAGATCGAGTGTGCGTTCGCGGTAAAAGAGAGAGAGAGAGAAAGCGGGAAAATCGTGTGGTTTGTGAGCGTGCAATGGTTCTGTAAATGACTGGAGACCGGAGAAACGAATATTTTCTCGCTTACCTTTAATGGAAATCGATTTTGAGAAAAGGAGAGTTTGAGAAGGGCAGAGAAAGGGAGAATTTTCAAAGAAAATCTGTCGGATTAGTGATCGCGATCACTCTCGATCGTGTACCTGTACAAGTACGTCCGTGTACATACGTGGAGAATGAATTGCGGAGAAGAGATTGACCCATCGCGTCGTTCCAACCCTTCTTAATCGCAAGCGAAACGAATTATCCGGACGCATGCGAATGCGCTTCGACTTGTTCGCGCCTGGCTAGTCGATTAGTCAACGATCGCCTATCTTTCGTTTATGCCATCGTAAAATATGTTGCCGAGGCATGAACGATCGACGATTTTTCTCAACTGGATGAAACGATCGAGCTGCCAACGTTAAATGGCCAACCCTCCGAGGAACGATTTACTGTAACGAATAACGAGAGTTATATCGTTTATTAGAAAATCCACTTACGGTAGAATGGAAATGGAAAAAATTGAGACTGCAAAAACGATGCTCGTTGTTCCACTCCTACAGTTGCGATGGCAAATACACGGAGGGCGGAAACCTCTTGTAATATTCAAGAAGAAAAGTTTTCCATCATTACAACGCAATTTTACTCGCTCCGCGAAATTATATTGTACGCCGTGTTAAAACGGTTGAAATGAGATTGCTGTGAGAGCGAGAGAGAGAGTCGATAATCATTTTACTATAAGTGAATTTCTAACGTACTCGAAGCATGATTACATCGTTATTCATTCGAGCGTAATGGTAACCGAGAGAAGTAGGTACTTAAAACCATCGAGACCAACGTCTGCTAATAACGTCGCAAAGATAAAGACGAGAAGAAAGACGTTTTTCTAATGAAAGATCACGCGGTATTCGTCTTCGCGCGCTTTTTCTCGTTACTCAAGAAACGAAGAATTCGTCTTCGTCTTTCCTTCTCTTTTCTTATCGTCGTTTTATTCTTAGCAAAAAGTATGTTTGATACGCGAGGATAGGGGCCGGAATCACGTAATTCTTATCCGGGAACCATACGTATTAAAAATCGAAATGCTATGTACACTTCCTACTCGCAACGACGACGAATAAGACGGATCGATGCTTACGGAATCCAGTTATCACGGTGGATAAAAATAACCAACCTCGAGTAAGAGCCCCGAGGAAAAAGCCCAATGGCCGCGGTAAAGTACCGCGGTGTGTGCTCGGACGTAACAACAATATCGGCGCATTCAAATTTAAGCGATGCACCTGCACCGTACAATAACAGTCGCGAGATTAAATCCTCTACGAGCGTCGTAATCAGATCGAGGTAATAAACTCTCTATCTGTAACCCACGGTTCTCCCCTTCCTCCACCCTTTTTTCTCTTCCTCTCTTCGTTTTTCCCTGGTAGGAAGCCCCCTTTTCGCGCCCTTTTCGCCTTCGATTTTCCAACCGTTATACCACGCGCACACAATTTTTTTGTTGCTCGCACACTCAGACCGCCTCTCTCTCTATCTTCTCCCACTTCCCACCAACGACGGCTCATACATACAACCGCATAGTTCGCCTTCCTCTCCTCGGAACAATTACGGCGCATTTTAATTAAAAATTCTATTAATTCGCGAGTTCATGGCAACGGTCCCCACGGAACAAACGGCACCGTTTCGAAGTATTAAAAGATAGTTTTAAGGCCGCGAAACCGTTCCCGTCGCGCGCGTTATATTCCCGTAAGGGTGGATGGCGGGAAAGGCCAAGAAGAAGGAAGCAAAAGGTCGCGACCGTGGAAAAGAGATCCTTGAGTAGTCGCGGTCCGCGGGCTCGAAGCTTCGGCTCATTTTCTTTTTAATTTCACCGACTCTTTTGCCGAGCGTTAATCCCATGAGACCCGAAGGTAAGTAAACACCGAGTCCACGCCAGAGTTTTGTCCATTTACCGTAACATCGAGATGCTACCGCTCCTGAAACTTTTGTACTTTACCTATACCGTGCCACGCCGAAAGCTTGACTCGACTTTCGTTCGCGCACGACTCGAGATTTTTAGCTCAATCGCTATAGACGTTACCTTTGACGCGTCCTCTTTCAATTTCTACTTTCTGCGGTCGAGAAACGTTAAGGTTATGCATCATGCATAATTTATAATTTGCAGGAGTCGGCTTTAAAAAGTACTCCAGAGATATAAGAAAAGGGAAGATATGGTATTAAGTATTTATCCTATCTTTTCTGTTTAACCTATTTTTCTTAAATGCTATGAATAGAATTTATCATCGATCAATAGATACCAAGAAAATTAAATTTATACTCGAGAACTCATTGAAAAATCATTTTATCGCGGTTGGAACGTTATCAACGACTCGACCATTATTTGTACATTCACCGTTACCATTTTAAAAGACGAACCGTAGTTGGACCCCATGATCGACACTATCGAGATTACTATTTTGACGAATGAAACCTGCAACCCGATAAAATCGCTTTTGTTTTTAATTGATCAGGTTCTTTTACCAATTCTAACGATGCAGCAGTCATGTAAAAAAAGAAATCTTATCTATAAGATGAAGAATAAATTGAAATTTATATCACTATCGATCCCGTCGACCTTCCTTGTGCTAGAAACGGTAGATGTATGCAGGACGCATCCCTTAAACGACGTTTTTACCGATATTTTCCAAGGAACACGAGGAAACTAATGATTATCTTATGAAAGATGTGCTGGAGTCGCATCTAAATATCTAATTCTCGTGTCAACCTGCACGGGATCGTCACATCTCTCTCTTTCTCACTCCATCTCAAAGCTATGGGTCGGATATGAATAATAATTAATCGGTATGCGCGAGAACTACACTGAAACTTAATGCATCTCATTACGAGGCGTAGAAGCCGCCTTGAGTTTTATGCCGTTGCAAAGAAAAGTCTTTTGTCTTTCTCTCTCTCTCTCGCACATGGGGAAAAAAAACCAGACAAGAAGAAAGAAAAATATAAAACATATTGCACATCGAGGCAGGCTTCAGGATTTGTAAAGCGGAACATCTTGACTGGGACACTTAGCAAGGATAACGGTGCCGTAAGATCTCTTTCTTCCCACCACCGCCCTCCTCTCTCTCCTACACTACCACCACCACCCATCGTAGCTTGGAAGCGGCGTAAAGTTCGAGCTTAAAACACAATTTAGTCGGGCGACGCGCCTCCTATATTCCAGCGACGAAATAGGTAAGATCGTCTGCGGGAACAGGTGGGACGAGGTAAGTCGTTCGAAGGAAAATCGTTTTCGCGCCCAGAGATTTTTCTCGAGAAGATTTTCTTTCCCGGTCGGGTAGAAATAAAAAAAAAATGAAGAAAGAAAGAAGGGAGAAAAAAAAACAAAAAATAGAAAGAAAAGAAAAAGGGGATATAAAACAGAAGCGAGCGTATCGCAAAGGTTTTTCCTAATATTTTCTGCGCTCGTAACGCACTCGCGAGAATCTAGGAGTTTATAAATCTTTTTTGCTTTCTCTCGCGTTCTTTTCTCGCGAAGGAAATCGATTAGTTCTTGAAAAGAAGAATTTGCGGAGCCCATCAAGTGATATCGTGAAACGCCTGCTCATAATCCTCTTATAAGATTTTCTTTACTTTTGAGATATCTCGAGGAATCTCCTAGAAAATCACAGAATCATAGAGATTTCGTGATGTATCAACCCCCGGACGACAATTACGTATCGTCCTATACGTCGAGGGAGGGAAGTTCGAACGTCGAACGCAAATCGATTTGGCGAGGCAAGGTAGAGACCCCCGGATACCGGTAATTTGCGACACGCGATCTCGCACCGAATGAAAACTTGATGTCGTCACGTGGATCGGCTTGGCGCCACGCAGGCGTTCCGGTTATTTCATCGTGCCAGCGAGCTACCTTGGCTATCCTGTTCTCCCACGAATCGAGATCTCCGCAGGGTACCCTTTGATACCTCGGCTACTTTCTTCGTCCTCATAAAAAACACCACCGTCTTACGTTGTCGTACAATGGAAAATTTTAATAATATGTGGGGAGGAGAGGTGTTATTTTTGTTCGAAATCACGTTTCGTTATCATCGAATCCGTGAGAAGCGTTCTAAATTCAAAATATTAGCAATAGATTGGATCGATAAACGAAGTAGAATCTTTGGTTTTATGACTTACAAGGGGAGGACCAGACCCGTGGGTAACCAATTTTGATCAATTTTTGCACAGACCTTCTTTAGCCGAATTTATTTGACAGGTGTTTTGCCAAAAGTGGTGACACTCTGCTGTTTCTTTTATTTCGAGGTAAAAAATCAAAGGTTGCCGAACAAACTGAAATTTTGCTAACACGTTGAGAATAAAAAATTAAGCAAAACTTATTTTTATTAAAAAAAAACATTTTTCAAATAATTAGGATATGTTGATCTACCGTAAAAGTTAACAGGTGTTACAGATCCGGTTTGGCTGTGCAAGTAGTGTGGTCGACTGCGAAGGCTTATGATTTTTGTTTTGGGGTTTGAGTCCTTTTAGCAGTACTTCGCAATATTATTTCGTCTTTGTATCGAATTATATTCTTAACATAAATACAGAAATTAATAATGATAGGTATAAATGTTTGGGGGAGAGGGCTCGATTGGCGAACGTTGATTTTTTCCCTTAAATTCTGGTAAAACGGCAAAGTGTTGTCACTTTTGGCAAAACACGTGGCCAACAGATTCGGCTAAAAAAGCTCTGTGCCAAAATTGAACTAAATCGGTGACCCACAAGTCTCGTCCTCCACTTGTTAGTTATTTTTATTATAATAGATACTCGTTCTTGGTAAAATCTATTGACAAATGTATTTACACCTCGAAATGATATAATCAGCGGAAAAGAAAGTAATACCGACGATAATTAAGCAACGACTAGAACAAGATCCGAAGAAATAGAAATAGAAGATTATTTGTAGCTTCTTTTCTATTCATATCACTCTCTCATGACCCATGTTATAAAAGTTTATTAACATGCTATCGTCATCGGAAAACTAATAAGGCACGATACAATTACGAAACACAGCAGATAGAAAAGCACGTTTAAATCAATAATATATCTAAAATTGTCTTTGAAACAAAGAATAGCACGTAACAAGCAAGAGGATACGAAATCATCGGTGAGAATAGCAAGGTAAGTGTTCGGTAAGGGGTTTCGGGGGATAATCTTTATCGTCCCGGAGAGAGAAATCATGGCCAAAGTGGGAGAGAGAGAGAGAGAAAGAGAGAGAGAGAGAGAGAGTCGAACGAACGAACGAACGGACACGTGCTACGAACACACGTGCGCGGACCTACTGCCGGCGACAGTCGTGCGGTATATCGCACAAAGGATCCCATTAAGCGGCACGAGCACGCAGATCCTGGCCCTTTGAACGCACGCAAATCAGTGACAAGTCGCGTATGCACGGCTTCACGACGACCGGACTTTCGGGGTACATCAAGGCACGCCACGGACTCGACATTCCTGCTTCCTATCGTCCTGGAAACGCTTGGTCACCATCTCCTACTCTCGTTCTCTCGGAAGAAGGTCGGTACATATGTATAGCACGCACGCACACCTAGCGACACGAAGAAAATGATTTTCCCCTGTAAAATAGGAGGAAAACGTATGCGCACGTAGGTATATCCGGCTAGGGTAAGAAAGAACATCAACCGATTTACCGTTTTAATTAGAACGTAATAACGTAGCCGGCCTCAAAGGATCCTTCAACGTGGCTCGTTTTTCCGCTTGCCTTTGAACAGACTCGTACACATCGTTAGCGAGTAATACTACTCCGTAGTTGTATTAAAAACGACGAAATAAGATGAGAATGTTTTTTCACGATTTTTTGAACCTTCTTTCATTCTTTCTTGCGTTCGTTCCTTTTCTCCCTCTCTTTTTCTTTTTCTACAATGAGAGAAACGCAAATCGAAGTCACGACGGTACCGAGGGAAAAGCAAACGCTCCGTGACAGCGGAAAATGGAGTTTCGATGCGGCCACGTACTCCTTCGAAATAGCACCGGTCAGCTGCTTGCTGGTCAACCTTGCAGCTCTCCTCGTAAAGGCGAACGCTTCATGGATCGGCCGAGGAATAAAGAACAAAGCATCCCAGCGCGGATATTAAGGCAGGATATTAAAACTCCGCGAAGGATCGTCGTTGCTTGCTAATACGAGTCGGGCGTGCCGCTCCGTTCAAATCGACGTACTATTTCTACTTTCTTCGACCGATTCCCCTCTCCTCGCTTCAAGCCTTGCTTTCTTCTATCGGCCGTACTCACCTGCCAAGTATTTACGGAATTCTCAACGAGAGTAACTTACGACGCCGACGCTTTACATAAGAAAGTGGAAACGGAATCGTGTGAGCCGTGCGGTGCACGCAACGCATGCAGATAAATTTCCCTTCTTCGTTCTTTCCTCCACATCCTTTAGCCCCTCCCTCGTTTATTCCGTTTTTCACTAAACTGCAATCTCTTCCCTCAAAGTACACGCGTCGGTCACACGAAATGACTCTTTTAACTGCACCGGAGTTTACGACGCACGTCGATGTAAAGTTGCGGTGAGTATATGGAATCCTATAAAAAAAAGGAGTGGCAAGGGTGATGGGAAAAGGAAGAAAGGAAGAGAATGACAGGGACGATTCGTTCGCATGTGTATAAACTCGTGAAGATTTTCGTACTACGATGGAAGACTTTTACCATCTCTTTCTTTCTTTCTCTCTCGTTTTCCTCGAGAACGATTTCCAAGCTCGCGCATATCGCGATTTCTAAGCGACGCTCGCCTTAGTCACTCTGGATTGCTCCTTTTCCCTCTCTTTTCTCCGTAGAAATGTAGAAACGTGCCTCCCTGTGTGGTAAGATCATGGAGGATTAAATGGAGCGTACGAGGCGAGCTCGAGGAAAACGTGGTAGAGGAACCGCGATTATTTGCGAGGGTCGCTCTTTTGCGAAACGATTGAAGATGGGAGAGAGTGGTAGGGAGAAGCTTCTCACGTCCCATCCTTGAAAATAAGAAGATAGGTGAAAGATAATGAAAAGACATCCTGTCGGCTCTAACGACACGCTCCCGTGATGGTGATGGTATATCGGAAATTAGAAGCGATGAGATCGACTAATCGATAGTTAATGGCCAAATCTCACTTCAGGCGTTAAATACCTTTTCTTCGCAATCTCGTCTTGAGGTCATCAAATTTTCAAGGATATCTATACCGTTCGAAGATTCTTCTATTTTCTGATCATTTTGCTTGCATAAACTTCAAGTAATAGAATCAAATATGTATGAGAAATGTAAAACATTACAACGATGTTTTAAACGGTAAAAGGTACTCGTAAGGGTAATCCAATAAAAGTTGGATCGTTTTTTACATAGTCAATCCTTTTACGACCTAGCTATAATCTGACTTAAAGCGAAGATCAATCTTACGGCCTTGCGTGGAATAAATAAAAAAATAATTTAAATTTAGAAAAAATACGTAGCGGAGGGTGGGGCAAGACGGGACGCCTAGCAAAACAAAAATTCTGAAGATGTTATGAAGATGCTACTGATATCATCTAACGTCTTTTTTAGAGACTTATTCAGTGCCGTAAGTGTCGTGGCGGAGTGTGTGCATCCGGTGATTTAATAGTAAATTTTTGTTTTCTTTAATCTTTGATGTAATTTTTGGGGTATATAAAACGCGTGACTGTATTAAATATACTATATTTAAGATTCAGAATGCAATTTTTTCGTAAATCACGTTTATTTTACAGCACCAAATTCAATTAATCACTCCGGTAGCTTTCGTTTTATAACCTCAAGAAAATTCATTTTTATTAAAAAGCAGTTTGCAGCAAGATGGAATACCTCAGTATCCCACTAAACTTCCTGAATATTTCTTCCCTCTTTAACTATAATCTTAATTTTTTTTACAGATAATGGTCCGAAAGTATGAAAGAAAGACTGACAGAGGGGGTGGGATAAAAATAATATGGAAAAGCCAAGCAAGTTGGTTAAAGAATCAGAGAGTGAGACAGAGGATACAGAATGTTTGTACTGTCAGGGTTTGTATTCGAAGTCTAATGAAGGATGGATCACATGTCAAATGTGTGGTAACTGGGCACACTGTAGCTGTGCTGGAGTAAAAGACAATGATGATGAAGCTATCCACATCTATTCAGTTAGTGAAGATAGCGACGACTAAGCGTGTCATATCCCACCTTGCCCCACGGGTGGGGCAAGACGGGAATTTCGTACTATTTTATTTTGACGTTATAATTATGTGAAGAATTCTATTTTTGTTTTTTGTTAATTTCGAATTAAGGAGAAGAAAGTCTAATTATTTTGTAATAAAAGGTTCGAATTTGTGCAGTTAAGATTAGGCCTTTTTTTGTGTAATTCCTTAAGTATCCCGTCTTACCCCACCTTTCCCTACTTGCTCACTAAATAATATACATATAAAGTCGGTAGTGACAAATTTTAAAGCATGTACACTACAGTATGCTCTAAATTTGCCACTACCGACCTCACGTGAAAAAAATAATTCCCCAATAATTAAAAATAAATGATAATTTATACAAATAAATTAACTAAATAAATACAATTCTTTTCTCAAAGCCACAGATATAAAAAATATGTGTACCTTTAAGAATAACGCCATACATATCCTATACACTCGTGCCATTAATAACTAACACTGTTGATTCAACAGCAAGCACTTTTTCGCACGGTTTTCGCCGTTTTACGAGGTGAATGGAGGATTAAACGAGACAGAATAATAACACGATTAAAACGACAGTAAACCGTTTCATTATTTGCAACCAACATGATCCTCCCACGGACATCCTAGTCACGTGGATTCCATAGATACCTATATAACAAGTCAGGTATCGAATACTTCGCGCAATTATTCTGTACTAATCCCTACAACACAACTATAATAGTTCGTTCATTGCGTTACAATAACGTTTATAAATAATATTAACGATCTGTGACGTGACATGCACCTGACAGCTAATAAAAGAGTCCAAACTGATTTTTTGATATCACTATCAGTTCCGGTCGTATTTGTCGTTTATGATTTTCCTAATATTACATTCATCTACAGAGCGAGAACTGTTATCCTTTAATACTTCCAGAATTGATGAAGATCGGCATATCCTAGTTAATAAACTCGACCGACTATATGCGAGGAAAAAATACTGAAGAATTTCTGTTTACTTTCTAAAAACTCCATCCGCTTTAGAAAACGATCGGTCACTGTATCTTTCGTGATCGAAATAAATGAATTGAACGTGCCTTAAAAAAAAGAAAGAGGACGCTTGAAACGTCTCGTCGTTGCGCTCGACCATACCACCGTTTAAGACTTCATTTTATTACGGGCGGTTCATACACGGCCCGCTCGCGCATCTTCGTTAAGACCGGAGATAGGATGAGTTAAAGGTAAAATAGAGAGAGAGAGGGGGTAAGAGAGATGGAAGAGGTGGGTTGTAATAGCCGTGAAAGTCTCACGGGTAGCATCGTGCTTATGTACGGACAGGGTAGACATAGTAGAGAAAGGGGTTCTACGGTACTGGCCAGTAGAAAGTGTCGATAATGTAGAGAGGTGTGTATAGAAGGTAGAAAGAGAGTAAGAGGTAGGAAGGGCGAAGAAGAGGGAACGTACTAATTAATTGGGGTGAAATAACCGACTATAAAATAGTTGGCGTGCCGAGGGCTGACTCTTGCTCACGTGCGCGCGGGCGCACGCGCGTACATACGAACTACTAGAAATCAGGAATGAGAAGGTAGTGGTAGGAGGGTGGCGAGAGGTGGAGATTGGAAGAGGCGGAGGCGGTCGAGAGTTTAGCCGAGTCTAGGAAGGGGCTGCTCGGTGGAGGTAGGTGGTACCTTTAATGAGGTTGATAATGGGGTAGTTATATAGTCCTCTCTCGTCCCTATAGCCGTAGGTCCCGCGCTTCTCTTCCACGCTAGCTTCAACCAGCGCCAACCATCCCTCCTTTCTCCGGCTGCTACTCATTGATTTCGCGGTGAGGTTAATCGGACTGCGAGAATTTCGTATTTTAACCTCTCCCCAGCCTCCCCCTATAGAAAGAGAGAAAGAGAGGGAGAGTGAGTTACCCCGAGCTACCTTTACTTAAGTTTAAACACTTGCCCCAGAAAAGCCGTTAATTGGGCCTCGATATCGCACCGCCCTTTTTACTACTACCATATTCCTACCAAGCTCTCTGACTCTTTGTTCATCGTCAACGTCCTGCCTTCTCGTCCTCGATTCGATGATACGATAAAAATGCGAGTGCCAGACAGCGTTCCATGCGTTTTCAATTAAAAAGAACGTATGGAAGACGAACGAATGGTCGTCGTTGGTAAGTAAGTAGGTCGCAGGATCGAAACGCGAATCGCACGAACGTCCGTCCGTTGGGCTTGACGGGCTTGTGTTTAAATAGCACGATGCGCAAATATCGCGTTAGGATGGTTTGTTAGGGTGCGTACCGTGGTGAAAAAATATTGTTTCAGCCGTCGCCGGTGGTCTTCCTGCCGGACTATTTAGAAGGAAAAGAACAGTACCGTTCCGTGAACTCAACGTTCGAATCTTTCAGTCATTCGATATCTTTACCGAAAGGGTAGATATCTCGAGCGGGAGTGGACTACTTCGAGTAAGATTCGCGTAGGCATCTCAATATACCGTAGAGCACGGAATCGCTAAACGGCGTAATCCAATTAAAAGACTCGAAGAAATCCTATGAATCGAGGGAGAGAGAGAAGAAAATAGAGAAGAGACGACGTCTGACTAGCAAGAGATAAGAAGAGAACGGGAAAGAGCAGAAAGGAAAGTCAGAGTCGAATGGAAATTTCGCGCGTTCTCCTACCTTTGATACTCTTCTTCTTGCTTCCTTCCTCCATTCCACTCTCCTCACTACCCGACCCCTTTTTAAATGCTTTCGTTCTTTGTTTTACTAACAAGAAGACACCGTTCCTGCCGACCGTCTTCTTACCCTGTCTCTTGCCGTGCGCTAACGAGACGCTCCCGGTTTGGGTCTTCGAAAGCTTCGCGTTCGTTCTAACGTGTATTACCAAGCGGAAACGAGCGTTTTCGAGTGCGAGCAAAGACAATGTAAATACAAAACCGATGGTGGTAGCTACGTATGTACGTGGGGGTGTACGTACATAGTACCTACGGGTGGGCTCGATATTTCCTTTCTAAATATTTCTTTTTACGTCGAGTCTAACTCGTAGCAAAGACGAAGGAAGAGAGAAGAAAAACTGTAGAAACGATTTCAAACGAATGCTTCTATAAATGGTTAAGTAGCGAAGGAAGAAATCAATCGCGGATTCGCTGAGAAGCATCAAAGAACGGAGCAATATTCGAGAAAAGAAAGGGAGAATATGAGAAGAAGAGGATATATGATGGAAAGAGAGAAGGCTCGTTACGCTTGGCCAACAACGACGATGAGTAGCGTAGTCTCGAAGAGTACCTAACGATAAATCGGTCGCTAGCCGTTCAAGCCGATTTATCTCTTTCCCTCGCTCTCTAGTCAGCACAAAAGATCGGGAAGAGGATACGAAAGAGCCGAGTAGCTGAAGAGAGTAATATCTGCGGCGAGGAGCAGCAGCAAGAAACTTGTTTACATCTCATTCGTTCTAGTAAAGCGCTCCGTATAACCGAGGGAACTTTAACGTTAACGACTACTACAATCTCTATACGGGGAAAATACTTTAAACGCGCTTGGTACCGATAGAAAAGAGAAAGAAAAATGAAAAAAAAAGTATGCGAGACGACATGCTTCTACGATTTCCTTTTTCTTTACAATTATCCTTTAACACGCTCGTGATTTCTTCGAGAGGATCCATTTCTTTTCCTCTTCCTTTACTTTCCCCTCATCTTTGTGTACCCTCGTATGAGAAGTGGTAAGAGGGACTCCACGTGAAAAGGCTTCCGATAGTACGAAGAGAAGAAAGAAAGAGAGAGAGGGAGCGATCGTGGTCACGCATCGTCTCGGTCAGCGGCCGGCCGTGCGCGTGTGGATATTTCATAACTTTGCAACGTGATTTATCGCGGACTCGGTGATTTTTCATCGGGGAAGCTACGAAATGAAGTGATTGATTACGTCGCGAAAAGGAATGAGGAGGAGAGGGGTGTTGCACGCGCTTGCCAGAGCCCAAAGAACGCTTGGAAATTTTTGTTCCAATTTTTGTATTTTCTCTCTCTTTCTCTTTCCTTTGGTTTCGAGAAATTACAAGACCGCGTCTATCTACGAAAATCATCAGATGTACTCCAAGGAAAACCTTTGACGAACAGTGAAAATATTTAGAAATTTGATTGATCGATTCATATCCGTGCGAATTTTTCAAAATGTTGGGACGCTATCGATTCGGCATACAGTCTAATAAATGTCATCGTATCATAATTCTACGTAAAAGTAACGTGTATGTACAATCATATTAGAACAATAAATATGACTTAAAAAGAGTGATAATCTATTTCAGTTTTAATTTAAATTCCCCCCTTCGGATCTCACGGTATTCTTCATTTCTCCATACAATCAAGAGCTTATAATAAACCGCATTTCATTTGCCTATAAAAATGCATGGCCGGAAAAAAAAGAAGAAGCTATAGAATCTAGTAAATGCATGCGCGTTAAGTACTCTTCTATACCTTGAGCAATTAATCGTTGCTAATTAACTACGAAATTCGTAAGGGCACCGGCGGTTGCGGTGATTCGTGGGAAAAGTTAAGATACGACGATAGGCGTAGGTAACTAGCAAAGAGATGCACACGGATAGAATCTGCAAGGGGTATCTCGAGCGTTAACTCTCCGACGAAACTATTACGGTAGTGTGTTTACGCGACCGAGAACCCATGATCGAGCAAAGCGATACCGATACGAGAACTCGTACCGTTTCGTTTCCGTTAACTCTCTTTCAGCTCTTTTCTTTGACCTTACGATGAGAAGACCAGAAACGGTGCTTACGTTCCACCGACACGAACGAAGCTACTTCTAAATCCAGCTTTTACCAGAGAGTCTGGTTCTTTTTGTAAACAAAAGACAGTTTTAACATCGAGAGTATAACGATGAAATTTTTAAATCGTACCGTAAAGACAGGTTTTTAGTAACTCAAAAATATCCGAACATCAATTAAAATCCACAAAAATATCGAGCAAATTTATATTTTCTATTCCTGATTCGCTTCCCAATTCAAGAGTTAAGTAGGGGAGACCGGGGTACGTTGATACATTTGATCGTTTTTAATTTTTGTAATTTTTATTTGAATTAATTATCAAATGAAAAATATGTTATAATATACCTTGAACCTTCCTCTTTATATAGTAAAAGTTTGGATTTTAAAAAATAAATACAAAAAAAGTTAGAGAAGGTTTATGCGAGGAAGGCAAAATGTACAGCTCTAAAAACGATAGCTAGAACAAACAAAATTAACAATAAACAATCAATCACTTTCTGAATCAGAATAACAATTCATGCATTTACAATTTTAGACATATCCGATAGTGATAGACCTTTAGCGACGTTAAACCTTTTTTTACAGAATACAACATTTCTTGTGATATTTCACTACGATTCGTTCGTTTAATAAAATTTCGTACTATTTATTTATAAATAAAAAGAAATAATCGGAATAGAAAATAGCCAGGGCAAATTAATACACTGTATCAACTTGCCCCACGACGAGTCATTGTATAAAACCATCTCTATACAAAAAAAATAGAGCATATAAATAAAGTAACAAAACGTAGTTTTCTTACCTACGAATAAGTCAATGAGACGACATATTAATTTACGATATAAAGTTTCATATAGCGTCTCCAGACGGTTTGAAAAGTCGACACGAATATTTACTTTATGGTCGTGAAAACGAAAAATATGAATAAAAAGTGCTAATGTCACAGTACATAGACATGTGCTCTATACTAGTTAGAAGTGAAGTAAAAGACTTGAAATAGCTCGCAAAAATCGAAATACATGTACCCAGTGTCCTGATAATTGCATTGTATCAACGTGCCTCGGTCTCCCCTACCCTTTATTAACGTTCCAAGATAAAACAAACCTCTGTAAAAAATAAGAATATACTTTTTGAATCCACGAAGCACTTAAATTTCAAGGAAAAGAACCTTAGATAGAGGAAGACACGCGCTTACTCGTAAAATTACCAACGCGAAAACGAATAACTCGTTAGGATGTAAGGGGCGCGAGCAATAAAGTACGAAAACTATGCTCTCACGTCGCGAAACGTACGCGAGCTCGTGAGAGAAGTTAAAAGATCGTTAGCCGACTTCACGAGAGGGAAGTCAAAGCGGCTTGCTAATTTACAGGCTCGCTCGCGTCAACATGCGATGCGCTCGCGCGCGACTCTTACATCTCGACGGTCGAGATCCTATCGCCTGTGTCAGTGTATCTCTCGATGCTCTTTCACCAAGAGAGAATGAGAGAAGGCTAGAAAGAGGGATAGAACAAGAGAACGAGAGATATTCGCAAACTCGAGAGGCAAAAGCATGCCAGCCGTTTCGGTTAAACAATCCAACTCTTCGCGCGTGAAAACGCGTGCTTAACGGTCGATCGCGTTCGAGTGGATTCTCAACTAAAACTTCGTTCTCCCGCTGTGTATAGGACTTCATAAACTAGATACGTTCCGTTCGTGTTGCGTATATAAACCTACATACTAAAATGTAATGTGTAAGCGTACGAAATGTTCGCGTAACGCGCTCGTTCGTGCCGTCAAGCGGATTTCTCTATCCTTCCATCCGTTCTCTCCGTATCGCTTTTCTAGAACCTATCGAGTATCGAGAATGATATGAATAATATGAGAAATACAACGAAACGCTAAAGAGATCGTACTCTCATCCAGCGACGATCGTTCGATGCGAATTCTCGCTATGGAATAATAACACACGGGACGGAATTTCTTTAAGCTCGTCGATCCGCAGATTAACGTACGCGTAACGACCTCGAATAAATATTTATACCTGTCCAAACGATATAGCCGAGGCATTTGTTGCAAAACGAACGAGATCGATCGTTCGTAAAACGTCGATGAGTTTCGTACCTACGCGACCGTACGGAGAGGGAGCGCATGGGGTAGCCTGGACGAGGGTACGATCGCTACGTTTGACTCATTAGAAAGATAATTATTAATTACACTTTGTGACACCGATCCACTGCTCGAGTACCACCTAACGTTTACTACCGTCTACTAACTTCCTGATTCCTGGGAGAGCGTTAACGATGGCTTTGAGTGTTCAAGCTCAATTTCGTGAGCTTCCTCCCTTAAAAACCACCCCTACCATCTAGTTCGTTATTGCGAATTTCAAACAGTCGTTCCTAAATCAGGCTACAGACGCGATGATCATACTCCCTCGATGTTGTCGATAATTTCTTACTCATCCTTTTTTTTTTTTTTCTTTCACCCTATTACCCGCTAATAAATCGTTCGCGTACGTATGTATACCCGAGAACAATGAAACGTCAAAGTTTTAATTCCCGATATACATCACTTCAACGAGAGAATGAAAATGTGGAGCAACACCGAACACGGTAGCACACGTGCGGAAATAAAAGCGATAAAAATAATCGGGCAGCGATGTTCGGAGCGAATTTCAAGCCGTGGCAGCCATTTATATTTACTAGGGTTTATGCATTTTCGAAGAGGATAGCTCCTCGCGTGGTCTCACCACGGATAATTCATGTAGAACGTGGTCAATGCATATGCGTGAATCGGATATTAAAGATTCAACGGCGTAGCGTTTAAGGGCACGAGAAAGAGGGGTGGTTTTGGTATACCACCGACAACACGTCGGAATGGGAAGAAAATATAGCATTCTCGTGGTCCGTACGGTCCACTTTCCACTTAACACGTACATATGTAACTCGGAAGTTAGTCGGATAGAACGTTGCGTACACGCATGCGGGGTTTCGTTCGTACTCCCGAGAGTCCGTTCGCACGTGCTCCCTGGCCCACGTTAATACAACGTTTACGCCCTTCCGATTTTCATCCTTTCGAGGTGCGAAACGCACCGAAATTCTCGCTTCAGCCTCGATGCCCTCTCACCGCGACCCGCACGTACAACCATACAAGCAAGCCTCGTCTACAAATAGAGACGACGAGGAAGGGTGTGTCGACTAACGGTGGTTTCCTGTTTGCGAATTAAGTGCAATCAAACGCGAAATCACCCCGGCAAATATTACACTGTTTACCAATCATATACATCAGAGGACTAATTAATCTCGCGCGTGATTAGGGAAGACGATCGACGAGGGAAAGGGATCGTCGTCTCGATTAAACGGGTCGAAGAGAGCTCCGATGCAAGGCAAAACGCGCGGCTTCGTTATCGTCCGTTGTTGACTTACAAAAGCGAGCGTGGAATGATAATTCGTTTCGACGGTCGAATTTCGTTCGTGCTCACCCGCGCACCGATTGCTTTGAAATCATTCGGAGCATGACCCGTCCCACCTCTACTTTCTCTCTTTCTCATCGATAATCCATGAAAAAGTTGATACGTCGTTCACGATAAAAGCGTCATATGTGTCTCCGTATACGTTACGTCCATATCTGCGTAGTATCGTTATATCGTCGATATATTATATCGCTTGGAAAATGACGAGGTTTCGTTTACTCACGAAAGAATAACACGCTGGTACCGGGCTTACGTCGAGAACTTCTCTTTTTCGTACTCTCGGCAATAAAAAGTCTGCTTTCTACCCTCGCTTCTTTTCTCGTACTCTAAATCGAATGTACTTTCGCGTCAATCATCGTAACCACCGGTAATTAAAAGTTGGAAGTGACAGTCCGAGTTCAAAGGCTACTGTTTGCATAGACCACCGAATTCGATGCGTCCGAAGCAAAGTCGAGCGTGCATCGACGCAATTATCTTTCTCTCTTTCTCCCTCTCTCTTTCTCCCTCTCTCTTTCTCTCTCTCTCTTTCTCTCTCTCCATTAACGAGATTGCCTCTCGCGCGCAAGCGAGTGTCATTCGAAAAATCGTCAAGAAACCTGACGCGCGTTCCTCGAACCCGCCATGCAAATTGATTTATCGAAGAGATTTCCGGCAGAGTGGAGAAAGTATCGTCTGTAATAATACTTTTCCATTGACGTTAATTAATTTTTATTTTAATCGAATTTCCCAATGTTTTCTTTTTTTCGTTTTCTTGAATAAGTTGCACGACTTTTAGTTCGTAAATTATGGAAATTCTTAATTAGACCTCATTATCGTATTAATTTTAGTTAGGACTTTTAGAACTTAATAATAATTGGACCGTACTATCGATCATAGCTGAAGCTTATCAAATACGTCAACGTGTCCAACCACGTGTAGTATCCGTCTGCTTACGTGCTTCTGAAATCTCACTCTTTTCTATCCTGGATCTCGTTATTTCTGCTATAGAACGTGACCCACCATTCTAATAAAATAAAATCACCAAAAAGTTAAATACCAATCTATTTTCAATATACCTCAAAGATAGTCACATTAACATCGTCGAATGCATTGATTTATCATCTCATTTCCGTTTCCATCATCGTCCTTTTAAACGAGAATACTATCAAACGAATAAAAAAAGACTTCAAATTTACCTCCGTCAATCGATTCAGCTTCCCCAGCTTCGTTCGATAAGAAGTCTTTGAAAAGAAAATAAATAAAAAAAAAGGTTAAAATTGAACGTTCATGAACGTGAATCGATTAATAATCTAGAAACAAAGTAGTCCCGGGATTTATAAACGCCAGGAGGGCGGAAGGTCGAATAAGGACGTGTCGGAGAGAAGTCTATTGTTGGTCTCGTGAAATCGAAGGTAAAAAGGGCTGGTGACGGTGGTGGTAGTGGTGGTGGTAGCAAGAAGGAAATGCGAGGGGGCGGGGGCTGCAAATAAACGGAGCTCACGATCTACGAAATGTGTCCCGTGCCGACGACTAAAGAACCTATTCCGGCCGGGGAGTCGCTGGAGAAAGAGAGAGTAATTATTATCGCGCGAATGGATAAGGAGAGTTCGTTGGACTAACTTCCGCCGTGATAATTTATACTTGCCAAGGGCTGGGACTCGCGCGACAAGAGTAGCGGAAAGATCGAAGTAAAACCGACGGAAGGGAAAGAAGAAGAAGAAAAGAGGGAGCCGCAGGTGGGACAATAAGGAGTATGCACCTTTCCGTTTCAATGTGTCTTTACTCGCAACGGCATAATCAGGGGCGAGATAACGCGAGAACGGATGCGATCCTTGTCGCGTAGCTTCGATCGAAAGATCGATAACCCTCTCTTCGTTGAAGCTCACAGGCAGACAGGTGGACATGATCTAAGGGATCGATTCCTCACTCGAGCCTTCTTTTATTTACCTCTTGCTTCATGCAAGTCAGCATTGACCGACACATAAAAACTTGTCCAAACGATTTTCATAAAAGGTTTCAAGATCTCGAACGAACATCAAGATTTTGAAGTAGCTATTTTCCTGCTTGTCTTCGTAGACACACGTTGATGATCGATCGCGAGGAAGAACGGAAGGTGTTGGGGAAAAAAAAAAGAGGAGATCCATCGTGCGAGGAAGATCGACGGCGATGTCGTGCGATTCGTGCAAAAGCATCGTATGCGAAAGGAAAACGAACGTTAGAGAGAGAGAGAGCGGGTGGAGTGTCAGCGTGTCGGCGCAGTCGATTTACCTGATGACGGATCGTTCAGCGCGGATGCCCATGTCGCGATGGAGAACACCGGGATCGCGAAAACGAGGAGCATATTGCTACGTCGACGACGGGTCTACGTCAACTGGCGCTCGGACGCAAGCCAAACGGTAAACCGCTCTCTCACGCTTTGCCGCCAACGCGCGGCACTTGCGCGTCGGCGCACAACATCTCCGTGATTACTCTACCTGCTTGCAAACTCGCGTTTCTTCTTTTTTTCTTCTTCTTCTTCGTGCGATTCCATCGTGGAAACTCAATCCGTTCTTTCGAGATTCATCCCTCTTTTGAGATTCATTCGTAAGACGATAACTCACGATTTTTGGACATCGCGCGTCGACCAAGTTCGATTTGGTTATGTGTTTTTTTTTTCAAATTAAGCTTTAGTTAATTAACATCTTTCGTATTAGATTGTTGCGCCATTTGTATTGTATTTTTTATTCATATTTTCAACATTTCGTAATAGTCGCTACATTAATTTAACCCTTTAAGTACTGACGTAAGTGTCTCTTAAAGATTAGAAATGTTGATTCCATATAAAAGTGTTGCTTTTTTTGTTTTCTTAGTCCATAATTAACAGTTGGAACATATTTTAAATAACTAATGTTGTTATTAGTACATAATAAATGACCTGGCTAAACCACGTTGGTACTCAAAGGTTAACCGGAACTTTAATCGAATCTTCTGTTTATTATTGAAATGTTTGCTCATGTTTTAGAACCTTACATTTTTTTCCGAAAATACAACAGAAATTATGCAAAAACCTTGCTAGTTTTTTAACAAATCGTCGTATTGTTTGATCATTTAAAAATAAATAATTTTTAGTAATTATTTACGTTAACGATTTCTCACAGATTTGTATCACGTTGAATCATTTCGTCAGGGTCACTATTTTCACAGATTCACGGATTCACAGGGTGAATCAACGCACAGACATTGACCACCTAAATATCTTTTACCACGAATTGTTAAAAAATACTAAATAATCTAGAATTACGACAATCCATAGCATTAAAAAACCGATAAGAATTTCAAAAATTCCACGAAAAAATGTAAAGTTACGAATATCCTGTCTGCAGTGGTGCCACCTGTATGCGTTAGTAATAATTCGAAAGAATTTCGGTATTAGTAGTCATAACCGTTCTGGACATTATGGAAAGAACAAGTAGTAATTAGTCTGATACACTTAAATAAAGTAATAAACTATTAATTTGACACACTTAAATACAGAATCATTAAATTGAATTTAGTAAATAATAATAACACGCATATCTTTATTCAATTCTATTAGAAAAGAGAGACTTTTAATTTCATCCGTCACGGGTGCCTTCCCTTGTTTTATTTATAAAAGGACGTTATCACCAGTCCTCGTGGTTAAAAATGAGAAGGTAATTCTTACCACAATTTGTTCATTCTTTCTTACATTATGGTTGTTCACAAAAATAATTTGTACCGTGTAAAATTTATAACTTTTTTAATTTAAAAAAAATTCTGGCGAGTTACGGGAAGTAACGTCATTTTCAACTAACGTTATACTTTCATTACAAAACATGAGTGGGTCAAATGCCAATTTTATATACATAATTAAAAAACCTTTTTGTACTGCTTTAAATATAAATCTAAGTAATTGAAGTAATAGTCTCGACATAAGAATATGTATTGTTAAATTTCTTTGATAAAATTTTAATGAACGTAACGTCTCATTCTTTGTATACTTCTTCCAACAACACTGACTCACACTATGTATTATAACCCCTTAAGCCTTGAAAGGGGTCAAATATTTGACCGTAACGTCGGCTTATGAAGATAAAGCATATTCACAAAATTATAATTATGCTCTAAATTGCCACTACTTTCCTAACTAATTAGAAGACTGAAGAGCAAGCACTGTTATTTCTTATACATGTTACCGTCGCTCGACTTTAATTTTGGAGATATTTATAAAAGTGTGTTTATGGTATTTAATGGGCAAACTTCACTAATTGAAGTGATGTTTAGATTTACAGCCAGATATCAAACGGTTCACACTTCAATAAATGTGCAGTTATTAGCAAACTTATAAGTTTACTGTGCGTAATTCGCAAGTGAACTAAACCTGGTTCTACAATCATTTACGATCGGTGCAAATCAAATAATTGTCTAAATGAAAGATTAAACATCGAATTGGAAATTATAAAATAAATTTCATCGATCCAGATAGCGGGTCACATGTCCAACATATTGAACGTTGCCAGCGTGAAACTAGAACCAATATTCCACGATATGGAATCCAAAAAAAACATTATCTTGGTTACATAGGTGAATTTTCATTTCGATCAGCAATGCGACTGTGGTACAAGAATAGCTGCATTTTTGACATTATGACTGAAATTTTTCCAATTTATCTATAACTTAATCCAAACGTAAACTGGACCCAATTCAAACTTACAAACGAAGTAAAAAATCTAAAAAGTATTTTTGCAGCAGTAACATATACAGACAGAAACTGTTTGAAATAGTGACCCCGACGACATATTTAAAAATCATAAAAATCGGTGAAGAATCGCTAATGTAGGGCTGAGAGTTGTACAAAACCGAATAGGTGGATAAACCCGGACACCCATACTAACTTCATTCTAAGAAGTGCACGAGATTTAGAACTTTGTCACATTTATACTACCATGTTGTTTAATGAATTGCGCTAAAAACATTTGGTAGTAGTTATCAGTCATAACAAACTCATGATTACTATTTTTGTTTAAACTAACGCGCGGGGCAAAACCGTCCGAGGTAAAATCGGATATATCCGATATTGTTAAGTGTGATGATAGTAACGAATGTTCGTATTGTAAAGAAAATTACGTTCAAACCTAAAAAAAGGATGACTGGGTGCGATGCATGCGTTGCAAAAATTGGGCACATGAGAACTGTGTTATGAATATGAGAACTGTATTACGAATATTTTTTATATGTTATAAATGTACTTAAAATGGTATTTTGTATGTTTTAATGAATGTTGTTATGAATTAAATTAGTTATTATAAAGTTTATTTACAATGAGGTCAATTCGGGTATAGTATCCGGCTTTGGACTACCCACAGGGCATAACCGGAAAAATGCAACATTTTCTAAATTTGATTTATTTTATATTTGTAATTGTGTTATGTTTGCCGCTTTAATTTTATATTAAACTTTAAAGACCGCATATTAATATAAGACAAGAAATTTGGTTGTCAACAAAGAAACTTTAGTTTTACAAACGATTCCCCTTAGCTATCCGGTTTTATCCCACTTTACCCTATATAATAACCTAACTCTGTTCTAATCGTTACAATCTAAACAACACCGAGATAGAATCTGTTAAAATATCGTTCCTTTATTTAAGAAACAATTTCGTTTATTTGAGCAAAGTTCTATTTATTAATTTACTCGGCCCGTCCAGGAGTAGGTACCTCGTCTCATAATACGGGTACGCCGCGGGGCATGGGTAGAACTTGTAAAATGCGGGATCACCGCGAATCACGAGTTAACTTAAGTTTAAGTGTGGGATCACCGCGCTTCCGAAATCTAGTTGTTGTTTGTTCGATGGAACTTTTGACTCTCTGCGGCCTCGTCAGGGTGTCGAGCCAAGAGAAACAATGACGTACCGAGAAAAAGATAGGAGAGTTTTCGAAAACATCCGTCTTTCCAAGTTTGTTTAGAATATAGATTCTATTTTTGGTGAATCAACAACAATACGTAAAGACATTGCTCAAGAATTTTGATAACAAGGTTTTACCAAATTTGCAAGAATTATGTATAACGAGGGTGTTAACTCTTCGACTGAATTAAAACTTCGGCATCAGCAATGGAAGCCCGAGAATAGAAGGAATTTCTTTCTCTCTACTCTCAGTAGTCATTACTTAGGATAACCTTATGAGTAAATAAATTCGACCTACTTGAAAAGTGTCATTCGGTTCGGTCGATGATCGGCAGCAAAATATCTCAATTTAATGAATTCCAAGCCACGAGCAAAGAAGCGTAATTGTTTTCGTACGACGATCTCAAAATAATTCGACTTTCTAAAATTAAATAACATAGTTCATCTTACGATAGAGCCAGGTCTCAACGATTGTAGAATCGGAGGTTTCTGCACTCGCAAGGAAATGAATCGTTTCGTCAATAAATACGGCATACACCGGGGCGTACCGCTGACGTTTCATCACTGGAAGGACGAACGCCGCAAATGATGACCCAACGTCGTGAAATATCACCGGTACGATTAAACAATGTCGCCGTGGTCGGTGGATCTACCGGCAACTTGTCCTCGTAATGGATGTTTCCGCGATACTGACAGAACGCGGTCGGCGAGAACGCTTTTACAAATCCGGATTCTTCTTAAGTTACCGCGACAACCGATGCGGAATTACTTTTCAACGGGATAAAAGCATTTCCGTCTACGTACAACTAGTCTCATTTATATAAACCTATATATATTATAGGTATACACACACACATACCTGAACGTAAATATCAACAGCGATCGTTATTTTTTCACTTTTCCACCTCCATAAATTCACCTGCTAATATAATAAATAAATCTGAAATAACTATAACGAGAGATAGAGAGGAGCCTGGCGTGTTGGGGGGGGGAGTGAGGAACGAATCGGTAGGAAGAGGTATATGGTTTGAAAACGCGACGGAAAACAATCATTCGTTTTCGCTACTTCGTATGAAACTTGCCGCACGGATGGCTGCATCATCGACTGGACTATTTTTTACGTTATATATAGACATAGAGATTGGGCAAGACGAGAAGAGGGTGCGGACGAGCGTGTACGTTCGGAAGGGTAGGTAGTAGAGACTCGCGTATCCGTAATAACGCACACAGGAGCGCGTGCCGCCTCGTTGAGTTTCGTTCGTTTCGCACTTTTTTCACCGGAGCTTTGGTAAACTCGAAGCGCGGCATGCATCGGTGATCTTCGCACCGTGTTTCACGCTCTATCGTGTTACGAGATTATGTATATTTTCTGCGTGTTTTACTGCCAAACGTTTTGGAAAAGAGTAACAAAAAAAGGAAAACAAGATGAACAAAAAAAAAATTACAGAGGGAGGAAGTTGTGGAGAAGTTTGACACGGGGGGACAAAGTCGGAACCTTTTATTACCAACGTGAACCCGTGTTCCGCGTTCGATGCACTTGTATTAGATCCATTCTATAAGAGAGTTTGCGTGCTAATTTCTACATACACCACGTTACATCGAGGCATACAATTTCAGATCCGCGTGCCACCCGATGAAATCGCACCTCCGGTCGGATGCTATTACGCGCAACAACGTTCCTTTTATACCTATTATACGCATGCCATCCTCGATCGATTAGATTATTCAAAAGACGAATCTGCGTGCTCGACGGTAAACCTACTATTAAACCTGGATGAGCCTGATTCTCTCTCTCTCTCTCTCTCCCTCTTTCTTTCTCGTTTTCTCTTAGCATCAATCCTTCAAAATTAACGGTAATCTGTAGGGTATATCCCGTGTTACATCACAGTCTTTACAAATGGAATGAATCCTCTGGGGAGTTACAATCTTAATTTTTACAAGGGACGTAGAAAAAAGCGGAATTCTTTTTAGCTTTGTCGAATCGACGAGACGATTCGATCCATAAAAAACCCTTCGCATCCCTGCACGCGAATCATTTAAGGGATTTCTCGGGAGGGAAAACGGTCGCGTGCACTCGGCGGTATTCGTGCAAGGCGCACCGAGGCTAGCTCAGCTACACCAGCGTGAGAGAAGAGGAAGGTGGAATGAAGAGTAGGATAGACAGAGAGGAAGAGAGAGGAGTTCTCGGTATGGAGAAGGTGAAAGAAGGGGGATCGAGACCGAAGGCAAGGCACCGAGGATCGATTTCAATTTAGCATCCGTTTAAGCGTGCACGTTCGCGGCTAACGAGCTTTCGAAAGTCGTAGATAGCTGACAAGTTGGCCTACGAGCGGTCGCGCGCCCACAACCAACCAAAACAGCTTCGAAACTTATCGCGGTCGGTTCCGTGGCTACTCGTGCAACGCCGAGCAAGATTCCTATTCGCGCGAGTACACCTTAAAGCGAGTACCTCGATTGCCGGTGTTGTTATCATCCCTATATTTTTTCACCGTTATTCCATTTTTACTCCGAACCAGTTTCTCTGTTAATTGCGAAAAAAGCACGAAAATGTGCAAGACCCATTCTTTGCTGCTTTTTTAAAGATTCCTAAGCTATTTATTTATTTATTTATTTACGGGTTAAGTAACACTTTAGCATACAAAAATACATTTATAAATTATTTCGTCGTACTCGTAAGTGACAGCGCGCGATGAGCATTGCATTTAAAGGCAGATAGAGAGCAGAAAAATCCAACGTGTCGCAATATTTGTTTACATTTACAATAAGGCGATTTATAGAATTGAATTCAGCATAAATATTAGACCCAGACATAATATTATAAATCGAGCCCCATTTATATACTTACTTCTTTTTTATCTTGGCAATTTAGGCTGTCGACTAGAGAAGTGTTTCTTTTCAAGTACACCCCACTCTTTTTTTTTATGATATTAAAATAACGCGGTCCACGAAGAAGAACAAATACTCTTTCTTGTACGAATTAGTTGTTCTAACACGAATTCCAAAATAATTTTACAATTAAAAAACAAATTTTTACTGTGCCTTACATAAAATATCTACATATCAGAACTAAATTGCACGCTATGTGTATAGGAATAAAAAAAAATAAGCAACTGGCATGGCATGTAGTTTTTTACACAGGTTTCTTCGGAACGTATCTACCATGTAGAAAAAGAGTTGGGTGTAATTAGATTTTTGTATAATATCATGAATGAAAATGAAATTTAAAAACTGCCATGCCTAGTGAGTCAACATTATTTTGACATTTTGATAATAAATACAATCTAAATTTAAAAAAATAAATAAATATATAAATTTACACAAGCGTAGGGCTCGATTAAATCCGAGCTCCTTCGATTTATGGGCCCTAGACATTTGTCTATCGATTAATCCGGCCCTGTTTACGTCATCTCGTAGCTCGATCCTTTAACTTTCGGACGAGTCATCGATCATTAAGATCGGTCAAAAACTGTGGTCTGTAAAGGGTTTGGCGTCGTTCCCTGAAAATCCTGATGAAAATTAGACTTTCGAGCTGATGCGTTTGGCAAGGGTTTGCGCCAAAACGTCCACTGCCCGTAATTCTCGACCAATTCTAATGATCGATAGCTCATTGGAAAGCTAAAGGATCAAGTTACAAGTTGACGGTAGTAGAGTTTTAATGATATTTTGGTTTCAACATAATACCACGCTTCAATATTTGAACATAATTCTCGCATGAAAGTTAACATACTTCACAAATTCCACTTGGATTTTCCTGTAGCTTGATGCTTCAGCTTTCGAACAAGCTATCAATCATGATCAGTAAAGGATTGTTGTCTGTAGAAGTTATGATGCCAACTTCTTAAAATCGCAATAAAAATTAGATTTATCTTTAGGCACCTAATAATAGAACGTACAACTTCCTTCCGGTAGGATACAATGCCCTGCTGGAAGGACTCATCTTTATGTGTGTATAGAAATTTGTTCATCCTTATGACAGGGCAGTCCGTTTTACCACTAGCAAGATTAAAAAATCCTAAGCAAGTGCAAAACAAAACCAAAACTCTTATTGTAATTGCTGATGTACCTACAAGTGTCTTTGCCCTGTACGTTTTATCATTAACACTAGATTTACCAAGAGCGTCATATTGGCCTCTCTGAGTTCATTTTTTATTAATTATCTTTAATAACATTTTCGCCGTATGCTTACATTCTCCATAATTATTGTTCAATTATTATTGATAAATATTCTTCATAATAGTCCAAGTTATATTTTTTTTCAATTAAATTCCGAAAATGTCATTTTAACGCCTTTGCTACAAATAGGTATATGTCAACTCGAAATGGACCTAGTATTAATTTACGCAAAAATTTCTACTGTCCGCACTTCTTAACCAATTTTAATAAATTAGCGCTCGTGAAAACTCAAAAGATCAAACAATAAAACGTATATAATGAAATTTTGATAACACTTCGATTCGACGTTAAAAGTCTCGACTAATCATTTCACAAATATCTCTATAATTGAAACTAGTATCTTTTAATAGTTCCGCTAATAGCCTGGGTTTATTAAAGCCCATCAACAATTCTAACTAGACATGAATGATGCTCGTAAATTGTATTAACAATGTTCAACGTACCGCTTGCTTTCAGGTGCGGTGCTACGTACAAATACCAAACAAGCTAGCACGTTCCTTCCATCTTTACGAATATTTTTTCCCTTCTCCGTCAAGTATTTCTTCACGCAACAGGTCCAAGCCAGAAGAGAAAATGTCGCGTGTCTCGCATAACTTATTAATAAGAATACATATCCTTGATATTTCAGGATCATGGCACGAAATTCTCCCTCGTAAAGGTCTCCAGCACTCGACGAGCTCACGACAAAACGTCTACCACGCGATGAGGCCGTGAAGACTCGAAATGAATTTGCTATATTAAAACGCGGGGAGCGTATACGCGAACGCAAAAGTGCGCTGGCATCGAGCATAGGCATCGTTAACGTACTCGGCAAGGGGATAAGAATGGCACGTGCGTCGGAGGGTAGCGTTTCGCAACGAGTCTCTCATAGAAGCTTCAAGTTGAAGTCGATGGAATGGCGTGTGGCTCCCGCTTGGCAGATTAAAGGGAACGCGTGTGAGACCGTGGAAGGGATTTACGTTCGGTAGCCTAGATTACACATTATGGCCGGCATTTTCTTCGGGCACGGTTTCCGCACCCGGAGAAATCCACTTCGTTCCTATCATTCGCCCTCTCTCTTTCTCTTTCACTCCTTCTCCCCTTTTACCGCTAGTACTTACTTTCTCGATCGCCGAAGCTTGTACACGTCCACTCATCCGCCCACGGATATAAACATACACATGCACACATACCAAGATTAATCCTTTCATCGAAGGCGAAGCCATTGACGATTCGATTGGATATCGACTTACGGTCACCGTTGATCGTTTGCACGGTACGTCGAGTGGTAGATTCGAATCTATTTAAGCCGACATCCGTCTCACCCTAGTCCCTTTCGCTGAAAAGAAAAATCGTGTAAAGGGGTGGTCTTTCACGCGACCCCTCGCGCGCGAAAGAAAAAATCACTCCATAGGTGGGGGGTTGTTTTATGAACACAGTATACTTTATTTACGTATAATATCTTCCTGGTAAAGACTACAAAAAACGCTTTAAAAAATATCGTTGTACAGGCACGCACGTTGCAAAGCCGCAAGAGACGCGTTACTAGCTTCGCAATTTTCGGGATTTCCCGTTGAATATCAGAATGGTATCGAGCACGAGCGTAAACAATCTCTCTGTTTATGTATGTGTATGTTTGTGACTGTGTGTATTCCAAAGTCCACGCATCATGGTGGGCCCAATGTAAATAACGAATAACCAATTGTGAAGTAGCTATCCTATCTATCGAATCTAGAAAAACGAAAACGCGGAGAGAGAGAATGGACAGAGAGAGAGAGAGAGAGAGAAAGAGAGGAACAAAAAAGCACGAGGGAAATGCACGGAACGCGAGCGTCAGCTTCGAAGCGAACTCGCGCGTGGCGAGCGGTGAGGATCGTTTTGAAATCATAAGCGAAATTGTGCGACGTACTCCAATGGACATCTCTTTCTCGTTTTTTTTCTTTCTCGATACTGTGTTCAAAGCGGCAGGAAGAAACAAACCGGCTTCGAACGGTGTGAAAATTGTGCAAAATTCGTTTCGTTTGTCTGACTGTGAAGGTAAAAGTTTTCCAAAGAAAAATAAACGCTAGGAAACACCGAGAAGGGATCCCTCGAAACTTTTAGCGTCCGGTCAAAATACGTGTGTCGAATCGGCAATGAATATCTCTCACGAAGAGCTGTCCTCGATAGTGTCTCCTTCCATTAGGTCCATTCTTCCTCTCATGGTCAGTTTCATCATTGATTTTCTTGCATCTTCTTCCTCGATCAACTTCTCATGCTCGATGCGCAAAAAGCATATTAATGTAACACCGAATATCGGCCAACCAAGAGCACGTAACACTCGTCGCAAACGCGAACTGGCTTGGCGTTACCCGCCAAGGACGTCGCGTTATCGCTACAGGCGTTGCAAAAGATGTTCCCGCAGTTACGGCAGTGATGCTGAAACGAGAAAAGAAAGAACTCGTTAAAAAGGGAAACGTTCGTCTTGCTAAAGGCAAGAATAAGGTCGCAAGAGTTTTAATACGAGCCGGCGAAGTGTCATATCGATAAAATACACCTTCTTTCTATGTAAGATGTCAATGTGTGTTCGCGTGAAAAGCAGCTCTACCTCGATATGGATACGGTTCTTGGTGGGTGCTTGGACGGGTTTGTCGACCGCAACGATAAAGACGTGATTTTATGAGGAGTACGCGTTTCTTCGGCTCATCTTCGCCTTCGAGAGCTTCCTCTGCTCTCGCTTTTCCACCACTCGGTGAAGGCTCTTTATTTTCGAGCCATTACCGACCGTCTATTATAATAATGTGAATTTCGTCGAGCGAAAGGGAAAGGAACGAATAAGAGAGAGGGAATGTGAGAAAGAGAGAGAAATGGGAGAAGATAAGCGGAGAAGGTGAAGGCGGGTTGGGTAAGCCCGACCAAATTTTACATCTAAATTGAATCCCAGCTAAGTAAGACGACGACGAACCAGCCAACGGGTTCGACGTGAACGCCGGTGGTTGAAGTTAGCAGTTATTACCGGAAAGTAAGACGGCGAATAATATCGTCTCGATAACCGATTTCCTCAGCGAACTTAATTATTGAACCGTCCCATCAGCATGACTTACGACCGAAACGCAGTAGATCGGTGCCTGTGCAACTTCCCGTACCGGTATATATACCAAACTCTAGCTGCTCGAGCGAACCCCCCCTCTATCTGCCTCTCTCTCTCCTTCTCTCTCGCACCTTATCTTTAACGGAGATAGATACCTACTTATAGATACTTTCCAAGAGGAATAAATCAGTCTGCGAGATCAGATCCGAGAGATACCGTCGACCAAATGATGGACCGTAGGCGATCTATAAGCTTTCACGGTAAATGTTACTTCGTTCGAGTCTACTATGTGCTCGGTGATACGAGTTAAGAAAAGTGACACTACAAGCTCAAACAGAAACGTTAAAAGATTTTGTTGTCGTAAACCTAATGAACTGAATCCATTCGCTTGACCTCGAATGAAAAGAACAGAGTTTTCTACAAAATGATCGATCGTGGATCAAGTTTCACAGTTCGTAATATTATTAATGTGGAATACTATAAAATGGAATATAATTTTTCTTGGGAAAAAATAATGGAAACTTTAGAAATCTTTAGAACAAGTTGATGCATACTGTTTGTTATACGCAGCGTGTCACTTGAATAATGTGTAACATATGTTTGTCTTATAACAATCAGGTCGCCATACGCACGTGTTACCTTTTGGCATGAGGAAATATTGAAAAAATAATACCGGCAGCTTTTATTGTCGAGGAGATCGGGAAAACATTGGTATCCCGACCGTAGATATAATCGATGACTGTTGAGCGAAAAGAGCGGAGAGTAAAACCCGTGTTCCCGAGATATCCCGCTATGCCAAGAAAGACATATTTGTGCGATCTAAAAATATTTAAAAAATTATGTGATCGAATTACTAAGATTTGATAATCAATATCTAGTGTTTTCCCAATTGGTAATCTTTAAATAAAACACAAGGTGTCTCACTTTGAATATATAAGAATTAGTTTACTCGATATCGTCTTTTCGTCGTTTCGCAAAAATTCAAATTGCTTGGTTCAATTATAAAAGAGTTATTCAGCTTTATAGGGTTTTCGAATATTAAAGCATGTCGCTATAGGTAGGTATATAAAAGTCGTGAACTGCGATAGTACGACTTTGTTTAATATTTCATGGATTTCCATAGTTATTTTGATACCTGTGTTATTATTACCCATTTAGCGCCATAAAACTTTACAGAAATCTTTTTTCACTTCTCAATGACCTAAAAACAAAATTCATTACTGCGTCCAGCAATTTCTGGATTCGGTCGATCCCATTTCCCAAGATATAAGAAGCACCATTTATATGCATCGGGCGAGAGCAATAAGAAAGAAACATCAAGCACAAGGTAGGGAAGAAAACATCGAGAGGAAAGTAGTTTCACCATGAAGGAATAATTCGCTGGCGCGAGCAGGATCTCCAAGCTCGCAACTCGAGCGCGAAAATTCAAAACGCGAGTAAAAGCAAACGCGCCGGACAGAGAGACGAGCGAAATGGTGCTTGGCGCTGAGGGCATTGTTTTGCATGCCTTTGCATGTGCAAGTACGCGAGCTTACGTTTTACCGTGCTTTTTCTGTGAGCTTCCTCGAAACGACTTGCGCCTATCTTACCGGCATAGAACATAGGAAAAGGCAGTTGGATGTTGGCGAGCACGGGAAGGTGCCCAAAGGTAGCAGGGCTTGCCCACTGGCATGATTCCTCTACTTGGGCGAGCCTTGTCCGCCGCGTTAGTGCCACGGGGTACCAACGGGTGGCATGGTCTATATTAAACAGTATGGTAATACATCCACACCGCGAAAAATGAGTAACAAGGATGCCCTGGGTAGTGCCTTGTTATTATGCAATAACTTACCAAGCCTTCCCCATTCCTACGAAAGCCACCTACCCACCCACGGCCGGTTTTGCCTTTCTCGCAACATCGTCGTTCGGTGGTGCTATGCTATCCCACCAGCCAGCACGCGCGTCTCCTTCGGGCTCCGGTAAAACAAAGAGAAAATACAGTCTAAATGTATTTTACGGAACGGCCGCAACGTCTCTATCGCATCCGCGACTGAATATGCATGCACGCCCCTGCATGCATGACACGTAATCATGAATATAAATCTAGTGATGGTGCAATAATGTAATTGGACCTTTCTAAGGTCTACGAAGGAATGAGCCGCGACGACACACCGAGGATACGTTAACCGTCGCACGATAGGCATTATGAACCGATGGGCTAACTTGTTTGTAACTTGGTATTTGGTAAAACTCGAAGATATTTATTTGCTACTCACTGATAATGCGTAAAGAAAGAATAGGAACAGGATCCGTAAAGAGGTAGGCTTCTTCGTTGCTTCGCCATGGCGAGAATAAGCTGACTAAAGAATACCGGTCACGATTAGGGTACTGTCGAGAAGCTCGCCGTTACAGTAAATCGTGTCTATCGTGCACGTCCACGAAATTTCGATAAGGTACTGGCGCATATAAATTTCGCCGCGGAATTTATCCGTATGACGAATGCACGTATACGTTCTTCTCACTTTGCTCGACTCATTCTCTCTCTCTCTCTCCCTCCCTATGTCGGTTCGACTCTTCCCGTTTCTTCCGCACACCCTCTCTCTTTCTCTCTTCAACTTCGTCCTAGCACCCTCTTCACCCTCCGAGCCGCCACCCCTTATCGATGCACGCAACCGCACTTCGGAACGATCAGATCTCTCCGTGAATACTTTAAGTGCTTATACCGTGCCGGCGCGTTATTCGTGTTAAGAAGAAAAAGTATTCCCCAGGACGAAAGGAGAAGGGACGGGAAACCCTTGAGGGAGGAAGGGAGAAAGGGTCTAAAAAGAAGAAGAAAAAAAACATTTCAGCACTTTCGCCCGCGTGGAAACGATAAGAATGTTTCCTCCGTATAATGTCATCATAAAGACAACGAGAAAAGGGTTATTTCTATCTAAACGAATCAAACTATCCTACCACCTTCTCGGGGCTCCCGCGCGATCGATAATTCTCGAGGAAACGAGACGATTAGCATAATCGATCTGACAAGGTCGAAGCTAAAGTCAGAAACTCGAATTTCACAAAGGAAAAATCGCAAGGATCGAAAATCCAAGGACCGTGACCAAGAACGTGGCCATTCGCTGTTGCTTGTTTTCGAGACGATTTGAATTTCCTCCCGTCAACCCTGGACGAAGCTTTGACGACGAAGCAGCAATTTCCAGGACGGCAGGGGATAATTGAACGATTAAGCAAGGTGCACCGTGCTTTAGACGGTGTCTGCAGCACAAGGTAGCTCAAACCGGGTTGCTCGATTCAACGGGGTGAAGACACAGTTACAGGGCTGCGAAGACGTTCGTGTAAAGAGAGTTTAAACGAGGGAGGGGATGAAGAAATGTAGGAGGTCGGTATAGGAGGGGGGTAATTAAAAAGTTTGATTACCTTGCGTCGAGTGAGGTTGAACTCACGGTCACATCCCTTGCAATGGGTGACCTGCCGATCGTTCGCCCACGCAGTCCCGCCGCCGCCATCTTGCTGCGACTGCCGTTGAGCATTGTCAGCAGCCTCGCGTAATTCGACCGTCGCCAGTTTCGCTGTGCTCAACTGAGCACCAAGTTCCTCCAGTGTTCTTTCCTGTTCGGCGCAGATCTCCTTTAACGCGTAATGTTCCTCCTGCAGCGCTAGGTATTTCTAAAATAAACGATTACATTGTTGTTCTTCACTGTTTATCTTCCTGTTACTCTCTCGTTAACGTTTTTGTAGAAAGAACATCAAAAGTGTAATATTAAACGTTCGTTTCGAGTAAAATAAATACTTTTTTGATCAATCTATTAACTCTTTTATCATTTTGAATCCCACAGATGAAATCCTATACCTATGCTAAGTATTTTTCATATCTCCAATAATAAAAATAATATTTTTCAGAATATTTTATATACCGCATTTTATTATAAGCTCGGTAACGTCATAGGCTATATTATGAAAAGGTTAAAGTACTAAGCGTTATCGTACTTCGGACATTTGCTTCAGCTGATCGTTCTCCTGACGTAACTGAGAAATCCTTTCGGAACTCGAGATCGATGACTCCTGTAGGGACGTCCTCCATTCTCGTTCCACCTTTAGCTCTCTCTCCACATCCTTAATACGAGCCGTTCTCTCAGCAGCCTCAACAGCCAGGACCTTAGCCTTCTCCTCCGTCTTGAGTCTGATGCCGTCCAGTTCCTTGCGCCTAATTAAGTCACATCGCTCGACCTTAATTCTTAAAAGCACTGACCCCTCTTTTAACGGGGAACAAGTAATTTAACGTTAATTATGTCGATGATGAATGCGCCATGTAATGATCTTGAATGTAATTGTGATGAATGAGGAAAAGTGAAAGTAATTTAACCGTGCGTCGATAAAAAGGAGACGCTGGAGATCTTTTCCTTATTGTCATTATTATTTTGTTGTTTTGTTTAAAATGTACTTAAGGAACTGTTTTGCGAGCCGTCTCGTATATTTCATACCAAATTATACACCGAAATTCTACAATACAAAGAGGCAGAGATATATTCGAATAGTGCGAAGTTGCATCGATTCGAGGGATTTCCCTGAAATCGCGCATTTAATTGGCGACGATCGAAGACAATGGGGACACTAAAACCGGTTAAGTCGAAGTAATCGCTCTCTGCATATCGGTTGGGACCCATTGAAAGAGCCCCGAATTAACAGTGGCAGAATGCCAAGGAAGATTTCTCCGGATACTCGTTTTCATTCTGTAATCTTGTTATTTCAATAATTTTAGCGATATTATTTCGAAGAGATTGAATATAATAAGTGGAAAGTTTTGAATCCTTCCCTTTCGTAAAGTTCTTTACTTTAAACTTCCTCCTCGCTCGCCTCCTTCTTGGAATTATTCACGAGGAAGTATTGTTTTCGAGAAGAAGCGAGAGGCCCCGAACGTTTTGTTTGAAAATCCGCGATTGTATCTACGCGATAGCATAAAAGCCGTGGGCTTTACCTCGATTCCTAGTTACTTTTCTTTTTTTACGTTCGTTACTAGTACTTAATATTCAGGACTTACCTTCCGCTTTTCGGAAAAACGATCTACCTGTTCGTGAAATAAACGTAAAAAATGTTTAATGGCAAACGTAAGAGAAATAAATTCTATCGACTAAGAATTAACAAACTTCAAATTGTTTTATTTGATGATTTTATTATTCGTAGTACTTGGTACAAGCATACTTAGCGTTTCTGTAACAATCATTGCTCGATGCTCATACAATAAGTGATACCTTCGTTCCATTCCAACGAAACGATGCAAATTCGGTTATTCGTTTGATCGTCCAGCGTTGTTGATGATAAAAATGAGAAGAAAAAGGAATGGGGCAAGGCAAAACTCAGTTCCTTAAATACAAAAACGATTTGCGATGTTCTGTCGAACGAAGGACAACAATGGATCATGAAAAATACAGTTATCTGTGATGTACGATTATGTTTTTAATATGATCTTGGCAGAAATCGCCTACTTGGGTATAAATCTACTTGATTATTGCGAAAGACATTATCATATAATATACATATATCATATATTTTCGATAATCCTAAAGTTATATGTTATACACCGCAATAAGTCTTATCGAGTAGCCGTTGGCGAAGGTTTGCCAATATCCTCGTCACGAGATTTCGACGTGTCACCGTCGTCGTTAACTAATCATTAAGATACATATAATCTATTCGTTTCGACTCGGCCTTTTCACCAATATTTCTAAGTAAAAAATAAATGTTCTCTAATTACGTAGCTGCCCACAATGAACCACAAACGAGCGATTCTCGTTCGCCAAATTGACAACGACAAATCTAACGCTCCGATCGTATTTGAATGATCTCATCGTCGTACACGAAAATTTCATAAACGATTGAAAATTTAAAGCGAAAGAAAAGTCCTAACGAAGCAGATAGCATCCATTGTAATCCGATAATAAATGCATTATGTACATTCTTAACATTAATGAAAGACAAACAAACATACTGTTTATCCAGTTTCTGGAATGTCTCAGTCATCGACAGTGTCTTAGCCTCCAGTTTTTTGGTGAGTTCTGTCTTATGCTTAAGCGACGTTTCGCACTCCTGAAATAAATGCTTCTTGATTACGAGATGGAAAAGAAACATTCGAGAGAGACTAAGATGTTATCCGAATAAAGTAGAGAGAAAAACAGAGACAGAGATGAGAGATTCGTCAAAGAATGAAAGAAGAAAAAGTAACAAAATTCGAATCGGCGCGCTGTTCGATCATGTCTGAAAAATATATTAGGATAATCGCAGAAAACTATTTTCGGGATTATTGTCCTGTATAATCCTGCATCTGTAGATACAACTCGAACGTTACATCGTAATCATCAAGATCCATCGAGAACTTCGAGCGTGAAAATCGATGCTCGCGATCGAACGTCGAGCGAGAGTTAAATATTCTAATAATCGATAATACGCGCGAATCAACGTGCATACGAAGGAGCGCATTAGGAAAGTGACGTTCCGCGCTAGTAAGCGAGAATGTCGAGAGATTTGCGATGAAATATGCGAAGTCTCGCGAGTTAGTCGTAGAAAAAAGATCCGCTAATTAGATTCACTAAAGAGGTGATTTCACGAAGAGGCAGAAGAAGAGTTTCACTCTTTCGCGAGCTTTTCGTTAGCCTTGTTCTTGCCGGTGACAACGTTGCCGTCGGATTTGCTACGTTTGGCTCTCTCGCTCGACTCTTTCGCTCGCTGATTATCCGTGTACCGATGCTGCTGATCGCAGATCATTCGATCGCCGATCATTCGATCGCCAATAACGTTTTCCGTGACAAGTGCAGAACCTCTCGGTGAGGTCGGACTGGGTTTATTAAGTATCGACTTGGACGCGTTACACGGCGTGGTAGGACTCCTAGCGTTCTCTCCGTCCTTCATCAGATGATTGTACTTCTCGAGATTATTCAGAATCTTGCCGATCTGATTGGTCTTTGCGTGAAGCCGGCTCACCATCTCGCCCTTCTGCGTCAGCTCGTGCTCGCACTCCTACAATGGGAAAGACATCCAGAAAAACAGAAGAGAGTGACGCCTATTCTTACGATTGTTAACCAACGAAAAGAAACAAAAGAAGAAGACCTAAGTGCCGCGAGTATTCGGGCTTGCCCCTCGTAGGACTCCCTGTACCTGATAAAATCTGAAACGTGAGTTAAAAAAAGGAGATTAGACTGCCAAGATGCTCCGCTTAGAACGCCTAAGCTTAACTAACATTTCATCTTTTTCATTTCTTTTTTCTTTCTTCTACTTATCCGTTTTACGAAGTAGGCCTTTGCAACAAAAATTAATGAAAAAGAAATTCTCGATACGATCGTGGCCATGTTGTATTTCGGACGACTAATTTTCCACTACCATCGCGCGCTATTGAGAAAATTACATTGGACAATGTGTGCGTGAACTAGTTCGTCACGGATTAAAGTTTCGTTAGAGACAGAGAAAACAAACTATATCACGTCGTGCCTATAATGTAATTTACGAGAAAACGATTCGAATCACCTGTAACTTTTTGTACATCTCCAAATTGATGATCTTGATGTCATCCAGCTGCCGTCTCAGCGACATTATGGTGTCCTGCTTCTCGTGGATATCTTTTTCTAACAATTTCATCGCCACCTCCATCTCGGATTTCATGCTGATCTGTTTTAAGATCGTAAGATTTAATATGACGATCGGTACATCGCAAAACGGTACGAAAAATTAAGATGAACCTGTAATTGCAGTTCCTTCTCCGTATCGTGTCGTACTTTTTTCTCTGATTCGAGCCTACTTCTGAGTTCCTCCATTTCCGTCGTCGTTTCGGTTATTTTTATCGGTGCCTTGCCGTTCTAAAAGAACATACCCGTTTTGTGAGGGTTGTCAAAAAATGTGTACCTTCGTTTATGATAATAAATACCTCGTTAGCATCCTTAATTTCCATTCCCAATTCCTTCTTAAGTTGTCTGTTTTCTTCTTGAAGCGACAGAATATTATTTTTTGCGATTGATAGATCCTCTTTCATGAGGGCGTTAGTCGTGGTTAGAGATTCGAGTTTTGCTTGGAGATTCGTCACGGTAGCGCTAAAAATGTCATTCAATTCGTCAGCAACGGAGTCTCGATAGACCAGCCAGAAAATTTGAATGATCGCTAAACGGTTTACTTCAAGTGTCGATTGAGTTCCTCGATATAATTCTTCTGATCAAGCACGGTCGTCATATTGTCATTCTCGAGTTCATCATCCGGTGATTCTCCAGGTATATGATTACTGTTACGCAAGTACAGCGAGAAGTCGATAACACCTTGCTGACAGTCGAGATCTTCTTCCTATTGTCGAAAGAACACACGAGGTTCGACATTAATTTGCATCCGAAGATTGCCAACTCACGTTTTTCTCGTTTCCTCGAATCTTCCTACGCGATTTCTAAACTGACCTTCACGCAGAAATTACAGTCGATCACGTTCAGGCCAACTAACAGACCCATTACCACGATAGCCTCCTCGCTCATCATCAAAGCATCCGGCTCAAAATATTCGGATAAAATGTCATCTTTGTGATCGATCAAGACTTTTAGGTAGTCGGCCAACTTCTTTTGCATAAGTGCCATTCGAAGCCAGGCGCGAGCCCGCCCCATGGCGGTTCTGAAAAGAATGAAGACCTAAATCTATCTGTTCGAATAATAGGAATATGCAACGAATCGACGAACGTTACGAATCTCGATGCTCTTTGAAAAGATTTAGCTCAAGGGTCAACATTTTATCCAGATCTTGTTTAATACACGTATTTTTTAGCTAATCCTAATCAGCAGCCAATCTTCGCTTCAAGTACAAGTCGTTTTTCTTACTGGGTATCATAAAAATGTTGAAAAAGCGAATATTACGTCCAATTATCGATGCATATCCCTACGGAAACAACGTGAACCGTGTTTCAAAAAATCATAATAAAAAAACAAAGCGGAAACGCGTGGTACCTAACCGTCGGCAAATCGCGAATACTGGACGTAATGTCCTGTGCCTCGGGGCAGTATTTTTCCACGAGTTGAAGGATGTCCCAAAGCTCCTTCTTGGGTCCGAGCAAACCCTGTAATCGAAGGTTCGTTAGTTCATCGATGAGACCAGTGATTTTGACGTTCATCGATGCGATGTGTTTTACCTTCTTCGGTCGTAATCCATGCCTGAGAACATGTTCGAGAACGATGAAGAAATGTTGCAGGGGCATGTGATCCGAATCGAGCATGCGGCCATATTTCAAGGATGTTTCGATGAGCTCTTTCACGATCAATTTCGAAATGTTTACAAGATTACTCCTCTCGATGATCACCGGGTCACGTGCTGCAAAAAGAGCACCTCCATTTTCATCTTTTGCAATTCAGAGCTTCTAACACTTTCTTCAGCTTCTCTTTTTTTTTTTCAAGCGTCGATTATCGTTTCGAGTTGCAACGCTACGGAAAGCACAAAGCCGTAGGCGCCAAAAGCGTGTAAATATAAACGAGTATTAAAAAAGGTCGCGAATAAACGAAGATAAGCTGCATTGAATACGACGAGTGTGAAATAAACGATCCTCGTGTAGATAATTGTATCGTTAGAAAAATATAAACAGCGCGATCGAGATTCATGCGAAGTGACGATTCGTGCGAAAAGATCTTGCAAGCAAAGAGTCGCAGCCTCCGATGATGTAGTACACAAATGTATAAAAAAACGTTCGCGTGACTCGAGCTTGAACAGAAGATACGATGCGGTGAAAGCGATACATCGTAGAGGCTCGCGTGAAAACGACGAGACATAAAAAGCGTGTAGAATCGATTGACAGACCTGTTCACTCGGTGAATCATGAATATCGCGTTTATACCGAGTTATCTTTTAAGATCGTTTCAAACTTTTGCAGCCATCTCGAGTACGCTAAAAAGTGACATAAAATGCGAAAGAAGGTAAAGGAAATTGGATAGACGGAAATATTTCAATCGATTTCTTAAATCTCGAATTCGCTTCCACTCCTTGCTACGCAAGAGCCTCTAGGGACCTTGATAATCACCATTTCTAACGATTATCAAACATCGCTAGAAAAGGAAGCGTATTCCAGAGGAAAAAAAAAAGATTACGACGATCAAAAGAAGGGAAAAAGATGTGGTACATGGAAGGGAAAGAAAGAAGAAGCAGAAGAGTACAGACACAAGCTTGAGACGTGACGCAATGGCGGCGGTGGACTTGGCGGCAATGGATCGCGATAGTCCCGTTGCTCGGGTAGCAGCTGTTGCCGACGACGATGAGGATCAATACCACTAAGAGGCAACGGCGGCGATGGTGAACGTTGTATCGAGTCTTGTATAGAGAACTCGACGTCCTGAAGTTCCTTCAGGCAGAGCCACTCGCCGTCGACGGACACGCGGAAATTGCAGAGGTATATCGTGTCCTGGGCACCGGCCATGTCCTCCTCCAGCATGACCCCGCCGTGATGTAGACCACCGTGATCGCCCGGAGGCCGCGTTTTCAAGCCTGTCTGGGGTTCTTGCCGCATAGAAGATCCTTCCAGTCGCGAATCCGCGATGTCCTTCCCTTCCACGTTTATTGTGCCGATGACCTCGAGCTTTATCGATCGAACGTAATCTCAATTCGATATTACAAAGTTACCCCGCAATGCAGGCCAATGTTTGTCCTTCTCCCAAAATCTTCCGTGAGTCGTTTAATCCTTCAGACGAATATCCAAAATGGTTTCTCCGTATTTTCGATGATGATTCTTATTCTTCTTCGATAGCGTAGTTTATTTATGTTAATCTGAGTTAGACTTCTTCTTTAAAAGTTGACGCGAGCGCTTCCGTCGAAACATCGTCGCAAACGACTGACCAAAACTGATGACTGATCCTTCACCAATAACGCAGCTACATCGTAGCAACACCTCCTACGAGTTGCAACTTCGATACTCTTTCAAAAATAACGAATTCTACCGGAGAAAATACGAGAAAAGCGTCAAACGCTTCGAGATGCGCGTTACGTCGTTTGTCGAACATTTCACGATGAAAATGGCGTGCTCGCCGGCGCGGGGGCGATATTGATTTTCCCGCCGACGTTGCCTCCACCTACGATAATCGATAGTACGAGTCTACCGACACGACCTCTCTCGAGGCTCTTTTAAAAGTAAACGGTGGACATCGGGCGGTAACGCGCGTCGATAACGCATCGAGCGAGAGATCAAGGTTGACGGTCATTTAAATTTATCGTAAACTGCTTGATTAGCGTAAACACTTAACAGTGATTAAAAGTATCAAGTTGCATGTTTACATTAGTGCATATTATCAACTTTTTTCTCATTTTTGTTCCAAATAATAGATTTATAAATTAAATATTTTTTAGTATCGCCGGAAAGATAGTAACTCCCCACTTATCGAGATTATAAAAACAACGAGCGATATTAACTCCTTGTCCTACGTGCTAAGTCCCGTCGACGCAGGTCACAATAAACAGTAAGTTCGGCCATGTCATAAATAAAGTAAAAAAATATCGAGGACAATTCAGCTACGAGTGTTTCTCATTTTGACCGGAATTTTTCATCACGAGACTCGTTGTTACAGGACAAGGGGTTAACGCCTTTAGCGCTTTCGGTAATAACAATGTCTAATTTTTCTCAGTTTCATTAAAAACATTCCAATTACATGTGTAATAACTCGCACAAATCGAAAATAACGTTAGTAAAACTCGTTTTCCATAAAAATAATCTATCACCGATCGCTTTAACCCTTTGCCTAATAATGTCGTGTGAGACTCGTTGTACAAATTCCGAGACTAGGATAAAAAGCACAAGTCAAACTCATGGTTCAATTCTTCCAAGTTTATTTTTCTTATTTATTTGCTTTTTAGTGTTCATTAGTCTCTGTTTGGACAAGCTTATGATTCATTTTTTCTAAATTTCTAGTATTAATTTGATTGATTATCGAATTAAGTCATAAGGCAAGGGGTTAAAGGAACATTTGCGTCAAGTGTGTTCACAAAGCGCGCTAAATATGCATCGCGATGAGCGCATGCGCGCTAGATGGTAGAGAAGAGAGCGCGCTCGTCGTTCGGCTCGGTAATGTCGTGTGTAGTACTTACGTCTCGGTGACCACCAGGCGTCCAACTTTTTTGGTCGCGACACCACCAAATCTGGCCATTTATCCTCTTGAATCGAATAACTCGAGGGTGGACGCGAAACGCTCTTTTCATTTTCTTCGGACACTAAACTACCGGTCAACGATTTCTCGGACGGAGATATCGGCAAACCTTCGCTGCTCTCCGCGGCCATGTTTACTACGATGCCACTGTCCCGGCACGACCGCGTGCACGCCAACCGTGCGGCTCGTGTTTTTGCCGCCGTGAGGAGAAGCTTCCCTTTCCATGCACTCTCCCTCAGAATTCGTATAGAGAAAGTATGACTGTATGCCGAAGAGATTTCTATGTGTTCAAGACGCAACACAACGCCGAGGCACACGGACAGAGGAGGCAACTGTTTCGGCTGCTTGTCGCCTGCTCGGATTAGAAAGAGAGGTGGACAAAGCGAGGGAGAAAGAGAGAAGGCTACGTCACGCGTAGCGTCCGTTATTGCTGGTAAATCTGTGTGCGTGCGCACAGAAAAATACAACACAGTTAAGAAGCCACACCGATGAGCTAAGAGTGGCTCTCAGTTCAGATAAATATTGTCTTTTTATCACGTGCGACCGTTGCCAAGATGATTAAATGAGAATCGCGTTACATCTAACAGCCGAAGCAGTTGCCTCCTCTGTCCGTGTGCCTCGGCGTTGTGTTGCGTCTTGAACACATAGAAAGATCTTCGGCATACAGTCATACTTTCTCTATATGGATTCTGAGGGAGTCATGGAAAGGGAAGCTTCTCCAAACGGCGGCAAGTCACTCCCACTCACTAGGGAGCCATATCTGACGCCGAGTGTATATGTGCGTGCGTGTGCATAGGATGCGAACGTCAAGTTGACCAAGCCTCAATGTAACAGAGCGGACTAGTATATTTAGTACACATCCCATTCACAGGTAGCGTTCCAGTCGCCACTAACAACGTAACTGCTTACGAATTGTATATATGAATCCATCCAAAACGTGCTTATAAATAGGGATGTTACGAAAAATAATTTACATTATTTTTTTTTCTATACATACATTTTTATTGTTTAACTTCAATTGTATAGATACACATATTATATAAATGTTAATATGGATAGATACAAAACAAAAAATATATTTCTACACCGATTAAACTCTACACTCTAACGAATTTTTAAATATAGATAAGGCAGAATGTTCCTTAAACAGAAGGAACTCCCCACGGCCGTACCTATAAAGACACTGCTATTTAATAATGTAATAAGAATGAAATGTTTCCATTACCTTATTAAACATAATAGAAAAATAAACTAAAATTGACACATGACAGTGACACAGTATTTAGTTATAATCATTCGAACTTGTTAATATTGTTAAAAATACTATAAAGTTGTTGAGTGTGATAAGTTAATTACAAATTGTGATATATACATATTTACATATTTTTTACGAAAACGTTAAACAAAAATGTTGTCATAAAACAATTTATGAAAAACATGAAAAAATAAATGTAAAATGTCAGAAAACTAATGAGTAATGACATAATACAATTCTGCAAACAATTTTACTAAAATAAGAATCTCTGTAAAAGAACCTTGTACAAAGTACGCAACGGTCCGCTTATCTAAAAATTTTATATATAATTTTATATAACTTTAGAAAAATTAAAATTATTTATTATTTATACAAACATGTCAAATATTGAACCTGATTTGATAGGTATACCAAAATGTTATATTTATCGTTTACGAAGAAAGCGGACTGTCGCGTACTATGTATAAGGTTTTTTTACAAAGATTGCTATTTTAGTTAAATTGTTTGAAGCAGAATGTGTAATTTATGAGGTCGACAATGTTAAACATTGTCTAAAGAACCAATGAGGAATTTGAAATTATAGATGTTTGATAAAAAGTTATTGATAAAGATGCGACGCATCATTGATTTAATATCTTTACGTAACAAAAAAAAAGCGCAATTGTTTTTATTATTACAAGCTTTTATTTAGTTTCACTTGTCCGTATGGACCTATGCAGATATGTATGTGCTGTACAAGTCTTGTAAGCTAAATTTAAACCATTTCTACATATCAAATTAACTTGAAACTTTGCACAACTACGTAACTCGAATGACAATACATTTTTTTCGAAAAAGTAAAGAGTTTTTTCGAGGTTCTAGTCCCGACGGATCTCGTACGAATTTCTTTTTTTTTTTTAGTGCCAGACGTCAAACGTCATCCTCGCTGTATTTTTTGACAGCTCAACCTCGATCGATAAAACTAAATGCGACGATCGATTGTAAGCGTTACCGTAAGTCGAGCGAGTTTGACCGCGGTGCGAGCCCGCGTGTTTATTATTGTAGCCTGTATTTAGGCGTTGACCGGTCGAGAGTCGGCGTAAGACGATCTCGCGTGATTCCGGATTGACGAATCAAGATACCGTATTTATTGTAATAGAGAGGGGTAATAATTCGAATAAACGCTCGCGATCGGCAAAGTCGCCAGTCGTCGAAAACCACCTGACGAAACCGCCTAACTTCTTTACAAACCTATCCCTCCCGCTATGGAGGGTAGAGGTAAGGAGGACAATCTCTTATGGCGTTTCAACTGAAAAAGTGTCCGAGAAATAAAGGAAAATATGGGTTCGAATTATGACCAAGTGCAGCGCTCGTGATTCTAAAGGTACATTATGAAGTTAGCCGATTTAGACAATGTGAAGTATGCTGGGGGAAATTAGTAATAAGAAATATGGTATGAATTTTTGTAAAAGTTATTTTTACATTATTGTTATCTATTTAATAATTGATGATTATTGTGATAACTTGTGATAACTTGTATTATGTTTGTTTTATATAAATTTTATCGTTCAAAATATATAAATTCTTACATTTACTTCGTAAATAAACTATTTTATTAACTAATTAAATTTGTTCGATTTCTTATGCCGGACCGAAGAGCTGGTTTATATTTTCCGACTTCATTAATTATTACGTTAAGTTGACCTCATTTTACGTATCTCCATTTTTTAAAAGAACCGCCTTTGAGAACCGGATATTTATCTATCTTTGTCTGTTCAGAACTACTCTAACAAATTATTGCGCCTTCTTTTTAATATGTACCCTTCATGTTCGCAACGCCACCTGTAATTTCCTTCATAAGACGGACACTTTCCATATACAGAGATTGCCCTCCTTACCTCTACCCTCCATACCTCCCGCCTACACGATAAATTAAATATCGATAAAACAGAAATCAATATTATCTTAAGGAAGGTAAATATTAACCTTCTTAATTCAGTTACCGTTTACGCTTCATATACAAATCTAACTGGTGTTTACCTATCTGTGGAATGTTCGGATAAAGCAATACAAAATTGTATGTTCTTGAAAATACATGGATAAATAAATAAATATAACGACGCTCTGACAGAAATAGGGAGAATGGAAAATTATAGTCTAATTAAATATTTCGAATACTAGATCGCAGGATCTAGTTCTGGCATTTTTTTACAAGTTTTTATTTAACTTGCCCTATTAGTATGTTTAGATCAAATCTTGTGAGCCAATTTTGAACCACATCCTTTCGACTTACTAGCTTGAAATTTTGTATATGCGTTCACTTTTGATAACAAAACAATTTTTACTCACGACCCGGTGTTACATTTTCAGAAATGTACGGGTTAAGACGTACCTAACTAAAAATTAAAAAATAAAATTATATGAAAAAAAAACTAAAAACAAGCTTTTATTATTGTACTAAAAGGACAGTAATAAGAATATTTTTTTATTGGGACAGTGCTGAATGCTATTCGAAAGTAGTCATAGTTCGAATGGGTAGATCATAATGAAAAGTAGTATCAAAGTTATCGCTGTAACACATAATATATTATGTTGAAATATTTGTCTAATAGGCTTGACACGCGCATGAAAAAAAGAAAGGTACATACTTAGGTACATATAATCTCTACCAAACAATATTAATGCCTTCTCACGCGCGACACGCTTTTTAGACAAATATTTCAACATAATATATTATGTATTACACATTATTCATATAATGTTATTTTTTATATTAACTACAGCGGCGGCCCACTTTACATTTTTAGTGTTTTTTGGAAGATATACAGAGTTACTGAAAACACACTTCGGGGGTTTCCTTAATTTAATTTGCTATATTAACGTTTCGTTTCTTAGGCATAACCGCAGAGAGTTCCTTATTAACCTTTATACTTCATAGGTCGAATTTTTTTCCGTGGTTCGAAAAAAATTAGATAAACTTTTAATATAAGCTAACAATATACGCACAAATAACTGTAATACGTGTACAGATTCTTTGCCATATACTTCATTTATTTACCTAAAGATTCTTATCTTTTGATCGGACTATTAGATTTTTATTTCCAATACATTAAACATACTTGTGTTCGCTGCTAGGAAAACTCCCCAGTTAAAAGATTAACCGGTATAATTAAGTATGGTTTAGATATATTATGTTGTATTTTTATTATATTTGTTATTTTTACTAGTGTATAACATTATCAAAAATATTTGATACCACATTCATACACATTCCAATCTAATTAATGAGTATGCTTGTTGCAAATATGACGAATAGTATACTTCAAGTTATATAATAAAATAAATATAAACCATTTCGTCCTTCTTTCTTTTGTACAAAAAGTCACTTATCCTAATATAAATAAATCATGTAATAAATAGTTCATTGATCGTATTAGATCATCGCGGTCTCATTGAGTATTATGGAATGTCGCGTGTGAGTATTAAAATAGTTTAATTAGATTAATCAGTCTATCCAATCTCAGCAATAACAAGAATCTCCTGTATTGCGTTGAATCCAAGTAAGATAGCGATTTACTCGACTGTAAACTCCTGGATACATGGGCTTTGCGCATCCTTCACCCCAAGAAACTACGCCTATAGACAAAAAGAAGAATTAATAACTGCGAAATTTCAGTGTTGCCAATAGAAACATATTAGGTGCTTTTCATTCACACTTAAGTGATACTCAGCTACTCAGTTCTGTGAGTCTATTAGACTCAAGCTATGACGTCATTTCCAGTGTGTAAAAGGAACGCGCAAGTGAGACTTTTCATATGAGCTTATATATTCACTAAAGCACACGGTCTCGATGGAGCTCAATCGTGGATAGAAAACTCAGTTAAATCTAGTGGAATCTCACTTGCCAACATTGAAAGGAACGTGCGTTCAACTGAGTTATGACGTCACAAGTGAGAATTCACTGAGTTTCGATGCAAATGGAAAGCACCTATTATTCGAAATAAAGAGGATTCTCACCAACGATTTGATGTACGGTATTGTTAATCACATGCAAGGGACCACCACTATCACCCTAGAAATAATTTTAAACATTTTACATTCGTTCAACTAGAAAACAATAAACTAAGCGATTTTTTATATACTTGACAAGAATCTTTGTTCCCTCCCGTATAGCCCGCACAAATCATATTATCGGTTATCCTTCTTGATGGATATTTCGTTGCGCGACATTCGGTGTTGGTAAGTATGGGAACAACGACTTCCTGCAAAGTGGTTGAAACTGGTCCAGATTCCTCTACGGAACCCCATCCAGTTACAACGGCCAATGAACCAGAATATGTTTTACCTGGAAATAATCATTTTTATAAAATACCTGCTCCTTCATCCTTCGTAGATTGTATTTCAACACATAGAGTTGTTAAAAAAATGAAAGTTTGCGTTAAGTACGAGCGTTAAAAAATTTCCTTCAAAATTAAGAAATATGAACAATTTTTTGTAAATTATTTCTTAACCCTTGTTCACCCCCCAAATAAATAAAATACACTCAACGCTCATGATAATCTCAGAAAACCTACCTTTATCCGGTAAACAAACCGGCTTAAGCACGTCATCGAACTTAATAACACCTTTCAACTTGATCAAAGCGATGTCATTGTTATAATTCAAATTTGAATAACTGCTGTGCTTAATAAGTTCTTCCACCTTATACTCTTGTATCGCACTTTCGGCCGTCGAGTTTCGATCATGCTCCAAGAGTACAACGGACATCAGACTCGGGTCGAACCTGTGTCGAGAGATCGCAGTGTGAATCGCTTATGGATAATATAATGACTAGCAGCAGGCGATAGGAAATGACGTCAGTGTACCTGTCGACGCAGTGAGCGGCAGTCAAAACGTATCTGGAATTTATAATGGACCCGCCGCAATAGAAACGTCTCTTGTATTTCAACAGTGCCATCCAGGGATATTGGTTTACTTTCGTCTCAACGCCACCCACTATTCGTTTTTGTGTGTTGGCCAGGCCACAAGCTAAAATAAACACGATAATCGAATTAATCATTGTTTCAACCACCTGGCCATGCTTAATTTACGAACTTACAGCAAGAAGAACATTTCTCAGGTTCCATTAGCGGCGGCGGCGGTACCGTCGTCGTAGGCTTTGTCCCAAGTAATCCGTACAACCATTCCCAGAATCCTTTATCGTCGGTGATATTTGGTGGTAACTTGTCCGTTTCGTTTACTTTCGGTATATCGCTTAGCGGCTCCGATGGTATCTAGATCGATCGTTGAAAAATTGATACCCGTTCGATCGACAATTATTCAAAGTTTTTCACGTATTTTACGTACCTCGTTATCGGGTGCCGCAGCCAAAGTACCGATCAGCATCGTTAGAAAGAAGAGCGACACGTACATTATCCCTCGCACCATTTAATACACGAAAAACACAAATGGATCACTCGTTCTATAGATATACTCCTTTATTCGCCAGTACTCTAATATATCCTGGGCTCGTTCGAAACTGGCGCTTCCACGCGTCCACGACGGCGCACACTTTCACACAAGGCTTCGCTTCCGTGTCACAACTTTATTTATACGGAATAGTGGATGGACGAGTGGCAGGAGTGAGAATTTAGGCTAGTCGTATGTAAATTCAGCGCAAACAAGTGCCATAAGCGAAACGATATACACGCGAGATCCATGACCGACCGGTTCGGCCGATAGCTGAATAAAGTTTTGCCGGTTTACATTTAGAAGATTCGATCTCTTCTGACCCCTCGTATGATTTCTCTAAGACGAGGAAAAAAGTTTTATAAAAAAAAAAAAAAAATCTAGAAGGATGAGTGACCCAGTTGTTGGCAATAATTTGAGCCCGTCACTTCTAGTATCTCTCTGATCGATATTAGAGTGCGATCGAAATAGGCCAACGTGCTTCTCTTTTTTTTTTCTTTAAACGTACGATCTAAAATAAAACGATCCATTTGCGATCGATCGACCGAGCGTAGAAACGAGCACGCCTTAGTCCTTTCTCGCTCGTTAATCTTCGATATCCAAGAAGGTCGACACCGAACGCATGCTCCGCGTATGTATGTACGGATCTGCCTTATCAAAAACTCCGCTTCGAACAAAGTACTCGAGATAAGATGCGTCAGAACGGATGACTGTGCCCCACCTGTAACGCGTGCCAGTGGGTCAAGGTATATGGGTCATAACACCCTCATGCGGGTGATACACCTTACTTTATTGTTTCGACGTTTGACTAGTCTTATCAGCTGGGCCTCGCCTTATTTACATTCATCGGCAGGGTCAGATTATGCCAGTGATCGAAAATGAATATTATATTTTTCATAATCTTCGTCCAGAGATATAAAGTCGGTCCAATTCGATTATAAAACTTTGATGAAAAAATGAATTTCACGTTAACGGGATGAACGATCCGATGATCGATAAAAAAGTTTAAAAAATATAAAAACTTGGGTATACTCGAATCCAGTTTATCGTCTTTTCACTTTTTTGTGCTTCAAACGTGCATGACACTGATATGACAATATGTGTACAGAAAACGTGTGCATATGAGACCCGATACGCGCTACATACCCGGATACTTGCAGAAGTAATTCAATTCGAATCCTCGTATCCGAGGAGTCGACGTCGCGAGGGAAACTCGACCCAAATCATCTTCCGCTTTTATTTCTTGCGACGATCGTAAAATTTCATCGTTACGTTTTATCATGGAGAAGTCTTTAATAAACAAGAAAGTTGAAGGCAATCTTGATCCAAGATTGACAAATGTCACGACGCGCTTTAATTTCCATCGCGTGTAGGTACGAAAGGATTGCATCTGTACATCGGAGTTCAACGAGCGCGAAGAAAACAATTTACAGTGAAAGTGAAATCACTGTGGACGAATGGAAACGTCGTTGACGATGCGAACCGATGTTTCCGTATACGTTGAGTTATACAATTTTCAAGTAGCTAATTTAAGAAAATTATCTTCAATGGAAACTTCCAACGAGAGTTGGCTCTCTCTCTCTTTCTCCCTCGACTCAGCCCAACATTGAGAATTTGATAGACCTCGAGTTCGAAGGACCAATTGAATATACTCTGACCATAAATTAATGTCACGTTGTATAATCTCCGAGCAAGGGCAAGTCATGACTAATTACTATAACCCGATTCGAGATCACTGTAACGTCTTGAATTTCTTAGAAAAGAATTCCCCTCGTAAAAGAACGTTTTACTATTCTCCATTTATATGACGATTGCAAAATCATAAAGGAACAGTGAAATATCTACGAGTGCTCTCCTATATAGATTTCAAACGATATTTACCGAATTTGTATCCGTAGCACCGCAAAAGTCACGTTGATCCACGTTGTGCCAAGCCGATAGATAAAAATGCATCGACGACGTAACGATGATCGAGAATCGAGAAATGACAGGAGACTCAGCACACTTTCGCATCGTTCGCGTTTACCGCTGACGAAATTGACATTGATCCAGTCTCGTGGATCCCTGAGAGAAGGAAGGGCCGGGTCGGAAGGGAGCGGGGGTAGGAAGAGGAGAGTTGACATTGGTCGTTCTTGGTGGTCGTTGTTGGATTGCGCCACCGTGATGAGGTACTTACGTAGGTACTTACGCGTCGAGAGAGACCTTTTCGCGTTTCGTACGAAGCAAAGAGAGTCGGGTGCGCGCAGGTGAGACGACGACGACGACGACGACGACGACTCCGGTCGGGTGATTTAAAGGCTGTCACATGCAACATCTGCCAATGCAAACGCACCACTCAAGGCTGTCGATCCCCACCGGATCCCACCTACGGCCATGCTTCATTAGTTATAATTTAGTATAAAACGGCAAAACGTCGACGACACCTTTAAATACCTTTTCACGACCGGCATAAGCACGGCGAAGAGCACGGCGAAGCGGCGCTCAAAAGACGCGCGCCGTGCCCTATCCGATCCACGCGAAACGCAGCTAAATCCAAACCTAGCACGGGCGTAAAGACGCTGGAGTGCAGACACAAACACACACACCCATCTACATAGACGTTAATCTACACACGTTTAGACAAAAAACGCAGAGAAGGAATAATTATGGATTATCACGCGAGAATACCATGCAAAATCGTGCTCCTGCTTTGTCTACACTCTTACGTCTACGCCCTGCCACGCGTGGTAAGTCACGGGATTTGTTCTACTCTATATTTTCACCTTTTCCAAGACTTATGTCTTTTTAGACGCACCCTCTTCGTTAATTATTCCGCTCCCGCATACCTTTCGCTGGCACGCGTCGCCGGTATATATAATTCTGCTACTTGTTGCTACCCTTACTTGTCTAAACTGGAAATCATAAAGTAAGGCAAGAATCAAATCTAGTAAATCTTCGTAATATGCTAACATTATTATCGCTTGAACATCCAATTAGATCAATTGTTATTTCTCTCGTTTATTGGTATTCGTTTTAAAAAGAAACGATGTTAGAATAGAATCCACGATAAGACTGCATTTCTCATCTCATTGTTAATCGTTACAATTATTCGATAGATCGTCTCGTTTTGTTGCAGGTGTTGCAGAATGACAGAAGCACTCTGTCTACGACGAACACTCAGATGCACTTTGCCGCTAGGAACATCGGCTTGGATCGTTTCCCGACGATAGACGATACGTCTTACGATGACACGAATCCATTGAACAGAATCTCTACAGGGAGGCCTAACGTCTGCAACAACTGCGGTAATTAAGAAAAAAAAGATGTACAATTTGCAATTTTTGTATGAAATTAAATGTATCCCTACTACTTTTTTTCTTTATAATTTTTATATTAAGTATAAAAATGTAAAATGCAGTATAATAATGCAGTATCTAAAAGAAAAATTTAGAGCAATCGCGATGCCGTGAAATTTGTTTACTAAAATTCGAAGATTGCTAAAAATTATGTTTCCTTTCTTTTTTAGTTTGCGGGATCGGTAGAAAGACAAGAATAGTAGGTGGAAACGAGACCAGCGTCTTCGAATACCCTTGGCTAGTTAGTATGAGCAAACAGGGTGTATTTTATTGCGCCGGAAGTTTGATAACGCGGAGACACGTTCTAACAGCTGCTCATTGCTTAGAAGGGTAAGCATATCCTTAACTTTTTAAACCAATTAAACCTCGATCAGCCAGTTCTCTAATAAATGAATTCCAGATTCGAGACAAAGTCCATCAAGCTCGTGATCGCGGATAGCGATCGAACGAAACTCTCTTCCACCGCTATAGTCCGTCGTATAAAATCCGTAGCCATTCACGAGGAATTCCATACGTACACTTTTAACAACGACATAGCAGTGATAGAAATGGATCGACCTGTGTCTTTGGACGGTGTCGTTCGAACTGCGTGTTTACCAGAAGACAGTGAGTAAACATTGAAGGTTCGATCGATCTATGAATTTTTCGAACGATTTCTCTTCCTTTCTTTCTCACTTACAGAAGCTATAGACTATACCGGTGCAATGGCTACGGTTGTCGGTTGGGGTCGAACCGGAGAAAACAAGCCGGTAAGCGATGAATTACGCAAAGTTAGTCTACCAATTTTATCTCAGGAGGAATGTGATCAAGCTGGGTATCAAAAGAATCGTCTCACTGAAAATATGTTTTGCGCTGGATACCTCGATGGACAACGCGATGCCTGCTTCGTAAGTGTATTTAAATTACGTCAGATAGAGCAACGAAAAGAAAGATTTAATGTAACTATCGTATCGATCTGTGTTAATAATATATAATGTACAATAATAATGTATAAACTATTATCATTTCTATCGTACGTTTGTTTAAAGGGTGACAGTGGTGGCCCTCTTCACGTAAAAGGAACTTACGGTCATCTCGAAATAATCGGTAAGTGAACAATGCTATACAATTTGTAAAATCAAAGCTTATCGAGTCATTTAAGTCATATCGAGTCACCTAATATCGTTATTAATTATAATAGGTATCATTTCTTGGGGACGCGGTTGCGCGAGACCAAACTTTCCAGGAATTTATACAAAGTTAAACAATTACATGGGTTGGTTGAAGGATCATCTTGGTAACGAATGCGTGTGTCCACCCCCGCATCCTCTTTAAAGGACCCGTTTCTTCGATCTACGTTCTTGAAAATCCTTATCTCGACTCCGTTAATCGAAACTGGTCGTGTTTTCGCTATCGAACAACATTTTGTTCGTTTGATCTCATTGAACAAATAAAAGCCAAACGTTCGGATACTTCGATGCAACGTTAGAAACCGTAAAACTAATGTACAACGTAGAATTTGTTATTTTGTTATCGTATCTCTTAAATGATGCGCGTGTAACTATGAAAATCTAGTCCAACATATATGTATGTTATAAAATGTTACTTAGGTATACTGTGATGTCTCGTTTCCTGTACTATATAACTTATTGATAATAAATATTATGCAAAATAATGGAACGATCGCTTGTTCGCTTTTTATTTTCCTTATCTTTTAAAATGAATATTTCTAACGTATAATACCGAGAAAAAGATTTTGAAAGGGACGTTAAACGTACGATCTCGCCGGGATAAGGCGACAATATAACGAAAAGCGGGTCACTAGTCTGAAACGTTTTGCTTTCAACGGCGAAATGTGGGTTAGTGAAACCATCGAACCGTTACCGAGACCGCGAGATTCTTCCGAATAGAGAATCGTTGCTCGTAGATGTCTACGATTGGCCTATCGAACGTAATAAGCACGCAATAATTCTCAACGACCTCTCAACACGCAAGAAACTATTTCATAAAGCGCGATTATCCGAGTCGTTCGATCGTAAGAGACGCCTCTGACCGTGGCAGCGATTAGACGAAATTATCCGAGGTTGAATGGGCACTCGATCGAGCAATTTAGTAGTAGTGGTACACGATAAGTTTTAACCGTTAGTGTTAGATCGATCGTGTTGTAATCGAAGAACGGATAATATGAACGAAGAGGTCCACCCACGTTCCCGTGGCATACCGGTGTACTTGCCGAAAGAGAAATTTTTTAAAAGTAGTACACCGAGTGTGCCTCGAATTTCAAGAGTGGGGTAACGAAGATGAAAGGAAGAACCATCTAACGTCTTCCAAGTATCATAGTGGGAAATAACAGTAGAGAGCTATGACGAAGCTGCAGAGATTAGTTCTCGATTTAACGTAGTTGGATAAACGAGTGTAGTATACATCAAGAAAGCACGTGCCTCGCTACGCAAACATTTGAAACAATCACGGTATAAACTAAAATGTAGAAATGAAAATCTACTTTAGAGAAAATCTGTGATGTGAAAAATGTTATCGAATTAGGAAAAACCGCCGATAGAGAAATGATAGAAAAGTGAAAAGATCAAATTTCCAACGAAAGGAATGGCAGTAATACGAGACAGGACGCACGTTGAATGAAATCGAGGGAAGAGCGTGCAAATCGATAGAGTGGAAGAAGAACTTTCTTCGCGAGCGTAAAGAGTCAGGCTGTACCTTGATCGGTCAGTCCACGGTCTTTTTGGTGCCACGGTGAAAGCGTCTACAACGAGCACGATCATCGCAAATCCTTTGGTTTCTTCTGACTGTCTTTTGGGAATTTCCGAAGGAAAATTTTTCCGATCGTCATACTTTTCTACCTCTGATTTTTTCAACGTAATCATACCGCACGCGACCTAACGCGAGGATACACGACGAATATGAAGAGACGGCAAGTGATGTGTATGTACGATTAATGTAAAAGAAATTAGTGAGCGATTAGTACGTTCCGAGGGAGCACGTATGCTACAAAAGATGAACTTCCGTTTGGCCGAGTTCAAGATCTTGATCCTCGTTCTAATTGTGTTACATGACGCCTATGCAGAAAGTTTTCATCTAGAATCTACGCAGAGTGTCAATGAATTAGCCGTGAATGAAACTGTGAGTACCCTTTTTTTATTATTCAAACGATACGTTTTATAAATGGTAACATCAGGATATTAGATAGTAATTCAATAATCAATGAAAATATACCCACCTACAAGTGTTTCCATAAGATCAAAAGACATCAATGTTAATCAATGCTCCTCCTAGTCACCATAATTAATGCTTTTCCTTCATTAACTGAACACGCGTACATACGTGCTTGTTAATTACTCAAACGATGCCAAATTATGCATGCAGGACATTCACGTAACACTCCTACATGCCTAAGACCTTTGCTTAGCGATGCGAATGTCGATTTTACGAGGTAGACCTTGACCTACAATTCGAATCATTGTCACTTTCCCCCGCGTGACACGCTCCTGTCAATAATTCGCGTTGAAAAGTGAGCGTACTTCCCGCATAGATATCAAAGAGGTTTTCCTTTGCTTTTACAGCTATCGAATAATCGTAGAGGAAAATTTTTATTCGACGAATTATTCGGCATCGATATCACCGGTAGTGCCGATGACAACGAGAGACTACGAAACTGCACTTGTGGTAAAGTTCACTTTCATTAACGTTAGAACTACCGAAGCAGTCGAAATGACTCATCGTACGTTTCTTATTTCACAATTGTGTCTATGATACAATTACTTGTGAAGATAATTATTATCTCTATTATTTATTAATGAAATCGAATAAAATGTTCTTATTTCGAGTACTTGCCAATTAGGCAGACACGATGAAAATAAGAATATACAGTCGGGGACAAAAATAAGTAGACACCCTATAATGCAAAATAACATTTTTATAATTCAATCGAAGAATTTGAATTGTTACAAGAAAATAGGAGGATTCGTTTACTAGATATCGTGTTTTCATTGTTTAAGAACAAACGAAATTTCTAAAATTACAAAGGAAAGATTCGAAAATCAATGATTTCAACCGATTTCAGCGATTTTCGACCTTATTCTGCAATCTTCAAACTTTCATAGGTCGGAACAACATTAAGCGATTTGGATGAAATTTACAATATGCATATATCTTACTTATATCTACAGAATGCAGTTTTTAAATTTTTATTACAAGCTCAAATACAAAATTTTTTTAAATAAGTTTTTTTATTTTCTCTGTAACTTCGAAGATTGTAATTTTTTCAATACAATAAAAATATGATGTATAGTAAACTAATCCTTCTATATGTTTGCAAAAACTCAAGTCGTTTGATTAAATTATAAAAAGATTATTTAACTTTATACAGCGTCCGAATATTTTCGTGGCAGACTGTACATCTTATCTAAATCTACAAAGACAATTTTTAAATTTTCAGTGTAATTTCGGAAATTTCGACTTTTTTTAAACAAAGAAAATAGGATGTCTAGTAAACAAATCTTTTAATTTTCTTACAAAAATTCAAATTATTTGATTGAATTATAAAAATGTTATTCTGCTTTATAGGGTATCCACTTATTTTTGTCCCCAACTGTATATGTACGTTACACGTCGGTGGTTCTAGCATCAATTATATGAAAAAATGTAAAATATTTCATATGCGTTTTATGTTAATTTTGTTAATTTTTGAAAATGATTATCTGCCGCTTAGAATGTGGCGTAACGAATAAAGAAACTCGAATCGTTGGTGGACGACCAACAACGCCAAATAGATATCCATGGATCGCTCGTTTGGTTTACGATGGACGCTTTCATTGTGGCGCCAGTTTAGTTAATAATGATTACGTTATTACGGCTGCTCACTGTGTACGAAGGTACATATTAAACTACATAATTAATACGAGAGCATAAGTATGATCTCTTATATTGACAAATGGAAATGAATAAATCAGTAAATTTACGCAATTTAATTTTCTTTCAGATTGAAGCGATCGAAAATTCGCGTAGTCCTCGGTGATTACGATCAATACGTAAACACGGATGGTATTTCCATAATGAGAGCCGTCAGTGCCGTAATACGGCATCGAAATTTCGATATGAATTCCTACAATCATGACGTGGCTTTGCTTAAGCTTCGCAAACCCGTCAAATTTTCCAAAACTGTTAGGCCTGTGTGCTTACCAAAAGCTGGTAACGTAATCAGTTTAATATTGATTATAGTAATGTTTCTATACTAATTTTTTGTTTATTTCCGCAGGGTCTGATCCCGCTGGCAAAGAAGGAACCGTGATTGGATGGGGACGCACGTCGGAAGGGGGCATGCTGCCAGGAAAAGTTCACGAAGTACAAGTACCTGTATGGAGCTTGTCTCAGTGCAGGAAAATGAAATACCGAGCGAATAGAATCACTGATTACATGATTTGCGCTGGTCGAGGTACGCAAGATTCTTGCCAAGGCGATAGTGGTGGGCCTCTTTTGGTTCACGAAGGCGATCGATTAGAGATAGCTGGTAACTTACGTTTTTTAAATAATATTATTACATAATTAATTGTATACGACTTGAGATATATTAATGAAAGCTATGAAAGAGTTAAACATGCAAACGTCTTTTCCGTTTTCTTCTTTCATGAATTTTGTATCTATTGCTTTCTCAAACTATTTATTTGTTTAGGTATAGTTTCCTGGGGTGTTGGTTGTGGTAGACCAGGATATCCCGGAGTTTACACCCGTGTCACGAAGTACCTGAAATGGATTAGCGCAAATATGAATGAAGGTTGCTTGTGCGTTGGTTGACGGTCTATTTCGAACATTTTAAAGGTCTTTGAAGTACAAACATAATAAATGACGAAAATATTTCAATACTGAACGAATTAATAAGAACGTCTGTCTTGTCTTCACACGTATCTGTCACGTTCGAGTCGTACGGGACAACGGTCAAACGTTCGTGGAATAATACTACCGAGTAACGGTACCGTATAATTGGAATGCTCATCGTTCGGTTTGAATTAATTATAATAAAAATAAAGAAAAACGAATGTCGTGAATATATCTACCGAAAATGTATTGAAATTCGAAATAATTAACGACGGCATACATCCCTAAGCGTGACATTTATTCTCAAAAACAAATTATTTATAACGAATCATTTAAACTTTCCTATTTTACACGCTCTCGGTTCTTATAAAACGAAATAGTGTTTAAAATAAACATCGTAAACGGTACCACGTGACGCCTACATACGTATGCACATACATATGTGCATATAATAAGATCGAAATGAAGTCTGTAGCACGGGAAAAAATCTGCATAATGTGTCCTCTCGAAACAGCTTTTTGGGTGAGGTGCGGTTCTCTCCCGATAACCGGCCTGTTCATAAGCCGTTTGAAAGGAGAGGAAAGAGGAGAAGTCCTTCAACGGTTTATGACGGACCAGAATGGTCAAATACATTTGCCATTTTATATCTAACTAGATATGTGTGTATGTATATTTATATGCGTGTGTTTGATATAAACAATAATGTATGTATATATATATATATAAGATATGTGAATAGAAATAGATAATGAAAATTGCTCGCGACCAAAATTACTATTGCGAATATTTATAAGTTCAAGATAAAAACGCACTCGCTTTGATTATTGTCTATATCATATGATTACTGACCTCCTAATTCGACTATCTGTCAGTAGAAACCTTTGATAATTTCCTGACTCCACGAGTTGACCATGAACGTGAACTGGTCATATACCGTCCGGTCGGTGACCAGTCGTTCAGAGTCGTCCTCCTTCCCCGCCCGAATACCAATTACTTCTTCGACCTCGCTATTTCTCAGTCTACCTGGGACACTGGCGATAGCAACTCAGAGTCAGGGACATGTCCGTGACTTCTTCCTGACGGTCCCCCGTGCGGCGACCTTCTCTCATCGTTCTCTAAGAAATTCTTCTCATCTCCCTCTTCCATCGATATCGATTGATCGTTTTATTAGTAATTTTCCTTTCCTAAACTGGAAAGAAGAAAAGTGTGCAAACAGTAAATTAACAAGAAACATGAAGTTTCTGTGGTGTCTCGGACTCGTCGTCGTTCTTCTGATCACGCAAGAATGTCAGGTGAGTTTCGATACCTTTGAAGTCACCGTGACGAAAAAATCTTCTTAATTATATGGATTCATTGATCATAGGCCAGCAAAATCGGTGAAAAAGTGAAAAACTTTTTTGGTTTGTTCGGTAACAAACCACCCGACGCCAAGGAACCACCCGGGCCGTGCTACTGTTGTCAGTAATTTTTCTTTCCTCGTAGCTTATCTACTTCTCTTTCCCAATCGATCTCATCTTCTTGTCTTTAATTTAGCATGTGGCTTGCGAAACGAGGAAAGTCGAATCGTCGGTGGGCAAACGACACGAATGAACGAATTCCCATGGATGGCGAGACTTTCCTATCTAAATAAATTTTATTGCGGTGGTTCGCTGATCAATGATCGTTACGTGCTAACCGCGGCGCACTGCGTTAAAGGGTAAGTAGGATCTAATGATCGTTTATCAGTAAATATATGTATACTGGAGGTCGAGGTATCTACTAAAATCTGAAATCCTGATGATTAGATTGAATTACCTTGAAAAAAAATTCTTTTAATTATCAACGCGTTTGTTTCATTTATAACTATAATTTTTATGCTTACTTATGATTAATATAAATATTCAAGAATTTTCCTATAAATGTCTTATCCTGTCTAAATTATTAATCAGATTCAGATTCAAGATTCAAGGGTTGAGAATATTTATTTAAACGTCCTTGATCTAGCACTCTCATCTCCGGATTTGATCAGTCCCTCCAGTTTTATTTTCAGGTTCATGTGGTTCATGATCAAGGTCACCTTTGGTGAACACGACAGGTGCATCGACAAAGGTCTCGAGACGAGATACGTGGTACGAGTGTTGTCCGGTGATTTTAGTTTTCTAAACTTCGAAAACGATGTAGCGCTCCTGCGGCTTAACGACAGAGTGCCATTCGGTGATACGATCCGACCGATATGTCTACCAACTGTCAAAGGTAGATACACAAACAAATTATTTTTTATATATTACATACACGATCGAGTAAGGACAACATCGAATGCAATATCAAAACATAGATTATTCGAAGCGTCGAACTAACTTGCATCGATGATTGCGCAAGTTCGGTGCAACCTGTTTATTTGATCGTCATTCTCTTGCATATATTGTACGAACGATATGCACCGGCCCATAAATTTGTCGGTATACGGGTACCTTTCTCGACTGCATCGACGTACAACTGCGTAATAAGAGATTTCTCTCAGTCAGTCAGTTTTTGATAGGACGTAATCGAGCTTCGCGACGAGATTCGCCAATAACGTTTTAAATACGTCATAGTTCCCTTCTCCGTATCTTTAACCAACTTCCTTTTTCGTTCTCTTCGAGGAGAAAGTTTTGATGATTCTGTTTATTTTTTATTTACCATACGGGGTTAATTATGACGATTATGATGACAATGCAGAAAAGGAGTATATCGATACGAAGGCTGTAGCAGTCGGTTGGGGTACGCTACAAGAGGAGGGCAAGCCGTCTTGTTTGCTTCAGGAGGTTGAACTTCCGGTCATGAGCCTGCAGCAATGTCGAAATACTAGCTATAGTCCTCGCATGATCTCCGATAATATGCTGTGTGCTGGATATCCGGATGGGATGAAGGATTCTTGCCAGGTAAAAATTTCAAATTGCATTAGGGAAAATGCATCAAAATAGATATATAAGGATACTTGAAATCATCGTTACAGGGTGACAGCGGTGGACCACTGATCGCTGAACGAGAAGATAAAAGATACGAAATTATTGGCATCGTTTCCTGGGGCAACGGATGTGCTCGACCGGGGTATCCTGGTGTTTATACCAGGGTTACCAAATACGTGGACTGGATCTTGAGTAATTCGAACGACGGTTGTTTTTGCGAACATAATTGACACCAATTTTTAACGTCAGGAAACTTTATTTTTGCAAGCATATGAGTTTCGATGATTTTAAAAATGGCCTTTCGTCGATAAAATCTATTTTATTCTATGCGATATTTATAAAGCGTCATATTACTATTTGTTATACTACTCGACTTCATTCGTACGGAATGATAAATAAAAAAAAAAATTGTAAGAATTGATCAGTTTTTTTTTTACTTCCACTTTTGTTTACCTTATGATCTCAATATTCAAAAAGAATAACCCAAATAAAAATTTCTCGATCACACCGATCGGATCAGTTCAATTTTCGCATTTTAAATGCTTGACTCGTCATAAATGAGCTAACGGGACCGGTCGACGAGACCGGTTACCAACTACGTTGGGCGTCGCTCGGGTGACGAGTCAAAGGAAAAAAATAAGATCTGTCCTGCAATGGCCAATCCGCATGGCGAGCGGATTTACGAAGGCATACTGACTGCACTCGCGCAAAATGGTCCCGCTATGTGAGTCAAACCAGACTAACGGGCATCACTAAAGGACCACCTCGAATACCTTCTTTGTAAATTTCAGGCCGTTTCACAATTTTAACACATTTTATCAATGAACAATTGAACCCTATGGCGATTAAACATAAGATATGGATATATCGAATACTTAACTTTTATGGAAAGACAATCTATTCCAGGATCCTCAACCGATTCTATCGATCAGGGCCGACGTATCAGTAAATATGACACGTTAATTTTGTATTAAAAAAATTATATTTTTTTTATATAATTGTTTCAAATAAATTATTACGGTTGCTTACGAGCATACTAAAAGGTATGAAACAAAATGACGAAATAAAAAACCGATTTTTTTATCGTGGCATCCCGACCCCTTGAAACGGCGCCCGTATCTTTGCCGGCCCTGCTAATGATGAAGGAGCTCATGCAATAGCAAACAGATCAAGCCAACTGGTAACGTGCATCTCAGTTTTATCAAAATAAACATTCTTTAATGTTTTAAAGCAATTCTTCCATTGGAGTTGATACTTTTTTCACTCGATTTTTTAACTTTCCAACGAACCATTGTTCATTAAAATCGGTCGAGAATTTTAATCAAAAAAATATCTTAAATAAACCCTTTGAAAAATTAATGAAAATATTGCTTGCGAATGGCATAGAGCGGAAGAATGCTAACTAAGTAATTCGGGAATTTGGCGTGTTTGAAAGTGGTTCGTATAAAATGCACTTGTCAGAATAATACTAAACCACATGTAATAACAGAAAGCTCATTTAAAAGCTAGAAGATCAAACTAAAATAAGGAACTTCCTGCGGTCGTACCTAAAAAGTACTTAATAAAGTTTCAATAAGATTTCATGCTTTCATTACACAAATTATATTAAAATATTTAAAATGCGATTCAAATATTGCTATTAATATTGCTTAATGATTTCTTTAAGGGGAAACAGGACCTCGGACCGAACTCAGCGATGATCCAAACGCTACTTAATAGTAATATTGGTCGTTAAGGGCGAAAGAGTATCAGCTGTATAACATGCAGGAACCTAACAAAATACTGGGTTAAAAAGGGCCCTGTCCGTTGTCGATAATGTAGAAACATGTTTCATAGTTCTGTTGTCCGCTAGAGTCCCCTGGCACATGGCTTATGCAGGCCGAAGATTATTTCGATTTTTGTATGAACTGAAATCTTTATGGTAAGCTGCAATTCATCTCCTCACATTTTCCCTCCGGTCGCACAACCTAGCATTGCTATCGAGCAAAATATCATAGGGAAGAATTGCACGATGGTTGGTGATCTTACAAGCATTTCATTATTTCTTATTAATTACGTAGCCATTTGTAAACCTACATTTTGCATAAGAATAAATAAAAAGAAATTAATGCAGCCGCGAGCTGGACTACAGACTAATGGCAGTTAGGCCTGTTCGTTGCAAAAGTAGGAAAAACGCCGTTGGTATATTCGCAGCAACATCGACATTTCAAGGGAAAGGGAAATTTTAAAATACTAATATTTTGTCGTCATGACATGCTACGTCATTTTTGTTTGTTTCACCATAATCCTGGAACTTTTTCCCATCCGTTAGTATATAATTTATTAGGAACGCAGCTTACAGTGTTTTTTTCGACTTTTTCGATTAACATTGCGAGTATATCTATATATTACGAATACATATCACTTTTGTCCCCTTCCCCAAATTCGCCGCTAGCGGCCAGTGGTGTTACCGACGACATCAGCTGGAAATCTAACGAACGCTGGAATGGTAGACTTGTCGATATCCTTAACACATCACATTTTATTTATTTATTATACCCGTCGGTACTATCAGGATCTACCTTGTCTATAGAAACGTAGAGGATATGTGCGGTTAGAAGAGATAATTGAGGCAGGCAGTACACTTCTATCTTATTAATTGAGAACATAATTAATTCTATCGAATTTTTTAGATAACAAGAAGTTGCAATTTTCCGTTATAACGTTTTTCACACGTAGAAAGTACAAGGTAGTGGTTATCAAGAAGGTTAGAAACACGTGCTTACAAATTTTAATTCCAACCGAGATATTAATAAAGATATGAAGTAACTATTCCATATGTAATCATTTATCATATAGAGGATTCTAATCAGTAATAAGTAAAATTCGCTATGTGTAAACGTATAAATAGATCTATGTGGTTATATCCGGGAGTTTGTCAGAGCTAACTATCATAGCTATCATAGCTAAACTATCATAGATTTGAAAGAAGAAAATCCCAATATAAGCAAAGCGGGAGCTTATGCTGTCTTGGCCAAAAAAACGGGGCTTGGTTTATTTATAATAAAATCAACCATATTAGAATACGAAAGAACTGGCAATGTTACAAATCGATGAGTTTGATAGAAACGCTATTCGCAAAAAAGTGCATGAATTTTATATGTATAAACAATTGTTCACATTAGTGAAAGTTTTGAGAGTAATAAATAATAATGAAAATCTTCTAAACTTTAAGAGGACGACCTTTTGGAATTTATTAAAAAAATTAAATTTTAATTATGTTGGTCGGACTCGTAACAACGTTCTCACAGAAAGAGACGATCTTATTTTGTGGCGGCGTAATTATCTGAAATCTATCAAGAAATTTAGAGAAGAGGGTCGACCAATATATTATTTGGACGAAACTTGGATAAATGCAGGCGACATTTCTCCGAATATTTGGATGGATGCAACCATTAAATCCAAAAAGGATGCATTTCTGGCCCATCTAATCCTATCGGAAGAGACAAACGGTTAATTATCGTACATATTGGTAGCGCAGCTGAATTTGTTCCTGGCGGACTGTTATGTTTCGAATCAAAGAAAAACACCGCGGATTATCACGACGAGATGAATGGCTACACATTTTTAGAATGGTTCCAACATATTTTACCGTCACTGAACAAAAACGCAGTAATTATTATGGACAACGTACCATACCATTTCGTTAAATTAGAAAAAATTCCGACCTCTTCATGGAAAAAGGCAGCCATAATAGAATGAATTCCAAATAAAGGCATGGATGTAGATACCACGCTGTTGAAATCGGAGCTCCTTTATATTGTTCATTTGACCAAACCAGCTCACAATAAATATGTGATTGACGAGAAGGCAAAGGAGTATAATAAAACAGTGCTAAGACTGCCACCTTATCATTGTGAACTGAATCCTATTGAAATAGTATGGTCAATGGTAAAGGGATATGTAAAAAGTCATAACAACACTTGTAAACTTGACGATGTTAAAAGATTGCTCGAAGAAGGTGTTGAGCGCGTGACTGCAGAAAATTGGAGTTATTTTGTGAGGCACGTTATGAAAGAAGAACAAAACTTGTGGGAAATCGACAATATAGCGGACAAGATGATTGATGAGATCGCACCATTTGTTATTGATGTTGGCAATGAAAGTGATTCCGATTCAGAATTCACCGATGAATAATTAGGTAATTACTTTTTTTTCATATTTCTGAACAATACATATATACTGGGTGTATTTGACCATGTGACCAAAAGCGAATTCACGTGTAGACAGAAAGAAATTGCGCCGAAAGGAGTCATAAAAGTTAACATAAGCCAGGTTAGTTAACGAGTTATTAATTAACAAAGATAGGGCGAAGGAGCGGTAGGCAGTAAGCCGCGGCTTGCTAATCTGATGGCGAGAGGCGCGGGGAGCGGCGGGCGGGACGCTCGAGCTCGTATTAGTCCAGGCAGTCTGTACATTTGAAAATGCAATTGAAGATGCACAGCTGATTTTTGGATATGTTTTAGAGGGTGCCTATAAAAGCTTAACTTGAAATTATCGACCTAAAAATCGTGGAGCTCCTGCCGCCATCTGGGAAATGTAAAATTTTGTTTTTTTCCCGATAACTCCGCTCCCCACTATGATACGAAAATTTTAATTACATACTTTTGTAGTTTTTGTAATGCCCGATAATTTTGATTTTATACATTTTTTACCTATCTTTGTTGGGGAGATATCGAAGGCGAAAGATAACAATGAAGTCATTTTGACACGTTTGTCGCGATTTTTTCCGTTTTTTGTTTAATATATCGAAAAAATCAAGAGAACTAAATTTGTAGAGCATACAAGTACCTGCAATGCAATGGTTTCGGTTATTTTGTAAGACAAAACGTACGACTTCTAGCGCGCCGTAAATGTAGGAAGTCGCCAATTTGGGAAAAGCTATGGAATCGAAATTTTGCGCGGACTTCCCACATTTACGGCGCGCTAGAAGTCATAATTTTTGTCTTACAAAAAAACCGAAACCATTGCTCTATAGGTATTAGTATGCTCTACAAGTTTCATAATAGAAATTTTTTCGATATGTATCACGAGAAAGAAGAAAAATGCGAAAAACGAGTTAAAATGGCTTAGTTGTTTACTTTCTCGTTCGATATCTCCACAACGATCTACGGTAGGTAAAAAATGTATAGAATCTTAACTATGGAGCATTAAAAAAGCTGGAAAAGTATGTAACTAAAATTTTCGTATCAGGGCGGAGAGTGGAATTATCGCGAAAAAAACAAAATTTTACATTTTCCAAGATGGCGGCGGGAGATCCACGATATTTAGGTCGACAATTTCAAGTTAAGCTTTTATAGGTACCCTCTAAAACATATCCAAAAATCAGCTATGCATCTTCAATTGCATTTATAAGCCCGAAATTTGGATAGAATGACTGGACTATAGTATACATACGCGGGAGGAGCTTTCCACGAAAAAGTGACAAGCAGTGGGGTATTAACGCTCGAACATCGAATTGTTTTTCTTTCGGTCTTCCTTCCTCTTTCTTTCTTTCTCTCCCCGTCCTCTCTCTCTTTCTTCTAACGTCTCGTCATCAGATTAGCATGGCCGCGGCTTAGCATTTTAAGGTTCCCTCTCCCTTGAAATTTCGATTTTGCTGTAAATATACCATCGGCGTTAGTCCTATTTTTTGCGACGGACAGGCCTAACTGCCGTTACACTGCAATTGTAGATGATTTCATTCTTTTGAGCCCTTATTCCAAATTACTAGTATCTAGCTTATCAATTTTCATTTTCACTACTTTCAATTTTGTTATTCAAAAACATTTCGAACGGCCTAACGATGCGTTAGAAATTACGACATATGAACCATTTAATCAAAAGACACTGACTCGTGGTAAGGCAGTGTAAACATGTTACTACTTTTCTTTTAAAAACATTATTATATTATAATTATTTTTCTTCTCGTCCGTGCACACCTGTAACGGAGGAAAGTGTAGAGGACACACCTGTAAAAGTTTACACGAATTTAGATGTAAATAGTGATTGCACGACAGCCAGCAGCTGAACGCGCAATTGCAGCTTCAGCAACTACGTCTATACGAAGGAGTCAGGGCCAGCTCGTCGGCGGCAACGGTGTGGCCACCATTGCCGGCCTCACCCATGCCGGTGAATCCGCCGTTGCCGTCGACGACAACGATAACATCGCCGACGCCAACGCCGACAACGACGCCGACGACGACGTAGACGACGACGCAGGCTGATAATTACATGTGTCAAGTTCAGGATCTTTTACACGTCACTCAAAGACAATGGTGCTATTTTGGTCTCAAAAAATACGAGCTCACGATTCTCGTGAAGCTCGGGATCTTCCAATTCGCGAATCGAAGCGTATTTTAGAAGCGTAATGAATTTTTTCGAAACGTGAAACATCCAAGACTCCGAAAAAATAAAATAGTACCATTACATATTGTACATTACAATGTAACAATCAAACGAGCCCGCTAAAGGCGGGCGAAGTTCGATCGGTATTATACGAAGACGTCTCGTTCGAAGATGATTACCGGTTGTAGCGTCAGCTATGCTCCAATCCACAACGTTTAGAAAAATAAAAATTTGATCTTCTTTTTACATTTTCCGTTGGTGGCGGACTCCTCTCCCAACGGACGCCATATTCTTCATATTTTAGAAAAATAATAACCAAAAATTAAAATTTAACGCAGCTTACGTTAAGATGATTATCGGGTAATAATGGGCATTGATGCTGGGTGGAAGGTAATCATCTTCGAACGAGACGTCTTCGTATAATACCGATCGAACTTCGCCCGCCTTCAGCGGACTCGTTTGATGGTTACATTATACTACGATGTCTCGTTTTCGATAATTACCGGTAGATCTTTAGAGACTGCGTTAGATTTTGATTATTTTTTTTTTTTTTTTTTTTATTTCAATAGTAATAAACCATAACGACATATCGAAGAAAGATATATAATTTTATGATCTAAGTACTGTGAGAGCGAAAGCATTATTATCTTCTTGAATTGGTCTGTTGGAGAAAATTCCAAAAACTTTCGACTTTTCAGACCAGCCTGCCGTACGTCTAATCGTGTCGATATTTATAGCTTTGGTGAATGCCTTAGAGACAACAGCGTGTTTTGTGCTATATGCAGTAAACTCTTTTGTATTAATCCCCGCTTTCTTTAATAAAGATTTTACCCAGTGTCCCAAAGTCTGTGAACTGATTGGGTTATATGGTTTGATAGTAGAAATAAAGAGAAACTTGTGTTCAGACCTCAATTCTTTAGTACGCTCCATATATTGCAGAAGAGCTGTTGCTACACACAAACTTCTTTTTTCCTCAAAAAAAGGAAGCACTAAGTTAGGTTGGTAAGCCCCTGGTTTAGAGGTTTTAATCAAATTCGGAATTTTTATCTCGATACCTGATCGAGTTTGTCGAATATTTTCGATATTAATTAAAGACGTCGTCTGCAAGCGATGAGCTGTGGCTAAAACCATTAGTGTGACAGTTTTTTCAGCAAGATCCCTAATGTTTAATTGAGATCCGTCGGATAAACTTTCGATATAATGAAGTACTGGATCGATGTTCCAAGTAGTTAGAATATTTATATTTAGGTTGAATAGGTCGCTTTTTGAATATGCCTCTCACGAAGTGTGTCATAAGCTTTCCTTCGGAAAAATTTCTTGAAATAACGAGTGCTATCGCTATTTTGTGCGAGTTTAATGTCCCATATTTTGCACCTGCTTTAAAACGTTTTGTCAGAAACTCTATAACCTTTAGTTCATCCGTATTAAAAATATCATAACTTTTCTCTCTTGTAAATTGCCACCATCGTTTTAAAGAACATTCGTATTGAGTCATCGTAGAGCTTGCTATAGAATCAACCATAATGTCAACTGTATCTTGTGAAAGGCCCTTTTTTAGAAACGCTTGCCTGACAATCGTCCTGCCATCAGGGAAAGTGTCTTCGTTAAAGGATGTATGAGAATTCTGCATGGAGACATCAAAAGATTATTTTCTGGTTTGAAAATGATTGGTGTTCCCCTGAGCAACGAACAAAACAACGGGTACCAAGGTTGAGTAGGCCAATTTGGTACTACTATAACACCATCAGCTTAATCGATGATAAATTTTTTTAAGGTTGGTAAAATCAAAGCAAAGGGAGGAAATGCATATGAAAATTCATCTCTCCATGATATCGTAAAGGCATCTACTCTGTATACAATAATATTTTTATTGAAGCATTTGACGAGGCGAGAGCATTTCTAAGGACTGAGTTTAATCTTCCCATACGCCAATCTAATAAACCAGTGCAATAGTAAAAACCAGCCTCTATATTGCTAGATCCCATCGCTACTTGTGCTCGACTAAAGCCGCCTACAGACGATACTGCATGCTTGACAAGCAAGCATGAACAATCTTTTTGTGCAAGCATGTACAAACGCCTGTAGGATAATTTTGCGCAAACATTTTGCTTGTAAAAGCTGATTGATGATTGATTGAATTTTCATCTGCATGCTTGATCAAGCAGCGCTTGCGCAAGCATAACTGAACGTGTGTACGAGTTACCGCGTCGTTGCGTAAGCCACCGTCATTTTTTCAATCGCGTGCGAACGCACGAGGTTAGAAAAAAGTGTAAATTTTAATAATTGTGCGATATGTCTGCCGACCATCGAAAAGGAAACCGAGAACTTCTCGAGGAGTTTATAAGAACTTACCAAAATGAGCCGTAAAGAGAGAAGAGAAGAAGAGAAGCCATGGCTAATGGTTACAGACTAACGGCAGTTAGGCTGTCCGTCGCAAAAAATCGGACTAACGCCGGTGGTATATTTACAGCAAAATCGTAAATTTGAAGGGAGGGGGAAACCTTAAAATGCTAATATCTCATCGACGCGAAGTGCTACATAATTTTGGTTTGTTTCATCATAATCCTGGAACTTTTTCCCTTTCGTTGATATATAAGTTATTAGGATCGCGGCTTCCAATAAGTTAATAATCTAATTTATGTGTTTTGAAATTTTATGAAATATCAATTTTATCAGTCTTTTTTTTTCCGACCTTTTTCGTTAACATTGCGAGTATATCTATATATATCGAATTTTGTCCAGTTTCCTAATTTCGCCGTTAGTGAAGCCAGTGGAGTTAGCGTCGATATCAGGTGGGAATCTAGCTAGCGCTGGAATGTTTGACATGTCGATATTCTTAACCTATCACATTTTATTTATTTATTGTACCCGTCAGTACTATCGCAATCTTCCTTGTCTATAGAAACGTAGAGGATATGTGTGGTTAGAAGGGATAATTAAGGAAGGCAGTAGACTTATTTCTCATTTATTGAGAACGTGGTTAATTCTATCGAAGATTTTAGATAACAAGAAGTTGCTAATTTTTCGTTATAACGTCCGTCACACGCAGGAGATACAGGGTAGTGGTTATCAAGCAGGTTAGAAAAACCCGTACTTACTAATTTTAATCCCATTCGACATATTAATAAAGATATGAACTAACTATTCTTTATGTAATCATTTTTCAGATAATTTTAATTTTTTACTTCATTAGAAGATTCGAATTAGTAATAAGTAAAATTCGCTGTGTGTAAATGTATAGATGAGTTCATATGGATACGTTCCGGGAGTTTCTCAGAGCGAACTATCATATCTTCGTAGACGTTTTTATGAATAATATTGCAACAAGTCTGAATGTATACCACATCTGTTATGTACTTTTTCGGTAAATTTGTCCATCATTGTACACCTATTACATCGATTATACACATTGTAATATAATATAACATGTCCTCTAGTTAACCTGGTCCCCTCGAAAAAGGTCGTAGTATACGACTGGAACGCCGGCAATCTTCCTCCAAATGTATAATTTTAATTTGGAATCGCATGGATTTCTTTGCTCTAAAAGCATCCAATTTCGGATCCCTAAGAGTTTTCTAGTGAGTACGCACTCAAGAACACTATTAAGTATGAAAGTAGCTAAAAAATCGCCAAAGATCGTCAAATGGAGCTTAAGTATGAACTTTTCTTCGAGAGACAATAGAAAATAATAACATCATAGTCTACGTATGTCGAAAAATAAAAAAACAATAGGAATGTTACGTGGGCCGTCGCTGTAATTTATAATTGCTCTTATTTTTAAATTGAAACAAGGATTTTTTATTATAACAAAATTATGTAAAATCATACACAAATAACATTAAAAATGTAAAGTGGGCCGTCGCTGTAGTTAATATAAACAATAAATCGTGCTTTTTCTTGCTACATAAAGATATTAAATCAATGATGCGTCGCATCTTTATTAATAACTTTTTATCAAATATCTATAATTTTAATTTCCATATTAGTTCTTTAGACTTTGTTAAACATTGTTGACTTCATAAATTACACATTCTCCTTCAAACAATTTTACTAAAATAACAATCTCTGTAAAAAACCTTGTACAAAGTACGCGACGGCCCGCTTTTTTTCGAAAAATGAAAAAATACAACCTGGCAATATGCGAAGCCTACCTTTTTGTATTTTTTAATTGAATGAATGGAAGCGTGGGGTGGAGCAACTCTAGCGCAGGAAAATGAATTATGTATTTGATTCAGGTTATTAGACGGTTGTTATACGGTTATTTGTGAACTAGGAAACAATAAAAATGGAATAAATTCATTAAAATGTTTAATAAATTAAATGTTATCATAAATTCACCGATTGATTTAAATTTTAGATTAAAGATTAGTAAAATAAATTTTTATATCCCTACTGTATCTACATAAACAATTTTCCAAAATTATCTAAAAATTGTATATGGATAACCTTCGAAAAATTAGAATTATTTATTATCTATACAAACATGTTAAATATTGTTCCTGGATTGATAGACGTACCAAAATGTTATATTATATTTAACGTTTACGAAGAAAGCGGGCCGTCGCGTACTTTGTACAAGGTTTTTTACAGAGATTGTTATTTTAGTAAAATTGTTTGAAGGAGAATGTGTAATTTATGAAGTCAACAATGTTTAACAAAGTCTAAAGAACTAATATGGAAATTAAAATTATAGATATTTGATAAAAAGTTATTAATAAAGATGCGACGCATCATTGATTTAATATCTTTATGTAGCAAGAAAAAGCACGATTTATTGTTTATATTAACTACAGCGACGGCCCACTTTACATTTTTAATGTTATTTGTGTATGATAAGAACTTACTAAAATGAGCCGTAAAGAGAGAAGAGAAGAAGAGAAGCCATGGCTAATGGCCATGTCTCTCTCAGTTTTCTATTACATCTTTTCCTTTTGGAAATTGGGACGAGAGCAGCCAAAGCGAGCGCGTCGTCGTCATCCGAACTCGACATGATTAAAAATCAAACTGATGGTGTCCAAGCATGCTTGTGCCGTGTGGTGGCTATATGGACGTTGTGCGTGCTTGTACAAAAAGATTGATCATGCATGCTTGTCAAGCATGCAGTATCGTCTGTAGCCGGCTTAAGCCATTCATCCAAATCATCCATATTTCCTGAAACAATTCCAAAAGTTATTGCGTTAAAAATTGTGACAAATAATATGCAATAATTATAAAAAGTATTGTTACCTGTCCTACGAGAAACTTCTCTCAATCTAGCCAACGCTGTCCAATATGTTGGTTTCTGTAATAGCAACTGTCGAAAATGCAATGCTGCAGTTTCTAAATCAACTTTTATAAATGCAACATCAGCCATCATAGCAGATGCAGCTTCATTATTTGGGTCAGCTTTTAAAAGAGTAGTACACGTTGTTTTTTCTGACAGAAAAAAAATATACTCTTCAATACTAATTTTCTGGAAAATTTTTAATATTCTAACAATTCTATAATTTATTATTAAAATGTAAATTCTAATATAATTGTAAGGTTCCTCACTTTGGGTGCTTTGAATAAAGACACTTTTTTAATATTATTGTACGCCTTTTGTCCACTTAAACATCCGAAAATGGCACAACACCTTCCCATGATTATAATTAATAATATTTATTGAGTTCTTACTGAATAATCATTAATTTTCACTTTTTTGGCCGTGACCCACTTACGCGATCTCAACCAAAACTGCTACGTATTTATCGAAGCACACATAAATTGATATTTGAATAATAAAATAGTACCGGTACGTCCTGAACATATGCGTCACGAGTGGCAAAGAAATGAACTACAACTTTTGAGGACGTAAATAAAGAGGAAAAGCCTATAGCCTTCGGACTCCTTATACAGTCCCGGTCACAATGATAGCACACGCGTGCTATCTTTATTTCCTGGAATACGGCTAGGAATGTCTACATGTAGTAAATAGTACATAAATGTCACGACGTAGAAAGAAAAAATTTATTAGTAAACAAGACTACCCTCATTGATTTTCTGAGTAAACAGAAAAAAGGTACAAATTCTTAAGGCGAAATGATAGCACACTTGAACTTTATATTATAATTCTTCAGTAGTTAGTGATCGGCGAAGCTATAACCATCAAAATTTCCGCAAAACGAATTATTCTCAATATGGGTCGTGGAAAAAAATTGAGTGAAATCGAGATTACAAGGATTGTTGAATTAAAAAAGCAAAATTTCTCTATATCAAAAATTGCAAGGATTATTAAAAGAAGTCGAAAAGTCATATACAATTTTTTAAAAGATCCTAAAAATTATGGAGTAAAAAAAAGTTGTGGAAGACCGCCAACACTATCAGAGCGAGAAAAGAGGGCGATTATACGTGTCGCTTCGAACTCTACATTAACAGCGCGCGAAATTACTCGTGAAGCAGGTGTCACTGCAAACGTCCGAAGTGTCCGTCGAGTGCTCCAAAAATGTAAGTTTATTCAGCGATTGAAAATGAAACAAAAACCACCACTAACAAAAGAACATAAGGAACAGCGTTTAACATTTGCGAAAGACCATGTTCACTGGAAGAAGAAATGGCAACGTGTTTTATTTAGCGACGAAAAAAAATTTAATATGGACGGTCCAGACGGGTTTTCATTCTATTATCATGACCTACGTAAAGAACAAATTGTAAAAAAACGACGATAAATGGGTGGTGGTAGCGTGATGGTGTGGGCACGTATTGGGTACAGAGGCAAAACCGATCTACAATTTATTAATGGAAAGATGAATAGTCAAAAGTATATAAATTTAATTTCTGGACAAATAAACAAATATGCACAACAAATTACCAAAGGCACATTTATTTTCCAACAAGACAATGCTGCCATTCACAAAGCCAAAATTGTTGAAGCATTTTTTAAACGCGAAAATATATCAGTTTTGCCCTGGCCTGCGCGATCACCTGATTTAAATATAATCGAAAATTATTGGGGAGAACTAGCACGTGCTGTATATAAAAATGGAAAGCAGTATGATAATGCAGAACAATTAAAAAAATCGATTATAACAGAGTGGAACAATTTGTCTCAGGATACCATAAAAAAGTTATATAAATCCTTAACAAATCGTATGATAGAAGTTATAGAAAACAAAGGTGGTTACACACATTAATAACTTTATATTAATTACGAAATAAAGTTTTTTTTATAAATATACATAAATATTCTGTTGAGTGTGCTATAATTTCGCCTCCAAAATTTATGTGTTTCCTTAGAATTTAATAAATATAAAAAATAAAGATCTTTCTTAATAATAAATTTCTTCTTATTATGTCGTTACATTTATGTACTATTCCTTCATATTATAAAATTATAAGTTATTTTAAAAAAATTAAAGATAGCACGCGTGCGCTATCATTGTGACCGGGACTGTATCTATTCTTCGTGCGTGCGACTAGAGAAAATCATCGCAATCAACGTCTTCGTAGACAACGAGCGGAGAGACAGCGCAACGAATCCAAAAAAAAGCGTTAAGCGTGAGAAAAGTTCGTTAAAAGCGAAGCGAGCGTAGCGAAAAAATCTTACGCGTTCGAATTGCGCGTCTGCGAGGCGAGAAGCGAGAGGTTAACTTTACATCACAGTTTTTATAATTTTTTAAAAAATTGAAAAAAAAAAAAACAAGTTACCACACTCAGGATCGAACATGGATCGTACGCGCCGCAAGCGAATTCGCAACAACTCGGCCAATTCACTTTTCTTAGAGGGTGTCCAAAATGACCGGTATACGTCCTACACGTAAAACTTTAGAACCATTTTTCTCGTAACCTTATGGCTCGTGCGCGCTATTACTTTGCAGACCGAATACCATAAAGGTATACTACAAACCTGCAAAGTCTCATGCCGAAGTCAATTTCCGAGGCCTTAATGTCCCCTTGTAACTGACAGGTTTTGTGTCTACTGCGAGTAAAGTTCGGTGTCTTTTGGGAGACAAGTTTAATGTCTTTTAACAGACAAGCGTGCTGTCTTCTGTAAGACAAATTTCGTGTCTACTGCGAGAGAAGCTTGGTGTCTTCCGCGAGACAAGTTTTGTATCTACTGCGAGAAAAGTTTGGTGTCTTTTAACAGACAAAGCATCGTGTCTTCTGTGAGACAAATTTCGTGTCTACTGCGAGACGAGCTTGGTGTCTTCCGCGAGACAAATTTGGTGTCTACTGCGAGACAAGTATGGTATCTTCTAAAAGACAAGTTTGATGTCTTCTAACAGACAAGTTCGGTGTCTTTTAACAGACAAGCTTGATGTCTTCTGCGAGACGAGCTTGGTGTCTTCCGCGAGACAAGCGTGGTGTCTTTTGTGGGACAAATTTTGTGTCTACTGCGAAACAAGTTTGGTGTCTTCTAACAGACAAGCGTGATGTCTTCTGTGAGACAAATTTTGTGTCTACTGCGAGACAAGTTTGGTGTCTTCTAACAGACAGGTTTGGTGTCTTTTAAAAGACAAGCTTGGTGTCTTCTGCGAGACGAGCTTGGTGTCTTCCGCGAGACAAGCGTGGTGTCTTTTGTGGGACAAATTTTGTGTCTACTGCGAGACAAGTTTGGTGTCTTCTAACAGACAAGCGTGGTGTCTTCTGTGAGACAAATTGTGTGTCTACTGCGAGACAAGTTTGGTGTCTTCTAACAGACAAGCGTGGTGTATTCTGTGAGACAAATTTTGTGTCTACTGCAAGAAAAGTTTGGTGTCTTCTAACAGACAAGTTCGGTGTCTTTTAACAGACAAGCTTGATGTCTTCTGTGAGACAAATTTTGTGTCTACTGCGAGACAAGTTTGGTGTCTTCTAACAGACAGGTTTGGTGTCTTTTAAAAGACAAGCTTGGTGTCTTCTAAGAGACAAGTTTGGTGTCTTCTAGCAGACAGGTTTGGTGTCTTTTAACAGACAAGCTTGATGTATTCTGTGAGACAAATTCTGTATCTACTGCGAGAAAAGTTTAGTGTCTACTGCGAGACAAGTTTGGTGTCTTCTAACAGACAAGCGTGGTGTCTTCTGTGAGACAAAATTTTGTGTCTTCTGCGAGAAAAGTTTGGTGTCTTCTAACAGACAGGTTTGGTGTCTTTTAAAAGACAAGCTTGGTGTCTTCTGCGAGACGAGCTTGGTGTCTTCCGCGAGACAAGCGTGGTGTCTTTTGTGGGACAAATTTTGTGTCTACTGCGAGACAAGTTTGGTGTCTTCTAACAGACAAGCGTGGTGTCTTCTGTGAGACAAATTTTGTGTCTACTGCGAGACAAGTTTGGTGTCTTCTAACAGACAAGCGTGGTGTCTTCTGTGAGACAAATTTTGTGTCTACTGCAAGAAAACTTTGGTGTCCTCTAACAGACAAGTTCGGTGTCTTTTAACAGACAAGCTTGATGTCTTCTGTGAGACAAATTTTGTGTCTACTGCGAGACAAGTTTGGTGTCTTCTAACAGACAGGTTTGGTGTCTTTTAAAAGACAAGCTTGGTGTCTTCTAAGAGACAAGTTTGGTGTCTTCTAGCAGACAGGTTTGGTGTCTTTTAACAGACAAGCTTGATGTATTCTGTGAGACAAATTCTGTATCTACTGCGAGAAAAGTTTAGTGTCTACTGCGAGACAAGTTTGGTGTCTTCTAACAGACAAGCGTGGTGTCTTCTGTGAGACAAAATTTTGTGTCTACTGCAAGACAAGTTTGGTGTCTTCTAACAGACAGGTTTGGTGTCTTTTAACAGACAAGCTTTGTGTCTTCTGCGAGAAAAGTTTGGTGTCTTCTAACAGACAAGCGTGATGTCTTCCGCGAGACAAATTTGGTGTCTACTGCGAGACAAGTATGGTATCTTCTAAAAGACAAGTTTGATGTCTTCTAACAGACAAGTTCGGTGTCTTTTAACAGACAAGCTTGATGTCTTCTGCGAGACGAGCTTGGTGTCTTCCGCGAGACAAGCGTGGTGTCTTTTGTGGGACAAATTTTGTGTCTACTGCGAAACAAGTTTGGTGTCTTCTAACAGACAAGCGTGATGTCTTCTGTGAGACAAATTTTGTGTCTACTGCGAGACAAGTTTGGTGTCTTCTAACAGACAGGTTTGGTGTCTTTTAAAAGACAAGCTTGGTGTCTTCTGCGAGACGAGCTTGGTGTCTTCCGCGAGACAAGCGTGGTGTCTTTTGTGGGACAAATTTTGTGTCTACTGCGAGACAAGTTTGGTGTCTTCTAACAGACAAGCGTGGTGTCTTCTGTGAGACAAATTTTGTGTCTACTGCGAGACAAGTTTGGTGTCTTCTAACAGACAAGCGTGGTGTCTTCTGTGAGACAAATTTTGTGTCTACTGCAAGAAAACTTTGGTGTCTTCTAACAGACAAGTTCGGTGTCTTTTAACAGACAAGCTTGATGTCTTCTGTGAGACAAATTTTGTGTCTACTGCGAGACAAGTTTGGTGTCTTCTAACAGACAGGTTTGGTGTCTTTTAAAAGACAAGCTTGGTGTCTTCTAAGAGACAAGTTTGGTGTCTTCTAGCAGACAGGTTTGGTGTCTTTTAACAGACAAGATTGATGTCTTCTGTGAGACAAATTCTGTATCTACTGCGAGAAAAGTTTAGTGTCTACTGCGAGACAAGTTTGGTGTCTTCTAACAGACAAGCGTGGTGTCTTCTGTGAGACAAATTTTGTGTCTACTGCGAGTCGAGCTTGGTGTCTTCCGCGAGACAAATTTGGTGTCTACTGCGAGACAAGTTCGGTGTCTTCTAACAGACAAGCATGGTGACTTTTGTGACACAATTTTTTTATCTTCTGCGAGAAAAGTTTAGTGTCTTCTAACAGAAAACCGTGGTGTCTTCTGTGAGACAAATTTTGTGTCTACTGCGAGAAAAGTTTGGTGTCTTCTAACAGACAAGCGTGATGTCTTCTGTGAGACAAATTTTGTGTCTACTGCGAGACGAGCTTTGTGTCTTCCGCGAGACAAGCGTGGTGTCTTTTGTGGGACAAATTTTGTGTCTACTGCGAGACAAGTTTGGTGTCTTCTAACAGACAAGCGTGGTGTCTTCTGTGAGACAAATTTTGTGTCTACTGCGAGACAAGTTTGGTGTCTTCTAACAGACAAGCGTGGTGTCTTCTGTGAGACAAATTTTGTGTCTACTGCAAGAAAAGTTTGGTGTCTTCTAACAGACAAGTTCGGTGTCTTTTAACAGACAAGCTTGATGTCTTCTGTGAGACAAATTTTGTGTCTACTGCGAGACAAGTTTGGTGTCTTCTAACAGACAAGCGTGGTGTCTTCTGTGAGACAAATTTTGTGTCTACTGCGAGACAAGTTTGGTGTCTTCTAACAGACAAGCGTGGTGTCTTCTGTGAGACAAATTTTGTGTCTACTGCTAGAAAAGTTTGGTGTCTTCTAACAGACAAGTTCGGTGTCTTTTAACAGACAAGCTTGATGTCTTCTGTGAGACAAATTTTGTGTCTACTGCGAGACAAGTTTGGTGTCTTCTAACAGACAGGTTTGGTGTCTTTTAAAAGACAAGCTTGGTGTCTTCTAAGAGACAAGTTTGGTGTCTTCTAGCAGACAGGTTTGGTGTCTTTTAACAGACAAGCTTGATGTCTTCTGTGAGACAAATTCTGTATCTACTGCGAGAAAAGTTTAGTGTCTACTGCGAGACAAGTTTGGTGTCTTCTAACAGACAAGCGTGGTGTCTTCTGTGAGACAAATTTTGTGTCTACTGCAAGACAAGTTTGGTGTCTTCTAACAGACAGGTTTGGTGTCTTTTAACAGACAAGCTTTGTGTCTTCTGCGAGAAAAGTTTGGTGTCTTCTAACAGACAAGCGTGGTGTCTTCTGTGAGACAAATTTTGTGTCTACTGCGAGTCGTGCTTGGTGTCTTCCGCGAGACAAATTTGGTGTCTACTGCGAGACAAGTTCGGTGTCTTCTAACAAACAAGCATGGTGACTTTTGTGACACAAGTTTTGTATCTTCTGCGAGAAAAGTTTAGTGTCTTCTAACAGAAAACCGTGGTGTCTTCTGTGAGACAAATTTTGTGTCTACTGCGAGACAAGTTTGGTGTCTTCTAACAGACAGGTTTGGTGTCTTTTAAAAGACAAGCTTGGTGTCTTCTGCGAGACGAGCTTGGTGTCTTCCGCGAGACAAGCGTGGTGTCTTTTGTGGGACAAATTTTGTGTCTACTGCGAGACAAGTTTGGTGTCTTCTAACAGACAAGCGTGGTGTCTTTTGTGAGACAAATTTTGTGTCTACTGCGAGACAAGTTTGGTGTCTTCTAACAGACAAGCGTGGTGTCTTCTGTGAGACAAATTTTGTGTCTACTGCAAGACAAGTTTGGTGTCTTCTAACAGACAGGTTTGGTGTCTTTTAACAGACAAGCTTTGTGTCTTCTGCGAGACAAGTTTGGTGTCTTCTAACAGACAAGCGTGGTGTCTTCTGTGAGACAAATTTTGTGTCTACTGCAAGAAAAGTTTGGTGTCTTCTAACAGACAAGTTCGGTGTCTTTTAACAGACAAGCTTGATGTCTTCTGTGAGACAAATTTTGTGTCTACTGCGAGACAAGTTTGGTGTCTTCTAACAGACAGGTTTGGTGTCTTTTAAAAGACAAGCTTGGTGTCTTCTGCGAGACGAGCTTGGTGTCTTCCGCGAGACAAGCGTGGTGTCTTTTGTGGGACAAATTTTGTGTCTACTGCGAGACAAGTTTGGTGTCTTCTAACAGACAAGCGTGGTGTCTTCTGTGAGACAAATTGTGTGTCTACTGCGAGACAAGTTTGGTGTCTTCTAACAGACAAGCGTGGTGTATTCTGTGAGACAAATTTTGTGTCTACTGCAAGAAAAGTTTGGTGTCTTCTAACAGACAAGTTCGGTGTCTTTTAACAGACAAGCTTGATGTCTTCTGTGAGACAAATTTTGTGTCTACTGCGAGACAAGTTTGGTGTCTTCTAACAGACAGGTTTGGTGTCTTTTAAAAGACAAGCTTGGTGTCTTCTAAGAGACAAAATTTTGTGTCTTCTGCGAGAAAAGTTTGGTGTCTTCTAACAGACAGGTTTGGTGTCTTTTAAAAGACAAGCTTGGTGTCTTCTGCGAGACGAGCTTGGTGTCTTCCGCGAGACAAGCGTGGTGTCTTTTGTGGGACAAATTTTGTGTCTACTGCGAGACAAGTTTGGTGTCTTCTAACAGACAAGCGTGGTGTCTTCTGTGAGACAAATTTTGTGTCTACTGCGAGACAAGTTTGGTGTCTTCTAACAGACAAGCGTGGTGTCTTCTGTGAGACAAATTTTGTGTCTACTGCAAGAAAAGTTTGGTGTCTTCTAACAGACAAGTTCGGTGTCTTTTAACAGACAAGCTTGATGTCTTCTGTGAGACAAATTTTGTGTCTACTGCGAGACAAGTTTGGTGTCTTCTAACAGACAAGCGTGGTGACTTTTGTGACACAATTTTTTTATCTTCTGCGAGAAAAGTTTAGTGTCTTCTAACAGAAAACCGTGGTGTCTTCTGTGAGACAAATTTTGTGTCTACTGCGAGAAAAGTTTGGTGTCTTCTAACAGAAAACCGTGGTGTCTTCTGTGAGACAAATTTTGTGTCTACTGCAAGAAAAGTTTGGTGTCTTCTAACAGACAAGTTCGGTGTCTTTTAACAGACAAGCTTGATGTCTTCTGTGAGACAAATTTTGTGTCTACTGCGAGACAAGTTTGGTGTCTTCTAACAGACAAGCATGGTGACTTTTGTGACACAATTTTTTTATCTTCTGCGAGAAAAGTTTAGTGTCTTCTAACAGAAAACCGTGGTGTCTTCTGTGAGACAAATTTTGTGTCTACTGCGAGAAAAGTTTGGTGTCTTCTAACAGACAAGCGTGATGTCTTCTGTGAGACAAATTTTGTGTCTACTGCGAGACGAGCTTTGTGTCTTCCGCGAGACAAGCGTGGTGTCTTTTGTGGGACAAATTTTGTGTCTACTGCGAGACAAGTTTGGTGTCTTCTAACAGACAAGCGTGGTGTCTTCTGTGAGACAAATTTTGTGTCTACTGCGAGACAAGTTTGGTGTCTTCTAACAGACAAGCGTGGTGTCTTCTGTGAGACAAATTTTGTGTCTACTGCAAGAAAAGTTTGGTGTCTTCTAACAGACAAGTTCGGTGTCTTTTAACAGACAAGCTTGATGTCTTCTGTGAGACAAATTTTGTGTCTACTGCGAGACAAGTTTGGTGTCTTCTAACAGACAGGTTTGGTGTCTTTTAAAAGACAAGCTTGGTGTCTTCTAAGAGACAAGTTTGGTGTCTTCTAGCAGACAGGTTTGGTGTCTTTTAACAGACAAGATTGATGTCTTCTGTGAGACAAATTCTGTATCTACTGCGAGAAAAGTTTAGTGTCTACTGCGAGACAAGTTTGGTGTCTTCTAACAGACAAGCGTGGTGTCTTCTGTGAGACAAATTTTGTGTCTACTGCGAGTCGAGCTTGGTGTCTTCCGCGAGACAAATTTGGTGTCTACTGCGAGACAAGTTTGGTGTCTTCTAACAGACAAGCGTGGTGTCTTCTGTGAGACAAATTTTGTGTCTACTGCGAGACAAGTTTGGTGTCTTCTAACAGACAAGCGTGGTGTCTTCTGTGAGACAAATTTTGTGTCTACTGCAAGAAAACTTTGGTGTCTTCTAACAGACAAGTTCGGTGTCTTTTAACAGACAAGCTTGATGTCTTCTGTGAGACAAATTTTGTGTCTACTGCGAGACAAGTTTGGTGTCTTCTAACAGACAGGTTTGGTGTCTTTTAAAAGACAAGCTTGGTGTCTTCTAAGAGACAAGTTTGGTGTCTTCTAGCAGACAGGTTTGGTGTCTTTTAACAGACAAGATTGATGTCTTCTGTGAGACAAATTCTGTATCTACTGCGAGAAAAGTTTAGTGTCTACTGCGAGACAAGTTTGGTGTCTTCTAACAGACAAGCGTGGTGTCTTCTGTGAGACAAATTTTGTGTCTACTGCGAGTCGAGCTTGGTGTCTTCCGCGAGACAAATTTGGTGTCTACTGCGAGACAAGTTCGGTGTCTTCTAACAGACAAGCATGGTGACTTTTGTGACACAATTTTTTTATCTTCTGCGAGAAAAGTTTAGTGTCTTCTAACAGAAAACCGTGGTGTCTTCTGTGAGACAAATTTTGTGTCTACTGCGAGAAAAGTTTGGTGTCTTCTAACAGACAAGCGTGATGTCTTCTGTGAGACAAATTTTGTGTCTACTGCGAGACGAGCTTTGTGTCTTCCGCGAGACAAGCGTGGTGTCTTTTGTGGGACAAATTTTGTGTCTACTGCGAGACAAGTTTGGTGTCTTCTAACAGACAAGCGTGGTGTCTTCTGTGAGACAAATTTTGTGTCTACTGCGAGACAAGTTTGGTGTCTTCTAACAGACAAGCGTGGTGTCTTCTGTGAGACAAATTTTGTGTCTACTGCAAGAAAAGTTTGGTGTCTTCTAACAGACAAGTTCGGTGTCTTTTAACAGACAAGCTTGATGTCTTCTGTGAGACAAATTTTGTGTCTACTGCGAGACAAGTTTGGTGTCTTCTAACAGACAAGCGTGGTGTCTTCTGTGAGACAAATTTTGTGTCTACTGCGAGACAAGTTTGGTGTCTTCTAACAGACAAGCGTGGTGTCTTCTGTGAGACAAATTTTGTGTCTACTGCAAGAAAAGTTTGGTGTCTTCTAACAGACAAGTTCGGTGTCTTTTAACAGACAAGCTTGATGTCTTCTGTGAGACAAATTTTGTGTCTACTGCGAGACAAGTTTGGTGTCTTCTAACAGACAGGTTTGGTGTCTTTTAAAAGACAAGCTTGGTGTCTTCTAAGAGACAAGTTTGGTGTCTTCTAGCAGACAGGTTTGGTGTCTTTTAACAGACAAGCTTGATGTCTTCTGTGAGACAAATTCTGTATCTACTGCGAGAAAAGTTTAGTGTCTACTGCGAGACAAGTTTGGTGTCTTCTAACAGACAAGCGTGGTGTCTTCTGTGAGACAAATTTTGTGTCTACTGCAAGACAAGTTTGGTGTCTTCTAACAGACAGGTTTGGTGTCTTTTAACAGACAAGCTTTGTGTCTTCTGCGAGAAAAGTTTGGTGTCTTCTAACAGACAAGCGTGGTGTCTTCTGTGAGACAAATTTTGTGTCTACTGCGAGTCGTGCTTGGTGTCTTCCGCGAGACAAATTTGGTGTCTACTGCGAGACAAGTTCGGTGTCTTCTAACAAACAAGCATGGTGACTTTTGTGACACAAGTTTTGTATCTTCTGCGAGAAAAGTTTAGTGTCTTCTAACAGAAAACCGTGGTGTCTTCTGTGAGACAAATTTTGTGTCTACTGCGAGACAAGTTTGGTGTCTTCTAACAGACAGGTTTGGTGTCTTTTAAAAGACAAGCTTGGTGTCTTCTGCGAGACGAGCTTGGTGTCTTCCGCGAGACAAGCGTGGTGTCTTTTGTGGGACAAATTTTGTGTCTACTGCGAGACAAGTTTGGTGTCTTCTAACAGACAAGCGTGGTGTCTTTTGTGAGACAAATTTTGTGTCTACTGCGAGACAAGTTTGGTGTCTTCTAACAGACAAGCGTGGTGTCTTCTGTGAGACAAATTTTGTGTCTACTGCAAGACAAGTTTGGTGTCTTCTAACAGACAGGTTTGGTGTCTTTTAACAGACAAGCTTTGTGTCTTCTGCGAGACAAGTTTGGTGTCTTCTAACAGACAAGCGTGGTGTCTTCTGTGAGACAAATTTTGTGTCTACTGCAAGAAAAGTTTGGTGTCTTCTAACAGACAAGTTCGGTGTCTTTTAACAGACAAGCTTGATGTCTTCTGTGAGACAAATTTTGTGTCTACTGCGAGACAAGTTTGGTGTCTTCTAACAGACAGGTTTGGTGTCTTTTAAAAGACAAGCTTGGTGTCTTCTGCGAGACGAGCTTGGTGTCTTCCGCGAGACAAGCGTGGTGTCTTTTGTGGGACAAATTTTGTGTCTACTGCGAGACAAGTTTGGTGTCTTCTAACAGACAAGCGTGGTGTCTTCTGTGAGACAAATTGTGTGTCTACTGCGAGACAAGTTTGGTGTCTTCTAACAGACAAGCGTGGTGTATTCTGTGAGACAAATTTTGTGTCTACTGCAAGAAAAGTTTGGTGTCTTCTAACAGACAAGTTCGGTGTCTTTTAACAGACAAGCTTGATGTCTTCTGTGAGACAAATTTTGTGTCTACTGCGAGACAAGTTTGGTGTCTTCTAACAGACAGGTTTGGTGTCTTTTAAAAGACAAGCTTGGTGTCTTCTAAGAGACAAAATTTTGTGTCTTCTGCGAGAAAAGTTTGGTGTCTTCTAACAGACAGGTTTGGTGTCTTTTAAAAGACAAGCTTGGTGTCTTCTGCGAGACGAGCTTGGTGTCTTCCGCGAGACAAGCGTGGTGTCTTTTGTGGGACAAATTTTGTGTCTACTGCGAGACAAGTTTGGTGTCTTCTAACAGACAAGCGTGGTGTCTTCTGTGAGACAAATTTTGTGTCTACTGCGAGACAAGTTTGGTGTCTTCTAACAGACAAGCGTGGTGTCTTCTGTGAGACAAATTTTGTGTCTACTGCAAGAAAAGTTTGGTGTCTTCTAACAGACAAGTTCGGTGTCTTTTAACAGACAAGCTTGATGTCTTCTGTGAGACAAATTTTGTGTCTACTGCGAGACAAGTTTGGTGTCTTCTAACAGACAAGCGTGGTGACTTTTGTGACACAATTTTTTTATCTTCTGCGAGAAAAGTTTAGTGTCTTCTAACAGAAAACCGTGGTGTCTTCTGTGAGACAAATTTTGTGTCTACTGCGAGAAAAGTTTGGTGTCTTCTAACAGAAAACCGTGGTGTCTTCTGTGAGACAAATTTTGTGTCTACTGCAAGAAAAGTTTGGTGTCTTCTAACAGACAAGTTCGGTGTCTTTTAACAGACAAGCTTGATGTCTTCTGTGAGACAAATTTTGTGTCTACTGCGAGACAAGTTTGGTGTCTTCTAACAGACAAGCATGGTGACTTTTGTGACACAATTTTTTTATCTTCTGCGAGAAAAGTTTAGTGTCTTCTAACAGAAAACCGTGGTGTCTTCTGTGAGACAAATTTTGTGTCTACTGCGAGAAAAGTTTGGTGTCTTCTAACAGACAAGCGTGATGTCTTCTGTGAGACAAATTTTGTGTCTACTGCGAGACGAGCTTTGTGTCTTCCGCGAGACAAGCGTGGTGTCTTTTGTGGGACAAATTTTGTGTCTACTGCGAGACAAGTTTGGTGTCTTCTAACAGACAAGCGTGGTGTCTTCTGTGAGACAAATTTTGTGTCTACTGCGAGACAAGTTTGGTGTCTTCTAACAGACAAGCGTGGTGTCTTCTGTGAGACAAATTTTGTGTCTACTGCAAGAAAAGTTTGGTGTCTTCTAACAGACAAGTTCGGTGTCTTTTAACAGACAAGCTTGATGTCTTCTGTGAGACAAATTTTGTGTCTACTGCGAGACAAGTTTGGTGTCTTCTAACAGACAAGCGTGGTGTCTTCTGTGAGACAAATTTTGTGTCTACTGCGAGACAAGTTTGGTGTCTTCTAACAGACAAGCGTGGTGTCTTCTGTGAGACAAATTTTGTGTCTACTGCAAGAAAAGTTTGGTGTCTTCTAACAGACAAGTTCGGTGTCTTTTAACAGACAAGCTTGATGTCTTCTGTGAGACAAATTTTGTGTCTACTGCGAGACAAGTTTGGTGTCTTCTAACAGACAGGTTTGGTGTCTTTTAAAAGACAAGCTTGGTGTCTTCTAAGAGACAAGTTTGGTGTCTTCTAGCAGACAGGTTTGGTGTCTTTTAACAGACAAGCTTGATGTCTTCTGTGAGACAAATTCTGTATCTACTGCGAGAAAAGTTTAGTGTCTACTGCGAGACAAGTTTGGTGTCTTCTAACAGACAAGCGTGGTGTCTTCTGTGAGACAAATTTTGTGTCTACTGCAAGACAAGTTTGGTGTCTTCTAACAGACAGGTTTGGTGTCTTTTAACAGACAAGCTTTGTGTCTTCTGCGAGAAAAGTTTCGTGTCTTCTAACAGACAAGCGTGGTGTCTTCTGTGAGACAAATTTTGTGTCTACTGCGAGTCGTGCTTGGTGTCTTCCGCGAGACAAATTTGGTGTCTACTGCGAGACAAGTTCGGTGTCTTCTAACAGACAAGCATGGTGACTTTTGTGACACAAGTTTTGTATCTTCTGCGAGAAAAGTTTAGTGTCTTCTAACAGAAAACCGTGGTGTCTTCTGTGAGACAAATTTTGTGTCTACTGCGAGACAAGTTTGGTGTCTTCTAACAGACAGGTTTGGTGCCTTTTAAAAGACAAGCTTGGTGTCTTCTGCGAGACGAGCTTGGTGTCTTCCGCGAGACAAGCGTGGTGTCTTTTGTGGGACAAATTTTGTGTCTACTGCGAGACAAGTTTGGTGTCTTCTAACAGACAAGCGTGGTGTCTTCTGTGAGACAAATTTTGTGTCTACTGCAAGAAAAGTTTGGTGTCTTCTAACAGACAAGTTCGGTGTCTTTTAACAGACAAGCTTGATGTCTTCTGTGAGACAAATTTTGTGTCTACTGCGAGACAAGTTTGGTGTCTTCTAACAGACAGGTTTGGTGTCTTTTAAAAGACAAGCTTGGTGTCTTCTAAGAGACAAGTTTGGTGTCTTCTAGCAGACAGGTTTGGTGTCTTTTAACAGACAAGCTTGATGTCTTCTGTGAGACAAATTCTGTATCTACTGCGAGAAAAGTTTAGTGTCTACTGCGAGACAAGTTTGGTGTCTTCTAACAGACAAGCGTGGTGTCTTCTGTGAGACAAATTTTGTGTCTACTGCAAGACAAGTTTGGTGTCTTCTAACAGACAGGTTTGGTGTCTTTTAACAGACAAGCTTTGTGTCTTCTGCGAGAAAAGTTTGGTGTCTTCTAACAGACAAGCGTGGTGTCTTCTGTGAGACAAATTTTGTGTCTACTGCGAGTCGTGCTTGGTGTCTTCCGCGAGACAAATTTGGTGTCTACTGCGAGACAAGTTCGGTGTCTTCTAACAGACAAGCATGGTGACTTTTGTGACACAAGTTTTGTATCTTCTGCGAGAAAAGTTTAGTGTCTTCTAACAGAAAACCGTGGTGTCTTCTGTGAGACAAATTTTGTGTCTACTGCGAGACAAGTTTGGTGTCTTCTAACAGACAGGTTTGGTGTCTTTTAAAAGACAAGCTTGGTGTCTTCTGCGAGACGAGCTTGGTGTCTTCCGCGAGACAAGCGTGGTGTCTTTTGTGGGACAAATTTTGTGTCTACTGCGAGACAAGTTTGGTGTCTTCTAACAGACAAGCGTGGTGTCTTTTGTGAGACAAATTTTGTGTCTACTGCGAGACAAGTTTGGTGTCTTCTAACAGACAAGCGTGGTGTCTTCTGTGAGACAAATTTTGTGTCTACTGCAAGACAAGTTTGGTGTCTTCTAACAGACAGGTTTGGTGTCTTTTAACAGACAAGCTTTGTGTCTTCTGCGAGACAAGTTTGGTGTCTTCTAACAGACAAGCGTGGTGTCTTCTGTGAGACAAATTTTGTGTCTACTGCAAGAAAAGTTTGGTGTCTTCTAACAGACAAGTTCGGTGTCTTTTAACAGACAAGCTTGATGTCTTCTGTGAGACAAATTTTGTGTCTACTGCGAGACAAGTTTGGTGTCTTCTAACAGACAGGTTTGGTGTCTTTTAAAAGACAAGCTTGGTGTCTTCTGCGAGACGAGCTTGGTGTCTTCCGCGAGACAAGCGTGGTGTCTTTTGTGGGACAAATTTTGTGTCTACTGCGAGACAAGTTTGGTGTCTTCTAACAGACAAGCGTGGTGTCTTCTGTGAGACAAATTGTGTGTCTACTGCGAGACAAGTTTGGTGTCTTCTAACAGACAAGCGTGGTGTATTCTGTGAGACAAATTTTGTGTCTACTGCAAGAAAAGTTTGGTGTCTTCTAACAGACAAGTTCGGTGTCTTTTAACAGACAAGCTTGATGTCTTCTGTGAGACAAATTTTGTGTCTACTGCGAGACAAGTTTGGTGTCTTCTAACAGACAGGTTTGGTGTCTTTTAAAAGACAAGCTTGGTGTCTTCTAAGAGACAAGTTTGGTGTCTTCTAGCAGACAGGTTTGGTGTCTTTTAACAGACAAGCTTGATGTATTCTGTGAGACAAATTCTGTATCTACTGCGAGAAAAGTTTAGTGTCTACTGCGAGACAAGTTTGGTGTCTTCTAACAGACAAGCGTGGTGTCTTCTGTGAGACAAAATTTTGTGTCTTCTGCGAGAAAAGTTTGGTGTCTTCTAACAGACAGGTTTGGTGTCTTTTAAAAGACAAGCTTGGTGTCTTCTGCGAGACGAGCTTGGTGTCTTCCGCGAGACAAGCGTGGTGTCTTTTGTGGGACAAATTTTGTGTCTACTGCGAGACAAGTTTGGTGTCTTCTAACAGACAAGCGTGGTGTCTTCTGTGAGACAAATTTTGTGTCTACTGCGAGACAAGTTTGGTGTCTTCTAACAGACAAGCGTGGTGTCTTCTGTGAGACAAATTTTGTGTCTACTGCAAGAAAACTTTGGTGTCCTCTAACAGACAAGTTCGGTGTCTTTTAACAGACAAGCTTGATGTCTTCTGTGAGACAAATTTTGTGTCTACTGCGAGACAAGTTTGGTGTCTTCTAACAGACAGGTTTGGTGTCTTTTAAAAGACAAGCTTGGTGTCTTCTAAGAGACAAGTTTGGTGTCTTCTAGCAGACAGGTTTGGTGTCTTTTAACAGACAAGCTTGATGTATTCTGTGAGACAAATTCTGTATCTACTGCGAGAAAAGTTTAGTGTCTACTGCGAGACAAGTTTGGTGTCTTCTAACAGACAAGCGTGGTGTCTTCTGTGAGACAAAATTTTGTGTCTACTGCAAGACAAGTTTGGTGTCTTCTAACAGACAGGTTTGGTGTCTTTTAACAGACAAGCTTTGTGTCTTCTGCGAGAAAAGTTTGGTGTCTTCTAACAGACAAGCGTGATGTCTTCCGCGAGACAAATTTGGTGTCTACTGCGAGACAAGTATGGTATCTTCTAAAAGACAAGTTTGATGTCTTCTAACAGACAAGTTCGGTGTCTTTTAACAGACAAGCTTGATGTCTTCTGCGAGACGAGCTTGGTGTCTTCCGCGAGACAAGCGTGGTGTCTTTTGTGGGACAAATTTTGTGTCTACTGCGAAACAAGTTTGGTGTCTTCTAACAGACAAGCGTGATGTCTTCTGTGAGACAAATTTTGTGTCTACTGCGAGACAAGTTTGGTGTCTTCTAACAGACAGGTTTGGTGTCTTTTAAAAGACAAGCTTGGTGTCTTCTGCGAGACGAGCTTGGTGTCTTCCGCGAGACAAGCGTGGTGTCTTTTGTGGGACAAATTTTGTGTCTACTGCGAGACAAGTTTGGTGTCTTCTAACAGACAAGCGTGGTGTCTTCTGTGAGACAAATTTTGTGTCTACTGCGAGACAAGTTTGGTGTCTTCTAACAGACAAGCGTGGTGTCTTCTGTGAGACAAATTTTGTGTCTACTGCAAGAAAACTTTGGTGTCTTCTAACAGACAAGTTCGGTGTCTTTTAACAGACAAGCTTGATGTCTTCTGTGAGACAAATTTTGTGTCTACTGCGAGACAAGTTTGGTGTCTTCTAACAGACAGGTTTGGTGTCTTTTAAAAGACAAGCTTGGTGTCTTCTAAGAGACAAGTTTGGTGTCTTCTAGCAGACAGGTTTGGTGTCTTTTAACAGACAAGATTGATGTCTTCTGTGAGACAAATTCTGTATCTACTGCGAGAAAAGTTTAGTGTCTACTGCGAGACAAGTTTGGTGTCTTCTAACAGACAAGCGTGGTGTCTTCTGTGAGACAAATTTTGTGTCTACTGCGAGTCGAGCTTGGTGTCTTCCGCGAGACAAATTTGGTGTCTACTGCGAGACAAGTTCGGTGTCTTCTAACAGACAAGCATGGTGACTTTTGTGACACAATTTTTTTATCTTCTGCGAGAAAAGTTTAGTGTCTTCTAACAGAAAACCGTGGTGTCTTCTGTGAGACAAATTTTGTGTCTACTGCGAGAAAAGTTTGGTGTCTTCTAACAGACAAGCGTGATGTCTTCTGTGAGACAAATTTTGTGTCTACTGCGAGACGAGCTTTGTGTCTTCCGCGAGACAAGCGTGGTGTCTTTTGTGGGACAAATTTTGTGTCTACTGCGAGACAAGTTTGGTGTCTTCTAACAGACAAGCGTGGTGTCTTCTGTGAGACAAATTTTGTGTCTACTGCGAGACAAGTTTGGTGTCTTCTAACAGACAAGCGTGGTGTCTTCTGTGAGACAAATTTTGTGTCTACTGCAAGAAAAGTTTGGTGTCTTCTAACAGACAAGTTCGGTGTCTTTTAACAGACAAGCTTGATGTCTTCTGTGAGACAAATTTTGTGTCTACTGCGAGACAAGTTTGGTGTCTTCTAACAGACAAGCGTGGTGTCTTCTGTGAGACAAATTGTGTGTCTACTGCGAGACAAGTTTGGTGTCTTCTAACAGACAAGCGTGGTGTCTTCTGTGAGACAAATTTTGTGTCTACTGCAAGAAAAGTTTGGTGTCTTCTAACAGACAAGTTCGGTGTCTTTTAACAGACAAGCTTGATGTCTTCTGTGAGACAAATTTTGTGTCTACTGCGAGACAAGTTTGGTGTCTTCTAACAGACAGGTTTGGTGTCTTTTAAAAGACAAGCTTGGTGTCTTCTAAGAGACAAGTTTGGTGTCTTCTAGCAGACAGGTTTGGTGTCTTTTAACAGACAAGCTTGATGTCTTCTGTGAGACAAATTCTGTATCTACTGCGAGAAAAGTTTAGTGTCTACTGCGAGACAAGTTTGGTGTCTTCTAACAGACAAGCGTGGTGTCTTCTGTGAGACAAATTTTGTGTCTACTGCAAGACAAGTTTGGTGTCTTCTAACAGACAGGTTTGGTGTCTTTTAACAGACAAGCTTTGTGTCTTCTGCGAGAAAAGTTTGGTGTCTTCTAACAGACAAGCGTGGTGTCTTCTGTGAGACAAATTTTGTGTCTACTGCGAGTCGTGCTTGGTGTCTTCCGCGAGACAAATTTGGTGTCTACTGCGAGACAAGTTCGGTGTCTTCTAACAGACAAGCATGGTGACTTTTGTGACACAAGTTTTGTATCTTCTGCGAGAAAAGTTTAGTGTCTTCTAACAGAAAACCGTGGTGTCTTCTGTGAGACAAATTTTGTGTCTACTGCGAGACAAGTTTGGTGTCTTCTAACAGACAGGTTTGGTGTCTTTTAAAAGACAAGCTTGGTGTCTTCTGCGAGACGAGCTTGGTGTCTTCCGCGAGACAAGCGTGGTGTCTTTTGTGGGACAAATTTTGTGTCTACTGCGAGACAAGTTTGGTGTCTTCTAACAGACAAGCGTGGTGTCTTCTGTGAGACAAATTTTGTGTCTACTGCAAGAAAAGTTTGGTGTCTTCTAACAGACAAGTTCGGTGTCTTTTAACAGACAAGCTTGATGTCTTCTGTGAGACAAATTTTGTGTCTACTGCGAGACAAGTTTGGTGTCTTCTAACAGACAGGTTTGGTGTCTTTTAAAAGACAAGCTTGGTGTCTTCTAAGAGACAAGTTTGGTGTCTTCTAGCAGACAGGTTTGGTGTCTTTTAACAGACAAGCTTGATGTCTTCTGTGAGACAAATTCTGTATCTACTGCGAGAAAAGTTTAGTGTCTACTGCGAGACAAGTTTGGTGTCTTCTAACAGACAAGCGTGGTGTCTTCTGTGAGACAAATTTTGTGTCTACTGCGAGTCGTGCTTGGTGTCTTCCGCGAGACAAATTTGGTGTCTACTGCGAGACAAGTTCGGTGTCTTCTAACAGACAAGCATGGTGACTTTTGTGAGACAAATTTTGTGTCTACTGCAAGACAAGTTTGGTGTCTTCTAACAGACAGGTTTGGTGTCTTTTAACAGACAAGCTTTGTGTCTTCTGCGAGAAAAGTTTGGTGTCTTCTAACAGACAAGCGTGGTGTCTTCTGTGAGACAAATTTTGTGTCTACTGCGAGTCGTGCTTGGTGTCTTCCGCGAGACAAATTTGGTGTCTACTGCGAGACAAGTTCCGTGTCTTCTAACAGACAAGCATGGTGACTTTTGTGACACAAGTTTTGTATCTTCTGCGAGAAAAGTTTAGTGTCTTCTAACAGAAAACCGTGGTGTCTTCTGTGAGACAAATTTTGTGTCTACTGCGAGACAAGTTTGGTGTCTTCTAACAGACAGGTTTGGTGTCTTTTAAAAGACAAGCTTGGTGTCTTCTGCGAGACGAGCTTGGTGTCTTCCGCGAGACAAGCGTGGTGTCTTTTGTGGGACAAATTTTGTGTCTACTGCGAGACAAGTTTGGTGTCTTCTAACAGACAAGCGTGGTGTCTTTTGTGAGACAAATTTTGTGTCTACTGCGAGACAAGTTTGGTGTCTTCTAACAGACAAGCGTGGTGTCTTCTGTGAGACAAATTTTGTGTCTACTGCAAGAAAAGTTTGGTGTCTTCTAACAGACAAGTTCGGTGACTTTTAACAGACAAGCTTGATGTATTCTGTGAGACAAATTTTGTGTCTACTGCGAGACAAGTTTGGTGTCTTCTAACAGACAGGTTTGGTGTCTTTTAAAAGACAAGCTTGGTGTCTTCTGCGAGACGAGCTTCGTGTCTTACGCGAGACAAGCGTGGTGTCTTTTGTGGGACAAATTTTGTGTCTACTGCGAGACAAGTTTGGTGTCTTCTAACAGACAAGCGTGGTGTCTTCTGTGAGACAAATTTTGTATCTACTGCGAGAAAAGTTTGGTGTCTTCTAACAGACAAGCGTGATGTCTTCTGTGAGACAAATTTTGTGTCTACTGCGAGACAAGTTTGGTGTCTTCTAACAGACAGGTTTGGTGTCTTTTAAAAGACAAGCTTGGTGTCTTCTAAGAGACAAGTTTGGTGTCTTCTAGCAGACAGGTTTGGTGTCTTTTAACAGACAAGCTTGATGTCTTCTGTGAGACAAATTCTGTATCTACTGCGAGAAAAGTTTAGTGTCTACTGCGAGACAAGTTTGGTGTCTTCTAACAGACAAGCGTGGTGTCTTCTGTGAGACAAATTTTGTGTCTACTGCAAGACAAGTTTGGTGTCTTCTAACAGACAGGTTTGGTGTCTTTTAACAGACAAGCTTTGTGTCTTCTGCGAGAAAAGTTTGGTGTCTTCTAACAGACAGGTTTGGTGTCTTTTAACAGACAAGCTTTGTGTCTTCTGCGAGAAAAGTTTGGTGTCTTCTAACAGACAAGCATGGTGACTTTTGTGACACAAGTTTTGTATCTTCTGCGAGAAAAGTTTAGTGTCTTCTAACAGACAAGTTCGGTGTCTTTTAACAGACAAGCTTGATGTCTTCTGTGAGACAAATTTTGTGTCTACTGCGAGACAAGTTTGGTGTCTTCTAACAGACAGGTTTGGTGTCTTTTAAAAGACAAGCTTGGTGTCTTCTAAGAGACAAATTCTGTATCTACTGCGAGAAAAGTTTAGTGTCTACTGCGAGACAAGTTTGGTGTCTTCTAACAGACAAGCGTGGTGTCTTCTGTGAGACAAATTTTGTGTCTACTGCAAGACAAGTTTGGTGTCTTCTAACAGACAGGTTTGGTGTCTTTTAACAGACAAGCTTTGTGTCTTCTGCGAGAAAAGTTTGGTGTCTTCTAACAGACAAGCGTGGTGTCTTCTGTGAGACAAATTTTGTGTCTACTGCGAGTCGTGCTTGGTGTCTTCCGCGAGACAAATTTGGTGTCTACTGCGAGACAAGTTCGGTGTCTTCTAACAGACAAGCATGGTGACTTTTGTGACACAAGTTTTGTATCTTCTGCGAGAAAAGTTTAGTGTCTTCTAACAGAAAACCGTGGTGTCTTCTGTGAGACAAATTTTGTGTCTACTGCGAGACAAGTTTGGTGTCTTCTAACAGACAGGTTTGGTGTCTTTTAAAAGACAAGCTTGGTGTCTTCTGCGAGACGAGCTTGGTGTCTTCCGCGAGACAAGCGTGGTGTCTTTTGTGGGACAAATTTTGTGTCTACTGCGAGACAAGTTTGGTGTCTTCTAACAGACAAGCGTGGTGTCTTCTGTGAGACAAATTTTGTGTCTACTGCAAGAAAAGTTTGGTGTCTTCTAACAGACAAGTTCGGTGTCTTTTAACAGACAAGCTTGATGTCTTCTGTGAGACAAATTTTGTGTCTACTGCGAGACAAGTTTGGTGTCTTCTAACAGACAGGTTTGGTGTCTTTTAAAAGACAAGCTTGGTGTCTTCTAAGAGACAAGTTTGGTGTCTTCTAGCAGACAGGTTTGGTGTCTTTTAACAGACAAGCTTGATGTCTTCTGTGAGACAAATTCTGTATCTACTGCGAGAAAAGTTTAGTGTCTACTGCGAGACAAGTTTGGTGTCTTCTAACAGACAAGCGTGGTGTCTTCTGTGAGACAAATTTTGTGTCTACTGCAAGACAAGTTTGGTGTCTTTTAACAGACAGGTTTGGTGTCTTTTAACAGACAAGCTTTGTGTCTTCTGCGAGAAAAGTTTGGTGTCTTCTAACAGACAAGCGTGGTGTCTTCTGTGAGACAAATTTTGTGTCTACTGCGAGTCGTGCTTGGTGTCTTCCGCGAGACAAATTTGGTGTCTACTGCGAGACAAGTTCGGTGTCTTCTAACAGACAAGCATGGTGACTTTTGTGACACAAGTTTTGTATCTTCTGCGAGAAAAGTTTAGTGTCTTCTAACAGAAAACCGTGGTGTCTTCTGTGAGACAAATTTTGTGTCTACTGCGAGACAAGTTTGGTGTCTTCTAACAGACAGGTTTGGTGTCTTTTAAAAGACAAGCTTGGTGTCTTCTGCGAGACGAGCTTGGTGTCTTCCGCGAGACAAGCGTGGTGTCTTTTGTGGGACAAATTTTGTGTCTACTGCGAGACAAGTTTGGTGTCTTCTAACAGACAAGCGTGGTGTCTTTTGTGAGACAAATTTTGTGTCTACTGCGAGACAAGTTTGGTGTCTTCTAACAGACAAGCGTGGTGTCTTCTGTGAGACAAATTTTGTGTCTACTGCAAGAAAAGTTTGGTGTCTTCTAACAGACAAGTTCGGTGACTTTTAACAGACAAGCTTGATGTATTCTGTGAGACAAATTTTGTGTCTACTGCGAGACAAGTTTGGTGTCTTCTAACAGACAGGTTTGGTGTCTTTTAAAAGACAAGCTTGGTGTCTTCTGCGAGACGAGCTTCGTGTCTTACGCGAGACAAGCGTGGTGTCTTTTGTGGGACAAATTTTGTGTCTACTGCGAGACAAGTTTGGTGTCTTCTAACAGACAAGCGTGGTGTCTTCTGTGAGACAAATTTTGTATCTACTGCGAGAAAAGTTTGGTGTCTTCTAACAGACAAGCGTGATGTCTTCTGTGAGACAAATTTTGTGTCTACTGCGAGACAAGTTTGGTGTCTTCTAACAGACAGGTTTGGTGTCTTTTAAAAGACAAGCTTGGTGTCTTCTAAGAGACAAGTTTGGTGTCTTCTAGCAGACAGGTTTGGTGTCTTTTAACAGACAAGCTTGATGTCTTCTGTGAGACAAATTCTGTATCTACTGCGAGAAAAGTTTAGTGTCTACTGCGAGACAAGTTTGGTGTCTTCTAACAGACAAGCGTGGTGTCTTCTGTGAGACAAATTTTGTGTCTACTGCAAGACAAGTTTGGTGTCTTCTAACAGACAGGTTTGGTGTCTTTTAACAGACAAGCTTTGTGTCTTCTGCGAGAAAAGTTTGGTGTCTTCTAACAGACAGGTTTGGTGTCTTTTAACAGACAAGCTTTGTGTCTTCTGCGAGAAAAGTTTGGTGTCTTCTAACAGACAAGCATGGTGACTTTTGTGACACAAGTTTTGTATCTTCTGCGAGAAAAGTTTAGTGTCTTCTAACAGACAAGTTCGGTGTCTTTTAACAGACAAGCTTGATGTCTTCTGTGAGACAAATTTTGTGTCTACTGCGAGACAAGTTTGGTGTCTTCTAACAGACAGGTTTGGTGTCTTTTAAAAGACAAGCTTGGTGTCTTCTAAGAGACAAATTCTGTATCTACTGCGAGAAAAGTTTAGTGTCTACTGCGAGACAAGTTTGGTGTCTTCTAACAGACAAGCGTGGTGTCTTCTGTGAGACAAATTTTGTGTCTACTGCAAGACAAGTTTGGTGTCTTCTAACAGACAGGTTTGGTGTCTTTTAACAGACAAGCTTTGTGTCTTCTGCGAGAAAAGTTTGGTGTCTTCTAACAGACAGGTTTGGTGTCTTTTAACAGACAAGCTTTGTGTCTTCTGCGAGAAAAGTTTGGTGTCTTCTAACAGACAAGCATGGTGACTTTTGTGACACAAGTTTTGTATCTTCTGCGAGAAAAGTTTAGTGTCTTATAACAGAAAACCGTGGTGTCTTCTGCGAGACGAGCTTGGTGTCTTCCGCGAGACAAGCGTGGTGTCTTTTGTGGGATAAATTTTGTGTCTACTGCGAGACAAGTTTGGTGTCTTCTAACAGACAAGCGTGGTGTCTTCTGTGAGACAAATTTTGTGTCTACTGCGAGACAAGTTTGGTGTCTTCTAACAGACAAGCGTGGTGTCTTCTGTGAGACAAATTTTGTGTCTACTGCAAGAAAAGTTTGGTGTCTTCTAACAGACAAGTTCGGTGTCTTTTAACAGACAAGCTTGATGTCTTCTGTGAGACAAATTTTGTGTCTACTGCGAGACAAGTTTGGTGTCTTCTAACAGACAAGCGTGATGTCTTCTGTGAGACAAATTTTGTGTCTACTGCGAGACAAGTTTGGTGTCTTCTAACAGACAGGTTTGGTGTCTTTTAAAAGACAAGCTTGGTGTCTTCTGCGAGACGAGCTTGGTGTCTTCCGCGAGACAAGCGTGGTGTCTTTTGTGGGACAACTTTTGTGTCTACTGCGAGACAAGTTTGGTGTCTTCTAACAGACAAGCGTGGTGTCTTCTGTGAGACAAATTTTGTGTCTACTGCGAGACAAGTTTGGTGTCTTCTAACAGACAAGCGTGATGTCTTCTGTGAGACAAATTTTGTGTCTACTGCAAGAAAAGTTTGGTGTCTTCTAACAGACAAGTTCGGTGTCTTTTAACAGACAAGCTTGATGTCTTCTGTGAGACAAATTTTGTGTCTACTGCGAGACAAGTTTGGTGTCTTCTAACAGACAGGTTTGGTGTCTTTTAAAAGACAAGCTTGGTGTCTTCTAAGAGACAAGTTTGGTGTCTTCTAGCAGACAGGTTTGGTGTCTTTTAACAGACAAGCTTGATGTCTTCTGTGAGACAAATTCTGTATCTACTGCGAGAAAAGTTTAGTGTCTACTGCGAGACAAGTTTGGTGTCTTCGAACAGACAAGCGTGGTGTCTTCTGTGAGACAAATTTTGTGTCTACTGCAAGACAAGTTTGGTGTCTTCTAACAGACAGGTTTGGTGTCTTTTAACAGACAAGCTTTGTGTCTTCTGCGAGAAAAGTTTGGTGTCTTCTAACAGACAGGTTTGGTGTCTTTTAACAGACAAGCTTTGTGTCTTCTGCGAGAAAAGTTTGGTGTCTTCTAACAGACAAGCATGGTGACTTTTGTGACACAAGTTTTGTATCTTCTGCGAGAAAAGTTTAGTGTCTTATAACAGAAAACCGTGGTGTCTTCTGCGAGACGAGCTTGGTGTCTTCCGCGAGACAAGCGTGGTGTCTTTTGTGGGACAAATTTTGTGTCTACTGCGAGACAAGTTTGGTGTCTTCTAACAGACAAGCGTGGTGTCTTCTGTGAGACAAATTTTGTGTCTACTGCGAGACAAGTTTGGTGTCTTCTAACAGACAAGCGTGGTGTCTTCTGTGAGACAAATTTTGTGTCTACTGCAAGACAAGTTTGGTGTCTTCTAACAGACAGGTTTGGTGTCTTTTAACAGACAAGCTTTGTGTCTTCTGCGAGAAAAGTTTGGTGTCTTCTAACAGACAAGCGTGGTGTCTTCTGTGAGACAAATTTTGTGTCTACTGCGAGTCGAGCTTGGTGTCTTCCGCGAGACAAATTTGGTGTCTACTGCGAGACAAGTTCGGTGTCTTCTAACAGACAAGCATGGTGACTTTTGTGACACAATTTTTTTATCTTCTGCGAGAAAAGTTTAGTGTCTTCTAACAGAAAACCGTGGTGTCTTCTGTGAGACAAATTTTGTGTCTACTGCGAGAAAAGTTTGGTGTCTTCTAACAGACAAGCGTGATGTCTTCTGTGAGACAAATTTTGTGTCTACTGCGAGAACGTTTGGTGTCTTCTAACAGACAGGTTTGGTGTCTTTTAAAAGACAAGCTTGGTGTCTTCCGCGAGACAAGCGTGGTGTCTTTTGTGGGACAAATTTTGTGTCTACTGTGAGACAAGTTTGGTGTCTTCTAACAGACAAGCGTGGTGTCTTCTGTGAGACAAATTTTGTGTCTACTGCGAGACAAGTTTGGTGTCTTCTAACAGACAAGCGTGGTGTCTTCTGTGAGACAAATTTTGTGTCTACTGCAAGAAAAGTTTGGTGTCTTCTAACAGACAAGTTCGGTGTCTTTTAACAGACAAGCTTGATGTCTTCTGCAAGAAAAGTTTGGTGTCTTCTAACAGACAGGTTTGGTGTCTTTTAACAGACAAGCTTTGTGTCTTCTGCGAGAAAAGTTTGGTGTCTTCTAACAGACAAGCATGGTGACTTTTGTGACACAAGTTTTGTATCTTCTGCGAGAAAAGTTTAGTGTCTTATAACAGAAAACCGTGGTGTCTTCTGCGAGACGAGCTTGGTGTCTTCCGCGAGACAAGCGTGGTGTCTTTTGTGGGACAAATTTTGTGTCTACTGCGAGACAAGTTTGGTGTCTTCTAACAGACAAGCGTGGTGTCTTCTGTGAGACAAATTTTGTGTCTACTGCGAGACAAGTTTGGTGTCTTCTAACAGACAAGCGTGGTGTCTTCTGTGAGACAAATTTTGTGTCTACTGCAAGAAAAGTTTGGTGTCTTCTAACAGACAAGTTCGGTGTCTTTTAACAGACAAGCTTGATGTCTTCTGTGAGACAAATTTTGTGTCTACTGCGAGACAAGTTTGGTGTCTTCTAACAGACAGGTTTGGTGTCTTTTAAAAGACAAGCTTGGTGTCTTCTAAGAGACAAGTTTGGTGTCTTCTAGCAGACAGGTTTGGTGTCTTTTAACAGACAAGCTTGATGTCTTCTGTGAGACAAATTCTGTATCTACTGCGAGAAAAGTTTAGTGTCTACTGCGAGACAAGTTTGGTGTCTTCTAACAGACAAGCGTGGTGTCTTCTGTGAGACAAATTTTGTGTCTACTGCAAGACAAGTTTGGTGTCTTCTAACAGACAGGTTTGGTGTCTTTTAACAGACAAGCTTTGTGTCTTCTGCGAGAAAAGTTTGGTGTCTTCTAACAGACAAGCGTGGTGTCTTCTGTGAGACAAATTTTGTGTCTACTGCGAGTCGAGCTTGGTGTCTTCCGCGAGACAAATTTGGTGTCTACTGCGAGACAAGTTCGGTGTCTTCTAACAGACAAGCATGGTGACTTTTGTGACACAATTTTTTTATCTTCTGCGAGAAAAGTTTAGTGTCTTCTAACAGAAAACCGTGGTGTCTTCTGTGAGACAAATTTTGTGTCTACTGCGAGAAAAGTTTGGTGTCTTCTAACAGACAAGTTCGGTGTCTTTTAACAGACAAGCTTGATGTCTTCTGTGAGACAAATTTTGTGTCTACTGCGAGACAAGTTTGGTGTCTTCTAACAGACAGGTTTGGTGTCTTTTAAAAGACAAGCTTGGTGTCTTCTAAGAGACAAGTTTGGTGTCTTCTAGCAGACAGGTTTGGTGTCTTTTAACAGACAAGCTTGATGTCTTCTGTGAGACAAATTCTGTATCTACTACGAGAAAAGTTTAGTGTCTACTGCGAGACAAGTTTGGTGTCTTGTAACAGACAAGCGTGGTGTCTTCTGTGAGACAAATTTTGTGTCTACTGCAAGACAAGTTTGGTGTCTTCTAACTGACAGGTTTGGTGTCTTTTAACAGACAAGCTTTGTGTCTTCTGCGAGAAAAGTTTGGTGTCTTCTAACAGACAAGCGTGGTGTCTTCTGTGAGACAAATTTTGTGTCTACTGCGAGTCGTGCTTGGTGTCTTCCGCGAGACAAATTTGGTGTCTACTGCGAGACAAGTTCGGTGTCTTCTAACAGACAAGCATGGTGACTTTTGTGACACAAGTTTCGTATCTTCTGCGAGAAAAGTTTAGTGTCTTCTAACAGAAAACCGTGGTGTCTTCTGTGAGACAAATTTTGTGTCTACTGCGAGAAAAGTTTGGTGTCTTCTAACAGACAAGCGTGATGTCTTCTGTGAGACAAATTTTGTGTCTACTGCGAGAAAGTTTGGTGTCTTCTAACAGACAGGTTTGGTGTCTTTTAAAAGACAAGCTTGGTGTCTTCTAAGAGACAAATTCTGTATCTACTGCGAGAAAAGTTTAGTGTCTACTGCGAGACAAGTTTGGTGTCTTCTAACAGACAAGCGTGGTGTCTTCTGTGAGACAAATTTTGTGTCTACTGCAAGACAAGTTTGGTGTCTTCTAACAGACAGGTTTGGTGTCTTTTAACAGACAAGCTTTGTGTCTTCTGCGAGAAAAGTTTGGTGTCTTCTAACAGACAGGTTTGGTGTCTTTTAACAGACAAGCTTTGTGTCTTCTGCGAGAAAAGTTTGGTGTCTTCTAACAGACAAGCATGGTGACTTTTGTGACACAAGTTTTGTATCTTCTGCGAGAAAAGTTTAGTGTCTTATAACAGAAAACCGTGGTGTCTTCTGCGAGACGAGCTTGGTGTCTTCCGCGAGACAAGCGTGGTGTCTTTTGTGGGACAAATTTTGTGTCTACTGCGAGACAAGTTTGGTGTCTTCTAACAGACAAGCGTGGTGTCTTCTGTGAGACAAATTTTGTGTCTACTGCGAGACAAGTTTGGTGTCTTCTAACAGACAAGCGTGGTGTCTTCTGTGAGACAAATTTTGTGTCTACTGCAAGAAAAGTTTGGTGTCTTCTAACAGACAAGTTCGGTGTCTTTTAACAGACAAGCTTGATGTCTTCTGTGAGACAAATTTTGTGTCTACTGCGAGACAAGTTTGGTGTCTTCTAACAGACAGGTTTGGTGTCTTTTAAAAGACAAGCTTGGTGTCTTCTAAGAGACAAGTTTGGTGTCTTCTAGCAGACAGGTTTGGTGTCTTTTAACAGACAAGCTTGATGTCTTCTGTGAGACAAATTCTGTATCTACTGCGAGAAAAGTTTAGTGTCTACTGCGAGACAAGTTTGGTGTCTTCTAACAGACAAGCGTGGTGTCTTCTGTGAGACAAATTTTGTGTCTACTGCAAGACAAGTTTGGTGTCTTCTAACAGACAGGTTTGGTGTCTTTTAACAGACAAGCTTTGTGTCTTCTGCGAGAAAAGTTTGGTGTCTTCTAACAGACAGGTTTGGTGTCTTTTAACAGACAAGCTTTGTGTCTTCTGCGAGAAAAGTTTGGTGTCTTCTAACAGACAAGCATGGTGACTTTTGTGACACAAGTTTTGTATCTTCTGCGAGAAAAGTTTAGTGTCTTATAACAGAAAACCGTGGTGTCTTCTGCGAGACGAGCTTGGTGTCTTCCGCGAGACAAGCGTGGTGTCTTTTGTGGGACAAATTTTGTGTCTACTGCGAGACAAGTTTGGTGTCTTCTAACAGACAAGCGTGGTGTCTTCTGTGAGACAAATTTTGTGTCTACTGCGAGACAAGTTTGGTGTCTTCTAACAGACAAGCGTGGTGTCTTCTGTGAGACAAATTTTGTGTCTACTGCAAGACAAGTTTGGTGTCTTCTAACAGACAGGTTTGGTGTCTTTTAACAGACAAGCTTTGTGTCTTCTGCGAGAAAAGTTTGGTGTCTTCTAACAGACAAGCGTGGTGTCTTCTGTGAGACAAATTTTGTGTCTACTGCGAGAAAAGTTTGGTGTCTTCTAACAGACAAGCGTGATGTCTTCTGTGAGACAAATTTTGTGTCTACTGCGAGAACGTTTGGTGTCTTCTAAAAGACAGGTTTGGTGTCTTTTAAAAGACAAGCTTGGTGTCTTCCGCGAGACAAGCGTGGTGTCTTTTGTGGGACAAATTTTGTGTCTACTGCGAGACAAGTTTGGTGTCTTCTAACAGACAAGCGTGGTGTCTTCTGTGAGACAAATTTTGTGTCTACTGCGAGACAAGTTTGGTGTCTTCTAACAGACAAGCGTGGTGTCTTCTGTGAGACAAATTTTGTGTCTACTGCAAGAAAAGTTTGGTGTCTTCTAACAGACAAGTTCGGTGTCTTTTAACAGACAAGCTTGATGTCTTCTGCAAGAAAAGTTTGGTGTCTTCTAACAGACAGGTTTGGTGTCTTTTAACAGACAAGCTTTGTGTCTTCTGCGAGAAAAGTTTGGTGTCTTCTAACAGACAAGCATGGTGACTTTTGTGACACAAGTTTTGTATCTTCTGCGAGAAAAGTTTAGTGTCTTATAACAGAAAACCGTGGTGTCTTCTGCGAGATGAGCTTGGTGTCTTCCGCGAGACAAGCGTGGTGTCTTTTGTGGGACAAATTTTGTGTCTACTGCGAGACAAGTTTGGTGTCTTCTAACAGACAAGCGTGGTGTCTTCTGTGAGACAAATTTTGTGTCTACTGCGAGACAAGTTTGGTGTCTTCTAACAGACAAGCGTGGTGTCTTCTGTGAGACAAATTTTGTGTCTACTGCAAGAAAAGTTTGGTGTCTTCTAACAGACAAGTTCGGTGTCTTTTAACAGACAAGCTTGATGTCTTCTGTGAGACAAATTTTGTGTCTACTGCGAGACAAGTTTGGTGTCTTCTAACAGACAGGTTTGGTGTCTTTTAAAAGACAAGCTTGGTGTCTTCTAAGAGACAAGTTTGGTGTCTTCTAGCAGACAGGTTTGGTGTCTTTTAACAGACAAGCTTGATGTCTTCTGTGAGACAAATTCTGTATCTACTGCGAGAAAAGTTTAGTGTCTACTGCGAGACAAGTTTGGTGTCTTCTAACAGACAAGCGTGGTGTCTTCTGTGAGACAAATTTTGTGTCTACTGCAAGACAAGTTTGGTGTCTTCTAACAGACAGGTTTGGTGTCTTTTAACAGACAAGCTTTGTGTCTTCTGCGAGAAAAGTTTGGTGTCTTCTAACAGACAAGCGTGGTGTCTTCTGTGAGACAAATTTTGTGTCTACTGCGAGTCGAGCTTGGTGTCTTCCGCGAGACAAATTTGGTGTCTACTGCGAGACAAGTTCGGTGTCTTCTAAAAGACAAGCATGGTGACTTTTGTGACACAATTTTTTTATCTTCTGCGAGAAAAGTTTAGTGTCTTCTAACAGAAAACCGTGGTGTCTTCTGTGAGACAAATTTTGTGTCTACTGCGAGAAAAGTTTGGTGTCTTCTAACAGACAAGTTCGGTGTCTTTTAACAGACAAGCTTGATGTCTTCTGTGAGACAAATTTTGTGTCTACTGCGAGACAAGTTTGGTGTCTTCTAACAGACAGGTTTGGTGTCTTTTAAAAGACAAGCTTGGTGTCTTCTAAGAGACAAGTTTGGTGTCTTCTAGCAGACAGGTTTGGTGTCTTTTAACAGACAAGCTTGATGTCTTCTGTGAGACAAATTCTGTATCTACTGCGAGAAAAGTTTAGTGTCTACTGCGAGACAAGTTTGGTGTCTTGTAACAGACAAGCGTGGTGTCTTCTGTGAGACAAATTTTGTGTCTACTGCAAGACAATTTTGGTGTCTTCTAACTGACAGGTTTGGTGTCTTTTAACAGACAAGCTTTGTGTCTTCTGCGAGAAAAGTTTGGTGTCTTCTAACAGACAAGCGTGGTGTCTTCTGTGAGACAAATTTTGTGTCTACTGCGAGTCGTGCTTGGTGTCTTCCGCGAGACAAATTTGGTGTCTACTGCGAGACAAGTTCGGTGTCTTCTAACAGACAAGCATGGTGACTTTTGTGACACAAGTTTCGTATCTTCTGCGAGAAAAGTTTAGTGTCTTCTAACAGAAAACCGTGGTGTCTTCTGTGAGACAAATTTTGTGTCTACTGCGAGAAAAGTTTGGTGTCTTCTAACAGACAAGCGTGATGTCTTCTGTGAGACAAATTTTGTGTCTACTGCGAGAAAGTTTGGTGTCTTCTAACAGACAGGTTTGGTGTCTTTTAAAAGACAAGCTTGGTGTCTTCTGCGAGACGAGCTTGGTGCCTTCCGCGAGACAAGCGTGGTGTCTTTTGTGGGACAAATTTTGTGTCTACTGCGAGACAAGTTTGGTGTCTTCTAACAGACAAGCGTGGTGTCTTCTGTGAGACAAATTTTGTGTCTACTGCGAGTCGAGCTTGGTGTCTTCCGCGAGACAAGCGTGGTGTCTTTTGTGGGACAAATTTTGTGTCTACTGCGAGACAAGTTTGGTGTCTTCTAACAGACAAGCGTGGTGTCTTTTGTGGGACAAATTTTGTGTCTACTGCGAGACAAGTTTGGTGTCTTCTAACAGACAAGCGTGGTGTCTTCTGTGAGACAAATTTTGTGTCTACTGCGAGACAAGTTTGGTGTCTTCTAACAGACAAGTTCGGTGTCTTTTAACAGACAAGCTTGATGTCTTCTGCAAGAAAAGTTTGGTGTCTTCTAACAGACAGGTTTGGTGTCTTTTAACAGACAAGCTTTGTGTCTTCTGCGAGAAAAGTTTGGTGTCTTCTAACAGACAAGCATGGTGACTTTTGTGACACAAGTTTTGTATCTTCTGCGAGAAAAGTTTAGTGTCTTATAACAGAAAACCGTGGTGTCTTCTGCGAGACGAGCTTGGTGTCTTCCGCGAGACAAGCGTGGTGTCTTTTGTGGGACAAATTTTGTGTCTACTGCGAGACAAGTTTGGTGTCTTCTAACAGACAAGCGTGGTGTCTTCTGTGAGACAAATTTTGTGTCTACTGCGAGACAAGTTTGGTGTCTTCTAACAGACAAGCGTGGTGTCTTCTGTGAGACAAATTTTGTGTCTACTGCAAGAAAAGTTTGGTGTCTTCTAACAGACAAGTTCGGTGTCTTTTAACAGACAAGCTTGATGTCTTCTGTGAGACAAATTTTGTGTCTACTGCGAGACAAGTTTGGTGTCTTCTAACAGACAGGTTTGGTGTCTTTTAAAAGACAAGCTTGGTGTCTTCTAAGAGACAAGTTTGGTGTCTTCTAGCAGACAGGTTTGGTGTCTTTTAACAGACAAGCTTGATGTCTTCTGTGAGACAAATTCTGTATCTACTGCGAGAAAAGTTTAGTGTCTACTGCGAGACAAGTTTGGTGTCTTCTAACAGACAAGCGTGGTGTCTTCTGTGAGACAAATTTTGTGTCTACTGCAAGACAAGTTTGGTGTCTTCTAACAGACAGGTTTGGTGTCTTTTAACAGACAAGCTTTGTGTCTTCTGCGAGAAAAGTTTGGTGTCTTCTAACAGACAAGCGTGGTGTCTTCTGTGAGACAAATTTTGTGTCTACTGCGAGTCGAGCTTGGTGTCTTCCGCGAGACAAATTTGGTGTCTACTGCGAGACAAGTTCGGTGTCTTCTAACAGACAAGCATGGTGACTTTTGTGACACAATTTTTTTATCTTCTGCGAGAAAAGTTTAGTGTCTTCTAACAGAAAACCGTGGTGTCTTCTGTGAGACAAATTTTGTGTCTACTGCGAGAAAAGTTTGGTGTCTTCTAACAGACATGCGTGATGTCTTCTGTGAGACAAATTTTGTGTCTACTGCGAGAAAGTTTGGTGTCTTCTAACAGACAGGTTTGGTGTCTTTTAAAAGACAAGTTTGGTGTCTTCTAACAGACAAGCGTGGTGTCTTCTGTGAGACAAATTTTGTGTCTACTGCAAGAAAAGTTTGGTGTCTTCTAACAGACAAGTTCGGTGTCTTTAAACAGACAAGCTTGATGTCTTCTGTGAGACAAATTTTGTGTCTACTGCGAGACAAGTTTGGTGTCTTCTAACAGACAGGTTTGGTGTCTTTTAAAAGACAAGCTTGGTGTCTTCTAAGAGACAAGTTTGGTGTCTCCTAGCAGACAGGTTTGGTGTCTTTTAACAGACAAGCTTGATGTCTTCTGTGAGACAAATTCTGTATCTACTGCGAGAAAAGTTTAGTGTCTACTGCGAGACAAGTTTGGTGTCTTCTAACAGACAAGCGTGGTGTCTTCTGTGAGACAAATTTTGTGTCTACTGCAAGACAAGTTTGGTGTCTTCTAACTGACAGGTTTGGTGTCTTTTAACAGACAAGCTTTGTGTCTTCTGCGAGAAAAGTTTGGTGTCTTCTAACAGACAAGCGTGGTGTCTTCTGTGAGACAAATTTTGTGTCTACTGCGAGTCGTGCTTGGTGTCTTCCGCGAGACAAATTTGGTGTCTACTGCGAGACAAGTTCGGTGTCTTCTAACAGACAAGCATGGTGACTTTTGTGACACAAGTTTCGTATCTTCTGCGAGAAAAGTTTAGTGTCTTCTAACAGAAAACCGTGGTGTCTTCTGTGAGACAAATTTTGTGTCTACTGCGAGAAAAGTTTGGTGTCTTCTAACAGACAAGCGTGATGTCTTCTGTGAGACAAATTTTGTGTCTACTGCGAGAAAGTTTGGTGTCTTCTAACAGACAGGTTTGGTGTCTTTTAAAAGACAAGCTTGGTGTCTTCTGCGAGACGAGCTTGGTGCCTTCCGCGAGACAAGCGTGGTGTCTTTTGTGGGACAAATTTTGTGTCTACTGCGAGACAAGTTTGGTGTCTTCTAACAGACAAGCGTGGTGTCTTCTGTGAGACAAATTTTGTGTCTACTGCGAGTCGAGCTTGGTGTCTTCTAACTGACAGGTTTGGTGTCTTTTAACAGACAAGCTTTGTGTCTTCTGCGAGAAAAGTTTGGTGTCTTCTAACAGACAAGCGTGGTGTCTTCTGTGAGACAAATTTTGTGTCTACTGCGAGTCGTGCTTGGTGTCTTCCGCGAGACAAATTTGGTGTCTACTGCGAGACAAGTTCGGTGTCTTCTAACAGACAAGCATGGTGACTTTTGTGACACAAGTTTCGTATCTTCTGCGAGAAAAGTTTAGTGTCTTCTAACAGAAAACCGTGGTGTCTTCTGTGAGACAAATTTTGTGTCTACTGCGAGAAAAGTTTGGTGTCTTCTAACAGACAAGCGTGATGTCTTCTGTGAGACAAATTTTGTGTCTACTGCGAGAAAGTTTGGTGTCTTCTAACAGACAGGTTTGGTGTCTTTTAAAAGACAAGCTTGGTGTCTTCTGCGAGACGAGCTTGGTGCCTTCCGCGAGACAAGCGTGGTGTCTTTTGTGGGACAAATTTTGTGTCTACTGCGAGACAAGTTTGGTGTCTTCTAACAGACAAGCGTGGTGTCTTCTGTGAGACAAATTTTGTGTCTACTGCGAGTCGAGCTTGGTGTCTTCCGCGAGACAAGCGTGGTGTCTTTTGTGGGACAAATTTTGTGTCTACTGCGAGACAAGTTTGGTGTCTTCTAACAGACAAGCGTGGTGTCTTTTGTGGGACAAATTTTGTGTCTACTGCGAGACAAGTTTGGTGTCTTCTAACAGACAAGCGTGGTGTCTTCTGTGAGACAAATTTTGTGTCTACTGCGAGACAAGTTTGGTGTCTTCTAACAGACAAGCGTGGTGTCTTCTGTGAGACAAATTCTGTATCTACTGCGAGAAAAGTTTAGTGTCTACTGCGAGACAAGTTTGGTGTCTTCTAACAGACAAGCGTGGTGTCTTCTGTGAGACAAATTTTGTGTCTACTGCGAGTCGAGCTTGGTGTCTTCCGCGAGACAAATTTGATGTCTACTGCGAGACAAGTTCGGTGTCTTCTAACAGACAAGCATGGTGACTTTTGTGACACAATTTTTTTATCTTCTGCGAGAAAAGTTTAATGTCTTCTAACAGAAAACCGTGGTGTCTTCTGTGAGACAAATTTTGTGTCTACTGCGAGAAAAGTTTGGTGTCTTCTAACAGACAAGCGTGATGTCTTCTGTGAGACAAATTTTGTGTCTACTGCGAGAAAGTTTGGTGTCTTCTAACAGACAGGTTTGGTGTCTTTTAAAAGACAAGCTTGGTGTCTTCCCCCCCGTGGATTGCCACCTTGTCGTGGTGGGGGGGCTTGTGTGGCACAATGATTACACGAGCTATGCCGGCGGGAGCTTCGGCTCCTGGCAGGTTCTACCATGCCGGACAGGTCGTGTATGAGTGTCCAGACTAAGAGCAATCCGGGGGAAGGAAAACCTCCTGATAAAATCCGGGCAGGACGGGCTCGTTAGCTTTTTAGCAACCGTCCTAGGTGAAGGACACACCGAAATCAAACCAAGTTACAGAAAATTATGATGATGAGTTCGAAGAAAGAACAAAAAGTACCGGACCAGGGGGAACGGAGCCTCCAGGTCCCGGCGGAAGGGGTGTGTAGTCCCTGCACCTCCCCGTCGTCATCCAATGATGGGCTACCTGCAACGTGCCCCGCGGGCGTTGCAGGCGAACCTGCTACCGCGAAGAAGAAGGAGAAGAAGAGTAAGAAGAGCCCAAAGAGACGTCGGTCGGAGGACGCTCGTCGGAAAACGGAATATGTCGAACGCGACAAGTATAGTGACGCGTGGGCCTGTTTGAACGTTTACGATAAACTTCAAGAGACTCACGTGGATAGTGCTACTAAGACAGAGAATGTCAAGGGAACAGCTAAGGGCAGCGGACCCTCCAGTGGGACAAGCCTTGCATGTAACCCAAGTCCAGTAGACAGCATCGAGTTGTCGGATGAGGACTTGGATCAAATGGCGAAGCCGGCAATCCTGGAAAAAAGAGAGAAAAAAGAGTCCAGTGATAGAGACCCGGAATGGCGATCAACAGAGGGAAAAATCTGCGGCTCAGATACGACGCTAGGTAGTTCAGGCTCTGCTATGTCGACGGAAAACTTGGCCGAGGTCGCGAGCTGTTCGATCAGCGCGCCCAAGTTTGTAAGATTAGAAGAGTTGGGCATTGTCGCTGAAAAGAGTAACGTGCGAGCAATATCGGAGGAGCTCTCGAGCTCTGATATCTTCCAGGCTGAAAACGAGAGACGAGATGCCGAAAACAAGAGGCAGGCGTCGGAATCCCCGGACCCGCAACCGGCGTCGAAAATCCGCGCACGAGAAGAGGGTCATAGCCCGGAGCAGCTCGAAGAGATGAGCGTTTTGGCCTTCACCCAGTTTCTGGAGAAAGTTAAAAGGGAAAGGGCGATAAGGGATGCGTATCCACTGCCGTTGTTAGATTCTTACGACATGGAAGAGGATGGGGCGGGCCCGTCGACATCTGCACCCGCATTGAAGTCGCAAGTAAACGTGGTCAAGACGAGGGCCAAGAGTCACCAGATACTCTCTGCTACAGAGGACGACTATGCCGGAAGCGCGACGGAGCAGGAGCATCCATGCCTGCCACCACCTAAGGTTGACACGGGACTAGCCAACTATGGAAAGCTCAGAGACGAGGCCAAAAAGCTAGATGACCGAATTCGCAAAGCTCACGCAGGATTTGTGGAGAGCTTTAAAGAATTGGGTGAATATTTAAGATCGAACCGTAACGTACATAAGAACGTGAAGCAGCGTGTGGAGACGGAGGCGGCAGTCCTCCGACAGATAAGCGAGGATCTTCAAGCGGTGACACTTGTGAGGAAAGAGATTGACATCCTCTTTATGGAGGATGTCAGCTACATAAGGAGGCTAAGAAATGCGGAGGTGATGGCGCCGAGGAAAGCTATCGAACCGAGAATCATGACAGCGACAAAAGACGTCAAGAGCTACGCGAAAGCCGTGCGAGGGGATACCGCCAAGAAGAAGAAAGACGCACGTCCGCAAGTGGTATCGATCGAGAGAGGGAAGTTCCTGGAGAGGGGTCCGGTAGCTGAGAGTGGAGCGGAACTGGAGAGGGAAAAGTGGTCGGAGGTCAAGGCCAGGAGAAAGGGGAAAAAGAAACAGAAGATCGACTCACCTGAACATGTAGCAGAACAACGAGCTGGAAGAGCGACGGAGCGGGGAGCCCCGAACATCCAAAGGCCACGTTCGAGGTCCAGAAGGAGGCCGGATAATGACGCCGTCCGAGTTAGAGGACCCGAGGGAGGAAAATTAGATACGGCAGTCGTCAACAGGCGGCTGCGAACAGAAATTAATATTAAAGATTTGAATGTGCAGGTCTCCGGAATCCGTAATACCAGGACCGGGGACCTGCTCATCGAGATGGCTAAGGGTCGACCTAAAGAAGAAGCGGACAGGCTCCGTGAGGCAATTGCGAAGACCTTCCAGGGGCAAGCGCGGATAGACGTCCTCAGTCCAAGGACCACATTAGAGATTGTGGGTATGGACGACTGTACCACCCGGGAGGAGATAGTCGAGGCCATATCGCGGGAGTTGGGCTTGAACCCCGAAGACATAACGGGCGTTAACACCAGGCCAGCATGGGGCGGTCAGCGGATAGCTACTGCTACGCTTCCGGATAAGGCTGCCAAAGAACTGATGACCAAGGGAAGATTATTAGTAGGATGGAACGCCTGCCGAATAAGAGAGCGAAATAGGAATGGGAGGTGTGCTAAGTGCCACGAGCTCGGGCACCCTACATTCGCCTGTAAATCCTCGGAGGACAAAAGTGGCCTGTGCTTCTTGTGCAAAGAAGCAGGGCACAAAGTGTACGAGTGCCATAACAGGGGGGCGAGAAAGACGATGGACGGGCCTCGGGACGCCGCTAAGGCGCCTTGAGGTGTGTGTGTATGTCTGTGCGAGAGTGTATGTGTGTCTGAGCGTGCGTGTTTGTGTGTGTGTCCGTGCATGTGTGAGTGTGTGTCTGGGTATGAATGAGTGCCGACCTGCGGGGGCGTGACGGGGGTAGCACCCTGAACCGTCCCCGCGAGTTGGCAGTATGAATGGGCCGGAGAGTGGGAGACCACCGCGGCCTGGATGGGATTATGCTTGTGTGTGTGTAAGTGCGCGAGCATGTGTGTGTGTGATCATGTGTGTGTATGAATGAGGCCGGCTGACCTGGGCGACGCCGGGGGTAACACCCTGGATCGTCCTGGTTAGTCGGCGGTGTGAATGGGCCGGAGCGTGAGAGATCACCGCGGCCTGAATGGGGGGGAGGACGCTGGTGACGGTGAAGGTGTAGCAGCCTAAGCCGTTCTGGTGTCTTCCCCGGTATGAATGGGCCGGAGAGGGGGGAAAACCCACGCGGCCATGAATGGGTGGTGATGGGAGTAGCGCCCCATCGCCACAGTATGAATGGGTATGGTGTGTGAAGCGACTCAGTCGCAGCCAAAGGGCCCGGCCTGGCGATGTTATGCCTCGCGGCGATTCCACAGGCCGGGCCCAGCGGTAGGTGTGTCACTGGTGGCGTAAGTCGCCAGTGGCATGCCTCCAGAGGGGTTTTTAGTCGGTAGGAATCCGACACTCCCCCGGTGTTTGCCTGCTAGGCAAACCCGGGGGGTCTTATGCAAGATTTTCCCCTCTGGCCAACAAAAAAAAAAAAAAAAAAAAAGCTTGGTGTCTTCTGCGAGACGAGCTTGGTGTCTTCCGCGAGACAAGCGTGGTGTCTTTTGTGGGACAAATTTTGTGTCTACTGCGAGACAAGTTTGGTGTCTTCTAACAGACAAGCGTGGTGTCTTCTGTGAGACAAATTTTGTGTCTACTGCAAGAAAAGTTTGGTGTCTTCTAACAGACAAGTTCGGTGTCTTTTAACAGACAAGCTTGATGTCTTCTGTGAGACAAATTTTGTGTCTACTGCGAGACAAGTTTGGTGTCTTCTAACAGACAGGTTTGGTGTCTTTTAAAAGACAAGCTTGGTGTCTTCTAAGAGACAAGTTTGGTGTCTTCTAGCAGACAGGTTTGGTGTCTTTTAACAGACAAGCTTGATGTCTTCTGTGAGACAAATTCTGTATCTACTGCGAGAAAAGTTTAGTGTCTACTGCGAGACAAGTTTGGTGTCTTCTAACAGACAAGCGTGGTGTCTTCTGTGAGACAAATTTTGTGTCTACTGCAAGACAAGTTTGGTGTCTTCTAACAGACAGGTTTGGTGTCTTTTAACAGACAAGCTTTGTGTCTTCTGCGAGAAAAGTTTGGTGTCTTCTAACAGACAAGCGTGGTGTCTTCTGTGAGACAAATTTTGTGTCTACTGCGAGTCGTGCTTGGTGTCTTCCGCGAGACAAATTTGGTGTCTACTGCGAGACAAGTTCGGTGTCTTCTAACAGACAAGCATGGTGACTTTTGTGACACAAGTTTCGTATCTTCTGCGAGAAAAGTTTAGTGTCTTCTAACAGAAAACCGTGGTGTCTTCTGTGAGACAAATTTTGTGTCTACTGCGAGAAAAGTTTGGTGTCTTCTAACAGACAAGCGTGATGTCTTCTGTGAGACAAATTTTGTGTCTACTGCGAGAAAGTTTGGTGTCTTCTAACAGACAGGTTTGGTGTCTTTTAAAAGACAAGCTTGGTGTCTTCTGCGAGACGAGCTTGGTGTCTTCCGCGAGACAAGCGTGGTGTCTTTTGTGGGACAAATTTTGTGTCTACTGCGAGACAAGTTTGGTGTCTTCTAACAGACAAGCGTGGTGTCTTCTGTGAGACAAATTTTGTGTCTACTGCGAGACAAGTTTGGTGTCTTCTAACAGACAAGCGTGGTGTCTTCTGTGAGACAAATTTTGTGTCTACTGCAAGAAAAGTTTGGTGTCTTCTAACAGACAAGTTCGGTGTCTTTTAACAGACAAGCTTGATGTCTTCTGTGAGACAAATTTTGTGTCTACTGCGAGTCAAGTTTGGTGTCTTCTAACAGACAGGTTTGGTGTCTTTTAAAAGACAAGCTTGGTGTCTTCTAAGAGACAAGTTTGGTGTCTTCTAGCAGACAGGTTTGGTGTCTTTTAACAGACAAGCTTGATGTCTTCTGTGAGACAAATTCTGTATCTACTGCGAGAAAAGTTTAGTGTCTACTGCGAGACAAGTTTGGTGTCTTCTAACAGACAAGCGTGGTGTCTTCTGTGAGACAAATTTTGTGTCTACTGCAAGACAAGTTTGGTGTCTTCTAACAGACAGGTTTGGTGTCTTTTAACAGACAAGCTTTGTGTCTTCTGCGAGAAAAGTTTGGTGTCTTCTAACAGACAAGCGTGGTGTCTTCTGTGAGACAAATTTTGTGTCTACTGCGAGTCGAGCTTGGTGTCTTCCGCGAGACAAATTTGGTGTCTACTACGAGACAAGTTCGGTGTCTTCTAACAGACAAGCATGGTGACTTTTGTGACACAATTTTTTTATCTTCTGCGAGAAAAGTTTAGTGTCTTCTAACAGAAAACCGTGGTGTCTTCTGTGAGACAAATTTTGTGTCTACTGCGAGACAAGTTCGGTGTCTTCTAACAGACAAGCATGGTGACTTTTGTGACACAAGTTTCGTATCTTCTGCGAGAAAAGTTTAGTGTCTTCTAACAGAAAACCGTGGTGTCTTCTGTGAGACAAATTTTGTGTCTACTGCGAGAAAAGTTTGGTGTCTTCTAACAGACAAGCGTGATGTCTTCTGTGAGACAAATTTTGTGTCTACTGCGAGAAAGTTTGGTGTCTTCTAACAGACAGGTTTGGTGTCTTCTGTGAGACAAATTTTGTGTCTACTGCAAGAAAAGTTTGGTGTCTTCTAACAGACAAGTTCGGTGTCTTTTAACAGACAAGCTTGATGTCTTCTGTGAGACAAATTTTGTGTCTACTGCGAGTCAAGTTTGGTGTCTTCTAACAGACAGGTTTGGTGTCTTTTAAAAGACAAGCTTGGTGTCTTCTAAGAGACAAGTTTGGTGTCTTCTAGCAGACAGGTTTGGTGTCTTTTAACAGACAAGCTTGATGTCTTCTGTGAGACAAATTCTGTATCTACTGCGAGAAAAGTTTAGTGTCTACTGCGAGACAAGTTTGGTGTCTTCTAACAGACAAGCGTGGTGTCTTCTGTGAGACAAATTTTGTGTCTACTGCAAGACAAGTTTGGTGTCTTCTAACAGACAGGTTTGGTGTCTTTTAACAGACAAGCTTTGTGTCTTCTGCGAGAAAAGTTTGGTGTCTTCTAACAGACAAGCGTGGTGTCTTCTGTGAGACAAATTTTGTGTCTACTGCGAGTCGAGCTTGGTGTCTTCCGCGAGACAAATTTGGTGTCTACTACGAGACAAGTTCGGTGTCTTCTAACAGACAAGCATGGTGACTTTTGTGACACAATTTTTTTATCTTCTGCGAGAAAAGTTTAGTGTCTTCTAACAGAAAACCGTGGTGTCTTCTGTGAGACAAATTTTGTGTCTACTGCGAGACAAGTTCGGTGTCTTCTAACAGACAAGCATGGTGACTTTTGTGACACAAGTTTCGTATCTTCTGCGAGAAAAGTTTAGTGTCTTCTAACAGAAAACCGTGGTGTCTTCTGTGAGACAAATTTTGTGTCTACTGCGAGAAAGTTTGGTGTCTTCTAACAGACAGGTTTGGTGTCTTTTAAAAGACAAGCTTGGTGTCTTCTGCGAGACGAGCTTGGTGCCTTCCGCGAGACAAGCGTGGTGTCTTTTGTGGGACAAATTTTGTGTCTACTGCGAGACAAGTTTTGTGTCTTCTAACAGACAAGCGTGGTGTCTTCTGTGAGACAAATTTTGTGTCTACTGCGAGACAAGTTTGGTGTCTTCTAACAGACAAGCGTGGTGTCTTCTGTGAGACAAATTTTGTGTCTACTGCGAGACAAGTTTGGTGTCTTCTAACAGACAAGCGTGGTGTCTTCTGTGAGACAAATTTTGTGTCTACTGCAAGAAAAGTTTGGTGTCTTCTAACAGACAAGTTCGGTGTCTTTTAACAGACAAGCTTGATGTCTTCTGTGAGACAAATTTTGTGTCTACTGCGAGTCAAGTTTGGTGTCTTCTAACAGACAGGTTTGGTGTCTTTTAAAAGACAAGCTTGGTGTCTTCTAAGAGACAAGTTTGGTGTCTTCTAGCAGACAGGTTTGGTGTCTTTTAACAGACAAGCTTGATGTCTTCTGTGAGACAAATTCTGTATCTACTGCGAGAAAAGTTTAGTGTCTACTGCGAGACAAGTTTGGTGTCTTCTAACAGACAAGCGTGGTGTCTTCTGTGAGACAAATTTTGTGTCTACTGCAAGACAAGTTTGGTGTCTTCTAACAGACAGGTTTGGTGTCTTTTAACAGACAAGCTTTGTGTCTTCTGCGAGAAAAGTTTGGTGTCTTCTAACAGACAAGCGTGGTGTCTTCTGTGAGACAAATTTTGTGTCTACTGCGAGTCGAGCTTGGTGTCTTCCGCGAGACAAATTTGGTGTCTACTGTGAGACAAGTTCGGTGTCTTCTAACAGACAAGCATGGTGACTTTTGTGACACAATTTTTTTATCTTCTGCGAGAAAAGTTTAGTGTCTTCTAACAGACAGGTTTGGTGTCTTTTAAAAGACAAGCTTGGTGTCTTCTGCGAGACGAGCTTGGTGTCTTCCGCGAGACAAGCGTGGTGTCTTTTGTGGGACAAATTTTGTGTCTACTGCGAGACAAGTTTGGTGTCTTCTAACAGACAAGCGTGGTGTCTTTTGTGAGACAAATTTTGTGTCTACTGCGAGACAAGTTTGGTGTCTTCTAACAGACAAGCGTGGTGTCTTCTGTGAGACAAATTTTGTGTCTACTGCAAGAAAAGTTTGGTGTCTTCTAACAGACAAGTTCGGTGTCTTTTAACAGACAAGCTTGATGTCTTCTGTGAGACAAATTTTGTGTCTACTGCGAGACAAGTTTGGTGTCTTCTAACAGACAGGTTTGGTGTCTTTTAAAAGACAAGCTTGGTGTCTTCTAAGAGACAAGTTTGGTGTCTTCTAGCAGACAGGTTTGGTGTCTTTTAACAGACAAGCTTGATGTCTTCTGTGAGACAAATTCTGTATCTACTGCGAGAAAAGTTTAGTGTCTACTGCGAGCCAAGTTTGGTGTCTTCTAACAGACAAGCGTGGTGTCTTCTGTGAGACAAATTTTGTGTCTACTGCGAGAAAAGTTTGGTGTCTTCTAACAGACAAGCGTGATGTCTTCTGTGAGACAAATTTTGTGTCTACTGCGAGAAAGTTTGGTGTCTTCTAACAGACAGGTTTGGTGTCTTTTAAAAGACAAGCTTGGTGTCTTCTGCGAGACGAGCTTGGTGCCTTCCGCGAGACAAGCGTGGTGTCTTTTGTGGGACAAATTTTGTGTCTACTGCGAGACAAGTTTGGTGTCTTCTAACAGACAAGCGTGGTGTCTTCTGTGAGACAAATTTTGTGTCTACTGCGAGACAAGTTTGGTGTCTTCTAACAGACAAGCGTGGTGTCTTCTGTGAGACAAATTTTGTGTCTACTGCAAGAAAAGTTTGGTGTCTTCTAACAGACAAGTTCGGTGTCTTTTAACAGACAAGCTTGATGTCTTCTGTGAGACAAATTTTGTGTCTACTGCGAGACAAGTTTGGTGTCTTCTAACAGACAGGTTTGGTGTCTTTTAAAAGACAAGCTTGGTGTCTTCTGCGAGACGAGCTTCGTGTCTTACGCGAGACAAGCGTGGTGTCTTTTGTGGGACAAATTTTGTGTCTACTGCGAGACAAGTTTGGTGTCTTCTAACAGACAAGCGTGGTGTCTTCTGTGAGACAAATTTTGTATCTACTGCGAGAAAAGTTTGGTGTCTTCTAACAGACAAGCGTGATGTCTTCTGTGAGACAAATTTTGTGTCTACTGCGAGACAAGTTTGGTGTCTTCTAACAGACAGGTTTGGTGTCTTTTAAAAGACAAGCTTGGTGTCTTCTAAGAGACAAGTTTGGTGTCTTCTAGCAGACAGGTTTGGTGTCTTTTAACAGACAAGCTTGATGTCTTCTGTGAGACAAATTCTGTATCTACTGCGAGAAAAGTTTTGTGTCTACTGCGAGACAAGTTTGGTGTCTTCTAACAGACAAGCGTGGTGTCTTCTGTGAGACAAATTTTGTGTCTACTGCAAGACAAGTTTGGTGTCTTCTAACAGACAGGTTTGGTGTCTTTTAACAGACAAGCTTTGTGTCTTCTGCGAGAAAAGTTTGGTGTCTTCTAACAGACAAGCGTGGTGTCTTCTGTGAGACAAATTTTGTGTCTACTGCGAGTCGAGCTTGGTGTCTTCCGCGAGACAAATTTGGTGTCTACTACGAGACAAGTTCGGTGTCTTCTAACAGACAAGCATGGTGACTTTTGTGACACAATTTTTTTATCTTCTGCGAGAAAAGTTTAGTGTCTTCTAACAGAAAACCGTGGTGTCTTCTGTGAGACAAATTTTGTGTCTACTGCGAGACAAGTTCGGTGTCTTCTAACAGACAAGCATGGTGACTTTTGTGACACAAGTTTCGTATCTTCTGCGAGAAAAGTTTAGTGTCTTCTAACAGAAAACCGTGGTGTCTTCTGTGAGACAAATTTTGTGTCTACTGCGAGAAAAGTTTGGTGTCTTCTAACAGACAAGCGTGATGTCTTCTGTGAGACAAATTTTGTGTCTACTGCGAGAAAGTTTGGTGTCTTCTAACAGACAGGTTTGGTGTCTTTTAAAAGACAAGCTTGGTGTCTTCTGCGAGACGAGCTTGGTGCCTTCCGCGAGACAAGCGTGGTGTCTTTTGTGGGACAAATTTTGTGTCTACTGCGAGACAAGTTTGGTGTCTTCTAACAGACAAGCGTGGTGTCTTCTGTGAGACAAATTTTGTGTCTACTGCGAGACAAGTTTGGTGTCTTCTAACAGACAAGCGTGGTGTCTTCTGTGAGACAAATTTTGTGTCTACTGCGAGACAAGTTTGGTGTCTTCTAACAGACAAGCGTGGTGTCTTCTGTGAGACAAATTTTGTGTCTACTGCAAGAAAAGTTTGGTGTCTTCTAACAGACAAGTTCGGTGTCTTTTAACAGACAAGCTTGATGTCTTCTGTGAGACAAATTTTGTGTCTACTGCGAGTCAAGTTTGGTGTCTTCTAACAGACAGGTTTGGTGTCTTTTAAAAGACAAGCTTGGTGTCTTCTAAGAGACAAGTTTGGTGTCTTCTAGCAGACAGGTTTGGTGTCTTTTAACAGACAAGCTTGATGTCTTCTGTGAGACAAATTCTGTATCTACTGCGAGAAAAGTTTAGTGTCTACTGCGAGACAAGTTTGGTGTCTTCTAACAGACAAGCGTGGTGTCTTCTGTGAGACAAATTTTGTGTCTACTGCAAGACAAGTTTGGTGTCTTCTAACAGACAGGTTTGGTGTCTTTTAACAGACAAGCTTTGTGTCTTCTGCGAGAAAAGTTTGGTGTCTTCTAACAGACAAGCGTGGTGTCTTCTGTGAGACAAATTTTGTGTCTACTGCGAGTCGAGCTTGGTGTCTTCCGCGAGACAAATTTGGTGTCTACTGCGAGACAAGTTCGGTGTCTTCTAACAGACAAGCATGGTGACTTTTGTGACACAATTTTTTTATCTTCTGCGAGAAAAGTTTAGTGTCTTCTAACAGACAGGTTTGGTGTCTTTTAAAAGACAAGCTTGGTGTCTTCTGCGAGACGAGCTTGGTGTCTTCCGCGAGACAAGCGTGGTGTCTTTTGTGGGACAAATTTTGTGTCTACTGCGAGACAAGTTTGGTGTCTTCTAACAGACAAGCGTGGTGTCTTTTGTGAGACAAATTTTGTGTCTACTGCGAGACAAGTTTGGTGTCTTCTAACAGACAAGCGTGGTGTCTTCTGTGAGACAAATTTTGTGTCTACTGCAAGAAAAGTTTGGTGTCTTCTAACAGACAAGTTCGGTGTCTTTTAACAGACAAGCTTGATGTCTTCTGTGAGACAAATTTTGTGTCTACTGCGAGACAAGTTTGGTGTCTTCTAACAGACAGGTTTGGTGTCTTTTAAAAGACAAGCTTGGTGTCTTCTAAGAGACAAGTTTGGTGTCTTCTAGCAGACAGGTTTGGTGTCTTTTAACAGACAAGCTTGATGTCTTCTGTGAGACAAATTCTGTATCTACTGCGAGAAAAGTTTAGTGTCTACTGCGAGCCAAGTTTGGTGTCTTCTAACAGACAAGCGTGGTGTCTTCTGTGAGACAAATTTTGTGTCTACTGCAAGACAAGTTTGGTGTCTTCTAACAGACAGGTTTGGTGTCTTTTAACAGACAAGCTTTGTGTCTTCTGCGAGAAAAGTTTGGTGTCTTCTAACAGACAAGCGTGGTGTCTTCTGTGAGACAAATTTTGTGTCTACTGCGAGTCGTGCTTGGTGTCTTCCGCGAGACAAATTTGGTGTCTACTGCGAGACAAGTTCGGTGTCTTCTAACAGACAAGCATGGTGACTTTTGTGACACAAGTTTCGTATCTTCTGCGAGAAAAGTTTAGTGTCTTCTAACAGAAAACCGTGGTGTCTTCTGTGAGACAAATTTTGTGTCTACTGCGAGAAAAGTTTGGTGTCTTCTAACAGACAAGCGTGATGTCTTCTGTGAGACAAATTTTGTGTCTACTGCGAGAAAGTTTGGTGTCTTCTAACAGACAGGTTTGGTGTCTTTTAAAAGACAAGCTTGGTGTCTTCTGCGAGACGAGCTTGGTGCCTTCCGCGAGACAAGCGTGGTGTCTTTTGTGGGACAAATTTTGTGTCTACTGCGAGACAAGTTTGGTGTCTTCTAACAGACAAGCGTGGTGTCTTCTGTGAGACAAATTTTGTGTCAACTGCGAGACAAGTTTGGTGTCTTCTAACAGACAAGCGTGGTGTCTTCTGTGAGACAAATTTTGTGTCTACTGCAAGAAAAGTTTGGTGTCTTCTAACAGACAAGTTCGGTGTCTTTTAACAGACAAGCTTGATGTCTTCTGTGAGACAAATTTTGTGTCTACTGCGAGACAAGTTTGGTGTCTTCTAACAGACAGGTTTGGTGTCTTTTAAAAGACAAGCTTGGTGTCTTCTGCGAGACGAGCTTCGTGTCTTACGCGAGACAAGCGTGGTGTCTTTTGTGGGACAAATTTTGTGTCTACTGCGAGACAAGTTTGGTGTCTTCTAACAGACAAGCGTGGTGTCTTCTGTGAGACAAATTTTGTATCTACTGCGAGAAAAGTTTGGTGTCTTCTAACAGACAAGCGTGATGTCTTCTGTGAGACAAATTTTGTGTCTACTGCGAGACAAGTTTGGTGTCTTCTAACAGACAGGTTTGGTGTCTTTTAAAAGACAAGCTTGGTGTCTTCTAAGAGACAAGTTTGGTGTCTTCTAGCAGACAGGTTTGGTGTCTTTTAACAGACAAGCTTGATGTCTTCTGTGAGACAAATTCTGTATTTACTGCGAGAAAAGTTTAGTGTCTACTGCGAGACAAGTTTGGTGTCTTCTAACAGACAAGCGTGGTGTCTTCTGTGAGACAAATTTTGTGTCTACTGCAAGACAAGTTTGGTGTCTTCTAACAGACTGGTTTGGTGTCTTTTAACAGACAAGCTTTGTGTCTTCTGCGAGAAAAGTTTGGTGTCTTCTAACAGACAAGCGTGGTGTCTTCTGTGAGACAAATTTTGTGTCTACTGCGAGTCGTGCTTGGTGTCTTCCGCGAGACAAATTTGGTGTCTACTGCGAGACAAGTTCGGTGTCTTCTAACAGACAAGCATGGTGACTTTTGTGACACAAGTTTCGTATCTTCTGCGAGAAAAGTTTAGTGTCTTCTAACAGAAAACCGTGGTGTCTTCTGTGAGACAAATTTTGTGTCTACTGCGAGAAAAGTTTGGTGTCTTCTAACAGACAAGCGTGATGTCTTCTGTGAGACAAATTTTGTGTCTACTGCGAGAAAGTTTGGTGTCTTCTAACAGACAGGTTTGGTGTCTTTTAAAAGACAAGCTTGGTGTCTTCTGCGAGACGAGCTTGGTGCCTTCCGCGAGACAAGCGTGGTGTCTTTTGTGGGACAAATTTTGTGTCTACTGCGAGACAAGTTTGGTGTCTTCTAACAGACAAGCGTGGTGTCTTCTGTGAGACAAATTTTGTGTCTACTGCGAGACAAGTTTGGTGTCTTCTAACAGACAAGCGTGGTGTCTTCTGTGAGACAAATTTTGTGTCTACTGCAAGAAAAGTTTGGTGTCTTCTAACAGACAAGTTCGGTGTCTTTTAACAGACAAGCTTGATGTCTTCTGTGAGACAAATTTTGTGTCTACTGCGAGACAAGTTTGGTGTCTTCTAACAGACAGGTTTGGTGTCTTTTAAAAGACAAGCTTGGTGTCTTCTGCGAGACGAGCTTCGTGTCTTACGCGAGACAAGCGTGGTGTCTTTTGTGGGACAAATTTTGTGTCTACTGCGAGACAAGTTTGGTGTCTTCTAACAGACAAGCGTGGTGTCTTCTGTGAGACAAATTTTGTATCTACTGCGAGAAAAGTTTGGTGTCTTCTAACAGACAAGCGTGATGTCTTCTGTGAGACAAATTTTGTGTCTACTGCGAGACAAGTTTGGTGTCTTCTAACAGACAGGTTTGGTGTCTTCTAGCAGACAGGTTTGGTGTCTTTTAACAGACAAGCTTGATGTCTTCTGTGAGACAAATTCTGTATCTACTGCGAGAAAAGTTTAGTGTCTACTGCGAGACAAGTTTGGTGTCTTCTAACAGACAAGCGTGGTGTCTTCTGTGAGACAAATTTTGTGTCTACTGCAAGACAAGTTTGGTGTCTTCTAACAGACTGGTTTGGTGTCTTTTAACAGACAAGCTTTGTGTCTTCTGCGAGAAAAGTTTGGTGTCTTCTAACAGACAGGTTTGGTGTCTTTTAACAGACAAGCTTTGTGTCTTCTGCGAGAAAAGTTTAGTGTCTTCTAACAGAAAACCGTGGTGTCTTCTGTGAGACAAATTTTGTGTCTACTGCGAGAAAAGTTTGGTGTCTTCTAACAGACAAGCGTGATGTCTTCTGTGAGACAAATTTTGTGTCTACTGCGAGAAAGTTTGGTGTCTTCTAACAGACAGGTTTGGTGTCTTTTAAAAGACAAGCTTGGTGTCTTCTGCGAGACGAGCTTGGTGTCTTCCGCGAGACAAGCGTGGTGTCTTTTGTGGGACAAATTTTGTGTCTACTGCGAGACAAGTTTGGTGTCTTCTAACAGACAAGCGTGGTGTCTTCTGTGAGACAAATTTTGTGTCTACTGCGAGACAAGTTTGGTGTCTTCTAACAGACAAGCGTGGTGTCTTCTGTGAGACAAATTTTGTGTCTACTGCAAGAAAAGTTTGGTGTCTTCTAACAGACAAGTTCGGTGTCTTTTAACAGACAAGCTTGATGTCTTCTGTGAGACAAATTTTTTGTCTACTGCGAGTCAAGTTTGGTGTCTTCTAACAGACAGGTTTGGTGTCTTTTAAAAGACAAGCTTGGTGTCTTCTAAGAGACAAGTTTGGTGTCTTCTAGCAGACAGGTTTGGTGTCTTTTAACAGACAAGCTTGATGTCTTCTGTGAGACAAATTCTGTATCTACTGCGAGAAAAGTTTAGTGTCTACTGCGAGACAAGTTTGGTGTCTTCTAACAGACAAGCGTGGTGTCTTCTGTGAGACAAATTTTGTGTCTACTGCAAGACAAGTTTGGTGTCTTCTAACAGACAGGTTTGGTGTCTTTTAACAGACAAGCTTTGTGTCTTCTGCGAGAAAAGTTTGGTGTCTTCTAACAGACAAGCGTGGTGTCTTCTGTGAGACAAATTTTGTGTCTACTGCGAGTCGAGCTTGGTGTCTTCCGCGAGACAAATTTGGTGTCTACTGCGAGACAAGTTCGGTGTCTTCTAACAGACAAGCATGGTGACTTTTGTGACACAATTTTTTTATCTTCTGCGAGAAAAGTTTAGTGTCTTCTAACAGAAAACCGTGGTGTCTTTTGTGGGACAAATTTTGTGTCTACTGCGAGAAAGTTTGGTGTCTTCTAACAGACAGGTTTGGTGTCTTTTAAAAGACAAGCTTGGTGTCTTCTGCGAGACTTGCTTGGTGTCTTCCGCGAGACAAGCGTGGTGTCTTTTGTGGGACAAATTTTGTGTCTACTGCGAGACAAGTTTGGTGTCTTCTAACAGACAAGCGTGGTGTCTTTTGTGAGACAAATTTTGTGTCTACTGCGAGAAAAGTTTGGTGTCTTCTAACAGACAAGCGTGATGTCTTCTGTGAGACAAATTTTGTGTCTACTGCGAGAAAGTTTGGTGTCTTCTAACAGACAGGTTTGGTGTCTTTTAAAAGACAAGCTTGGTGTCTTCTGCGAGACGAGCTTGGTGCCTTCCGCGAGACAAGCGTGGTGTCTTTTGTGGGACAAATTTTGTGTCTACTGCGAGACAAGTTTGGGGTCTTCTAACAGACAAGCGTGGTGTCTTCTGTGAGACAAATTTTGTGTCTACTGCGAGACAAGTTTGGTGTCTTCTAACAGACAAGCGTGGTGTCTTCTGTGAGACAAATTTTGTGTCTACTGCAAGAAAAGTTTGGTGTCTTCTAACAGACAAGTTCGGTGTCTTTTAACAGACAAGCTTGATGTCTTCTGTGAGACAAATTTTGTGTCTACTGCGAGACAAGTTTGGTGTCTTCTAACAGACAGGTTTGGTGTCTTTTAAAAGACAAGCTTGGTGTCTTCTGCGAGACGAGCTTCGTGTCTTACGCGAGACAAGCGTGGTGTCTTTTAACAGACAAGCTTGATGTCTTCTGTGAGACAAATTCTGTATCTACTGCGAGAAAAGTTTAGTGTCTACTGCGAGCCAAGTTTGGTGTCTTCTAACAGACAAGCGTGGTGTCTTCTGTGAGACAAATTTTGTGTCTACTGCAAGACAAGTTTGGTGTCTTCTAACAGACAGGTTTGGTGTCTTTTAACAGACAAGCTTTGTGTCTTCTGCGAGAAAAGTTTGGTGTCTTCTAACAGACAAGCGTGGTGTCTTCTGTGAGACAAATTTTGTGTCTACTGCGAGTCGTGCTTGGTGTCTTCCGCGAGACAAATTTGGTGTCTACTGCGAGACAAGTTCGGTGTCTTCTAACAGACAAGCATGGTGACTTTTGTGACACAAGTTTCGTATCTTCTGCGAGAAAAGTTTAGTGTCTTCTAACAGAAAACCGTGGTGTCTTCTGTGAGACAAATTTTGTGTCTACTGCGAGAAAAGTTTGGTGTCTTCTAACAGACAAGCGTGATGTCTTCTGTGAGACAAATTTTGTGTCTACTGCGAGAAAGTTTGGTGTCTTCTAACAGACAGGTTTGGTGTCTTTTAAAAGACAAGCTTGGTGTCTTCTGCGAGACGAGCTTGGTGCCTTCCGCGAGACAAGCGTGGTGTCTTTTGTGGGACAAATTTTGTGTCTACTGCGAGACAAGTTTGGTGTCTTCTAACAGACAAGCGTGGTGTCTTCTGTGAGACAAATTTTGTGTCTACTGCGAGACAAGTTTGGTGTCTTCTAACAGACAAGCGTGGTGTCTTCTGTGAGACAAATTTTGTGTCTACTGCGAGACAAGTTTGGTGTCTTCTAACAGACAGGTTTGGTGTCTTTTAAAAGACAAGCTTGGTGTCTTCTGCGAGACGAGCTTCGTGTCTTACGCGAGACAAGCGTGGTGTCTTTTGTGGGACAAATTTTGTGTCTACTGCGAGACAAGTTCGGTGTCTTCTAACAGACAAGCATGGTGACTTTTGTGACACAATTTTTTTATCTTCTGCGAGAAAAGTTTAGTGTCTTCTAACAGAAAACCGTGGTGTCTTCTGTGAGACAAATTTTGTGTCTACTGCGAGAAAAGTTTGGTGTCTTCTAACAGACAAGGGTGATGTCTTCTGTGAGACAAATTTTGTGTCTACTGCGAGAAAGTTTGGTGTCTTCTAACAGACAGGTTTGGTGTCTTTTAAAAGACAAGCTTGGTGTCTTCTGCGAGACGAGCTTGGTGTCTTCCGCGAGACAAGCGTGGTGTCTTTTGTGGGACAAATTTTGTGTCTACTGCAAGAAAAGTTTGGTGTCTTCTAACAGACAAGTTCGGTGTCTTTTAACAGACAAGCTTGATGTCTTCTGTGAGACAAATTTTGTGTCTACTGCGAGACAAGTTTGGTGTCTTCTAACAGACAGGTTTGGTGTCTTTTAAAAGACAAGCTTGGTGTCTTCTGCGAGACGAGCTTCGTGTCTTACGCGAGACAAGCGTGGTGTCTTTTGTGGGACAAATTTTGTGTCTACTGCGAGACAAGTTCGGTGTCTTCTAACAGACAAGCATGGTGACTTTTGTGACGCAATTTTTTTATCTTCTGCGAGAAAAGTTTAGTGTCTTCTAACAGAAAACCGTGGTGTCTTCTGTGAGACAAATTTTGTGTCTACTGCGAGAAAAGTTTGGTGTCTTCTAACAGACAAGTTCGGTGTCTTTTAACAGACAAGCTTGATGTCTTCTGTGAGACAAATTTTGTGTCTACTGCGAGTCAAGTTTGGTGTCTTCTAACAGACAGGTTTGGTGTCTTTTAAAAGACAAGCTTGGTGTCTTCTAAGAGACAAGTTTGGTGTCTTCTAGCAGACAGGTTTGGTGTCTTTTAACAGACAAGCTTGATGTCTTCTGTGAGACAAATTCTGTATCTACTGCGAGAAAAGTTTAGTGTCTACTGCGAGACAAGTTTGGTGTCTTCTAACAGACAAGCGTGGTGTCTTCTGTGAGACAAATTTTGTGTCTACTGCAAGACAAGTTTGGTGTCTTCTAACAGACAGGTTTGGTGTCTTTTAACAGACAAGCTTTGTGTCTTCTGCGAGAAAAGTTTGGTGTCTTCTAACAGACAAGCGTGGTGTCTTCTGTGAGACAAATTTTGTGTCTACTGCGAGTCGAGCTTGGTGTCTTCCGCGAGACAAATTTGGTGTCTACTACGAGACAAGTTCGGTGTCTTCTAACAGACAAGCATGGTGACTTTTGTGACACAATTTTTTTATCTTCTGCGAGAAAAGTTTAGTGTCTTCTAACAGAAAACCGTGGTGTCTTCTGTGAGACAAATTTTGTGTCTACTGCGAGACAAGTTCGGTGTCTTCTAACAGACAAGCATGGTGACTTTTGTGACACAAGTTTCGTATCTTCTGCGAGAAAAGTTTAGTGTCTTCTAACAGAAAACCGTGGTGTCTTCTGTGAGACAAATTTTGTGTCTACTGCGAGAAAAGTTTGGTGTCTTCTAACAGACAAGCGTGATGTCTTCTGTGAGACAAATTTTGTGTCTACTGCGAGAAAGTTTGGTGTCTTCTAACAGACAGGTTTGGTGTCTTTTAAAAGACAAGCTTGGTGTCTTCTGCGAGACGAGCTTGGTGCCTTCCGCGAGACAAGCGTGGTGTCTTTTGTGGGACAAATTTTGTGTCTACTGCGAGACAAGTTTGGTGTCTTCTAACAGACAAGCGTGGTGTCTTCTGTGAGACAAATTTTGTGTCTACTGCGAGACAAGTTTGGTGTCTTCTAACAGACAAGCGTGGTGTCTTCTGTGAGACAAATTTTGTGTCTACTGCGAGACAAGTTTGGTGTCTTCTAACAGACAAACGTGGTGTCTTCTGTGAGACAAATTTTGTGTCTACTGCAAGAAAAGTTTGGTGTCTTCTAACAGACAAGTTCGGTGTCTTTTAACAGACAAGCTTGATGTCTTCTGTGAGACAAATTTTGTGTCTACTGCGAGTCAAGTTTGGTGTCTTTTAAAAGACAAGCTTGGTGTCTTCTAAGAGACAAGTTTGGTGTCTTCTAGCAGACAGGTTTGGTGTCTTTTAACAGACAAGCTTGATGTCTTCTGTGAGACAAATTCTGTATCTACTGCGAGAAAAGTTTAGTGTCTACTGCGAGACAAGTTTGGTGTCTTCTAACAGACAAGCGTGGTGTCTTCTGTGAGACAAATTTTGTGTCTACTGCAAGACAAGTTTGGTGTCTTCTAACAGACAGGTTTGGTGTCTTTTAACAGACAAGCTTTGTGTCTTCTGCGAGAAAAGTTTGGTGTCTTCTAACAGACAAGCGTGGTGTCTTCTGTGAGACAAATTTTGTGTCTACTGCGAGTCGAGCTTGGTGTCTTCCGCGAGACAAATTTGGTGTCTACTGCGAGACAAGTTCGGTGTCTTCTAACAGACAAGCATGGTGACTTTTGTGACACAATTTTTTTATCTTCTGCGAGAAAAGTTTAGTGTCTTCTAACAGACAGGTTTGGTGTCTTTTAAAAGACAAGCTTGGTGTCTTCTGCGAGACGAGCTTGGTGTCTTCCGCGAGACAAGCGTGGTGTCTTTTGTGGGACAAATTTTGTGTCTACTGCGAGACAAGTTTGGTGTCTTCTAACAGACAAGCGTGGTGTCTTTTGTGAGACAAATTTTGTGTCTACTGCGAGACAAGTTTGGTGTCTTCTAACAGACAAGCGTGGTGTCTTCTGTGAGACAAATTTTGTGTCTACTGCAAGAAAAGTTTGGTGTCTTCTAACAGACAAGTTCGGTGTCTTTTAACAGACAAGCTTGATGTCTTCTGTGAGACAAATTTTGTGTCTACTGCGAGACAAGTTTGGTGTCTTCTAACAGACAGGTTTGGTGTCTTTTAAAAGACAAGCTTGGTGTCTTCTAAGAGACAAGTTTGGTGTCTTCTAGCAGACAGGTTTGGTGTCTTTTAACAGACAAGCTTGATGTCTTCTGTGAGACAAATTCTGTATCTACTGCGAGAAAAGTTTAGTGTCTACTGCGAGCCAAGTTTGGTGTCTTCTAACAGACAAGCGTGGTGTCTTCTGTGAGACAAATTTTGTGTCTACTGCAAGACAAGTTTGGTGTCTTCTAACAGACAGGTTTGGTGTCTTTTAACAGACAAGCTTTGTGTCTTCTGCGAGAAAAGTTTGGTGTCTTCTAACAGACAAGCGTGGTGTCTTCTGTGAGACAAATTTTGTGTCTACTGCGAGTCGTGCTTGGTGTCTTCCGCGAGACAAATTTGGTGTCTACTGCGAGACAAGTTCGGTGTCTTCTAACAGACAAGCATGGTGACTTTTGTGACACAAGTTTCGTATCTTCTGCGAGAAAAGTTTAGTGTCTTCTAACAGAAAACCGTGGTGTCTTCTGTGAGACAAATTTTGTGTCTACTGCGAGAAAAGTTTGGTGTCTTCTAACAGACAAGCGTGATGTCTTCTGTGAGACAAATTTTGTGTCTACTGCGAGAAAGTTTGGTGTCTTCTAACAGACAGGTTTGGTGTCTTTTAAAAGACAAGCTTGGTGTCTTCTGCGAGACGAGCTTGGTGCCTTCCGCGAGACAAGCGTGGTGTCTTTTGTGGGACAAATTTTGTGTCTACTGCGAGACAAGTTTGGTGTCTTCTAACAGACAAGCGTGGTGTCTTCTGTGAGACAAATTTTGTGTCTACTGCGAGACAAGTTTGGTGTCTTCTAACAGACAAGCGTGGTGTCTTCTGTGAGACAAATTTTGTGTCTACTGCGAGACAAGTTTGGTGTCTTCTAACAGACAAACGTGGTGTCTTCTGTGAGACAAATTTTGTGTCTACTGCAAGAAAAGTTTGGTGTCTTCTAACAGACAAGTTCGGTGTCTTTTAACAGACAAGCTTGATGTCTTCTGTGAGACAAATTTTGTGTCTACTGCGAGTCAAGTTTGGTGTCTTTTAAAAGACAAGCTTGGTGTCTTCTAAGAGACAAGTTTGGTGTCTTCTAGCAGACAGGTTTGGTGTCTTTTAACAGACAAGCTTGATGTCTTCTGTGAGACAAATTCTGTATCTACTGCGAGAAAAGTTTAGTGTCTACTGCGAGACAAGTTTGGTGTCTTCTAACAGACAAGCGTGGTGTCTTCTGTGAGACAAATTTTGTGTCTACTGCAAGACAAGTTTGGTGTCTTCTAACAGACAGGTTTGGTGTCTTTTAACAGACAAGCTTTGTGTCTTCTGCGAGAAAAGTTTGGTGTCTTCTAACAGACAAGCGTGGTGTCTTCTGTGAGACAAATTTTGTGTCTACTGCGAGAAAAGTTTGGTGTCTTCTAACAGACAAGCGTGATGTCTTCTGTGAGACAAATTTTGTGTCTACTGCGAGACAAGTTTGGTGTCTTCTAACAGACAGGTTTGGTGTCTTCTAGCAGACAGGTTTGGTGTCTTTTAACAGACAAGCTTGATGTCTTCTGTGAGACAAATTCTGTATCTACTGCGAGAAAAGTTTAGTGTCTACTGCGAGACAAGTTTGGTGTCTTCTAACAGACAAGCGTGGTGTCTTCTGTGAGACAAATTTTGTGTCTACTGCAAGACAAGTTTGGTGTCTTCTAACAGACTGGTTTGGTGTCTTTTAACAGACAAGCTTTGTGTCTTCTGCGAGAAAAGTTTGGTGTCTTCTAACAGACAGGTTTGGTGTCTTTTAACAGACAAGCTTTGTGTCTTCTGCGAGAAAAGTTTAGTGTCTTCTAACAGAAAACCGTGGTGTCTTCTGTGAGACAAATTTTGTGTCTACTGCGAGAAAAGTTTGGTGTCTTCTAACAGACAAGCGTGATGTCTTCTGTGAGACAAATTTTGTGTCTACTGCGAGAAAGTTTGGTGTCTTCTAACAGACAGGTTTGGTGTCTTTTAAAAGACAAGCTTGGTGTCTTCTGCGAGACGAGCTTGGTGTCTTCCGCGAGACAAGCGTGGTGTCTTTTGTGGGACAAATTTTGTGTCTACTGCGAGACAAGTTTGGTGTCTTCTAACAGACAAGCGTGGTGTCTTCTGTGAGACAAATTTTGTGTCTACTGCGAGACAAGTTTGGTGTCTTCTAACAGACAAGCGTGGTGTCTTCTGTGAGACAAATTTTGTGTCTACTGCAAGAAAAGTTTGGTGTCTTCTAACAGACAAGTTCGGTGTCTTTTAACAGACAAGCTTGATGTCTTCTGTGAGACAAATTTTTTGTCTACTGCGAGTCAAGTTTGGTGTCTTCTAACAGACAGGTTTGGTGTCTTTTAAAAGACAAGCTTGGTGTCTTCTAAGAGACAAGTTTGGTGTCTTCTAGCAGACAGGTTTGGTGTCTTTTAACAGACAAGCTTGATGTCTTCTGTGAGACAAATTCTGTATCTACTGCGAGAAAAGTTTAGTGTCTACTGCGAGACAAGTTTGGTGTCTTCTAACAGACAAGCGTGGTGTCTTCTGTGAGACAAATTTTGTGTCTACTGCAAGACAAGTTTGGTGTCTTCTAACAGACAGGTTTGGTGTCTTTTAACAGACAAGCTTTGTGTCTTCTGCGAGAAAAGTTTGGTGTCTTCTAACAGACAAGCGTGGTGTCTTCTGTGAGACAAATTTTGTGTCTACTGCGAGTCGAGCTTGGTGTCTTCCGCGAGACAAATTTGGTGTCTACTGCGAGACAAGTTCGGTGTCTTCTAACAGACAAGCATGGTGACTTTTGTGACACAATTTTTTTATCTTCTGCGAGAAAAGTTTAGTGTCTTCTAACAGAAAACCGTGGTGTCTTTTGTGGGACAAATTTTGTGTCTACTGCGAGAAAGTTTGGTGTCTTCTAACAGACAGGTTTGGTGTCTTTTAAAAGACAAGCTTGGTGTCTTCTGCGAGACTTGCTTGGTGTCTTCCGCGAGACAAGCGTGGTGTCTTTTGTGGGACAAATTTTGTGTCTACTGCGAGACAAGTTTGGTGTCTTCTAACAGACAAGCGTGGTGTCTTTTGTGAGACAAATTTTGTGTCTACTGCGAGAAAAGTTTGGTGTCTTCTAACAGACAAGCGTGATGTCTTCTGTGAGACAAATTTTGTGTCTACTGCGAGAAAGTTTGGTGTCTTCTAACAGACAGGTTTGGTGTCTTTTAAAAGACAAGCTTGGTGTCTTCTGCGAGACGAGCTTGGTGCCTTCCGCGAGACAAGCGTGGTGTCTTTTGTGGGACAAATTTTGTGTCTACTGCGAGACAAGTTTGGGGTCTTCTAACAGACAAGCGTGGTGTCTTCTGTGAGACAAATTTTGTGTCTACTGCGAGACAAGTTTGGTGTCTTCTAACAGACAAGCGTGGTGTCTTCTGTGAGACAAATTTTGTGTCTACTGCAAGAAAAGTTTGGTGTCTTCTAACAGACAAGTTCGGTGTCTTTTAACAGACAAGCTTGATGTCTTCTGTGAGACAAATTTTGTGTCTACTGCGAGACAAGTTTGGTGTCTTCTAACAGACAGGTTTGGTGTCTTTTAAAAGACAAGCTTGGTGTCTTCTGCGAGACGAGCTTCGTGTCTTACGCGAGACAAGCGTGGTGTCTTTTGTGGGACAAATTTTGTGTCTACTGCGAGACAAGTTCGGTGTCTTCTAACAGACAAGCATGGTGACTTTTGTGACACAATTTTTTTATCTTCTGCGAGAAAAGTTTAGTGTCTTCTAACAGAAAACCGTGGTGTCTTCTGTGAGACAAATTTTGTGTCTACTGCGAGAAAAGTTTGGTGTCTTCTAACAGACAAGGGTGATGTCTTCTGTGAGACAAATTTTGTGTCTACTGCGAGAAAGTTTGGTGTCTTCTAACAGACAGGTTTGGTGTCTTTTAAAAGACAAGCTTGGTGTCTTCTGCGAGACGAGCTTGGTGTCTTCCGCGAGACAAGCGTGGTGTCTTTTGTGGGACAAATTTTGTGTCTACTGCAAGAAAAGTTTGGTGTCTTCTAACAGACAAGTTCGGTGTCTTTTAACAGACAAGCTTGATGTCTTCTGTGAGACAAATTTTGTGTCTACTGCGAGACAAGTTTGGTGTCTTCTAACAGACAGGTTTGGTGTCTTTTAAAAGACAAGCTTGGTGTCGAGCTTCGTGTCTTACGCGAGACAAGCGTGGTGTCTTTTGTGGGACAAATTTTGTGTCTACTGCGAGACAAGTTCGGTGTCTTCTAACAGACAAGCATGGTGACTTTTGTGACGCAATTTTTTTATCTTCTGCGAGAAAAGTTTAGTGTCTTCTAACAGAAAACCGTGGTGTCTTCTGTGAGACAAATTTTGTGTCTACTGCGAGAAAAGTTTGGTGTCTTCTAACAGACAAGTTCGGTGTCTTTTAACAGACAAGCTTGATGTCTTCTGTGAGACAAATTTTGTGTCTACTGCGAGTCAAGTTTGGTGTCTTCTAACAGACAGGTTTGGTGTCTTTTAAAAGACAAGCTTGGTGTCTTCTAAGAGACAAGTTTGGTGTCTTCTAGCAGACAGGTTTGGTGTCTTTTAACAGACAAGCTTGATGTCTTCTGTGAGACAAATTCTGTATCTACTGCGAGAAAAGTTTAGTGTCTACTGCGAGACAAGTTTGGTGTCTTCTAACAGACAAGCGTGGTGTCTTCTGTGAGACAAATTTTGTGTCTACTGCAAGACAAGTTTGGTGTCTTCTAACAGACAGGTTTGGTGTCTTTTAACAGACAAGCTTTGTGTCTTCTGCGAGAAAAGTTTGGTGTCTTCTAACAGACAAGCGTGGTGTCTTCTGTGAGACAAATTTTGTGTCTACTGCGAGTCGAGCTTGGTGTCTTCCGCGAGACAAATTTGGTGTCTACTACGAGACAAGTTCGGTGTCTTCTAACAGACAAGCATGGTGACTTTTGTGACACAATTTTTTTATCTTCTGCGAGAAAAGTTTAGTGTCTTCTAACAGAAAACCGTGGTGTCTTCTGTGAGACAAATTTTGTGTCTACTGCGAGACAAGTTCGGTGTCTTCTAACAGACAAGCATGGTGACTTTTGTGACACAAGTTTCGTATCTTCTGCGAGAAAAGTTTAGTGTCTTCTAACAGAAAACCGTGGTGTCTTCTGTGAGACAAATTTTGTGTCTACTGCGAGAAAAGTTTGGTGTCTTCTAACAGACAAGCGTGATGTCTTCTGTGAGACAAATTTTGTGTCTACTGCGAGAAAGTTTGGTGTCTTCTAACAGACAGGTTTGGTGTCTTTTAAAAGACAAGCTTGGTGTCTTCTGCGAGACGAGCTTGGTGCCTTCCGCGAGACAAGCGTGGTGTCTTTTGTGGGACAAATTTTGTGTCTACTGCGAGACAAGTTTGGTGTCTTCTAACAGACAAGCGTGGTGTCTTCTGTGAGACAAATTTTGTGTCTACTGCGAGACAAGTTTGGTGTCTTCTAACAGACAAGCGTGGTGTCTTCTGTGAGACAAATTTTGTGTCTACTGCGAGACAAGTTTGGTGTCTTCTAACAGACAAACGTGGTGTCTTCTGTGAGACAAATTTTGTGTCTACTGCAAGAAAAGTTTGGTGTCTTCTAACAGACAAGTTCGGTGTCTTTTAACAGACAAGCTTGATGTCTTCTGTGAGACAAATTTTGTGTCTACTGCGAGTCAAGTTTGGTGTCTTTTAAAAGACAAGCTTGGTGTCTTCTAAGAGACAAGTTTGGTGTCTTCTAGCAGACAGGTTTGGTGTCTTTTAACAGACAAGCTTGATGTCTTCTGTGAGACAAATTCTGTATCTACTGCGAGAAAAGTTTAGTGTCTACTGCGAGACAAGTTTGGTGTCTTCTAACAGACAAGCGTGGTGTCTTCTGTGAGACAAATTTTGTGTCTACTGCAAGACAAGTTTGGTGTCTTCTAACAGACAGGTTTGGTGTCTTTTAACAGACAAGCTTTGTGTCTTCTGCGAGAAAAGTTTGGTGTCTTCTAACAGACAAGCGTGGTGTCTTCTGTGAGACAAATTTTGTGTCTACTGCGAGTCGTGCTTGGTGTCTTCCGCGAGACAAATTTGGTGTCTACTGCGAGACAAGTTCGGTGTCTTCTAACAGACAAGCATGGTGACTTTTGTGACACAATTTTTTTATCTTCTGCGAGAAAAGTTTAGTGTCTTCTAACAGACAGGTTTGGTGTCTTTTAAAAGACAAGCTTGGTGTCTTCTGCGAGACGAGCTTGGTGTCTTCCGCGAGACAAGCGTGGTGTCTTTTGTGGGACAAATTTTGTGTCTACTGCGAGACAAGTTTGGTGTCTTCTAACAGACAAGCGTGGTGTCTTTTGTGAGACAAATTTTGTGTCTACTGCGAGACAAGTTTGGTGTCTTCTAACAGACAAGCGTGGTGTCTTCTGTGAGACAAATTTTGTGTCTACTGCGAGAAAAGTTTGGTGTCTTCTAACAGACAAGTTCGGTGTCTTTTAACAGACAAGCTTGATGTCTTCTGTGAGACAAATTTTGTGTCTACTGCGAGACAAGTTTGGTGTCTTCTAACAGACAGGTTTGGTGTCTTTTAAAAGACAAGCTTGGTGTCTTCTAAGAGACAAGTTTGGTGTCTTCTAGCAGACAGGTTTGGTGTCTTTTAACAGACAAGCTTGATGTCTTCTGTGAGACAAATTCTGTATCTACTGCGAGAAAAGTTTAGTGTCTACTGCGAGCCAAGTTTGGTGTCTTCTAACAGACAAGCGTGGTGTCTTCTGTGAGACAAATTTTGTGTCTACTGCAAGACAAGTTTGGTGTCTTCTAACAGACAGGTTTGGTGTCTTTTAACAGACAAGCTTTGTGTCTTCTGCGAGAAAAGTTTGGTGTCTTCTAACAGACAAGCGTGGTGTCTTCTGTGAGACAAATTTTGTGTCTACTGCGAGTCGTGCTTGGTGTCTTCCGCGAGACAAATTTGGTGTCTACTGCGAGACAAGTTCGGTGTCTTCTAACAGACAAGCATGGTGACTTTTGTGACACAAGTTTCGTATCTTCTGCGAGAAAAGTTTAGTGTCTTCTAACAGAAAACCGTGGTGTCTTCTGTGAGACAAATTTTGTGTCTACTGCGAGAAAAGTTTGGTGTCTTCTAACAGACAAGCGTGATGTCTTCTGTGAGACAAATTTTGTGTCTACTGCGAGAAAGTTTGGTGTCTTCTAACAGACAGGTTTGGTGTCTTTTAAAAGACAAGCTTGGTGTCTTCTGCGAGACGAGCTTGGTGCCTTCCGCGAGACAAGCGTGGTGTCTTTTGTGGGACAAATTTTGTGTCTACTGCGAGACAAGTTTGGTGTCTTCTAACAGACAAGCGTGGTGTCTTCTGTGAGACAAATTTTGTGTCTACTGCGAGACAAGTTTGGTGTCTTCTAACAGACAAGCGTGGTGTCTTCTGTGAGACAAATTTTGTGTCTACTGCGAGACAAGTTTGGTGTCTTCTAACAGACAAACGTGGTGTCTTCTGTGAGACAAATTTTGTGTCTACTGCAAGAAAAGTTTGGTGTCTTCTAACAGACAAGTTCGGTGTCTTTTAACAGACAAGCTTGATGTCTTCTGTGAGACAAATTTTGTGTCTACTGCGAGTCAAGTTTGGTGTCTTTTAAAAGACAAGCTTGGTGTCTTCTAAGAGACAAGTTTGGTGTCTTCTAGCAGACAGGTTTGGTGTCTTTTAACAGACAAGCTTGATGTCTTCTGTGAGACAAATTCTGTATCTACTGCGAGAAAAGTTTAGTGTCTACTGCGAGAAAAGTTTGGTGTCTTCTAACAGACAAGCGTGGTGTCTTCTGTGAGACAAATTTTGTGTCTACTGCAAGACAAGTTTGGTGTCTTCTAACAGACAGGTTTGGTGTCTTTTAACAGACAAGCTTTGTGTCTTCTGCGAGAAAAGTTTGGTGTCTTCTAACAGACAAGCGTGGTGTCTTCTGTGAGACAAATTTTGTGTCTACTGCGAGTCGAGCTTGGTGTCTTCCGCGAGACAAATTTGGTGTCTACTGCGAGACAAGTTCGGTGTCTTCTAACAGACAAGCATGGTGACTTTTGTGACACAATTTTTTTATCTTCTGCGAGAAAAGTTTAGTGTCTTCTAACAGACAGGTTTGGTGTCTTTTAAAAGACAAGCTTGGTGTCTTCTGCGAGACGAGCTTGGTGTCTTCCGCGAGACAAGCGTGGTGTCTTTTGTGGGACAAATTTTGTGTCTACTGCGAGACAAGTTTGGTGTCTTCTAACAGACAAGCGTGGTGTCTTTTGTGAGACAAATTTTGTGTCTACTGCGAGACAAGTTTGGTGTCTTCTAACAGACAAGCGTGGTGTCTTCTGTGAGACAAATTTTGTGTCTACTGCAAGAAAAGTTTGGTGTCTTCTAACAGACAAGTTCGGTGTCTTTTAACAGACAAGCTTGATGTCTTCTGTGAGACAAATTTTGTGTCTACTGCGAGACAAGTTTGGTGTCTTCTAACAGACAGGTTTGGTGTCTTTTAAAAGACAAGCTTGGTGTCTTCTAAGAGACAAGTTTGGTGTCTTCTAACAGACAAGCGTGGTGTCTTCTGTGAGACAAATTTTGTGTCTACTGCGAGTCGTGCTTGGTGTCTTCCGCGAGACAAATTTGGTGTCTACTGCGAGACAAGTTCGGTGTCTTCTAACAGACAAGCATGGTGACTTTTGTGACACAAGTTTCGTATCTTCTGCGAGAAAAGTTTAGTGTCTTCTAACAGAAAACCGTGGTGTCTTCTGTGAGACAAATTTTGTGTCTACTGCGAGAAAAGTTTGGTGTCTTCTAACAGACAAGCGTGATGTCTTCTGTGAGACAAATTTTGTGTCTACTGCGAGAAAGTTTGGTGTCTTCTAACAGACAGGTTTGGTGTCTTTTAAAAGACAAGCTTGGTGTCTTCTGCGAGACGAGCTTGGTGCCTTCCGCGAGACAAGCGTGGTGTCTTTTGTGGGACAAATTTTGTGTCTACTGCGAGACAAGTTTGGTGTCTTCTAACAGACAAGCGTGGTGTCTTCTGTGAGACAAATTTTGTGTCTACTGCGAGACAAGTTTGGTGTCTTCTAACAGACAAGCGTGGTGTCTTCTGTGAGACAAATTTTGTGTCTACTGCAAGAAAAGTTTGGTGTCTTCTAACAGACAAGTTCGGTGTCTTTTAACAGACAAGCTTGATGTCTTCTGTGAGACAAATTTTGTGTCTACTGCGAGACAAGTTTGGTGTCTTCTAACAGACAAGCGTGGTGTCTTCTGTGAGACAAATTTTGTGTCTACTGCGAGACAAGTTTGGTGTCTTCTAACAGACAAGCGTGGTGTCTTCTGTGAGACAAATTTTGTGTCTACTGCAAGAAAAGTTTGGTGTCTTCTAACAGACAAGTTCGGTGTCTTTTAACAGACAAGCGTGATGTCTTCTGTGAGACAAATTTTGTGTCTACTGCGAGAAAGTTTGGTGTCTTCTAACAGACAGGTTTGGTGTCTTTTAAAAGACAAGCTTGGTGTCTTCTGCGAGACGAGCTTGGTGCCTTCCGCGAGACAAGCGTGGTGTCTTTTGTGGGACAAATTTTGTGTCTACTGCGAGACAAGTTTGGTGTCTTCTAACAGACAAGCGTGGTGTCTTCTGTGAGACAAATTTTGTGTCTACTGCGAGACAAGTTTGGTGTCTTCTAACAGACAAGCGTGGTGTCTTCTGTGAGACAAATTTTGTGTCTACTGCAAGAAAAGTTTGGTGTCTTCTAACAGACAGGTTTGGTGTCTTTTAAAAGACAAGCTTGGTGTCTTCTGCGAGACGAGCTTCGTGTCTTACGCGAGACAAGCGTGGTGTCTTTTGTGGGACAAATTTTGTGTCTACTGCGAGACAAGTTTGGTGTCTTCTAACAGACAAGCGTGGTGTCTTCTGTGAGACAAATTTTGTATCTACTGCGAGAAAAGTTTGGTGTCTTCTAACAGACAAGCGTGATGTCTTCTGTGAGACAAATTTTGTGTCTACTGCGAGACAAGTTTGGTGTCTTCTAACAGACAGGTTTGGTGTCTTTTAAAAGACAAGCTTGGTGTCTTCTAAGAGACAAGTTTGGTGTCTTCTAGCAGACAGGTTTGGTGTCTTTTAACAGACAAGCTTGATGTCTTCTGTGAGACAAATTCTGTATCTACTGCGAGAAAAGTTTAGTGTCTACTGCGAGACAAGTTTGGTGTCTTCTAACAGACAAGCGTGGTGTCTTCTGTGAGACAAATTTTGTGTCTACTGCAAGACAAGTTTGGTGTCTTCTAACAGACTGGTTTGGTGTCTTTTAACAGACAAGCTTTGTGTCTTCTGCGAGAAAAGTTTGGTGTCTTCTAACAGACAGGTTTGGTGTCTTTTAACAGACAAGCTTTGTGTCTTCTGCGAGAAAAGTTTAGTGTCTTCTAACAGAAAACCGTGGTGTCTTCTGTGAGACAAATTTTGTGTCTACTGCGAGAAAAGTTTGGTGTCTTCTAACAGACAAGCGTGATGTCTTCTGTGAGACAAATTTTGTGTCTACTGCGAGAAAGTTTGGTGTCTTCTAACAGACAGGTTTGGTGTCTTTTAAAAGACAAGCTTGGTGTCTTCTGCGAGACGAGCTTGGTGTCTTCCGCGAGACAAGCGTGGTGTCTTTTGTGTGACAAATTTTGTGTCTACTGCGAGACAAGTTTGGTGTCTTCTAACAGACAAGCGTGGTGTCTTCTGTGAGACAAATTTTGTGTCTACTGCGAGACAAGTTTGGTGTCTTCTAACAGACAAGCGTGGTGTCTTCTGTGAGACAAATTTTGTGTCTACTGCAAGAAAAGTTTGGTGTCTTCTAACAGACAAGTTCGGTGTCTTTTAACAGACAAGCTTGATGTCTTCTGTGAGACAAATTTTGTGTCTACTGCGAGTCAAGTTTGGTGTCTTCTAACAGACAGGTTTGGTGTCTTTTAAAAGACAAGCTTGGTGTCTTCTAAGAGACAAGTTTGGTGTCTTCTAGCAGACAGGTTTGGTGTCTTTTAACAGACAAGCTTGATGTCTTCTGTGAGACAAATTCTGTATCTACTGCGAGAAAAGTTTAGTGTCTACTGCGAGACAAGTTTGGTGTCTTCTAACAGACAAGCGTGGTGTCTTCTGTGAGACAAATTTTGTGTCTACTGCAAGACAAGTTTGGTGTCTTCTAACAGACAGGTTTGGTGTCTTTTAACAGACAAGCTTTGTGTCTTCTGCGAGAAAAGTTTGGTGTCTTCTAACAGACAAGCGTGGTGTCTTCTGTGAGACAAATTTTGTGTCTACTGCGAGTCGAGCTTGGTGTCTTCCGCGAGACAAATTTGGTGTCTACTGCGAGACAAGTTCGGTGTCTTCTAACAGACAAGCATGGTGACTTTTGTGACACAATTTTTTTATCTTCTGCGAGAAAAGTTTAGTGTCTTCTAACAGAAAACCGTGGTGTCTTTTGTGGGACAAATTTTGTGTCTACTGCGAGAAAGTTTGGTGTCTTCTAACAGACAGGTTTGGTGTCTTTTAAAAGACAAGCTTGGTGTCTTCTGCGAGACGAGCTTGGTGTCTTCCGCGAGACAAGCGTGGTGTCTTTTGTGGGACAAATTTTGTGTCTACTGCGAGACAAGTTTGGTGTCTTCTAACAGACAAGCGTGGTGTCTTTTGTGAGACAAATTTTGTGTCTACTGCGAGAAAAGTTTGGTGTCTTCTAACAGACAAGCGTGATGTCTTCTGTGAGACAAATTTTGTGTCTACTGCAAGAAAGTTTGGTGTCTTCTAACAGACAGGTTTGGTGTCTTTTAAAAGACAAGCTTGGTGTCTTCTGCGAGACGAGCTTGGTGCCTTCCGCGAGACAAGCGTGGTGTCTTTTGTGGGACAAATTTTGTGTCTACTGCGAGACAAGTTTGGGGTCTTCTAACAGACAAGCGTGGTGTCTTCTGTGAGACAAATTTTGTGTCTACTGCGAGACAAGTTTGGTGTCTTCTAACAGACAAGCGTGGTGTCTTCTGTGAGACAAATTTTGTGTCTACTGCAAGAAAAGTTTGGTGTCTTCTAACAGACAAGTTCGGTGTCTTTTAACAGACAAGCTTGATGTCTTCTGTGAGACAAATTTTGTGTCTACTGCGAGACAAGTTTGGTGTCTTCTAACAGACAGGTTTGGTGTCTTTTAAAAGACAAGCTTGGTGTCTTCTGCGAGACGAGCTTGGTGTCTTCCGCGAGACAAGCGTGGTGTCTTTTGTGGGACAAATTTTGTGTCTACTGCAAGAAAAGTTTGGTGTCTTCTAACAGACAAGTTCGGTGTCTTTTAACAGACAAGCTTGATGTCTTCTGTGAGACAAATTTTGTGTCTACTGCGAGACAAGTTTGGTGTCTTCTAACAGACAGGTTTGGTGTCTTTTAAAAGACAAGCTTGGTGTCTTCTGCGAGACGAGCTTCGTGTCTTACGCGAGACAAGCGTGGTGTCTTTTGTGGGACAAATTTTGTGTCTACTGCGAGACAAGTTCGGTGTCTTCTAACAGACAAGCATGGTGACTTTTGTGACACAATTTTTTTATCTTCTGCGAGAAAAGTTTAGTGTCTTCTAACAGAAAACCGTGGTGTCTTCTGTGAGACAAATTTTGTGTCTACTGCGAGACAAGTTTGGTGTCTTCTAACAGACAGGTTTGGTGTCTTTTAAAAGACAAGCTTGGTGTCTTCTAAGAGACAAGTTTGGTGTCTTCTAACAGACAGGTTTGGTGTCTTTTAAAAGACAAGCTTGATGTCTTCTGTGAGACAAATTCTGTATCTACTGCGAGAAAAGTTTAGTGTCTACTGCGAGACAAGTTTGGTGTCTTCTAACAGACAAGCGTGGTGTCTTCTGTGAGACAAATTTTGTGTCTACTGCGAGAAAGTTTGGTGTCTTCTAACAGACAGGTTTGGTGTCTTTTAAAAGACAAGCTTGGTGTCTTCTGCGAGACGAGCTTGGTGCCTTCCGCGAGACAAGCGTGGTGTCTTTTGTGGGACAAATTTTGTGTCTACTGCGAGACAAGTTTGGTGTCTTCTAACAGACAAGCGTGGTGTCTTCTGTGAGACAAATTTTGTGTCTACTGCGAGACAAGTTTGGTGTCTTCTAACAGAAAACCGTGGTGTCTTCTGTGAGACAAATTTTGTGTCTACTGCGAGACAAGTTTGGTGTCTTCTAACAGACAGGTTTGGTGTCTTTTAAAAGACAAGCTTGGTGTCTTCTAAGAGACAAGTTTGGTGTCTTCTAACAGACAGGTTTGGTGTCTTTTAAAAGACAAGCTTGATGTCTTCTGTGAGACAAATTCTGTATCTACTGCGAGAAAAGTTTAGTGTCTACTGCGAGACAAGTTTGGTGTCTTCTAACAGACAAGCGTGGTGTCTTCTGTGAGACAAATTTTGTGTCTACTGCGAGAAAGTTTGGTGTCTTCTAACAGACAGGTTTGGTGTCTTTTAAAAGACAAGCTTGGTGTCTTCTGCGAGACGAGCTTGGTGCCTTCCGCGAGACAAGCGTGGTGTCTTTTGTGGGACAAATTTTGTGTCTACTGCGAGACAAGTTTGGTGTCTTCTAACAGACAAGCGTGGTGTCTTCTGTGAGACAAATTTTGTGTCTACTGCGAGACAAGTTTGGTGTCTTCTAACAGACAAGCGTGGTGTCTTCTGTGAGACAAATTTTGTGTCTACTGCGAGACAAGTTTGGTGTCTTCTAACAGACAAACGTGGTGTCTTCTGTGAGACAAATTTTGTGTCTACTGCAAGAAAAGTTTGGTGTCTTCTAACAGACAAGTTCGGTGTCTTTTAACAGACAAGCTTGATGTCTTCTGTGAGACAAATTTTGTGTCTACTGCGAGTCAAGTTTGGTGTCTTTTAAAAGACAAGCTTGGTGTCTTCTAAGAGACAAGTTTGGTGTCTTCTAGCAGACAGGTTTGGTGTCTTTTAACAGACAAGCTTGATGTCTTCTGTGAGACAAATTCTGTATCTACTGCGAGAAAAGTTTAGTGTCTACTGCGAGACAAGTTTGGTGTCTTCTAACAGACAAGCGTGGTGTCTTCTGTGAGACAAATTTTGTGTCTACTGCGAGACAAGTTTGGTGTCTTCTAACAGACAAGCGTGGTGTCTTCTGTGAGACAAATTTTGTATCTACTGCGAGAAAAGTTTGGTGTCTTCTAACAGACAGGTTTGGTGTCTTTTAAAAGACAAGCTTGGTGTCTTCTAAGAGACAAGTTTGGTGTCTTCTAGCAGACAGGTTTGGTGTCTTTCAACAGACAAGCTTGATGTCTTCTGTGAGACAAATTCTGTATCTACTGCGAGAAAAGTTTAGTGTCTACTGCGAGACAAGTTTGGTGTCTTCTAACAGACAAGCGTGGTGTCTTCTGTGAGACAAATTTTGTGTCTACTGCAAGACAAGTTTGGTGTCTTCTAACAGACTGGTTTGGTGTCTTTTAACAGACAAGCTTTGTGTCTTCTGCGAGAAAAGTTTGGTGTCTTCTAACAGACAGGTTTGGTGTCTTTTAACAGACAAGCTTTGTGTCTTCTGCGAGAAAAGTTTAGTGTCTTCTAACAGAAAACCGTGGTGTCTTCTGTGAGACAAATTTTGTGTCTACTGCGAGAAAAGTTTGGTGTCTTCTAACAGACAAGCGTGATGTCTTCTGTGAGACAAATTTTGTGTCTACTGCGAGAAAGTTTGGTGTCTTCTAACAGACAGGTTTGGTGTCTTTTAAAAGACAAGCTTGATGTCTTCTGTGAGACAAATTCTGTATCTACTGCGAGAAAAGTTTGGTGTCTTCTAACAGACAGGTTTGGTGTCTTTTAAAAGACAAGCTTGGTGTCTTCTGCGAGACGAGCTTGGTGTCTTCCGCGAGACAAGCGTGGTGTCTTTTGTGGGACAAATTTTGTGTCTACTGCGAGACAAGTTTGGTGTCTTCTAACAGACAAGCGTGGTGTCTTCTGTGAAACAAATTTTGTGTCTACTGCGAGACAAGTTTGGTGTCTTCTAACAGACAAGCGTGGTGTCTTCTGTGAGACAAATTTTGTGTCTACTGCAAGAAAAGTTTGGTGTCTTCTAACAGACAAGTTCGGTGTCTTTTAACAGACAAGCTTGATGTCTTCTGTGAGACAAATTTTGTGTCTACTGCGAGTCAAGTTTGGTGTCTTCTAACAGACAGGTTTGGTGTCTTTTAAAAGACAAGCTTGGTGTCTTCTAAGAGACAAGTTTGGTGTCTTCTAGCAGACAGGTTTGGTGTCTTTTAACAGACAAGCTTGATGTCTTCTGTGAGACAAATTCTGTATCTACTGCGAGAAAAGTTTAGTGTCTACTGCGAGACAAGTTTGGTGTCTTCTAACAGACAAGCGTGGTGTCTTCTGTGAGACAAATTTTGTGTCTACTGCAAGACAAGTTTGGTGTCTTCTAACAGACAGGTTTGGTGTCTTTCAACAGACAAGCTTTGTGTCTTCTGCGAGAAAAGTTTGGTGTCTTCTAACAGACAAGCGTGGTGTCTTCTGTGAGACAAATTTTGTGTCTACTGCGAGTCGAGCTTGGTGTCTTCCGCGAGACAAATTTGGTGTCTACTGCGAGACAAGTTCGGTGTCTTCTAACAGACAAGCATGGTGACTTTTGTGACACAATTTTTTTATCTTCTGCGAGAAAAGTTTAGTGTCTTCTAACAGAAAACCGTGGTGTCTTTTGTGGGACAAATTTTGTGTCTACTGCGAGAAAGTTTGGTGTCTTCTAACAGACAGGTTTGGTGTCTTTTAAAAGACAAGCATGGTGTCTTCTGCGAGACGAGCTTGGTGTCTTCCGCGAGACAAGCGTGGTGTCTTTTGTGGGACAAATTTTGTGTCTACTGCGAGACAAGTTTGGTGTCTTCTAACAGACAAGCGTGGTGTCTTTTGTGAGACAAATTTTGTGTCTACTGCGAGAAAAGTTTGGTGTCTTCTAACAGACAAGCGTGATGTCTTCTGTGAGACAAATTTTGTGTCTACTGCGAGAAAGTTTGGTGTCTTCTAACAGACAGGTTTGGTGTCTTTTAAAAGACAAGCTTGGTGTCTTCTGCGAGACGAGCTTGGTGCCTTCCGCGAGACAAGCGTGGTGTCTTTTGTGACACAATTTTTTTATCTTCTGCGAGAAAAGTTTAGTGTCTTCTAACAGAAAACCGTGGTGTCTTCTGTGAGACAAATTTCGTGTCTACTGCGAGAAAAGTTTGGTGTCTTCTAACAGACAAGCGTGATGTCTTCTGTGAGACAAATTTTGTGTCTACTGCGAGAAAGTTTGGTGTCTTCTAACAGACAGGTTTGGTGTCTTTTAAAAGACAAGCTTGGTGTCTTCTGCGAGACGAGCTTGGTGTCTTCCGCGAGACAAGCGTGGTGTCTTTTGTGGGACAAATTTTGTGTCTACTGCGAGACAAGTTTGGTGTCTTCTAACAGACAAGCGTGGTGTCTTTTGTGAGACAAATTTTGTGTCTACTGCGAGACAAGTTTGGTGTCTTCTAACAGACAAGCGTGGTGTCTTCTGTGAGACAAATTTTGTGTCTACTGCAAGAAAAGTTTGGTGTCTTCTAACAGACAAGTTCGGTGTCTTTTAACAGACAAGCTTGATGTCTTCTGTGAGACAAATTTTGTGTCTACTGCGAGACAAGTTTGGTGTCTTCTAACAGACAGGTTTGGTGTCTTTTAAAAGACAAGCTTGGTGTCTTCTAAGAGACAAGTTTGGTGTCTTCTAGCAGACAGGTTTGGTGTCTTTTAACAGACAAGCTTGGTGTCTTCTAAGAGACAAGTTTGGTGTCTTCTAACAGACAGGTTTGGTGTCTTTTAAAAGACAAGCTTGGTGTCTTCTGCGAGAGGAGCTTCGTGTCTTACGCGAGACAAGCGTGGTGTCTTTTGTGGGACAAATTTTGTGTCTACTGCGAGACAAGTTTGGTGTCTTCTAACAGACAAGCGTGGTGTCTTCTGTGAGACAAATTTTGTATCTACTGCGAGAAAAGTTTGGTGTCTTCTAACAGACAAGCGTGATGTCTTCTGTGAGACAAATTTTGTGTCTACTGCGAGACAAGTTTGGTGTCTTCTAACAGACAGGTTTGGTGTCTTTTAAAAGACAAGCTTGGTGTCTTCTAAGAGACAAGTTTGGTGTCTTCTAACAGACAGGTTTGGTGTCTTTTAAAAGACAAGCTTGGTGTCTTCTGCGAGACGAGCTTCGTGTCTTACGCGAGACAAGCGTGGTGTCTTTTGTGGGACAAATTTTGTGTCTACTGCGAGACAAGTTTGGTGTCTTCTAACAGACAAGCGTGGTGTCTTCTGTGAGACAAATTTTGTATCTACTGCGAGAAAAGTTTGGTGTCTTCTAACAGACAAGCGTGATGTCTTCTGTGAGACAAATTTTGTGTCTACTGCGAGACAAGTTTGGTGTCTTCTAACAGACAGGTTTGGTGTCTTTTAAAAGACAAGCTTGGTGTCTTCTAAGAGACAAGTTTGGTGTCTTCTAGCAGACAGGTTTGGTGTCTTTTAACAGACAAGCTTGATGTCTTCTGTGAGACAAATTCTGTATCTACTGCGAGAAAAGTTTGGTGTCTTCTAACAGACAGGTTTGGTGTCTTTTAAAAGACAAGCTTGGTGTCTTCTGCGAGACGAGCTTGGTGTCTTCCGCGAGACAAGCGTGGTGTCTTTTGTGGGACAAATTTTGTGTCTACTGCGAGACAAGTTTGGTGTCTTCTAACAGACAAGCGTGGTGTCTTCTGTGAAACAAATTTTGTGTCTACTGCGAGACAAGTTTGGTGTCTTCTAACAGACAAGCGTGGTGTCTTCTGTGAGACAAATTTTGTGTCTACTGCAAGAAAAGTTTGGTGTCTTCTAACAGACAAGTTCGGTGTCTTTTAACAGACAAGCTTGATGTCTTCTGTGAGACAAATTTTGTGTCTACTGCGAGTCAAGTTTGGTGTCTTCTAACAGACAGGTTTGGTGTCTTTTAAAAGACAAGCTTGGTGTCTTCTAAGAGACAAGTTTGGTGTCTTCTAGCAGACAGGTTTGGTGTCTTTTAACAGACAAGCTTGATGTCTTCTGTGAGACAAATTCTGTATCTACTGCGAGAAAAGTTTAGTGTCTACTGCGAGACAAGTTTGGTGTCTTCTAACAGACAAGCGTGGTGTCTTCTGTGAGACAAATTTTGTGTCTACTGCAAGACAAGTTTGGTGTCTTCTAACAGACAGGTTTGGTGTCTTTCAACAGACAAGCTTTGTGTCTTCTGCGAGAAAAGTTTGGTGTCTTCTAACAGACAAGCGTGGTGTCTTCTGTGAGACAAATTTTGTGTCTACTGCGAGTCGAGCTTGGTGTCTTCCGCGAGACAAATTTGGTGTCTACTGCGAGACAAGTTCGGTGTCTTCTAACAGACAAGCATGGTGACTTTTGTGACACAATTTTTTTATCTTCTGCGAGAAAAGTTTAGTGTCTTCTAACAGAAAACCGTGGTGTCTTTTGTGGGACAAATTTTGTGTCTACTGCGAGAAAGTTTGGTGTCTTCTAACAGACAGGTTTGGTGTCTTTTAAAAGACAAGCATGGTGTCTTCTGCGAGACGAGCTTGGTGTCTTCCGCGAGACAAGCGAGGTGTCTTTTGTGGGACAAATTTTGTGTCTACTGCGAGACAAGTTTGGTGTCTTCTAACAGACAAGCGTGGTGTCTTTTGTGAGACAAATTTTGTGTCTACTGCGAGAAAAGTTTGGTGTCTTCTAACAGACAAGCGTGATGTCTTCTGTGAGACAAATTTTGTGTCTACTGCGAGAAAGTTTGGTGTCTTCTAACAGACAGGTTTGGTGTCTTTTAAAAGACAAGCTTGGTGTCTTCTGCGAGACGAGCTTGGTGTCTTCCGCGAGACAAGCGTGGTGTCTTTTGTGGGACAAATTTTGTGTCTACTGCGAGACAAGTTTGGTGTCTTCTAACAGACAAGCGTGGTGTCTTTTGTGAGACAAATTTTGTGTCTACTGCGAGAAAAGTTTGGTGTCTTCTAACAGACAAGCGTGATGTCTTCTGTGAGACAAATTTTGTGTCTACTGCGAGAAAGTTTGGTGTCTTCTAACAGACAGGTTTGGTGTCTTTTAAAAGACAAGCTTGGTGTCTTCTGCGAGACGAGCTTGGTGCCTTCCGCGAGACAAGCGTGGTGTCTTTTGTGGGACAAATTTTGTGTCTACTGCGAGACAAGTTTGGGGTCTTCTAACAGACAAGCGTGGTGTCTTCTGTGAGACAAATTTTGTGTCTACTGCGAGACAAGTTTGGTGTCTTCTAACAGACAAGCGTGGTGTCTTCTGTGAGACAAATTTTGTGTCTACTGCAAGAAAAGTTTGGTGTCTTCTAACAGACAAGTTCGGTGTCTTTTAACAGACAAGCTTGATGTCTTCTGTGAGACAAATTTTGTGTCTACTGCGAGACAAGTTTGGTGTCTTCTAACAGACAGGTTTGGTGTCTTTTAAAAGACAAGCTTGGTGTCTTCTGCGAGACGAGCTTGGTGTCTTCCGCGAGACAAGCGTGGTGTCTTTTGTGGGACAAATTTTGTGTCTACTGCAAGAAAAGTTTGGTGTCTTCTAACAGACAAGTTCGGTGTCTTTTAACAGACAAGCTTGATGTCTTCTGTGAGACAAATTTTGTGTCTACTGCGAGACAAGTTTGGTGTCTTCTAACAGACAGGTTTGGTGTCTTTTAAAAGACAAGCTTGGTGTCTTCTGCGAGACGAGCTTCGTGTCTTACGCGAGACAAGCGTGGTGTCTTTTGTGGGACAAATTTTGTGTCTACTGCGAGACAAGTTCGGTGTCTTCTAACAGACAAGCATGGTGACTTTTGTGACACAATTTTTTTATCTTCTGCGAGAAAAGTTTAGTGTCTTCTAACAGAAAACCGTGGTGTCTTCTGTGAGACAAATTTTGTGTCTACTGCGAGACAAGTTTGGTGTCTTCTAACAGACAGGTTTGGTGTCTTTTAAAAGACAAGCTTGGTGTCTTCTAAGAGACAAGTTTGGTGTCTTCTAACAGACAGGTTTGGTGTCTTTTAAAAGACAAGCTTGATGTCTTCTGTGAGACAAATTCTGTATCTACTGCGAGAAAAGTTTAGTGTCTACTGCGAGACAAGTTTGGTGTCTTCTAACAGACAAGCGTGGTGTCTTCTGTGAGACAAATTTTGTGTCTACTGCGAGAAAGTTTGGTGTCTTCTAACAGACAGGTTTGGTGTCTTTTAAAAGACAAGCTTGGTGTCTTCTGCGAGACGAGCTTGGTGCCTTCCGCGAGACAAGCGTGGTGTCTTTTGTGGGACAAATTTTGTGTCTACTGCGAGACAAGTTTGGTGTCTTCTAACAGACAAGCGTGGTGTCTTCTGTGAGACAAATTTTGTGTCTACTGCGAGACAAGTTTGGTGTCTTCTAACAGAAAACCGTGGTGTCTTCTGTGAGACAAATTTTGTGTCTACTGCGAGACAAGTTTGGTGTCTTCTAACAGACAGGTTTGGTGTCTTTTAAAAGACAAGCTTGGTGTCTTCTAAGAGACAAGTTTGGTGTCTTCTAACAGACAGGTTTGGTGTCTTTTAAAAGACAAGCTTGATGTCTTCTGTGAGACAAATTCTGTATCTACTGCGAGAAAAGTTTAGTGTCTACTGCGAGACAAGTTTGGTGTCTTCTAACAGACAAGCGTGGTGTCTTCTGTGAGACAAATTTTGTGTCTACTGCGAGAAAGTTTGGTGTCTTCTAACAGACAGGTTTGGTGTCTTTTAAAAGACAAGCTTGGTGTCTTCTGCGAGACGAGCTTGGTGCCTTCCGCGAGACAAGCGTGGTGTCTTTTGTGGGACAAATTTTGTGTCTACTGCGAGACAAGTTTGGTGTCTTCTAACAGACAAGCGTGGTGTCTTCTGTGAGACAAATTTTGTGTCTACTGCGAGACAAGTTTGGTGTCTTCTAACAGACAAGCGTGGTGTCTTCTGTGAGACAAATTTTGTGTCTACTGCGAGACAAGTTTGGTGTCTTCTAACAGACAAACGTGGTGTCTTCTGTGAGACAAATTTTGTGTCTACTGCAAGAAAAGTTTGGTGTCTTCTAACAGACAAGTTCGGTGTCTTTTAACAGACAAGCTTGATGTCTTCTGTGAGACAAATTTTGTGTCTACTGCGAGTCAAGTTTGGTGTCTTTTAAAAGACAAGCTTGGTGTCTTCTAAGAGACAAGTTTGGTGTCTTCTAGCAGACAGGTTTGGTGTCTTTTAACAGACAAGCTTGATGTCTTCTGTGAGACAAATTCTGTATCTACTGCGAGAAAAGTTTAGTGTCTACTGCGAGACAAGTTTGGTGTCTTCTAACAGACAAGCGTGGTGTCTTCTGTGAGACAAATTTTGTGTCTACTGCGAGACAAGTTTGGTGTCTTCTAACAGACAAGCGTGGTGTCTTCTGTGAGACAAATTTTGTATCTACTGCGAGAAAAGTTTGGTGTCTTCTAACAGACAGGTTTGGTGTCTTTTAAAAGACAAGCTTGGTGTCTTCTAAGAGACAAGTTTGGTGTCTTCTAGCAGACAGGTTTGGTGTCTTTCAACAGACAAGCTTGATGTCTTCTGTGAGACAAATTCTGTATCTACTGCGAGAAAAGTTTAGTGTCTACTGCGAGACAAGTTTGGTGTCTTCTAACAGACAAGCGTGGTGTCTTCTGTGAGACAAATTTTGTGTCTACTGCAAGACAAGTTTGGTGTCTTCTAACAGACTGGTTTGGTGTCTTTTAACAGACAAGCTTTGTGTCTTCTGCGAGAAAAGTTTGGTGTCTTCTAACAGACAGGTTTGGTGTCTTTTAACAGACAAGCTTTGTGTCTTCTGCGAGAAAAGTTTAGTGTCTTCTAACAGAAAACCGTGGTGTCTTCTGTGAGACAAATTTTGTGTCTACTGCGAGAAAAGTTTGGTGTCTTCTAACAGACAAGCGTGATGTCTTCTGTGAGACAAATTTTGTGTCTACTGCGAGAAAGTTTGGTGTCTTCTAACAGACAGGTTTGGTGTCTTTTAAAAGACAAGCTTGATGTCTTCTGTGAGACAAATTCTGTATCTACTGCGAGAAAAGTTTGGTGTCTTCTAACAGACAGGTTTGGTGTCTTTTAAAAGACAAGCTTGGTGTCTTCTGCGAGACGAGCTTGGTGTCTTCCGCGAGACAAGCGTGGTGTCTTTTGTGGGACAAATTTTGTGTCTACTGCGAGACAAGTTTGGTGTCTTCTAACAGACAAGCGTGGTGTCTTCTGTGAAACAAATTTTGTGTCTACTGCGAGACAAGTTTGGTGTCTTCTAACAGACAAGCGTGGTGTCTTCTGTGAGACAAATTTTGTGTCTACTGCAAGAAAAGTTTGGTGTCTTCTAACAGACAAGTTCGGTGTCTTTTAACAGACAAGCTTGATGTCTTCTGTGAGACAAATTTTGTGTCTACTGCGAGTCAAGTTTGGTGTCTTCTAACAGACAGGTTTGGTGTCTTTTAAAAGACAAGCTTGGTGTCTTCTAAGAGACAAGTTTGGTGTCTTCTAGCAGACAGGTTTGGTGTCTTTTAACAGACAAGCTTGATGTCTTCTGTGAGACAAATTCTGTATCTACTGCGAGAAAAGTTTAGTGTCTACTGCGAGACAAGTTTGGTGTCTTCTAACAGACAAGCGTGGTGTCTTCTGTGAGACAAATTTTGTGTCTACTGCAAGACAAGTTTGGTGTCTTCTAACAGACAGGTTTGGTGTCTTTCAACAGACAAGCTTTGTGTCTTCTGCGAGAAAAGTTTGGTGTCTTCTAACAGACAAGCGTGGTGTCTTCTGTGAGACAAATTTTGTGTCTACTGCGAGTCGAGCTTGGTGTCTTCCGCGAGACAAATTTGGTGTCTACTGCGAGACAAGTTCGGTGTCTTCTAACAGACAAGCATGGTGACTTTTGTGACACAATTTTTTTATCTTCTGCGAGAAAAGTTTAGTGTCTTCTAACAGAAAACCGTGGTGTCTTTTGTGGGACAAATTTTGTGTCTACTGCGAGAAAGTTTGGTGTCTTCTAACAGACAGGTTTGGTGTCTTTTAAAAGACAAGCATGGTGTCTTCTGCGAGACGAGCTTGGTGTCTTCCGCGAGACAAGCGTGGTGTCTTTTGTGGGACAAATTTTGTGTCTACTGCGAGACAAGTTTGGTGTCTTCTAACAGACAAGCGTGGTGTCTTTTGTGAGACAAATTTTGTGTCTACTGCGAGAAAAGTTTGGTGTCTTCTAACAGACAAGCGTGATGTCTTCTGTGAGACAAATTTTGTGTCTACTGCGAGAAAGTTTGGTGTCTTCTAACAGACAGGTTTGGTGTCTTTTAAAAGACAAGCTTGGTGTCTTCTGCGAGACGAGCTTGGTGCCTTCCGCGAGACAAGCGTGGTGTCTTTTGTGACACAATTTTTTTATCTTCTGCGAGAAAAGTTTAGTGTCTTCTAACAGAAAACCGTGGTGTCTTCTGTGAGACAAATTTCGTGTCTACTGCGAGAAAAGTTTGGTGTCTTCTAACAGACAAGCGTGATGTCTTCTGTGAGACAAATTTTGTGTCTACTGCGAGAAAGTTTGGTGTCTTCTAACAGACAGGTTTGGTGTCTTTTAAAAGACAAGCTTGGTGTCTTCTGCGAGACGAGCTTGGTGTCTTCCGCGAGACAAGCGTGGTGTCTTTTGTGGGACAAATTTTGTGTCTACTGCGAGACAAGTTTGGTGTCTTCTAACAGACAAGCGTGGTGTCTTTTGTGAGACAAATTTTGTGTCTACTGCGAGACAAGTTTGGTGTCTTCTAACAGACAAGCGTGGTGTCTTCTGTGAGACAAATTTTGTGTCTACTGCAAGAAAAGTTTGGTGTCTTCTAACAGACAAGTTCGGTGTCTTTTAACAGACAAGCTTGATGTCTTCTGTGAGACAAATTTTGTGTCTACTGCGAGACAAGTTTGGTGTCTTCTAACAGACAGGTTTGGTGTCTTTTAAAAGACAAGCTTGGTGTCTTCTAAGAGACAAGTTTGGTGTCTTCTAGCAGACAGGTTTGGTGTCTTTTAACAGACAAGCTTGGTGTCTTCTAAGAGACAAGTTTGGTGTCTTCTAACAGACAGGTTTGGTGTCTTTTAAAAGACAAGCTTGGTGTCTTCTGCGAGACGAGCTTCGTGTCTTACGCGAGACAAGCGTGGTGTCTTTTGTGGGACAAATTTTGTGTCTACTGCGAGACAAGTTTGGTGTCTTCTAACAGACAAGCGTGGTGTCTTCTGTGAGACAAATTTTGTATCTACTGCGAGAAAAGTTTGGTGTCTTCTAACAGACAAGCGTGATGTCTTCTGTGAGACAAATTTTGTGTCTACTGCGAGACAAGTTTGGTGTCTTCTAACAGACAGGTTTGGTGTCTTTTAAAAGACAAGCTTGGTGTCTTCTAAGAGACAAGTTTGGTGTCTTCTAACAGACAGGTTTGGTGTCTTTTAAAAGACAAGCTTGGTGTCTTCTGCGAGACGAGCTTCGTGTCTTACGCGAGACAAGCGTGGTGTCTTTTGTGGGACAAATTTTGTGTCTACTGCGAGACAAGTTTGGTGTCTTCTAACAGACAAGCGTGGTGTCTTCTGTGAGACAAATTTTGTATCTACTGCGAGAAAAGTTTGGTGTCTTCTAACAGACAAGCGTGATGTCTTCTGTGAGACAAATTTTGTGTCTACTGCGAGACAAGTTTGGTGTCTTCTAACAGACAGGTTTGGTGTCTTTTAAAAGACAAGCTTGGTGTCTTCTAAGAGACAAGTTTGGTGTCTTCTAGCAGACAGGTTTGGTGTCTTTTAACAGACAAGCTTGATGTCTTCTGTGAGACAAATTCTGTATCTACTGCGAGAAAAGTTTGGTGTCTTCTAACAGACAGGTTTGGTGTCTTTTAAAAGACAAGCTTGGTGTCTTCTGCGAGACGAGCTTGGTGTCTTCCGCGAGACAAGCGTGGTGTCTTTTGTGGGACAAATTTTGTGTCTACTGCGAGACAAGTTTGGTGTCTTCTAACAGACAAGCGTGGTGTCTTCTGTGAAACAAATTTTGTGTCTACTGCGAGACAAGTTTGGTGTCTTCTAACAGACAAGCGTGGTGTCTTCTGTGAGACAAATTTTGTGTCTACTGCAAGAAAAGTTTGGTGTCTTCTAACAGACAAGTTCGGTGTCTTTTAACAGACAAGCTTGATGTCTTCTGTGAGACAAATTTTGTGTCTACTGCGAGTCAAGTTTGGTGTCTTCTAACAGACAGGTTTGGTGTCTTTTAAAAGACAAGCTTGGTGTCTTCTAAGAGACAAGTTTGGTGTCTTCTAGCAGACAGGTTTGGTGTCTTTTAACAGACAAGCTTGGTGTCTTCTAAGAGACAAGTTTGGTGTCTTCTAACAGACAGGTTTGGTGTCTTTTAAAAGACAAGCTTGGTGTCTTCTGCGAGACGAGCTTCGTGTCTTACGCGAGACAAGCGTGGTGTCTTTTGTGGGACAAATTTTGTGTCTACTGCGAGACAAGTTCGGTGTCTTCTAACAGACAAGCATGGTGACTTTTGTGACACAATTTTTTTATCTTCTGCGAGAAAAGTTTAGTGTCTTCTAACAGAAAACCGTGGTGTCTTCTGTGAGACAAATTTTGTGTCTACTGCGAGAAAAGTTTGGTGTCTTCTAACAGACAAGCGTGATGTCTTCTGTGAGACAAATTTTGTGTCTACTGCGAGAAAGTTTGGTGTCTTCTAACAGACAGGTTTGGTGTCTTTTAAAAGACAAGCTTGGTGTCTTCTGCGAGACGAGCTTGGTGTCTTCCGCGAGACAAGCGTGGTGTCTTTTGTGGGACAAATTTTGTGTCTACTGCGAGACAAGTTTGGTGTCTTCTAACAGACAAGCGTGGTGTCTTTTGTGAGACAAATTTTGTGTCTACTGCGAGACAAGTTTGGTGTCTTCTAACAGACAAGCGTGGTGTCTTCTGTGAGACAAATTTTGTGTCTACTGCAAGAAAAGTTTGGTGTCTTCTAACAGACAAGTTCGGTGTCTTTTAACAGACAAGCTTGATGTCTTCTGTGAGACAAATTTTGTGTCTACTGCGAGACAAGTTTGGTGTCTTCTAACAGACAGGTTTGGTGTCTTTTAAAAGACAAGCTTGGTGTCTTCTAAGAGACAAGTTTGGTGTCTTCTAGCAGACAGGTTTGGTGTCTTTTAACAGACAAGCTTGGTGTCTTCTAAGAGACAAGTTTGGTGTCTTCTAACAGACAGGTTTGGTGTCTTTTAAAAGACAAGCTTGGTGTCTTCTGCGAGACGAGCTTCGTGTCTTACGCGAGACAAGCGTGGTGTCTTTTGTGGGACAAATTTTGTGTCTACTGCGAGACAAGTTTGGTGTCTTCTAACAGACAAGCGTGGTGTCTTCTGTGAGACAAATTTTGTATCTACTGCGAGAAAAGTTTGGTGTCTCCTAACAGACAAGCGTGATGTCTTCTGTGAGACAAATTTTGTGTCTACTGCGAGACAAGTTTGGTGTCTTCTAACAGACAGGTTTGGTGTCTTTTAAAAGACAAGCTTGGTGTCTTCTAAGAGACAAGTTTGGTGTCTTCTAACAGACAGGTTTGGTGTCTTTTAAAAGACAAGCTTGGTGTCTTCTGCGAGACGAGCTTCGTGTCTTACGCGAGACAAGCGTGGTGTCTTTTGTGGGACAAATTTTGTGTCTACTGCGAGACAAGTTTGGTGTCTTCTAACAGACAAGCGTGGTGTCTTCTGTGAGACAAATTTTGTATCTACTGCGAGAAAAGTTTGGTGTCTTCTAACAGACAAGCGTGATGTCTTCTGTGAGACAAATTTTGTGTCTACTGCGAGACAAGTTTGGTGTCTTCTAACAGACAGGTTTGGTGTCTTTTAAAAGACAAGCTTGGTGTCTTCTAAGAGACAAGTTTGGTGTCTTCTAGCAGACAGGTTTGGTGTCTTTTAACAGACAAGCTTGATGTCTTCTGTGAGACAAATTCTGTATCTACTGCGAGAAAAGTTTAGTGTCTACTGCGAGACAAGTTTGGTGTCTTCTAACAGACAAGCGTGGTGTCTTCTGTGAGACAAATTTTGTGTCTACTGCAAGACAAGTTTGGTGTCTTCTAACAGACAGGTTTGGTGTCTTTTAACAGACAAGCTTTGTGTCTTCTGCGAGAAAAGTTTGGTGTCTTCTAACAGACAGGTTTGGTGTCTTTTAACAGACAAGCTTTGTGTCTTCTGCGAGAAAAGTTTGGTGTCTTCTAACAGACAAGCATGGTGACTTTTGTGACACAAGTTTTGTATCTTCTGCGAGAAAAGTTTAGTGTCTTCTAACAGAAAACCGTGGTGTCTTCTGTGAGACAAATTTTGTGTCTACTGCGAGAAAAGTTTGGTGTCTTCTAACAGACAAGCGTGATGTCTTCTGTGAGACAAATTTTGTGTCTACTGCGAGAAAGTTTGGTGTCTTCTAACAGACAGGTTTGGTGTCTTTTAAAAGACAAGCTTGGTGTCTTCTGCGAGACGAGCTTGGTGTCTTCCGCGAGACAAGCGTGGTGTGTCTTTTGTGGGACAAATTTTGTGTCTACTGCGAGACAAGTTTGGTGTCTTCTAACAGACAAGCGTGGTGTCTTCTGTGAGACAAATTTTGTGTCTACTGCAAGAAAAGTTTGGTGTCTTCTAACAGACAAGTTCGGTGTCTTTTAACAGACAAGCTTGATGTCTTCTGTGAGACAAATTTTGTGTCTACTGCGAGACAAGTTTGGTGTCTTCTAACAGACAGGTTTGGTGTCTTTTAAAAGACAAGCTTGGTGTCTTCTAAGAGACAAGTTTGGTGTCTTCTAGCAGACAGGTTTGGTGTCTTTTAACAGACAAGCTTGATGTCTTCTGTGAGACAAATTCTGTATCTACTGCGAGAAAAGTTTTGTGTCTACTGCGAGACAAGTTTGGTGTCTTCTAACAGACAAGCGTGGTGTCTTCTGTGAGACAAATTTTGTGTCTACTGCAAGACAAGTTTGGTGTCTTCTAACAGACAGGTTTGGTGTCTTTTAACAGACAAGCTTTGTGTCTTCTGCGAGAAAAGTTTGGTGTCTTCTAACAGACAAGCGTGGTGTCTTCTGTGAGACAAATTTTGTGTCTACTGCGAGAAAAGTTTGGTGTCTTCTAACAGACAAGCGTGATGTCTTCTGTGAGACAAATTTTGTGTCTACTGCGAGAAAGTTTGGTGTCTTCTAACAGACAGGTTTGGTGTCTTTTAAAAGACAAGCTTGGTGTCTTCTGCGAGACGAGCTTGGTGTCTTCCGCGAGACAAGCGTGGTGTCTTTTGTGGGACAAATTTTGTGTCTACTGCGAGACAAGTTTGGTGTCTTCTAACAGACAAGCGTGGTGTCTTCTGTGAGACAAATTTTGTGTCTACTGCGAGACAAGTTTGGTGTCTTCTAACAGACAAGCGTGGTGTCTTCTGTGAGACAAATTTTGTGTCTACTGCAAGAAAAGTTTGGTGTCTTCTAACAGACAAGTTCGGTGTCTTTTAACAGACAAGCTTGATATCTTCTGTGAGACAAATTTTGTGTCTACTGCGAGACAAGTTTGGTGTCTTCTAACAGACAGGTTTGGTGTCTTTTAAAAGACAAGCTTGGTGTCTTCTAAGAGACAAATTCTGTATCTACTGCGAGAAAAGTTTAGTGTCTACTGCGAGACAAGTTTGGTGTCTTCTAACAGACAAGCGTGGTGTCTTCTGTGAGACAAATTTTGTGTCTACTGCAAGACAAGTTTGGTGTCTTCTAACAGACAGGTTTGGTGTCTTTTAACAGACAAGCTTTGTGTCTTCTGCGAGAAAAGTTTGGTGTCTTCTAACAGACAGGTTTGGTGTCTTTTAACAGACAAGCTTTGTGTCTTCTGCGAGAAAAGTTTGGTGTCTTCTAACAGACAAGCATGGTGACTTTTGTGACACAAGTTTTGTATCTTCTGCGAGAAAAGTTTAGTGTCTTATAACAGAAAACCGTGGTGTCTTCTGCGAGACGAGCTTGGTGTCTTCCGCGAGACAAGCGTGGTGTCTTTTGTGGGACAAATTTTGTGTCTACTGCGAGACAAGTTTGGTGTCTTCTAACAGACAAGCGTGGTGTCTTCTGTGAGACAAATTTTGTGTCTACTGCGAGACAAGTTTGGTGTCTTCTAACAGACAAGCGTGGTGTCTTCTGTGAGACAAATTTTGTGTCTACTGCGAGAAAAGTTTGGTGTCTTCTAACAGACAAGCGTGATGTCTTCTGTGAGACAAATTTTGTGTCTACTGCGAGAAAGTTTGGTGTCTTCTAACAGACAGGTTTGGTGTCTTTTAAAAGACAAGCTTGGTGTCTTCTGCGAGACGAGCTTGGTGTCTTCCGCGAGACAAGCGTGGTGTCTTTTGTGGGACAAATTTTGTGTCTACTGCGAGACAAGTTTGGTGTCTTCTAACAGACAAGCGTGGTGTCTTCTGTGAGACAAATTTTGTGTCTACTGCGAGACAAGTTTGGTGTCTTTTAACAGACAAGCGTGGTGTCTTCTGTGAGACAAATTTTGTGTCTACTGCAAGAAAAGTTTGGTGTCTTCTAACAGACAAGTTCGGTGTCTTTTAACAGACAAGCTTGATGTCTTCTGTGAGACAAATTTTGTGTCTACTGCGAGACAAGTTTGGTGTCTTCTAACAGACAGGTTTGGTGTCTTTTAAAAGACAAGCTTGGTGTCTTCTAAGAGACAAATTCTGTATCTACTGCGAGAAAAGTTTAGTGTCTACTGCGAGACAAGTTTGGTGTCTTCTAACAGACAAGCGTGGTGTCTTCTGTGAGACAAATTTTGTGTCTACTGCAAGACAAGTTTGGTGTCTTCTAACAGACAGGTTTGGTGTCTTTTAACAGACAAGCTTTGTGTCTTCTGCGAGAAAAGTTTGGTGTCTTCTAACAGACAGGTTTGGTGTCTTTTAACAGACAAGCTTTGTGTCTTCTGCGAGAAAAGTTTGGTGTCTTCTAACAGACAAGCATGGTGACTTTTGTGACACAAGTTTTGTATCTTCTGCGAGAAAAGTTTAGTGTCTTATAACAGAAAACCGTGGTGTCTTCTGCGAGACGAGCTTGGTGTCTTCCGCGAGACAAGCGTGGTGTCTTTTGTGGGACAAATTTTGTGTCTACTGCGAGACAAGTTTGGTGTCTTCTAACAGACAAGCGTGGTGTCTTCTGTGAGACAAATTTTGTGTCTACTGCGAGACAAGTTTGGTGTCTTCTAACAGACAAGCGTGGTGTCTTCTGTGAGACAAATTTTGTGTCTACTGCAAGAAAAGTTTGGTGTCTTCTAACAGACAAGTTCGGTGTCTTTTAACAGACAAGCTTGATGTCTTCTGTGAGACAAATTTTGTGTCTACTGCGAGACAAGTTTGGTGTCTTCTAACAGACAGGTTTGGTGTCTTTTAAAAGACAAGCTTGGTGTCTTCTAAGAGACAAGTTTGGTGTCTTCTAGCAGACAGGTTTGGTGTCTTTTAACAGACAAGCTTGATGTCTTCTGTGAGACAAATTCTGTATCTACTGCGAGAAAAGTTTAGTGTCTACTGCGAGACAAGTTTGGTGTCTTCTAACAGACAAGCGTGGTGTCTTCTGTGAGACAAATTTTGTGTCTACTGCAAGACAAGTTTGGTGTCTTCTAACAGACAGGTTTGGTGTCTTTTAACAGACAAGCTTTGTGTCTTCTGCGAGAAAAGTTTGGTGTCTTCTAACAGACAGGTTTGGTGTCTTTTAACAGACAAGCTTTGTGTCTTCTGCGAGAAAAGTTTGGTGTCTTCTAACAGACAAGCATGGTGACTTTTGTGACACAAGTTTTGTATCTTCTGCGAGAAAAGTTTAGTGTCTTATAACAGAAAACCGTGGTGTCTTCTGCGAGACGAGCTTGGTGTCTTCCGCGAGACAAGCGTGGTGTCTTTTGTGGGACAAATTTTGTGTCTACTGCGAGACAAGTTTGGTGTCTTCTAACAGACAAGCGTGGTGTCTTCTGTGAGACAAATTTTGTGTCTACTGCGAGACAAGTTTGGTGTCTTCTAACAGACAAGCGTGGTGTCTTCTGTGAGACAAATTTTGTGTCTACTGCAAGAAAAGTTTGGTGTCTTCTAACAGACAAGTTCGGTGTCTTTTAACAGACAAGCTTGATGTCTTCTGTGAGACAAATTTTGTGTCTACTGCGAGACAAGTTTGGTGTCTTCTAACAGACAGGTTTGGTGTCTTTTAAAAGACAAGCTTGGTGTCTTCTAAGAGACAAGTTTGGTGTCTTCTAGCAGACAGGTTTGGTGTCTTTTAACAGACAAGCTTGATGTCTTCTGTGAGACAAATTCTGTATCTACTGCGAGAAAAGTTTAGTGTCTACTGCGAGACAAGTTTGGTGTCTTCTAACAGACAAGCGTGGTGTCTTCTGTGAGACAAATTTTGTGTCTACTGCAAGACAAGTTTGGTGTCTTCTAACAGACAGGTTTGGTGTCTTTTAACAGACAAGCTTTGTGTCTTCTGCGAGAAAAGTTTGGTGTCTTCTAACAGACAAGCGTGGTGTCTTCTGTGAGACAAATTTTGTGTCTACTGCAAGACAAGTTTGGTGTCTTCTAACAGACAGGTTTGGTGTCTTTTAACAGACAAGCTTTGTGTCTTCTGCGAGAAAAGTTTGGTGTCTTCTAACAGACAAGCGTGGTGTCTTCTGTGAGACAAATTTTGTGTCTACTGCGAGTCGAGCTTGGTGTCTTCCGCGAGACAAATTTGGTGTCTACTGCGAGACAAGTTCGGTGTCTTCTAACAGACAAGCATGGTGACTTTTGTGACACAATTTTTTTATCTTCTGCGAGAAAAGTTTAGTGTCTTCTAACAGAAAACCGTGGTGTCTTCTGTGAGACAAATTTTGTGTCTACTGCGAGAAAAGTTTGGTGTCTTCTAACAGACAAGCGTGATGTCTTCTGTGAGACAAATTTTGTGTCTACTGCGAGAAAGTTTGGTGTCTTCTAACAGACAGGTTTGGTGTCTTTTAAAAGACAAGCTTGGTGTCTTCCGCGAGACAAGCGTGGTGTCTTTTGTGGGACAAATTTTGTGTCTACTGCGAGACAAGTTTGGTGTCTTCTAACAGACAAGCGTGGTGTCTTCTGTGAGACAAATTTTGTGTCTACTGCGAGACAAGTTTTTTGTCTTCTAACAGACAAGCGTGGTGTCTTCTGTGAGACAAATTTTGTGTCTACTGCAAGAAAAGTTTGGTGTCTTCTAACAGACAAGTTTGGTGTCTTTTAACAGACAAGCTTTGTGTCTTCTGCGAGAAAAGTTTGGTGTCTTCTAACAGACAAGCGTGGTGTCTTCTGTGAGACAAATTTTGTGTCTACTGCGAGTCGTGCTTGGTGTCTTCCGCGAGACAAATTTGGTGTCTACTGCGAGACAAGTTCGGTGTCTTCTAACAGACAAGCATGGTGACTTTTGTGACACAAGTTTCGTATCTTCTGCGAGAAAAGTTTAGTGTCTTCTAACAGAAAACCGTGGTGTCTTCTGTGAGACAAATTTTGTGTCTACTGCGAGAAAAGTTTGGTGTCTTCTAACAGACAAGCGTGATGTCTTCTGTGAGACAAATTTTGTGTCTACTGCGAGAAAGTTTGGTTTCTTCTAACAGACAGGTTTGGTGTCTTTTAAAAGACAAGCTTGGTGTCTTCTGCGAGACGAGCTTGGTGCCTTCCGCGAGACAAGCGTGGTGTCTTTTGTGGGACAAATTTTGTGTCTACTGCGAGACAAGTTTGGTGTCTTCTAACAGACAAGCGTGGTGTCTTCTGTGAGACAAATTTTGTGTCTACTGCGAGACAAGTTTGGTGTCTTCTAACAGACAAGCGTGGTGTCTTCTGTGAGACAAATTTTGTGTCTACTGCAAGAAAAGTTTGGTGTCTCCTAACAGACAAGTTCGGTGTCTTTTAACAGACAAGCTTGATGTCTTCTGTGAGACAAATTTTGTGTCTACTGCGAGTCAAGTTTGGTGTCTTCTAACAGACAGGTTTGGTGTCTTTTAAAAGACAAGCTTGGTGTCTTCTAAGAGACAAGTTTGGTGTCTTCTAGCAGACAGGTTTGGTGTCTTTTAACAGACAAGCTTGATGTCTTCTGTGAGACAAATTCTGTATCTACTGCGAGAAAAGTTTAGTGTCTACTGCGAGACAAGTTTGGTGTCTTCTAACAGACAAGCGTGGTGTCTTCTGTGAGACAAATTTTGTGTCTACTGCAAGACAAGTTTGGTGTCTTCTAACAGACAGGTTTGGTGTCTTTTAACAGACAAGCTTTGTGTCTTCTGCGAGAAAAGTTTGGTGTCTTCTAACAGACAAGCGTGGTGTCTTCTGTGAGACAAATTTTGTGTCTACTGCGAGTCGTGCTTGGTGTCTTCCGCGAGACAAATTTGGTGTCTACTGCGAGACAAGTTCGGTGTCTTCTAACAGACAAGCATGGTGACTTTTGTGACACAAGTTTCGTATCTTCTGCGAGAAAAGTTTAGTGTCTTCTAACAGAAAACCGTGGTGTCTTCTGTGAGACAAATTTTGTGTCTACTGCGAGAAAAGTTTGGTGTCTTCTAACAGACAAGCGTGATGTCTTTTGTGAGACAAATTTTGTGTCTACTGCGAGAAAGTTTGGTTTCTTCTAACAGACAGGTTTGGTGTCTTTTAAAAGACAAGCTTGGTGTCTTCTGCGAGACGAGCTTGGTGCCTTCCGCGAGACAAGCGTGGTGTCTTTTGTGGGACAAATTTTGTGTCTACTGCGAGACAAGTTTGGTGTCTTCTAACAGACAAGCGTGGTGTCTTCTGTGAGACAAATTTTGTGTCTACTGCGAGACAAGTTTGGTGTCTTCTAACAGACAAGCGTGGTGTCTTCTGTGAGACAAATTTTGTGTCTACTGCAAGAAAAGTTTGGTGTCTTCTAACAGACAAGTTCGGTGTCTTTTAACAGACAAGCTTGATGTCTTCTGTGAGACAAATTTTGTGTCTACTGCGAGACAAGTTTGGTGTCTTCTAACAGACAGGTTTGGTGTCTTTTCAAAGACAAGCTTGGTGTCTTCTGCGAGACGAGCTTCGTGTCTTACGCGAGACAAGCGTGGTGTCTTTTGTGGGACAAATTTTGTGTCTACTGCGAGACAAGTTTGGTGTCTTCTAACAGACAAGCGTGGTGTCTTCTGTGAGACAAATTTTGTATCTACTGCGAGAAAAGTTTGGTGTCTTCTAACAGACAAGCGTGATGTCTTCTGTGAGACAAATTTTGTGTCTACTGCGAGACAAGTTTGGTGTCTTCTAACAGACAGGTTTGGTGTCTTTTAAAAGACAAGCTTGGTGTCTTCTAAGAGACAAGTTTGGTGTCTTCTAGCAGACAGGTTTGGTGTCTTTTAACAGACAAGCTTGATGTCTTCTGTGAGACAAATTCTGTATCTACTGCGAGAAAAGTTTAGTGTCTACTGCGAGACAAGTTTGGTGTCTTCTAACAGACAAGCGTGGTGTCTTCTGTGAGACAAATTTTGTGTCTACTGCAAGACAAGTTTGGTGTCTTCTAACAGACTGGTTTGGTGTCTTTTAACAGACAAGCTTTGTGTCTTCTGCGAGAAAAGTTTGGTGTCTTCTAACAGACAGGTTTGGTGTCTTTTAACAGACAAGCTTTGTGTCTTCTGCGAGAAAAGTTTAGTGTCTTCTAACAGAAAACCGTGGTGTCTTCTGTGAGACAAATTTTGTGTCTACTGCGAGAAAAGTTTGGTGTCTTCTAACAGACAAGCGTGATGTCTTCTGTGAGACAAATTTTGTGTCTACTGCGAGAAAGTTTGGTGTCTTCTAACAGACAGGTTTGGTGTCTTTTAAAAGACAAGCTTGGTGTCTTCTGCGAGACGAGCTTGGTGTCTTCCGCGAGACAAGCGTGGTGTCTTTTGTGGGACAAATTTTGTATCTACTGCGAGACAAGTTTGGTGTCTTCTAACAGACAAGCGTGGTGTCTTCTGTGAGACAAATTTTGTGTCTACTGCGAGACAAGTTTGGTGTCTTCTAACAGACAAGCGTGGTGTCTTCTGTGAGACAAATTTTGTGTCTACTGCAAGAAAAGTTTGGTGTCTTCTAACAGACAAGTTCGGTGTCTTTTAACAGACAAGCTTGATGTCTTCTGTGAGACAAATTCTGTATCTACTGCGAGAAAAGTTTAGTGTCTACTGCGAGACAAGTTTGGTGTCTTCTAACAGACAAGCGTGGTGTCTTCTGTGAGACAAATTTTGTGTCTACTGCAAGACAAGTTTGGTGTCTTCTAACAGACAGGTTTGGTGTCTTTTAACAGACAAGCTTTGTGTCTTCTGCGAGAAAAGTTTGGTGTCTTCTAACAGACAAGCGTGGTGTCTTCTGTGAGACAAATTTTGTGTCTACTGCAAGACAAGTTTGGTGTCTTCTAACAGACAGGTTTGGTGTCTTTTAACAGACAAGCTTTGTGTCTTCTGCGAGAAAAGTTTGGTGTCTTCTAACAGACAGGTTTGGTGTCTTTTAAAAGACAAGCTTGGTGTCTTCTAAGAGACAAGTTTGGTGTCTTCTAGCAGACAGGTTTGGTGTCTTTTAACAGACAAGCTTGATGTCTTCTGTGAGACAAATTCTGTATCTACTGCGAGAAAAGTTTAGTGTCTACTGCGAGACAAGTTTGGTGTCTTCTAACAGACAAGCGTGGTGTCTTCTGTGAGACAAATTTTGTGTCTACTGCAAGACAAGTTTGGTGTCTTCTAACAGACAGGTTTGGTGTCTTTTAACAGACAAGCTTTGTGTCTTCTGCGAGAAAAGTTTGGTGTCTTCTAACAGACAAGCGTGGTGTCTTCTGTGAGACAAATTTTGTGTCTACTGCGAGTCGAGCTTGGTGTCTTCCGCGAGACAAATTTGGTGTCTACTGCGAGACAAGTTCGGTGTCTTCTAACAGACAAGCATGGTGACTTTTGTGACACAATTTTTTTATCTTCTGCGAGAAAAGTTTAGTGTCTTCTAACAGAAAACCGTGGTGTCTTCTGTGAGACAAATTTTGTGTCTACTGCGAGAAAAGTTTGGTGTCTTCTAACAGACAAGCGTGATGTCTTCTGTGAGACAAATTTTGTGTCTACTGCGAGAAAGTTTGGTGTCTTCTAACAGACAGGTTTGGTGTCTTTTAAAAGACAAGCTTGGTGTCTTCTGCGAGACGAGCTTGGTGTCTTCCGCGAGACAAGCGTGGTGTCTTTTGTGGGACAAATTTTGTGTCTACTGCGAGACAAGTTTGGTGTCTTCTAACAGACAAGCGTGGTGTCTTTTGTGAGACAAATTTTGTGTCTACTGCGAGACAAGTTCGGTGTCTTTTAACAGACAAGCTTGATGTCTTCTGTGAGACAAATTTTGTGTCTACTGCGAGACAAGTTTGGTGTCTTCTAACAGACAGGTTTGGTGTCTTTTAAAAGACAAGCTTGGTGTCTTCTAAGAGACAAGTTTGGTGTCTTCTAGCAGACAGGTTTGGTGTCTTTTAACAGACAAGCTTGATGTCTTCTGTGAGACAAATTCTGTATCTACTGCGAGAAAAGTTTAGTGTCTACTGCGAGACAAGTTTGGTGTCTTCTAACAGACAAGCGTGGTGTCTTCTGTGAGACAAATTTTGTGTCTACTGCGAGTCGTGCTTGGTGTCTTCCGCGAGACAAATTTGGTGTCTACTGCGAGACAAGTTCGGTGTCTTCTAACAGACAAGCATGGTGACTTTTGTGACACAAGTTTCGTATCTTCTGCGAGAAAAGTTTAGTGTCTTCTAACAGAAAACCGTGGTGTCTTCTGTGAGACAAATTTTGTGTCTACTGCGAGAAAAGTTTGGTGTCTTCTAACAGACAAGCGTGATGTCTTCTGTGAGACAAATTTTGTGTCTACTGCGAGAAAGTTTGGTGTCTTCTAACAGACAGGTTTGGTGTCTTTTAAAAGACAAGCTTGGTGTCTTCTGCGAGACGAGCTTGGTGCCTTCCGCGAGACAAGCGTGGTGTCTTTTGTGGGACAAATTTTGTGTCTACTGCGAGACAAGTTTGGTGTCTTCTAACAGACAAGCGTGGTGTCTTCTGTGAGACAAATTTTGTGTCTACTGCGAGACAAGTTTGGTGTCTTCTAACAGACAAGCGTGGTGTCTTCTGTGAGACAAATTTTGTGTCTACTGCAAGAAAAGTTTGGTGTCTTCTAACAGACAAGTTCGGTGTCTTTTAACAGACAAGCTTGATGTCTTCTGTGAGACAAATTTTGTGTCTACTGCGAGACAAGTTTGGTGTCTTCTAACAGACAGGTTTGGTGTCTTTTAAAAGACAAGCTTGGTGTCTTCTGCGAGACGAGCTTCGTGTCTTACGCGAGACAAGCGTGGTGTCTTTTGTGGGACAAATTTTGTGTCTACTGCGAGACAAGTTTGGTGTCTTCTAACAGACAAGCGTGGTGTCTTCTGTGAGACAAATTTTGTATCTACTGCGAGAAAAGTTTGGTGTCTTCTAACAGACAAGCGTGATGTCTTCTGTGAGACAAATTTTGTGTCTACTGCGAGACAAGTTTGGTGTCTTCTAACAGACAGGTTTGGTGTCTTTTAAAAGACAATCTTGGTGTCTTCTAAGAGACAAGTTTGGTGTCTTCTAGCAGACAGGTTTGGTGTCTTTTAACAGACAAGCTTGATGTCTTCTGTGAGACAAATTCTGTATCTACTGCGAGAAAAGTTTAGTGTCTACTGCGAGACAAGTTTGGTGTCTTCTAACAGACAAGCGTGGTGTCTTCTGTGAGACAAATTTTGTGTCTACTGCAAGACAAGTTTGGTGTCTTCTAACAGACTGGTTTGGTGTCTTTTAACAGACAAGCTTTGTGTCTTCTGCGAGAAAAGTTTGGTGTCTTCTAACAGACAGGTTTGGTGTCTTTTAACAGACAAGCTTTGTGTCTTCTGCGAGAAAAGTTTAGTGTCTTCTAACAGAAAACCGTGGTGTCTTCTGTGAGACAAATTTTGTGTCTACTGCGAGAAAAGTTTGGTGTCTTCTAACAGACAAGCGTGATGTCTTCTGTGAGACAAATTTTGTGTCTACTGCGAGAAAGTTTGGTGTCTTCTAACAGACAGGTTTGGTGTCTTTTAAAAGACAAGCTTGGTGTCTTCTGCGAGACGAGCTTGGTGTCTTCCGCGAGACAAGCGTGGTGTCTTTTGTGGGACAAATTTTGTATCTACTGCGAGACAAGTTTGGTGTCTTCTAACAGACAAGCGTGGTGTCTTCTGTGAGACAAATTTTGTGTCTACTGCGAGACAAGTTTGGTGTCTTCTAACAGACAAGCGTGGTGTCTTCTGTGAGACAAATTTTGTGTCTACTGCAAGAAAAGTTTGGTGTCTTCTAACAGACAAGTTCGGTGTCTTTTAACAGACAAGCTTGATGTCTTCTGTGAGACAAATTCTGTATCTACTGCGAGAAAAGTTTAGTGTCTACTGCGAGACAAGTTTGGTGTCTTCTAACAGACAAGCGTGGTGTCTTCTGTGAGACAAATTTTGTGTCTACTGCAAGACAAGTTTGGTGTCTTCTAACAGACAGGTTTGGTGTCTTTTAACAGACAAGCTTTGTGTCTTCTGCGAGAAAAGTTTGGTGTCTTCTAACAGACAAGCGTGGTGTCTTCTGTGAGACAAATTTTGTGTCTACTGCAAGACAAGTTTGGTGTCTTCTAACAGACAGGTTTGGTGTCTTTTAACAGACAAGCTTTGTGTCTTCTGCGAGAAAAGTTTGGTGTCTTCTAACAGACAGGTTTGGTGTCTTTTAAAAGACAAGCTTGGTGTCTTCTAAGAGACAAGTTTGGTGTCTTCTAGCAGACAGGTTTGGTGTCTTTTAACAGACAAGCTTGATGTCTTCTGTGAGACAAATTCTGTATCTACTGCGAGAAAAGTTTAGTGTCTACTGCGAGACAAGTTTGGTGTCTTCTAACAGACAAGCGTGGTGTCTTCTGTGAGACAAATTTTGTGTCTACTGCAAGACAAGTTTGGTGTCTTCTAACAGACAGGTTTGGTGTCTTTTAACAGACAAGCTTTGTGTCTTCTGCGAGAAAAGTTTGGTGTCTTCTAACAGACAAGCGTGGTGTCTTCTGTGAGACAAATTTTGTGTCTACTGCGAGTCGAGCTTGGTGTCTTCCGCGAGACAAATTTGGTGTCTACTGCGAGACAAGTTCGGTGTCTTCTAACAGACAAGCATGGTGACTTTTGTGACACAATTTTTTTATCTTCTGCGAGAAAAGTTTAGTGTCTTCTAACAGAAAACCGTGGTGTCTTCTGTGAGACAAATTTTGTGTCTACTGCGAGACAAGTTTGGTGTCTTCTAACAGACAAGCGTGGTGTCTTCTGTGAGACAAATTTTGTGTCTACTGCGAGAAAGTTTGGTGTCTTCTAACAGACAGGTTTGGTGTCTTTTAAAAGACAAGCTTGGTGTCTTCTGCGAGACGAGCTTGGTGTCTTCCGCGAGACAAGCGTGGTGTCTTTTGTGGGACAAATTTTGTGTCTACTGCGAGACAAGTTTGGTGTCTTCTAACAGACAAGCGTGGTGTCTTTTGTGAGACAAATTTTGTGTCTACTGCGAGACAAGTTCGGTGTCTTTTAACAGACAAGCTTGATGTCTTCTGTGAGACAAATTTTGTGTCTACTGCGAGACAAGTTTGGTGTCTTCTAACAGACAGGTTTGGTGTCTTTTAAAAGACAAGCTTGGTGTCTTCTAAGAGACAAGTTTGGTGTCTTCTAGCAGACAGGTTTGGTGTCTTTTAACAGACAAGCTTGATGTCTTCTGTGAGACAAATTCTGTATCTACTGCGAGAAAAGTTTAGTGTCTACTGCGAGACAAGTTTGGTGTCTTCTAACAGACAAGCGTGGTGTCTTCTGTGAGACAAATTTTGTGTCTACTGCGAGTCGTGCTTGGTGTCTTCCGCGAGACAAATTTGGTGTCTACTGCGAGACAAGTTCGGTGTCTTCTAACAGACAAGCATGGTGACTTTTGTGACACAAGTTTCGTATCTTCTGCGAGAAAAGTTTAGTGTCTTCTAACAGAAAACCGTGGTGTCTTCTGTGAGACAAATTTTGTGTCTACTGCGAGAAAAGTTTGGTGTCTTCTAACAGACAAGCGTGGTGTCTTCTGTGAGACAAATTTTGTGTCTACTGCGAGAAAGTTTGGTGTCTTCTAACAGACAGGTTTGGTGTCTTTTAAAAGACAAGCTTGGTGTCTTCTGCGAGACGAGCTTGGTGCCTTCCGCGAGACAAGCGTGGTGTCTTTTGTGGGACAAATTTTGTGTCTACTGCGAGACAAGTTTGGTGTCTTCTAACAGACAAGCGTGGTGTCTTCTGTGAGACAAATTTTGTGTCTACTGCGAGACAAGTTTGGTGTCTTCTAACAGACAAGCGTGGTGTCTTCTGTGAGACAAATTTTGTGTCTACTGCAAGAAAAGTTTGGTGTCTTCTAACAGACAAGTTCGGTGTCTTTTAACAGACAAGCTTGATGTCTTCTGTGAGACAAATTTTGTGTCTACTGCGAGACAAGTTTGGTGTCTTCTAACAGACAGGTTTGGTGTCTTTTAAAAGACAAGCTTGGTGTCTTCTGCGAGACGAGCTTCGTGTCTTACGCGAGACAAGCGTGGTGTCTTTTGTGGGACAAATTTTGTGTCTACTGCGAGACAAGTTTGGTGTCTTCTAACAGACAAGCGTGGTGTCTTCTGTGAGACAAATTTTGTATCTACTGCGAGAAAAGTTTGGTGTCTTCTAACAGACAAGCGTGATGTCTTCTGTGAGACAAATTTTGTGTCTACTGCGAGACAAGTTTGGTGTCTTCTAACAGACAGGTTTGGTGTCTTTTAAAAGACAAGCTTGGTGTCTTCTAAGAGACAAGTTTGGTGTCTTCTAGCAGACAGGTTTGGTGTCTTTTAACAGACAAGCTTGATGTCTTCTGTGAGACAAATTCTGTATCTACTGCGAGAAAAGTTTAGTGTCTACTGCGAGACAAGTTTGGTGTCTTCTAACAGACAAGCGTGGTGTCTTCTGTGAGACAAATTTTGTGTCTACTGCAAGACAAGTTTGGTGTCTTCTAACAGACTGGTTTGGTGTCTTTTAACAGACAAGCTTTGTGTCTTCTGCGAGAAAAGTTTGGTGTCTTCTAACAGACAGGTTTGGTGTCTTTTAACAGACAAGCTTTGTGTCTTCTGCGAGAAAAGTTTAGTGTCTTCTAACAGAAAACCGTGGTGTCTTCTGTGAGACAAATTTTGTGTCTACTGCGAGAAAAGTTTGGTGTCTTCTAACAGACAAGCGTGATGTCTTCTGTGAGACAAATTTTGTGTCTACTGCGAGAAAGTTTGGTGTCTTCTAACAGACAGGTTTGGTGTCTTTTAAAAGACAAGCTTGGTGTCTTCTGCGAGACGAGCTTGGTGTCTTCCGCGAGACAAGCGTGGTGTCTTTTGTGGGACAAATTTTGTATCTACTGCGAGACAAGTTTGGTGTCTTCTAACAGACAAGCGTGGTGTCTTCTGTGAGACAAATTTTGTGTCTACTGCGAGACAAGTTTGGTGTCTTCTAACAGACAAGCGTGGTGTCTTCTGTGAGACAAATTTTGTGTCTACTGCAAGAAAAGTTTGGTGTCTTCTAACAGACAAGTTCGGTGTCTTTTAACAGACAAGCTTGATGTCTTCTGTGAGACAAATTCTGTATCTACTGCGAGAAAAGTTTAGTGTCTACTGCGAGACAAGTTTGGTGTCTTCTAACAGACAAGCGTGGTGTCTTCTGTGAGACAAATTTTGTGTCTACTGCAAGACAAGTTTGGTGTCTTCTAACAGACAGGTTTGGTGTCTTTTAACAGACAAGCTTTGTGTCTTCTGCGAGAAAAGTTTGGTGTCTTCTAACAGACAAGCGTGGTGTCTTCTGTGAGACAAATTTTGTGTCTACTGCAAGACAAGTTTGGTGTCTTCTAACAGACAGGTTTGGTGTCTTTTAACAGACAAGCTTTGTGTCTTCTGCGAGAAAAGTTTGGTGTCTTCTAACAGACAGGTTTGGTGTCTTTTAAAAGACAAGCTTGGTGTCTTCTAAGAGACAAGTTTGGTGTCTTCTAGCAGACAGGTTTGGTGTCTTTTAACAGACAAGCTTGATGTCTTCTGTGAGACAAATTCTGTATCTACTGCGAGAAAAGTTTAGTGTCTACTGCGAGACAAGTTTGGTGTCTTCTAACAGACAAGCGTGGTGTCTTCTGTGAGACAAATTTTGTGTCTACTGCAAGACAAGTTTGGTGTCTTCTAACAGACAGGTTTGGTGTCTTTTAACAGACAAGCTTTGTGTCTTCTGCGAGAAAAGTTTGGTGTCTTCTAACAGACAAGCGTGGTGTCTTCTGTGAGACAAATTTTGTGTCTACTGCGAGTCGAGCTTGGTGTCTTCCGCGAGACAAATTTGGTGTCTACTGCGAGACAAGTTCGGTGTCTTCTAACAGACAAGCATGGTGACTTTTGTGACACAATTTTTTTATCTACTGCGAGACAAGTTCGGTGTCTTTTAACAGACAAGCTTGATGTCTTCTGTGAGACAAATTTTGTGTCTACTGCGAGACAAGTTTGGTGTCTTCTAACAGACAGGTTTGGTGTCTTTTAAAAGACAAGCTTGGTGTCTTCTAAGAGACAAGTTTGGTGTCTTCTAGCAGACAGGTTTGGTGTCTTTTAACAGACAAGCTTGATGTCTTCTGTGAGACAAATTCTGTATCTACTGCGAGAAAAGTTTAGTGTCTACTGCGAGACAAGTTTGGTGTCTTCTAACAGACAAGCGTGGTGTCTTCTGTGAGACAAATTTTGTGTCTACTGCGAGTCGTGCTTGGTGTCTTCCGCGAGACAAATTTGGTGTCTACTGCGAGACAAGTTCGGTGTCTTCTAACAGACAAGCATGGTGACTTTTGTGACACAAGTTTCGTATCTTCTGCGAGAAAAGTTTAGTGTCTTCTAACAGAAAACCGTGGTGTCTTCTGTGAGACAAATTTTGTGTCTACTGCGAGAAAAGTTTGGTGTCTTCTAACAGACAAGCGTGATGTCTTCTGTGAGACAAATTTTGTGTCTACTGCGAGAAAGTTTGGTGTCTTCTAACAGACAGGTTTGGTGTCTTTTAAAAGACAAGCTTGGTGTCTTCTGCGAGACGAGCTTGGTGCCTTCCGCGAGACAAGCGTGGTGTCTTTTGTGGGACAAATTTTGTGTCTACTGCGAGACAAGTTTGGTGTCTTCTAACAGACAAGCGTGGTGTCTTCTGTGAGACAAATTTTGTGTCTACTGCGAGACAAGTTTGGTGTCTTCTAACAGACAAGCGTGGTGTCTTCTGTGAGACAAATTTTGTGTCTACTGCAAGAAAAGTTTGGTGTCTTCTAACAGACAAGTTCGGTGTCTTTTAACAGACAAGCTTGATGTCTTCTGTGAGACAAATTTTGTGTCTACTGCGAGACAAGTTTGGTGTCTTCTAACAGACAGGTTTGGTGTCTTTTAAAAGACAAGCTTGGTGTCTTCTGCGAGACGAGCTTGGTGTCTTCCGCGAGACAAGCGTGGTGTCTTTTGTGGGACAAATTTTGTGTCTACTGCGAGACAAGTTTGGTGTCTTCTAACAGACAAGCGTGGTGTCTTCTGTGAGACAAATTTTGTATCTACTGCGAGAAAAGTTTGGTGTCTTCTAACAGACAAGCGTGATGTCTTCTGTGAGACAAATTTTGTGTCTACTGCGAGACAAGTTTGGTGTCTTCTAACAGACAGGTTTGGTGTCTTTTAAAAGACAAGCTTGGTGTCTTCTAAGAGACAAGTTTGGTGTCTTCTAGCAGACAGGTTTGGTGTCTTTTAACAGACAAGCTTGATGTCTTCTGTGAGACAAATTCTGTATCTACTGCGAGAAAAGTTTAGTGTCTACTGCGAGACAAGTTTGGTGTCTTCTAACAGACAAGCGTGGTGTCTTCTGTGAGACAAATTTTGTGTCTACTGCAAGACAAGTTTGGTGTCTTCTAACAGACTGGTTTGGTGTCTTTTAACAGACAAGCTTTGTGTCTTCTGCGAGAAAAGTTTGGTGTCTTCTAACAGACAGGTTTGGTGTCTTTTAACAGACAAGCTTTGTGTCTTCTGCGAGAAAAGTTTAGTGTCTTCTAACAGAAAACCGTGGTGTCTTCTGTGAGACAAATTTTGTGTCTACTGCGAGAAAAGTTTGGTGTCTTCTAACAGACAAGCGTGATGTCTTCTGTGAGACAAATTTTGTGTCTACTGCGAGAAAGTTTGGTGTCTTCTAACAGACAGGTTTGGTGTCTTTTAAAAGACAAGCTTGGTGTCTTCTGCGAGACGAGCTTGGTGTCTTCCGCGAGACAAGCGTGGTGTCTTTTGTGGGACAAATTTTGTGTCTACTGCGAGACAAGTTTGGTGTCTTCTAACAGACAAGCGTGGTGTCTTTTGTGAGACAAATTTTGTGTCTACTGCGAGACAAGTTCGGTGTCTTTTAACAGACAAGCTTGATGTCATCTGTGAGACAAATTTTGTGTCTACTGCGAGACAAGTTTGGTGTCTTCTAACAGACAGGTTTGGTGTCTTTTAAAAGACAAGCTTGGTGTCTTCTAAGAGACAAGTTTGGTGTCTTCTAGCAGACAGGTTTGGTGTCTTTTAACAGACAAGCTTGATGTCTTCTGTGAGACAAATTCTGTATCTACTGCGAGAAAAGTTTAGTGTCTACTGCGAGACAAGTTTGGTGTCTTCTAACAGACAAGCGTGGTGTCTTCTGTGAGACAAATTTTGTGTCTACTGCGAGTCGTGCTTGGTGTCTTCCGCGAGACAAATTTGGTGTCTACTGCGAGACAAGTTCGGTGTCTTCTAACAGACAAGCATGGTGACTTTTGTGACACAAGTTTCGTATCTTCTGCGAGAAAAGTTTAGTGTCTTCTAACAGAAAACCGTGGTGTCTTCTGTGAGACAAATTTTGTGTCTACTGCGAGAAAAGTTTGGTGTCTTCTAACAGACAAGCGTGATGTCTTCTGTGAGACAAATTTTGTGTCTACTGCGAGAAAGTTTGGTGTCTTCTAACAGACAGGTTTGGTGTCTTTTAAAAGACAAGCTTGGTGTCTTCTGCGAGACGAGCTTGGTGCCTTCCGCGAGACAAGCGTGGTGTCTTTTGTGGGACAAATTTTGTGTCTACTGCGAGACAAGTTTGGTGTCTTCTAACAGACAAGCGTGGTGTCTTCTGTGAGACAAATTTTGTGTCTACTGCGAGACAAGTTTGGTGTCTTCTAACAGACAAGCGTGGTGTCTTCTGTGAGACAAATTTTGTGTCTACTGCAAGAAAAGTTTGGTGTCTTCTAACAGACAAGTTCGGAGTCTTTTAACAGACAAGCTTGATGTCTTCTGTGAGACAAATTTTGTGTCTACTGCGAGACAAGTTTGGTGTCTTCTAACAGACAGGTTTGGTGTCTTTTAAAAGACAAGCTTGGTGTCTTCTGCGAGACGAGCTTGGTGTCTTCCGCGAGACAAGCGTGGTGTCTTTTGTGGGACAAATTTTGTGTCTACTGCGAGACAAGTTTGGTGTCTTCTAACAGACAAGCGTGGTGTCTTTTGTGAGACAAATTTTGTGTCTACTGCGAGACAAGTTCGGTGTCTTTTAACAGACAAGCTTGATGTCTTCTGTGAGACAAATTTTGTGTCTACTGCGAGACAAGTTTGGTGTCTTCTAACAGACAGGTTTGGTGTCTTTTAAAAGACAAGCTTGGTGTCTTCTAAGAGACAAGTTTGGTGTCTTCTAGCAGACAGGTTTGGTGTCTTTTAACAGACAAGCTTGATGTCTTCTGTGAGACAAATTCTGTATCTACTGCGAGAAAAGTTTAGTGTCTACTGCGAGACAAGTTTGGTGTCTTCTAACAGACAAGCGTGGTGTCTTCTGTGAGACAAATTTTGTGTCTACTGCGAGTCGTGCTTGGTGTCTTCCGCGAGACAAATTTGGTGTCTACTGCGAGACAAGTTCGGTGTCTTCTAACAGACAAGCATGGTGACTTTTGTGACACAAGTTTCGTATCTTCTGCGAGAAAAGTTTAGTGTCTTCTAACAGAAAACCGTGGTGTCTTCTGTGAGACAAATTTTGTGTCTACTGCGAGAAAAGTTTGGTGTCTTCTAACAGACAAGCGTGATGTCTTCTGTGAGACAAATTTTGTGTCTACTGCGAGAAAGTTTGGTGTCTTCTAACAGACAGGTTTGGTGTCTTTTAAAAGACAAGCTTGGTGTCTTCTGCGAGACGAGCTTGGTGCCTTCCGCGAGACAAGCGTGGTGTCTTTTGTGGGACAAATTTTGTGTCTACTGCGAGACAAGTTTGGTGTCTTCTAACAGACAAGCGTGGTGTCTTCTGTGAGACAAATTTTGTGTCTACTGCGAGACAAGTTTGGTGTCTTCTAACAGACAAGCGTGGTGTCTTCTGTGAGACAAATTTTGTGTCTACTGCAAGAAAAGTTTGGTGTCTTCTAACAGACAAGTTCGGTGTCTTTTAACAGACAAGCTTGATGTCTTCTGTGAGACAAATTTTGTGTCTACTGCGAGACAAGTTTGGTGTCTTCTAACAGACAGGTTTGGTGTCTTTTAAAAGACAAGCTTGGTGTCTTCTGCGAGACGAGCTTCGTGTCTTACGCGAGACAAGCGTGGTGTCTTTTGTGGGACAAATTTTGTGTCTACTGCGAGACAAGTTTGGTGTCTTCTAACAGACAAGCGTGGTGTCTTCTGAGAGACAAATTTTGTATCTACTGCGAGAAAAGTTTGGTGTCTTCTAACAGACAAGCGTGATGTCTTCTGTGAGACAAATTTTGTGTCTACTGCGAGACAAGTTTGGTGTCTTCTAACAGACAGGTTTGGTGTCTTTTAAAAGACAAGCTTGGTGTCTTCTAAGAGACAAGTTTGGTGTCTTCTAGCAGACAGGTTTGGTGTCTTTTAACAGACAAGCTTGATGTCTTCTGTGAGACAAATTCTGTATCTACTGCGAGAAAAGTTTAGTGTCTACTGCGAGACAAGTTTGGTGTCTTCTAACAGACAAGCGTGGTGTCTTCTGTGAGACAAATTTTGTGTCTACTGCAAGACAAGTTTGGTGTCTTCTAACAGACTGGTTTGGTGTCTTTTAACAGACAAGCTTTGTGTCTTCTGCGAGAAAAGTTTGGTGTCTTCTAACAGACAGGTTTGGTGTCTTTTAACAGACAAGCTTTGTGTCTTCTGCGAGAAAAGTTTAGTGTCTTCTAACAGAAAACCGTGGTGTCTTCTGTGAGACAAATTTTGTGTCTACTGCGAGAAAAGTTTGGTGTCTTCTAACAGACAAGCGTGATGTCTTCTGTGAGACAAATTTTGTGTCTACTGCGAGAAAGTTTGGTGTCTTCTAACAGACAGGTTTGGTGTCTTTTAAAAGACAAGCTTGGTGTCTTCTGCGAGACGAGCTTGGTGTCTTCCGCGAGACAAGCGTGGTGTCTTTTGTGGGACAAATTTTGTGTCTACTGCGAGACAAGTTTGGTGTCTTCTAACAGACAAGCGTGGTGTCTTCTGTGAGACAAATTTTGTGTCTACTGCGAGACAAGTTTGGTGTCTTCTAACAGACAAGCGTGGTGTCTTCTGTGAGACAAATTTTGTGTCTACTGCAAGAAAAGTTTGGTGTCTTCTAACAGACAAGTTCGGTGTCTTTTAACAGACAAGCTTGATGTCTTCTGTGAGACAAATTTTGTGTCTACTGCGAGTCAAGTTTGGTGTCTTCTAACAGACAGGTTTGGTGTCTTTTAAAAGACAAGCTTGGTGTCTTCTAAGAGACAAGTTTGGTGTCTTCTAGCAGACAGGTTTGGTGTCTTTTAACAGACAAGCTTGATGTCTTCTGTGAGACAAATTCTGTATCTACTGCGAGAAAAGTTTAGTGTCTACTGCGAGACAAGTTTGGTGTCTTCTAACAGACAAGCGTGGTGTCTTCTGTGAGACAAATTTTGTGTCTACTGCAAGACAAGTTTGGTGTCTTCTAACAGACAGGTTTGGTGTCTTTTAACAGACAAGCTTTGTGTCTTCTGCGAGAAAAGTTTGGTGTCTTCTAACAGACAAGCGTGGTGTCTTCTGTGAGACAAATTTTGTGTCTACTGCGAGTCGAGCTTGGTGTCTTCCGCGAGACAAATTTGGTGTCTACTGCGAGACAAGTTCGGTGTCTTCTAACAGACAAGCATGGTGACTTTTGTGACACAATTTTTTTATCTTCTGCGAGAAAAGTTTAGTGTCTTCTAACAGAAAACCGTGATGTCTTCTGTGAGACAAATTTTGTGTCTACTGCGAGAAAGTTTGGTGTCTTCTAACAGACAGGTTTGGTGTCTTTTAAAAGACAAGCTTGGTGTCTTCTGCGAGACGAGCTTGGTGTCTTCCGCGAGACAAGCGTGGTGTCTTTTGTGGGACAAATTTTGTGTCTACTGCGAGACAAGTTTGGTGTCTTCTAACAGACAAGCGTGGTGTCTTTTGTGAGACAAATTTTGTGTCTACTGCGAGACAAGTTCGGTGTCTTTTAACAGACAAGCTTGATGTCTTCTGTGAGACAAATTTTGTGTCTACTGCGAGACAAGTTTGGTGTCTTCTAACAGACAGGTTTGGTGTCTTTTAAAAGACAAGCTTGGTGTCTTCTAAGAGACAAGTTTGGTGTCTTCTAGCAGACAGGTTTGGTGTCTTTTAACAGACAAGCTTGATGTCTTCTGTGAGACAAATTCTGTATCTACTGCGAGAAAAGTTTAGTGTCTACTGCGAGACAAGTTTGGTGTCTTCTAACAGACAAGCGTGGTGTCTTCTGTGAGACAAATTTTGTGTCTACTGCGAGTCGTGCTTGGTGTCTTCCGCGAGACAAATTTGGTGTCTACTGCGAGAAAAGTTTGGTGTCTTCTAACAGACAAGCGTGATGTCTTCTGTGAGACAAATTTTGTGTCTACTGCGAGAAAGTTTGGTGTCTTCTAACAGAAAACCGTGGTGTCTTCTGTGAGACAAATTTTGTGTCTACTGCGAGAAAAGTTTGGTGTCTTCTAACAGACAAGCGTGATGTCTTCTGTGAGACAAATTTTGTGTCTACTGCGAGAAAGTTTGGTGTCTTCTAACAGACAGGTTTGGTGTCTTTTAAAAGACAAGCTTGGTGTCTTCTGCGAGACGAGCTTGGTGCCTTCCGCGAGACAAGCGTGGTGTCTTTTGTGGGACAAATTTTGTGTCTACTGCGAGACAAGTTTGGTGTCTTCTAACAGACAAGCGTGGTGTCTTCTGTGAGACAAATTTTGTGTCTACTGAGAGACAAGTTTGGTGTCTTCTAACAGACAAGCGTGGTGTCTTCTGTGAGACAAATTTTGTGTCTACTGCAAGAAAAGTTTGGTGTCTTCTAACAGACAAGTTCGGTGTCTTTTAACAGACAAGCTTGATGTCTTCTGTGAGACAAATTTTGTGTCTACTGCGAGACAAGTTTGGTGTCTTCTAACAGACAGGTTTGGTGTCTTTTAAAAGACAAGCTTGGTGTCTTCTGCGAGAAAAGTTTGGCGTCTTCTAACAGACAAGCGTGATGTCTTCTGTGAGACAAATTTTGTGTCTACTGCGAGACAAGTTCGGTGTCTTCTAACAGACAAGCTTGGTGACTTTTGTGAGACAAATTTTGTGCCTACTGCAAGACAAGTTTGGTGTCTTCTAACAGACAGGTTTGGCGTCTTTTAACAGATAAGCTTTGTGTCTTCCGCGAGACGAGCTTGGTGTCTTCCGCGAGACAAGCGTGATGTCTTTTGTGGGACAAATTTTGTGTCTACTGCGAGACAAGTTTGGTGTCTTCTAACAGACAAGCATGGTGACTTTTGTGAACCAAGTTTTGTATCTTCTGCGAGAAAAGTTTGGTGTCCTCGGGGACACAAATGAGATGTCTTCTAAGAGACAATTTCGGTGTCTTTTAACAGACAAAGCTTGATGTCTTCTGTGAGACAAATTTCGTGTCTTCTAAAAGGCAAGTTTGATGTCTTCTAAGAGACAAGTTTAGTGACTTCTGTGAGACAAGTTCTGTATCTTCTGCGAGAAAAGTTTGGTGTCCTCGGGGAGACAAGCGTGGTGTCTTCTGTGAGACAAATTTTGTGTCTACTGTGAGACAAATTTTGTGTCTACTGCGAGACAAGTTTTGTATCTGCTGGGAAAAGGTTTGGGGTCTTCAGAGAGACATGTTTGGTATCTTCTAAAGGGGAAGTTTGATGTCTTCGAAGAGACAAGTCTGGTGTCTTTCACGAGATAAGTTTGGTGTCTTCTAAGAGACAAATTTTGTGTCTGCTGCGATCCAAGTTTGGTGTCTACTGCGAGACAAGTTTGGTGTCTTTTAACAGACAAGCTTGGTGACTTTTGTGACACAAGTTTTGTATCTACTGCGAGAGAAGTTTGGTGTCTTCTAACAGACAAGTTTGGTGTCTACTGCGAGATAAGTTTGGTGTCCCCTTGTTAGAAGACACCAAACTTCTCTGTTTTGAAGACACCAAACTTGTCTCCCAAAAGACACCGAACTTTTCCCGCAGTAGACACAAAACTTGTCTCTTAGAAGACACCAAACTTTTATCACAGAAGACACCAAGCTTGTTTCTCAGAAGACACAAAAAGTTCCATAGTTACTTGTGAGCTTATGAAAAAATGTTTTTTTTTCTTATGAACTCACGAAAGATGATGAAGCTGTCTTTAAAAATGATTATTTAGAATTACTTCATTTTTGTTACCTTTGTAACATTCTCGCAAAGTCAACTCCTTATAAATTCCAAAATCCTTGTCTTTTTAATGAACCAGATAAAATAAAATCTGTTCTCGTTAACGAGGATTATTTTCTAATAATTTTTACTCGAGACAAAATTTAAGAAGGAACGAAAATGCCCACTTCTAATGACGTAGGTCAATGAGTATGTCTATACTATGATATAAAAAGTGTGTTTGTATACGATTAAGCGTCAGGGTTGGATGGATAGGGAAATTGTCATGGCAGTGATACGCACATACGTTCACAAATTGTTTCCACATTTCACAGACAAAAAACATAAAATTTCCTGCTGTTGATCAACAAAATGGCAAGGATTGCGTTCTATATGATATTCAAGAATTTAAGTTTATGGCGTTTGTTATGGTCGTATTTTAACAGTTAAATTTTAATAGCAAGTAGTGATTTTATAAAAGGAACATGTTAGAATAACTATTTCAGGAAACCTGCCTTTATCCCTAACGTTTCGGTACTAAGATTGTACCATCCTCAAAGGGCGAAAATTTGCTTCCAAAAACTTTAAATTTATTCTACCTGTAAAAGAACAAGTAGAATATTACAAGGGGGACACACACAATATCTTTTAAACTACCATTCTTTTAATTAAGTATATCATTTTACCATGATCTATTTAATTAATTAACGATAGGTAATTCAAATTGTAATTACTTACATGTGAAATAAAAAAGACTCTAAATTGTAACAATAAAACTGACTCTAAAAAATTTTTAAATTAATAATACTGGTCTACGTTCGTTTCCTATGATCTCAATTCGGCTACATCTTCAGGACTACTAAGTCACGAATTTCTTAGACGGCTATAATACGGTTAAGTATGAAAAAACCTGATGTTGACTTTAATTACTTGTAGGAGTTGTGGAGGTGACAATATGACGTTGACTTTTTTAATTCAAGGGCGTTACGTGTTTATCTTGCTCGCAGCAAGCTGTTGATGGTTCATGAAAAGTTTCAAATACACCTTAGGTGGCGTTTGTGTACTTGTCAGTCTCTGAGAGCGCGAAATTCAAACTATCTTATACCCGAAAGTAACAAGAAAGTGACAAGTACAAAAACGCCACCTAAGGTGTATTTGAAACTTTTCATGAACCATCAACAGCTTGCTGCGAGCAAGATAAACACGTAACGCGCTTGAATTAAAAAAAGTCAACGTCATATTGTCACCTCCACAACTCCTACAAGTAATTAAAGTCAACATCAGGTTTTTTCATACTTAACCGTATTATAGCCGTCTAAGAAATTCGTGACTTAGTAGTCCTGAAGATGTAGCCGAATTGAGATCATAGGAAACGAACGTAGACCAGTATTATATATTTAAAAAAAATTTTTTAGAGTCAGTTTTATTGTTACAATTTAGAGTCTTTTTTATTTCACATGTAAGTAATTACAATTTGAATTACCTATCGTTAATTAATTAAATAGATCATGGTAAAATGATATACTTAATTAAAAGAATGGTAGTTTAAAAGATATTGTGTGTGTCCCCCTTGTAATATTCTACTTGTTCTTTTACAGGTAGAATAAATTTAAAGTTTTTGGAAGCAAATTTTCGCCCTTTGAGGATGGTACAATCTTAGTACCGAAACGTTAGGGATAAAGACAGGTTTTCTGAAATAATTTTTCTAACATGTTCCTTTTATAAAATCACTACTTGCTATTAAAATTTAACTGTTAAAATACGACCATAAATAACGCCATAAACTTAAATTCTTGAATATTAAATATTAGAAGGTCGATAAACTTAATTATTGTTTGTCTATATGATATTGCATTTGCAGTTTCACGGGTATTTCGCGTTCCACCGGAAAAAGTTCCTCATCACAAACATGCAATGCGTCAACATTTGTGGGATATGGTTACTTCAAAAGTAATTACGCATTTTCCACAGTTGCCTAATAATGAAGGTGTAATGCTGCCAATTCCTTTTCTTGCCACCGCATTTAAAAGACGACGAGATGCCCTGATAAATAAATGTAAGCGAAAAAGTTTAAAAATAAATGTGAAAAACCCTTTAACTACTTCGACCATGGAAAGTAATTAATCACTTGTGCATAAAAAGAACAATCTTATAAATGAAGTTCTTAATTCTAATAACGATTCGACTGAATTTCAAGATTTTGCTGTTTTGCACAACACGGATTGTGTCCCTGTAATGAAAAAAAAAACAAAGGAAACGTCCCAAATACAGTAGATGTTATGATAATGTTCTTTCTAAATCCATATTACACGGAATATCTTCCAATTTTTCACAAAGTGTGGAAGTAGTGGAATTAGAAAAACAAACAAATAAAGAATCCCGAACATGTCAAGAAATTAATAGGCTTCGACTCCAATTTCTGACTGATCTTGACGAAGCCATAATTAATTATGAAAATGGCTGGTTAACAGATCATCACATAATCATTTTCAATTCCATATTGCATCAATCAACTTCTTTCTTGCCTTACGATACTTTATTCGCGCAAGCGCTTGATAAAATTGTCGTTGATTCTCGAATTTCGCCTTCCGCCACCCCTTTTCGGGGAATAGTTCGCCGTTCTCTAGGAGAGCCAAGATCGCTCCGCGATAATTATCGCGCGTGTCACCGATTGATTTTTCCGGTATTTGTCATATAAATTACCCATTCAAAAATAGCAGATAAGAGCCGCGGATGAAAAACATATTGTACAAGAAACAAACAAAAAAGATTCAGGAGGAATTTAGATCAAAACTTGGTATTATGGTCGATATGCCAAAACCTGGGTTTGGGAATACAAACGATGGCAACACTAGCCGAAGATTCTTTGCGAATCACCAATTACCATCACAAATCACGTGGATTAATGTAGATTTAATATATAAGTTTAAAGTAATCTTAGAAGTTTTGTCCAGTGGACATAATATTAATGTAAACTTTGAAGCATATACTGTGACGTGGTCACAAGATCCACCCAAAAATTTCAAATTTAAGTAAAGAAGGCACGTGAATGCCCCTCTGGGCGGCCGGAAAGCGTATGTACCTGTTATTAATTAAGTATTTCCTGTTTTGCGAGCAACGCCTGGGTCGAGGCAACCCGGAATACAGAACAAACACCGTAGCGATGACGCAGTAGGACACCGCCAATCGGCATAGACACCGCTCAACGCTCACTTCGGTAATTGGCCGCCTAAGATAAGTGAGCCGACTCCGGAAGGACCTCCTGCGACGCTTCCGCATAGTACGGAAGGAAGAAGTAATCGGCGTCGCAACCTCCCCACCCGTTCGCCAGGTCCGTCGCTAGTGATGCGACTAGAAGGGCGATAAAAATCCGAGGAACAACAAAAGTCGGAAAGAACTCGTTAACCAGCACGCGTACGAACGGGAAATATCTGTGGAGGAGGATAAGAAGCGTAGAGTGTTCGACGGTATCTGTGAGACTCAAGTGAGCGTAGTATGTCTGAGTAAGAGTAAAAATTGTTATGAGCGAAACTTCGGCGGTGAATAATACCCGCAACGGAGGCGTACCTGCGACGCGTCACGTGATCGACCGGACGAGCCTCGATCGTGCGTGCGGCACGCGTGCTCGCTCTCTCGTGGTTTGATCGCTGAACCGAACGGTCACGTTATTGATAGTGTTGTTTAAACTCGAGTATCCATTGTCTGAGTATTGTTGTACTGAAAGTAAAGTAGATTCCATCCTCTAAGCCCTCGCGAGTGTATACACGAGCAAAGGAGGACGAAGCGTTTTTGGGCCATTCGTACGAGCAAGGTCGCCCACGTGTAGGAAGGAGGTCGTCGACGAGTCGAGCGAAAAGCGCAAAGCTGCAAGCACGGTAAGCGACGACGGAGTCTGGTGGTTTTTTTTTTGTCTTCCATTTTCTTTCGGACTGGTAATGGGACCGAGGAGGTTTGGTTGTAAAGTTGTAGCTTTTGGATTGGCTTCTCCGTATTAGTACCGCCGACGCGTGGTCACGGTACACACACACGGTAGAAGAGATTTTTCTTTTGGAATAAACTCAAGTAATCGATTTTGTAAAATCGAGCCCTCCTCGGTTGGTTCCCATGTATTGCGTATAAACCTTTCGACCTTGCCGGCGTGGATCGCCTCTCAATACGACGACCGCGGCCCGATCAACCCCTTGAGCACATTGTATTATCTTCTTTTCTCGTATGGTTATGTGAATTTCTTGCGTATCTTTAGTTTAATCGTAAAGCGTAAATTTGAAGAATATTCCGTTTTAGAAATATTCGAATACGTATTTTTCCAACGCTCGTTCTATGATTGTACGACGCAGTCTTTGTCTTCGTAGCAGCGCGCGACCTCCGCCAAGGGCGAGGTGTATTGTTATCTGTTTATTGAAAGCGCGTAGTGACTGAGAACTTTTGTATTTCGTATTATAGTTGCTGTATTATCTTTAATGCTTATTAACGAACATTCGTCCCATCTCGAGTACTCGTATAGAGACGTATTGGTTAAGAGAACTATCATTTGACTTCCTGGGAATCGAGCGGAGTAGCATCCCGATTTTTGTATAATCGCGATACGCGACGGGAAGTATTTAATTGTAACCGCTCGGGAGTAACATCGTACTCTTTGCAACACCCCTTCTAAGTTTTTATAATAAACTCTCGCTGTTCGTTAACTACAAAAATTGGTACTCTCTCTCTCTCTGATTTATATGTTCGTACTGTGCACCTAAGAACCCCCGCCTCTCCGTCACTCCCTAAGGAGACTGTCTAGCCGGTGGTCTTGTGCCGGTTCATCCGATCAGACCTATTTCCTATAAATATTCCTACATCTTCCTGGTCCTCCGAGTCGTAAGTCACCTGGCGTCCAATTAAATCCTTATACATTTCCGAATATCCGAAAAGAGCGACCAGAAGGAGTGTCTGACCGGGTGCCGAAGAGGTGCGTGCCTTGGGGGACACTATCTTCCTGGGAGGATAGTTTGGCCAAGTTCCCCCTCGTGCAACGTCACAATACCACCGATACTACGGAAATGTATGTTCAATTGTATCCGTGGCATCCGATGACGCCCACTATGCAAAAAATATTAATGCACGGATCATTAGTAATTGAACACGGTATTTTACCAATTGGGCAACTGTCCGAAGAAGCAGCCGAAGCACGAAATAAGTATGTACTTCCGAATCTATCGGCAAAATTATGCACGGAAGTGTTCCCGGGAATCGTGCAATGAAAACGTCATAAACAGGCTTTTATTGAGCTCTGATCCCTTATTATCAAGCCTTAGATCGACTAGTAGGAAAAAAAGTAAGCAATTTTTAAAAGAATCCATCGAATTGCTGCTCCCTGCTGAAGGGGCGTATTCTACAGACGACAGTAGAATGGAATCTAATGAATATGAGCTGTCATCCGAAGAAGAAACGACGAATTGAGACATGTAATTATTTAAAAATATTTTTAAAATATCCTTTTTTTATTAAAAACATTACTAATTCATATTTTCCGCATTGAAATAAAAATTTGTCTCATTTCAGCATAATTTGCATCGCGAAATAATTTTTTCCGACTTTTCCCTGCAAATACTTTACTGTGCGTTGGGAAGATATGTCGGCGTATCGATCTGTTACGATACCACACGGTCCTAGCGGTCACCTCGTTCAAGACCCTTAAATCCTCATTTCTATCCTAACCGTTGCGCTTGTAACATTAAAAGATCGTACTCGTCTGTATCTTAAAGAACTTTTGTTTAAAATATATTCATTCTTAATTAGAAATCTTTGTTTAAATACATTTATAAGAATTCAACAGTCCGAATTCTTCGTTGTCCGGAAAATCTCGCAAATCCAACACCTTATCCGCGTTTTCCGCATAACAGATCGTTCTTCCGCCGGGAGGTGTCGCCGGGTTTCCCCCATTACGTATGTTTTTACCGCTACTTGCGCGATCGCTATACCCGGTGCCTTGTGAGCCGCTCGACGCTTCGATGTGCCTCGTAACGGCCACGTTACAACTGATGAGAATTTATTTGAAACATATGTTGCAAAGTCATGTGATTTCTGAATTTCCATTAATAAATTGTTTGGATCAATTACCAAAAAATCAATTTATTGACAACAATCTAACAGTTGCACTTCATGAATCGATTTCAGGTGAGATAACAGTGTTATAGAGTAAAAAATGAGTCTCTTGAAAAGACATCTTTTTTTAAATGATTATTGTTGTTAAAGCGGCATTTCGAAAATTAAAAAATATTCAGATATGTGTTTTTTATCTAATAGACAAATGTAACTTGTGACCGCAACAATGTCGGTTTCACAAATTGAAACTTTAGTCAATAATTTGGAAAGTACAATTTCGAATAAGCAGGTGCATACAAGTAAAGATTCGAATGAATTGAGTGGAACGCAGAAAAGACAAGAAAATAACACTAATGATGACCAAAGTTTTGAGGCAAAAAATAAAAGTGACAGTAAAAAAACATTGGTTTTTTTAAAAATTCTTGAGAAACGACACACAAATTATCATTGTACCAACCATTCAACTATTGTAAATTTATAAAAAATTGCTACCGATTTTGAGATTATACAATATACTGAAAAATTTGTGCAACAGTTAGCTTGCAATTTGAATTTTCAGTCAGAAATAGAAAATATGTTTGAAGCAAAAAATATTATTCGACGGTGTTTCCATAGCAGAATGAGTTACATTTGTGATCTGATTAAAGATATTTCAATGATAAAATGAAGGGCTAAAGCTAGTTTGAAGAAACTGGAAATGTCTGCACCAAATATTAGATCGAAAATTGAAGCTTTGTGTGGTTATTCTATGCATAATAGTTCAACAGAGGCATTTTTTCGGAAAAAACATGTAAACGAATTAATAATATTTTTGACATTCCATTTACGGCAGAAAAACGAAATCTATCAATTAGTGGAAATGAGCAAAAACATGGTGATAATTCGTATTCTTATGATCGAACCAACTTAAATCTTCAAAATAATTGTGTTACGTCCCTATAAATATGTATATACGTATACAGGGTGGTCTTTTTTAATCGCCCCAGGCGAATATCTCCAAAACGCAAACAGATACGAAATAAATTTTTATACAAAAGTTGAAGAGTTTCGAGGGGGAAAGATAGTTGTGCTGTGTGCTGAATTTTGGGCCTTACCGTTTCTGAGATATCGAGGGTAACTTTCAATCTAGAATAGGGAAGACGTATTCCGAGTATGACCATCTGATAGCTTAATTTTAAACTAGTTGAACCAAAAAAAAAAAAAAAAAAAATTCATTACCTAATTAAAAAGTTATTCAGCGAAATTCGAATAATTTAACGTCTATCGTACCTCGTCATTGCTGAAGAGTTTTGTTGCCAATTTAAGATGATGAAGATCGAGATTACGAAAGGAGAAGATACATTCAAGATCCAAACGCAAATAATCAATTTTTTTTTTTTTTTTTTTCAAATTTTTTTGCAGGCTTTTTAGTTTTCTTAATTTTTTTTTTATAATTGCTTTAGAATAATGGTAAAGTGAATATTTTCACATATGTACATAGCTCATTTCTTGACAAATGTAAATAATTTATGCCGTTCACATTATCATAAAAAAAATACGGCCCAACAATGTGAGCGTTTATAATTCCGCAATAAACATTAGCTTTCCAGCGATGCTGATTATCGATGTGACGGACCCAGTGAGAATTCACCTCCGAATAATAATGGCAGTTGTGCCTATTCAATTCCCCTGTGTTTTGAAAAGTTGCTTCATCACTAAACATTACTCGATCGAAAAAAGTAGCATCATTCGCAACTTGTCTTTGTGCCTTTGTACAGTTATTTTTCTTCAAATTTTGCTGTACTTTACTTTTCGAAATGTTTCATTTGCGACTGATCTGTTGTCGGCTCACATGTGGGTTTATGACAACCATTCCCAACACGATTATCGACATAGGGTCAACATAGCTTAGCTCATTCTTTGGAAAAAAAAAATGAAAAATACTAAATGAAGTGCGATACGTATGCTATGTCATCTTCTGACGCGATGCTCGTATTTTTTTCCTTAGATACAATTGTTTATTGTAACTACGGACGATTAATATCATTAATACTAGTCGTATTTCTTTTTATTTTACTTTGCTTAACGTTTTCCTTGTAAAAAAATGTCTGATTATCCACCAAACGACATCGTGGATATGATTATGGTTTACGGTGCAGTAGATGGTAACGCTAGAGCCGCTTCACGTCAGTACAGAGAAAAGTACCCAAATCGACGACATCCTGACCACAAAACGATACTTAGGCTAGTGCAGCGAGCTCGTGCTGGAAGGATAAACCGAAAACGACCTAAGAAGGAGCCAGGAAATGATGATCCTATGACGGTAGCCGTGTTGGGAATGGTAGTCATAAACCCACATATGAGCCAGCGACAGATCAGTCGCGAATTAAATATTTCGAAAAGTAACGTACAACAAATTTTGAAGAAGAATAACTGGCATCCTTACCACATATCATTACATCAAGAGTTGTCTGACGCCGACAAGGTACAGCGTCTCGCATTTTGTAGGTGGGCTCAAAGAAAAGTTGCAGAAGATCCGACTTTTTTCGATAGAGTTATGTTTAGCGACGAAGCAACTTTTCAAAATACGGGGGAATTAAATAGGCACAACTGCCATTATTATTCGGATGTGAATCCTCACTGGGTCAGACACATCGACAATCAGCATCGCTGGAAAGTGAATGTTTATTGTGGTATTATAAACGATCATATTGTTGGGCCGTATTTTTTTGATGAGAATTTGAACGGCATGAATTATCTACAATTATTAAGAACTGAGCTACCACAAATGCTAGAAGACATTAATCTAGATACGAGGGTGCGTATGTGGATACAGCAGGACGGTGCGGGTGCTCACTACGCACGTATCGTCACTGATTTCCTCAATAACAAATATCCAGGACGTTGGCTTGGACGAAATGGCCCTGTACACTGGCCACCAAGATCTCCGGATTTGACACCTCCTGATTTTTTCCTCTGGGGTCATTTAAAAGAAGTAGTTTATAGCACAAAACCTACGACGCCTGATAATTTAAAAGAAAGGATTATTCGTGCTTGCGGAGTTATCCCGCCTGAAGTGCTCCGAAGAACCATCGTTGCTTTCCGGCGAAGGCTGCAGTTGTGTATTGATGCGAACGGAGGCACGTTTGAGCAATAGGGGATAATAAATCCTTGCCCTATCAACAGGTATGTACATATGTGAAAATTTTCACTTTACCATTATTCTAAAGAAATTATAAAAAAAAAAATTAAGAAAACTAAAAAGCCCGCAAAAAAATTTGAAAAAAGAATAAATAATTGATTATTTGCGTTTGGATCTTGAATGTATCTTCTCCTTTCGTAATCTCGATCTTCATCATCTTAAATTGGCAACAAAACTCTTCAGCAATGACGAGGTACGATAGACGTTAAATTATTCGAATTTCGCTGAATAACTTTTTAATTAGGTAATGAATTTTTTTTTTTTTTTTTTTTGGTTCAACTAGTTTAAAATTAAGCTATCAGATGGTCATACTCGGAATACGTCTTCCCTATTCTAGATTGAAAGTTACCCTCGATATCTCAGAAACGGTAAGGCCCAAAATTCAGCACACAGCACAACTATCTTTCCCCCTCGAAACCCTTCAACTTTTGTATAAAAATTTATTTCGTATCTGTTTGCGTTTTGGAGATATTCGCCTGGGGCGATTAAAAAAGACCACCCTGTATATTGTGACGTGGTCACAAAAACCACCCAAAAATTCAAAGCAAAGTAATGACGAAACGTGAATGCCCCTCGAGGCGGCTAGAAAGTATAAGTGTCATGTATTAATTAGTAACTTCATATGTCTCGAGCTACGCCGTGTCAACATAACCCGGAATACACGATGAACACCGTAGAGATATCGTAGCGGGATGCCGCCAATCAGCATCCACGCCGCTCACCGCTCACATCGTTAATTGGCCGCCAAGGAAAGGTGATCAGACACCGGAAGGACCTCCTGCGACGCTTCCGCATATTAAGGAAGCAATAGCGTTAATCGGCGTCGCCACCTCCCCACCCGTTCGCCAGGACCGTCTCTAGTTAGGAGACTAGAAAAATTACAAGGATCCAAAGAACAGCGAAAATCGGAAAAGAACGAGTCTTTCATCAAACTTCCGAACGGGAAATGTCTATGGAGGAGGAGAAAAGGGACGGAGTGTTCGAAAGTGTCTGTGACAATCGAGTGAGCGTGTTGTATCTGAGTGAGCGTAAAAATGGTTACAAGTGAAATTTCGGCGGCGAACAATACCTGTAATTGATGCGTACCTGCGGCTGGTCACGTGATGGACCGGCACGAGCCTCGATCGTGTGTGCGGCACGCGTGCTCGCTCTCTCGTGGTTGGATCGTCGACTAGATCGGTCACGTTTTTGATAGTATTGCTTTAACTAGGATTTTTGCCTTTGAGTATCGTTATATTGAGTAGTGTATTGTAGAAGCTATTAGATTATCTTTCTTTCAACTCTCGCGAGCGTGAAGCACGAGAAAGGAGAGGAAGAAGGAGCGTTCCTGAGCGCCCGCGGAAGGGTGATTGCACGTGGCGAGAGGACGTTATCTGCGGGCCTCGTGGCTATCGCAAGTCTTCCAGCGGTAAGCGACGGTGAAGTCGTGTGCTTTTGGTAATATGTAATTTTATTGAATGGTGACGGGACCGAGGAGGAATTTGCGTAGATTGCTTTTGGAATTGTCTTCCCCGCCCTAGTGCTGCCGGCGTGAGGCCACAGTACGCGTGGGAGAAGAATTCGTTGATTGGAAAAGTTGAGGCGATTATTAATATCGATACCTCCTCGGTTTGCCCATCGTTTAATGGTCGCTACAGGAAAGCTATCCGGCGTGAATCGCCTCTCAATACGACGAACGCGTCACATATCCACCACTTGAGCTTTTAAAATATTGTAGTATCTGTCTTTTGTAAATTTCGTAATTCGTATTAAGTAAGAATATTCCGTTTTAGTAATATTCTCGATATCGTTCTTGCCGTACGTTCGTTACGACGTAGTTACCTCGCATTGTTTGCGTACGCGACCTCCGTCAAGGGCGGAGCGCCATTCGATGTGCGTATTGAAAGCGTAGAAGGTACGCGTGATCTTTGAAATCGTTATAACGTTAGTATCTTGTATTTTGAATGTGTGTGAATACGAATTTTGTCTCATTTCGATTTATTATCTGAAGAGTTATCTACAGCGGGGTATCCCGTCTCTGTTGAAGTAACCCGAGTGGAATAACCTCACGTTTTCTTGTATGATCGCGTTACGCGACGGGAGATATCACTTTTTGTAACCGCTCGGGCAGATTACCTACTTCTTTCCGAACAATTTGAAGTATTGAATAAACTCTCCTAATTCTCTCACTTGAAAGTTTGGTGTTCTCTCTCTCTACTGAATGTTTGTGTCGTACTGTTGTGCATCCCCTAGGTTTCCCACGCACAAGTCCTTTCCCAGAACACCTACAATACTCCGCTCCGTCTCCAAACTGACCATTTTTATCACCCTTCTGTTTACCTTATCATAAAACTGCAGTCCTTCCGAGAGAAGCCGATACAGACCGTTTTCCTTAGGTAACTTTTCCTTTCAGTTCTCCTTATCATCTCACTAACAAACCGACTCTATCATAAATCCTAGATCCACGCAGCTGGCTTGACTTCTTCCCAGAAAGACTCCATCCCGACCAATTCTCCCACGACCCCTACTCCTTCCTATTCCAAAATCACCTAATATATATACAGGGTGTATTCGACCATATAGTCAATCGGGATTCCACGTGTAGCCAGCAATAAATTGAATCGAAATAAGTCATAAAAGTTAACATAAGCCAGGTTAGTTAACGAGTTATTAATTATTAAAGATAGGGCGAAAAAGCGGTAGGCGGCGAGCCACGGCCATACTAATCTGATGGCGAGCGGCGAGGAGAGCGGCGGGCGAAACGGTCGATCATCGAATTGTTTACTTTCGGTCTTCCTTCCTCTTTCGTTCTTTCTCTCTCTTCCTTTACTCCACGGCGCTACCTTACGTTGGCAACTCACACGGTCTCTCTCTCTCTCCCTTCCTTTCTTTCTTTCTTCTAGCGTCTCGCCATCAGAATATCATGGCCGCGGCTCGCCGCCTACCGCTTTTTCGCCCTATCTTTAATAATTAATAACTCGTTAACTAACCTGGCTTATGTTAACTTTTATGACTTATTTCGACTCAATTTATTGCTGGCTACACGTGGAATCCCGATTGACTATATGGTCGAATACACCCTGTATACCCCGCACTCAGGGAAGACCTCAGAACCTAGTCACGAATCATAGTCAGAGGTACTCTCTGTCCAACGATACGAATAAACCACTGTTTTGCTGATACAAGCTCTTGATTATACCTACATCTCTCGCGTTATACCGGTGTATCTTTAACTACAACGTAGTGCCAATAGGCCGGCACAACATAATTGGTGGCAGCGGTGGGATACACCAGCGTAATAACGTGAAAGAAGACTTATCAAGAGTGACTTCTCTCTGAAGCCGCCCCGAGGGGTACAGCATCGCAGTACAGAAGAAATAAGAAGAAATCATCACCAAGCCGAGGCCTGACGATGATAAACCATCTTTTTATGTAAGTAATGTTACAAGAATTCTCTGTATATCGACAGACCACACCTATTATTAATACAGACGACTCCGACTCTGAAAGTTCAGGAACCTCTTATAACGATAAAAATTCAAACATGGCAACTAACGAAACTAATCAGGGCCAGCTCGCTGAAGTTATCGCCAACCTTACTCGTCAGCTAAATAGTATGCAAAACGAAATACGAACGCTAAAACAGCAACCTACAGAAAACGCTCCCGAAACTAATAACGGTACAGACACAGAAATATCGGGAGATGAATCCACTACTAGCTCTCATACTCCGAGATCGCGACCCGCACATGAGATTCGCGACGAATTAGAAGTCATCACTGAATTCGACGGTCACAATATTTCGGTTGAAACATTCATCACCGAACTCAAACTCTCGCTTCAAAACCTTCCGAACCACCTCCACAATAGATTTATCCGGCTAATCGTCACGAAGAAGATCATTCGTGAGGCTCGACAAGCCATCGACGGATTGGAATTAAAAACTGTAAACGATTTGATAGGCGCACTCCGGAACGAATACGGGTGTATGAAGAGCTACGATTTAGCGATGATCGAGCGTAGTCAATGCGCTCAAGGACGAGACGAGGTCAAGAATTATAACCGACGATTTAACGCGGCACATAGGAGTTTGAAGAGGACGATAGCAAACGATCCTACGATTTTACAAGAACATAAAACGGTTTTGTTTACTAACGAAGATAGAATAGCGTTACCTCAGTACGTTAGGGGACTCAGGCCAAACATTCGTGATAAAGTACAGGCGTACCGTCCCAAAAAAATCAACGAGGCCCAGAACTACGCGCTCGAGGTAGAAAAGGAGGAAATAGCTACTAGGGAGTTCGATCGTAAATTCCAACACCTGCGCACGTATACGCCTCAGCAGCATCAGAATGTACGATCCGGTCCAAGACCCACACCAATACGAACGATGCCCAACGGTCAGCAACAGCGACCTCCATACCAAGGCCAAGGTTCAAGCAATACAGTACCACGAGGTTGCTATCACTGCGGTGATCGTAATCATTTCGGCAGGGACTGTCCCAAGAAGCAACCACAAGCACTAAGGCAGCCAAATTTTCAACACGGCCCAACGACACGGGCACCGCCGGACCCGGTCAAATACACGGAAGCTCAAGTAACGGAACGCAGCGACCAATGGCTGTCGCCAGAGTATACAGCATTTCAAACGAACGAAACCCAGGGGCAATACTATCCATCAGAGTACGTAGTGGACATACCATCAGGTGCCTCGCTGACACAGGAGCAGGAGTAAATTTAATAAAAGAGAAATTCTCGAAATACCTACCCCGTCGCGCTGCGAGCAGCCAACTGGTGGGTATCGTAGATAAACCGCTAATGTGCACGCACGAGTGCAGGATGGATATAAACGGTAAAGAACACGTATTCACAATCGTGCCTGACGATTTTCCGCTAGAGGAAGACGCGATAATTGGTCGGCCTTTCTTAGAAAGCGAGCACGCGCTAGTAGACGTCGCTAACCGCCAAATCTTATTTTCTCTACCGCCACCCGAGGAAAAACGTGTACTCACTATTCGACCAGGGTATAGCACTGAGAGGTCAAAAATACTACGCGAAAATACGCGCCTCGAACATATTCTCGACGGCAACCTAAAAACTGAACTTTGGAGTGTGATAGACACCTACCAACACATTTTTTCCCTACCGAACGATCCTCTACCTTGCACGAATCTCGCAGAACACGCGATCGAGACAACCGACGAATCACCTGTGAATATTAAGCAATACAGGTATCCACCAGTCCATCAAGAGGAAATAAAGAAGCAGGTAGCCGATATGCTGGACAAAGGCATAATCGAAAACTCGCAATCGCCGTACAACTCACCCCTTTGGGTAGTACCAAAGAAAGCTGATGCGAGTGGACAGAAAAAATGGCGGATCGTAGTAGACTATAGAAAAATCAACGATAAAACCGTACAAGACGCCTACCCTCTTCCAAACATTGAAGAGATACTTGATCAGTTAGGTCGCGCAAGATATTTTTCAGCTTTCGACCTAGCGAGCGGATTCCACCAAATCCCGTTGGCACAATCGTCGAAAAAAAAACAGCCTTCAGTACATCCGATGGACACTTCGAGTTCGCACGTATGCCCTTCGGACTTAAGAACGCACCAGCAACTTTTCAACGCATGATCGACCAAGCCCTGCGCGGACTCATCGGGAAGACATGTTTCGTTTATTTGGACGACGTTGTGGTATACGGAGAAAACATAGACGAACACAACGAAAAATTGAAAAAACTTTTCGAACGCTTCTCTGAAACCGGACTAAAATTGCAGCCCGACAAATGCGAGTATTTAAAGGACGAGCTCCAATACCTGGGTCACATAATAACCAAGGACGGCGTGAAACCTAACCCAGAGAAGATACGCGCGGTGAAAGAATTCCCAACACCTAGGAATCAGAAAAATATTAAGCAATTTTTAGGGTTAGCCGGGTACTATAGGCGCTTTATCAAAGATTTCAGCAAGAAGACAAAACCTCTTACCCTGCTACTAAAGAAGGAAGTACCATTTGTATTTGGACCGGAACAAGAACGAGCATTCTCAGTAGTTAGAGAAGAGCTATGCCAGGAACCGATTTTGAAATACCCTGATTTCAATCACGAGTTTATCCTGACGACCGATGCCTCGAACGAAGCGATAGGCGCTGTCCTCTCGCAGGGAACTATAGGAAAGGACCTACCGGTCTCATATGCTAGCCGTACTCTGAACTCCGCGGAGAGGAATTATAGCACGACGGAGAAAGAACTACTGGCGATCGTATGGTCAGTAAAACATTTCAGGCCGTACCTCTACGGACGAAAATTCAAAGTGGTCACCGACCACCAACCGCTTCGATGGCTCATGAAGAACAAAGACCCGAGCTCCAAACTAATGAGATGGCGAATCGCACTGGAAGAGTACGATTACGAGATAATCTATAAAAAGGGTTCGTTAAACACGAACGCCGATGCTCTCTCCAGAAATCCCGTGGCGCACCCTGTCAAGATCACCAGCAAGGTACCGGATTCAAACTGGAGGAAAAATATAATCATGGTAACCGACGTCCCAGAAGATGCGGTCACCGTTTACCAGGACGTTGGCGACGAGAATCGCATAATTACTGCCGACGACAACGACACGCCTCGCATTCTCATCGAGATGAGACCGGGCGCAACAATAGAAGATTATGGAAAGCTCTTGGAGGAAGCTCGCAACTTTATTGTTGCACACGAAATAAAGGACATCGCCATAGATTTATCCGACTTGCAGCACACATTCCGAGGGAACACTGCAAAATTAAAGGAAATTATATGCTCCCTTTACGGCGGTTCCGATATAACCGTCCACCTAAAAGCTAACCGGGTTTTAGTACCTGAAAGCGAAGAAGAAAAAATAAGCATCATGAAGGAAAACCACGAGAGCCACTTAGGAGGTCATGGTGGTGAAAAACGCACCCAGACGGATCGCAGGTAGATTCTATTGGCCCAATATGTACACTGACATAATCACCTTCGTAAAAGGATGCCTAGTGTGCCAAAAAAATAAAAGTACCCACAAACCTACCAGGATGCCGATGGTCATCACAGATACACCCGAGAACTTTAACGACAAGATCTCAATGGACATAGTTGGACCGCTCCCTTTGACAGAAAGCGGAAATAAATATATACTAACTTTGCAGGATAACCTAACAAAATTTCTGTTTGCCAAGCCAATACAAAATTATCAAGCGCAGACTGTAATCGATGTCTTCGTAAAGAACTACGTATCACTACTGGGCAGCCCCAGGACAATCCTCACGGACAATGGGAGTAACTTTACCAGCGAGTTAATGAAAGAATTCGAAAAATTGTTTAAAATCAAACACGTCACTACGACAGCCTTCCATCCAGAGAGCAATGGGAGGTTGGAACGTAGTCATCACGTCTTAAAGGACTATCTAAGGACTTTGGCAGACGATAATGGCGGAAACTGGGACGAACTTGTTGAAATCGCCGTTCTTAATTACAACACGTCGATTCATGAAAATACGGGATACACGCCGTATGAACTAGTATTCGGAAAGGAAACTACCCCTATTTCCCAATTTAATAGTAACTCCATTAAGTTATATTCCGACTATTTAAACGATTTACGCGACTGTTGTAAGATGATACGAAAAGAGGCCCGTCAGCGCTTAATAGATAGTAAGATCAAAACTAAAGAGCAATATGATCGTATTAATAGACCCATAGACTTCAAACCTGGCGATTTTGTCTGGATTACCAAAGAAACACGCGATAAAATGAGCGGACTGACTAGTCCTTTTGAAGGTCCCTACCGAGTCATCGACTTTGTTGGCGACATCAGTAAAATACTGTTCGGTACCATGAGCGCTTCGGATGCAGTATACTATAATTCCGAGATCGATAAGATCCACGAGGACAACAGCCGTATAAACGAATTATTCAAAAATCAGACGCAGATAATAAAATTGATGTTGGCCAACGTGGAGAAGATGGTGGACCAATACGACGCTCGGATTCAATAGCTCGAAAACGGGCTCAAATCACTGGCAAGCAATGAGCAAATTCTTCATGAATCGGACCAACGACATTTCAAGCAGCTCATGCTGGATGAACTGACATCTTTAACCGAGGTGTACATCACGGAATACCAGCATACCATAGACAGTCTCTCCCTCTCTGTCCTCATGGCTCGGGTAGGCGAAGTAAACCCACAGTTAGTCGACCCTGAAGACCTTAAACTCACGCTGGAAAAAATTCGCATGGAGAAAGGTTCGGAGAGGATGCCCATCTCGATGTCCGAAAATAATTATTACGAATACCTAAGTATAAGTAGGGTTGCAGTAGTCGTTAGCAAAGGTAGGCTACTTTACGAAATAAGAATTCCTATTTTAGAAGTAGATAAATTAGATACGTACCGTATTATACCATTACCTCAACGAGTAAGTGATAGTTCATATATATATTATTCATCCACCCATGATTTTGTATTAGTCAATCAGATGCACGTAATGTATACACCCACCGATGAACAATATTTACGGGAATGCAAGAGTTTGCATGAGGTTCGCATTTGTAAACGTCAGTACCCTAAATACTTCGTCAGGCAGCAAGATCCTTGTTTAGAAACAATCATAAATATACCGAGCGATATGAGAAAGTCTCGTTGCCCAATGTTGTATGTCAACATCACGCGCACCGCCTGGTTGCAACTGACCGATAATAGACGTTGGATCACCTTTGCGCCACGTGAAGACATTCTTCAGATAGACTGCCCCGGTACACGGGCACAAGAGCGATTATCTGGGATACAACTCATTACTCTAGATGCCGATTGCACCGGAATCACGGGCGACACCATTGTGCACGCGCACAGCACCGCAAACCGAAATACTACCACCACAAGTAAAATAAAATTAATGGGTAATATGACCTTCGCCATCAACATGACATTTCAGGTACCAGATCCCCTCATCGAGATACCACGACTGGACTCATCCCATATCAGCCTCGGGGACCTAAGGAAGGCCGGTAAAGACTTGGACGACATCATCAAGGAAACCGAAGAGATCGCTAAACACAAACGTACCCTGACGACAGTCGAGACTACCTGGTACTGGCTCAAGATGTTAGGATACGTCGTTTGCGGCCTGACTGCCTTAATCATCCTTTTCAAAATAAGGATCCCTCAACTATTATGGAAATGCATCGTGACAAAACCATGCAACCACGTCTATAATAATTGTTTCAACGTTGGGAGCACTAACAATGTATCCCACACTAACGACCAAGCACAGTGCATGAGTATGTGCATGAGTTTGAACCGATGTGTCAAGAGCATTCGACAAACGACACCGCACCATCCGCACCGCATTATGCACGCTATACCCGTGCACATAAAACACGTAAAAGTAAGCCCAAGGTCGTAATGTTCCCATCCGACCTACGTTTAGGATAAGGAAATTATAATAATAAGCATATATTGTAAGATCTTTTGTTCATTTTACTGAAGATCGTGCCCGCCGAATTTCGATATAGGACACGGATCTTCAATCTAAGCGGGGGGGTGTTGTGCATCCCCTAGGTTTCCCACGCACAAGTCCTTTCCCAGAACACCTACAATACTCCGCTCCGTCTCCAAACTGACCATTTTTGTCACCCTTCTGTTTACCTTACCATAAAACTGCAGTCCTTCCGAGAGAAGCCGATACAGACCGTTTTCCTTAGGTAACTTTTCCTTTCAGTTCTCCTTATCATCTCACTAACAAACCGACTCCATCATAAATCCTAGATCCACGCAGCTGGCTTGACTTCTTCCCAGAAAGACTCCATCCCGACCAATTCTCCCACGACCCCTACTCCTTCCTATTCCAAAATCACCTAATATATATATACCCCGCACTCAGGGAAGACCTCAGAACCTAGTCACGAATCATAGTCAGAGGTACTCTCTGTCCGACGATACGAATAAACCACTGTTTTGCTGATACAAGCTCTTGATTATACCTACATCTCTCGCGTTATACCGGTGTATCTTTAACTACAACGTAGTGCCAATAGGCCGGCACAACAGTACGTAAAGAACCTTCGCCTCTCCGTTACTCCGTCAGGAGACTGACTAGCCGGAAGTCTTGTGCCGGTTCATCCGATCAGGCCCTCATTCCTATAAAATCCTACCACCTCTCTGGTCGTCCGAGTGGTGACCGTAAGTCACCTGGCGCCCAACTAAATCCTCCTTCATTTCCGACCACCAGAAAGAGCGATCAGGGCGATTGCCTGACCGGGTGCCGAAAAGGTGCGTGCCTTGGGGGACACTATCGTCTTTCGAAGATAGAAAGGCCAAGTTCTTCCTCGTGCAACGTCACAATATATGTATATGTATATACATGTATGTGTTTATATGTGTGTTTAGCTGCGTATGAATATGTAGCCCTACATTTTCTCTTTTCTTTCTTGAGCCATTTAAGTCATAACACCTACCCAACTTAAAATACGGGGCGATGTACGCCACGCGCCTTAGCAACTCCCCCCCCCCTCCCCAAATCACGCGATGACCACAGTCCGACCAGCCACGAAGGGCTGGGAAAGCGCGCGAAACTCACCACCAATAGGCGCTAAGCCTAGGCGATCGAGAATCCCGTAAACGGATCGATATCGCTACACACCCCTCCGAACATCTCCAAACTGTGATTCGTTCGGTCGCGGTAGCGGAAAACGCTATATAAAGGCCGTGCGTAGGGCTCTCGACAGCATTAAGTAAAGAGTTTCAGTTAACTGTATAAATGGGGTAGCTATGCGGCTTTGTAAAGCGATTTGGTAAGCGACCAGCCGCACGGCAAAACTCGACCCGTGTAAACCCCGCATTAGTCGGCAATCGACACAGATCCGACTAACAAGGGAACTACACGACCTCACATTCTTGGATTTTTGTGAAACCGGTGTCAAATGAAAGAGAGCAATGAGTATAGTATACCTGTAAAATTTCAGACGTTTATGGCCGGCCACTTTTTCAAAAAATCGATTTGATATTTGGAATTTGTATGTCTCCTAATCGAGCCGAATTTTTGTAAATTGATAGAACTCGATAGGACGATAAAAAAAGTTCTCTGACATTTTTTTCTAGCATCATTAGTTTTATCAAAAATTGACGTTATGTGAAACGCTTTGTCATCGCATAAACCGTAGAATTTAAGCTATTTCCAACAGCGGCGTTAGCGGAGTCGGCAGCGAGCGAAGTTCCGAACGGGAGGTTCCAGGTTCGATTCCCGTATGGGACTTTTATTTTTTTTCGTAAAATTTATTGCTGTTGCGTGTAAAATCGCTTTTCTTTTTTTTTAAACATTATTTTAAATAATATGCAGTGTATTTGAAAATTTTCCATTTTTCTACATGCTAACGTCTGATATATCCAAGCTAAATGACGATGCTTATCCCTTTTATTGTACCAGCGCTCGATAGTTTGTTGCTGCGAGGCCAATAAATACCCGAGCTAATGTATCTTTCTAATGTTCTAATTCTGTTCTAATCTTCTAATCTAATGTCATCTAATGTATTTTTTATACAGTTGTAGAAACCGACGCCTATTTTCATTGCTCCATCCGTTATTACACCATCAACACTGTCTGCTATCGTACCATCTTGTTTTAATAATTCGATCGCGTAATGTATAGCATTTGCAAGTAACTTCTTGTACGATTCATTATCTGCAAAATTTTCTTCTTGGGAAGAACTATCACCAGACCCCGACAATGTACTTGGATATGTCTACATTCTGATAATCAAACTACAACTATCTTTCAAATAAACTAAAAACGGAAAGTAACAAATATATCAAATTGTCTGCTCTTCAGTTGTTGCACTCGTGAAATTTCAACGAACACTCACAAGAAATATCGACAGGTACCTTATATATGGAAACCGAAAGCTTTTTCTCATATAAATCGACCAATCAGAAAATTTAGAGACGTACATTTTTGAAAATTTATATAGTAATCACAGTAAAGTGGACCGTCTTTCGTCAAAGATGATGGAAAATTTTTATGCATTTCTTTTAATCTTCTACTAGAGTACGTGGTAATTAAACCGCAGATCACTATCGGCCTTTGCTCGGGTATTTATTGGCCTCGCAGCAATAAACTATCGAGCGCTGGTGCAATAAAAGGGATAAGCATCGTCATTTAGCTTGGATATATCAGACGTTAGCATGTAGAAAAATGGAAAATTTTCAAATACACTGCATATTATTTAAAATAATATTTAAAAAAAAAGAAAAGTGATTTTACACGCAACAGCAACAAATTTTACGAAAAAAAATAAAAGTCCCATACGGGAATCGTACCTGGAACCTCCCGTTCGGAACTTCGATCGCTGCCGACTCCGCTAACGCCGCTGTTGGAAATAGCTTAAATTCTACGGTTTATGCGATGACAAAGCGTTACAAATAACGTCAATTTTTGATGAAACTAATGATGCTAGAAAAAATTGTCAGAGAACTTTTTTTATCGCCTTATCGAGTTCTATCAATTTACAAAAATTCGGCTCGATTAGGAGACATACAAATTCCAAATTTCAAATCGATTTTTTGAAAAAGTGGCCGGCCATAAACGTCTGAAATTTTACAGGTATACTATACTCATCGTTCTCTTTTATTTGACACCGGTTTCACAAAAATCCAAGAATGTGAGGTCGTGTAGTTCCCTTGTAAGTTTATATTTGCGATGGCGCCCAAAGGAAGATACGTGAAAAAAAGTAAGAAAAGAAATACTATTGGCATTTTAAATTTCTGGAAGAAGAAGAAAGAAGAAAGTAAAATAAATGAGGACATCGTGGGAACTTCATTAGAGGAATTAAATGCGGATACACAGAATCCACTTACGGAATCTGTCGAGGTAAGTGAAAATAGTAATGATTCCTCTTCGTCTCCTCTGCTCATAGAACGCGTATCGGCTAGTTTAGAAAAGGAAGAAAAGTCGTTTCAGTTATCCGGGCGTCGTTTGGTCAATATTTCATATTTTTTGAACAGCCTTTTTGCTATAGGTGTACATGATCCTTTTTCATGTACGGTCGCGGATATGTTTCCAGTCTCCGAATCCCGCAACGGGTTTATTAGTATAATAACATTAAAATGTCGTATGTGCGGTTTGATTCGAAAAATTGACACTGATGAAACATCCGAAAAAGAAGCGAATGTCAACGTTTGTATGGTATCAGGAATGGTATCTACAGGCGGTGGACATTCGCAATTAGAAGAAATTTGTGCCGCGATAGACATGCCATGTTTGGCAAACGGTACGTGGATAAAGTATCACGATATCGTTTCAAAAATTTTTCATGATACGGCGTACAGACTAATGTCTCAAGCAGCAGAGGAGGAAAGGAGGATTGCCTGTCTGAAGGGAAATGTAGACCAGAACGGTATTCCTTGTATCACCGTCGTCGCGGATGGATCATGGGCCAAGCGGTCTTATAAAACTCACTACAACTCATTATCGGGCGTTGCGACCATAATTGGTTTTGAATCAAAAAAAGTATTATTTATCGGCGTACGAAACAAGTACTGCTCTTTTTGCGATCGAGTCGACCGTGCTGCTTTAGTTGTTCGCGAACATAAATGTTACAAAAATTTTTCTGAGCCGACAACGCAAATGGAATCAGACGCGCTTGTAGAGGGTTTTTGCTGTAGCGTCGAAATGCACGGTCTAAAATATACGAGATTGATCGGGGATGGCGATAGCAGCGTGCATCGGAAGCTAATAGATGCATTGCCGTACAGTCCACAATTACTTGTGGAAAAAATAGAATGCCGCAATCATATTTTACGAAATTACAGTAGCCGTTTGCAGGCTCTTTGTCTAAATAGACATTTCGGCACCGTCATGCAGCGAAATATCTTACGGCAAAATCTGAAACGTTTGCGAACTGCTGTTATATCAGCAATCAAGTATAGAAAGAGGCAAGAAGATCAGCCTCTATATCGCAACGTGGAGGAGTTGCAAAAAGATATTCGTAACGGGCCGTACCATATTTTTGGCCTCCACGAACAATGTAGAGATCGCGGATATTATTGCAATGGCGAAGCAAAACCTGGCGAGTTTTCAATCAAATTGAATCGGCAATGTATCTTGTTGCAAATAACGCATCGAGTTTGATCTGGGACGTAGACAATAACGTTGCTGAATTATATAATTCTTTTGTAGCCAAGTTTATCGGTGGCAAGCGCGTTAGCTTTGCTCTTCGCGGCTCGTATCAGACTCGGTGCGAAGGTGCTGTTATAAGCATGAATTCCGCCGGCACGTTGCATCGTGAAATTACTGAGAAATTTTATAGAATGGGTAACTATACTTCACAATATGTAAATAAAAAATCTAAAGCTTGCGAATCGCGAAAAAACAAACCCTCCGCGTCCCGCGAATAGAATACAGCGTAATATTCAACCCGTCGACGGTGATTATGGTCCAAATGCAGCTTGTCCTCAGGTGACTGATTTAAGCGCCGAGGACTTAATTTATGCTAAACAGCAATTTTTAGAAAATTTAAAACGAGAAGAGGCTTTGAAAATCGAACGCGAAACTCGAGGTCAAAGAACTTCGTTTGAATGGATTGAGCAGCGTCGGAAACGGCTACCTGCTTTAATAGACTTGGAATCGTCTAATAATAAAGACCACGAACCTCTTGCTCAAAATTAGTCGAGTCAATTCGGTATCCCTGTTTCAAGGGAAATAATAGTACCAGGTGGGGAATTGAAAAAGAGCCGTTAGCGATGTGACGTTATGTCACAAGAAGAGTAAAGAAATGCTTCCGTCAGTGCACACTCTCAGGGCGAATTTGGATATAAAGAGTATTTATTAATTGCTCCCGAATTTTTGTATGCAATGGGCTCTCCTACCACCATCGAGGGAAACCCATCGAGGAGAAACGATCACCAACATCATCGATCGGAGAAAGATACGCTAAGAAGGACATTCAGCTCCCGAACTGTCATCGCTCTCGTGCTCTACGTGCCTCCGCCGTGGGATAATCCTCATCTTCACACCATGGCGAAGAAGAATACGTTGCTTGGCTACCGATTAGCGCTACGTAGCATCGATCATCGACATCTATCGATAAAGTAGCGCATCGGCGCAACGTACCGACTCGAAATTGAGAAATGTAACACCTACGTTAATTTAGAATAAATTAGGTAGAGGCGCACGTGCCGATCTGTCACGTGACGCAGAGCAAGGAGCCGTTCGGCAGTAGAAGTCAGGAGCAGGACTTAGCATCGGGATGTCGTAGAGTATAGTTCGTCTTTTGTATTTTCGTTTCTTCGTTTCACTCCCGTGTCTTACTTAGGCAGTACCATTTCGTAGAATTGAGGAGATCAAGTCAGATTAGTTTCGTCACCCCGTAATTGCTCCCGCGGATCCGAGAGTCGACATCTTTCACGTAGGAGAAGATACGAGCGTCTGGCTACCGTGAGGAGACAAGGAAGGACGTGGAAGCTGGAGGAGACCCGCCATTTCGTGTCGTAGTTTGGTGGAGCGCGAGGTCACCTGTCTAGTTCCGTCCAGGCGGGAGGAGGTACAGCCGGTAAGACGGGATTCCGTTTAGCCCTCATATATCGGGAAAATAGGTGAACTGGCCAGAACGATGATGTTATGTTTGCGGAAATTATGTTTTGGGAAATATTGCGTTAATAGTAGATCCTGAGGGAAATTAGTAGCGCCGGAAATCGTCCACGCTACCGTCTTGAATCAGTTGATCACTACTTTGGAATTTTGTGGATAATCGGGAGACGATAAAGTTTCGGAAGTCTTCGATTATATTTCGTTCGAAGTTCTGGCCAGAAGTCCCTTGTTCGGTCGTGTCTCGTCAGAGCACTTTTCGTTGGTCGCATCTGCGACGTTTCGTCCTGAGAGTGGCGTTAGTATTGCGAGCGAAATTAATGTATTGTAGGCTAAGTATTGTATCGTCTGGAGTGTTTTATGTTATTTCGGGAATTCGTATATTCAGTTTGTTAAGAAAAGTATTCGGTATAACATTCATTTATGGTAACTGTTGTAAAGCTTCCGTTCAGCAAAGTTATAACTTCGTTATAGTATCCTGAAAGCTCTCGATTCTTTATTGAAGTATTAAAGTATTGAAGTATTGTTCATTTACTTGACTTTATAATTTATCGCGTTCGATTGTATGAGTATTGTAATGAGTAGGGCTTCGAACGTACTTTTGTCATGAATTTACGCCAATAGCTTCCGTCATTTTATGCAAGCAATTTCACTTATCTTTTCTCTACTAAAGAAATAAAGTATTATTCTTATTTTGTTACCGAAATTTTGCTGTCTTAAGTTTGTGGTAATTCTCTTACCCCGCCCCTCTCCGTTACCACCTCGGTGGACTGAGCTACCGTTTTCGTGTTCCGCTTCACGCAACTCTTCGGAATTTTATAACTAAGATCTTACATCAATTTCAAGGCTCGAGTGGTAGCCGTAAGCTACCTGGCGCCCAACTAAATCTTATATATTTTAACCGACCAACTGTTTAGCCTTTCGTTATTAAAAAGATTCCGAAGAGGAGAGCGTGGCGAAGGTGTGCACGTCTTCTCCCGTCTCGTGTGAGAGAGAGAAGCGGTTACAGCGATTAGACAATTCTCCACTGATTGTGAGTACGGGTTCGATATTGAAGGTAGTGGTCTCATTATTGCTAAATATCAACCGTTTTTGGCTGCATCTCCCGATTGACTTATTGGTGCCGACGCCCTTATTGAAGTTAAATGCCCAGCTTCAATGAAGGATAAGATGCCAATGAAGGGAATTGAATGTAAAAAGATTACATTCATGCACCTCCAAAATAATATGCCTAAGTTAAAAGACTCTGACAGCTATATGTACCAGATGCAGGGTTCGAAAAGATGGAAGAAAAGCTTACGAATGCCTCCTACCCGAGATCGTTAATTCCCGTAAAGCTCGCAATCGAAAAAAAGAGCAGGGAGTTCTATCTCATAAGTTGTGTGGAAACGAACTCTTGTTTCGATTTTTAGAAATAATATACTGTGACGTGGTGTCACAAGAAGAGAATAGAAATGCTTCCGTCAGTGCACACTCTCAGGTCGAATTCGGATATGAAGAATATTTATTAATTGCTCCCGAATTTTTGTATGTACTAATGGGCTATCCCACCACCATCGAGGGAAACCCATCGAACGAAGAGGAAAGACCGCTACGATCATCAAGCGAAGAATTATCAGCTAAGAAAGACCTTCAGCTCCCGAACTGTCATCGCTCTCGTGCTCTACGTGCCTCCGCCGTGGAATAATCATCACCATCCCACCATGGCGAAGAAGAATACGTTGCGTGGCTACCGATTAGCGCTACTCCGCATCGATCATCGAAATCTATCGATAATGTAGAGCCTCGGCGCAACGTACCGACCCAAAATTGGGAAATGTAATTCATTACTTAATTTAAGGAAAATTAGGTAGAGGCGCACGTGCCGATCTATCACGTGACGTAGAGCGAGGAGCCGTTCGGCAGTAAGAATCAGGAGCAGGACTTAGCATCGGGACGTCGTAGAGTAAAGTTCATTATAGTAGTTCGTCCATTCGTTTCGCTCCCGTGTCTGAACCAGGCAGTACCTTTTCGTCTAATTTGGTGGATTATTTCGTATTCGTTTCGTTTCCCCGTAACTGGTCTCGCGGATCTTGGAGTTCGACATCTCTCGGAGTAGGAGGAGGTACGAACGTTTGGCTGCCGTGAAGGAGACCAGGGAGGACGTGGAAGCCGGAGGAGACCAGCCATTTAGGTCTTAAGTTTTGGTGGAGAGCGAGGTCACCTTTCAGGATCCGTCCGCACGGGAGGAGGTACAGCCGGTAAGACGGGATTCCGTGTAGCCTTCATATGTCGGGAAATTAGGTGACACTGGCCAGAATGATGATGTTTCGGATTTGTGGAATTATTGCGTCGATAGTAGATCCCGAAAGAAATTAGGAGCGCCGGAAATCGTCCACGCTACCGTCTTGAATCGGTTGATCACTTGTTTTGGGAATTCCGTAGTTAATCGTGAGCTTGCAAAAGGTGCTGAAGCCTCCGATTATATTTCGTAGAAGTTCTGGCCAGGAGTTCCCTATTACGGTCGTGTCTCGTTAGAGCACTTTTCGTAGGTTGCACATGCAACGTTTCGTCCTGAGAGTGGCGTTAGTATTGCGAGCGAAAGAACGTATTGTATGCTAAGTATCGTATTGTCTTGTATGTTTTATGTAATTTCGGAAATTCGTATATTCGGTTTGTAATGAGACGTGTTCGGTAACGTAATTCTAATTCAGTCTAGTATAGCGAAAGTTTCATATTCTTTTATTGGCGCATTATTAATGTATCTGGTATAATATAATTTATCGCGTTCGGTTAGCATTCTCTTGTAATGAGTAGGGACTGCGAACGTACTTTTGTAATTAAGTTATTCCATCAGCTTCCGTTATTTTATACCAGTAACGTCACGCATATTTTTCTCTGTTAAAGAAATAAATCATTCTCTTTTGTTACCGATAATTTGCCGTATTGTGTTTGTGGAAATTCTCTTACTCCGCCCCTCTCCGTTACCACCTCGGTGGGCTGAGCTACCGTTTTCGTGTTCCGCTGTGTGGAACCTTCTTGTATACTGCAATATTTTTATGATATTTTTATGAGACAATTAAAAATTGTTAAAATAATGGTGGAGGAGGTTTTTGTTTATTTAAAAAACGAATGTTTAACAATTTAAGAACACTGTTTTATAGAACATGAAAAGCCATTCAATTTTCGTTATTACAATTTTTTTGTATCTATTGTAATTTTAAAGATATACGGGAAATTAGGAAAACGCCTATCTACCTTTAAGGGCTGTTTTCACCCTGAAGAACCGAATTATCGCCGATAAAAAAATTGCCTGATACTTCTATCGAAGTCCCCTACAAACCTGCAAAGTTTAAAAAAAATCCGAATTTTCGGGTTACCGAATGTCCCTTGTTAGCGCAGGGCTCCCGTAATGTATAGATCTGTATTGCTACCGCAAACCAAAAGGTAGTGGAGAGTCCGTATAATCGAGTCACGGGAAAAACGTAGGAATCTAAGTTCTGCTCCCGACGACGAGGCGGACCGGCAGCGAGACGTCTGCGACGAAGGGTGTCACGGCGAAGCAACCCACAAGGGAGAAGAGGCTACCGTAGCCTGAGAAGTGAGAGCGAGCGGTAAGCCGATCTTCGAACGTATATCTCCGGGAGGATTCGGTCACCGGAGTCATAGTCTCTTTCTTAGTATTGTTTCGATTTCGAATCTGGTATTTTGGTGATTAGATTAAATTTCGTGGCGAAGTTTGTAACGCCGGCAGTGGCCACGTTACCAATCGCCTCGTTCGAATTTTGTGGTTAGTTCGTAAGTTTCGGGTAATATTAAGTAATAGAAGTCGTTTTTTTGGAAAGAGAAACTGCAGACTCCGGACGATGATTCTGTTCCCGGTCGCGACTCGCCTCGAGAAGTACTGCGCATCGTATCGCCCTGAGAGTGACAAGATCACGCTTTCGTAAAATAACGAACACCGTGAAGCACGTGCTACCGTGCTTTTCTAAACTACGCTAAGTCTAATTGTTCGATTATTTGTGGAACTTTGTAATTGTGATCGATATCCATTTTTCTGGCGTAAAACTTATTGTGTAGCGTCTAATTGATAGCGAAGCCGAATGTATTGCGTGTATGGTATATTCTCGCTCATGTGCGTATGGTTTAAATTTCTCCTAGTCCATTCTAGTAACATATTAAATTCCGTATAGTTTCTTAAATCGCGGACGGGTAGCATATCTGTAATGAGAAAGGAATTCGTGCGTTAATTCTATACTTTAATTCTCGGGAAACTTATAAATTTCGAACATCTGCTCCCGTATACGATTGTAAAAATTCCACCTAACTTTCGTTAAGTATTTCCATTATTGAATAAATGTTCTTTTTTTCCATTACATACTCGTGCTTGGATTCTGGATTTGATTATTCGCTTACTCAGCCCCTCTCCGTTACCACTTCGGTGGGCTGAGCTACCGATTTCGTGTCCCGCTTCACGCATCTCCACGTGATCTCGTTAATTAATATCGTAACTGTAATTTAAGGCTAGAGTGGTAGCCGTAAGCTACCTGACGCCCAACTTAATTTCTGATTCAATAACCGATTAACAGTTAAGCCTTGTAAAAAGTATTCCGAGGAGGAGAGCGTGGCGAAGAGTGCTCGTCTCTTCTCGCGTGAGAGAGACGTGGTCACAAACTTTAACAAACAAATGGAAGCAGGTGCGGTATACCGAGAATAATTTTCTTCGCAATAATCGCGTTTGGCTTTCGCATCAATTTTTGGTCATCAAACAAACCGATACTTACAAATCCATGCATAAATATTAGTGAAAACAATGCTGTAATTTCTTCAGTTTTTTTTCCCAAGATTTACTCGATCACACTGTAGCAAGGATTGTAAAGTCTCTAGATTTAAACAATTTCGGAAAAAAAGTTTTAAAATTAATTAGTAAATGGGGCTGCGATGGGGCTGCTGGCCTGGCCGAATATAAACAAAGATATTTCAGTTCTGGAGAGCAATGGTACGATTCTGCTGTTTTTATGCCATGCATTGTTCGTCTAAGAATTTACGTTGCAAATAGCTCAGAGATTATATGGGAAAATCCTACTCCTTCTTCAACTTGGTTCTGCACGCCTATTAAATTCGAATTTATTAAAGAAACAGTAGATTCAGTTAATAATGAAATATCGCGAATTAAAAAATAAATAAATGAATTAGAACCTACTATTTTAGGATCGCAACAATTAACAATAAAACATGAATTAATTTTAACAATGATCGATAACAAAATTTGTAATATTTTAGCTGAAAATAAAGCATCTCAGAGATGTTATATATGTAAAGCTACACCTAAAGAAATGAATAATTTGGAATTGTTAAAAGATAAAGTCCCAGTTAAAGAACTTAATTTCTGAATTTCCTCCTTACACGCGTGGATAAGGATGTTTGAATGTCTACTTCACGTGGCATATAATTTACGTTTTAAAAAATGGTCAGCTTCGTCTGTAGAGCTGACAAATATTCGAGAAGCGAGAAAGGCTGAAATTCAAAACGATTTCAAGTTGGAAATCGGTCTTTCAGTTGACCATGTTAAACAAGGTTGGGGAGAGGCGATTTCGAGGCCTTTCTTTTGGAGTTTCAGGAAGTTTTCGCAGAAGATGCTGTTGCAGGGAGTTGTGGAATTGTAGAACAAAAAATTGAGTTAATAGATGATCGGCCTATAAAACAGGCTCCGAAAAGGATTCCCTTACATCTAAGGGATGAAGTTGTGACCGTTCCGTCACATAAGAATGCATATAGACGTTTCGATATATCGATCTCGCGCATCGTTCAGCTGGACGCTAGGAAAGGCTATCTCCACCACGCGGCTCACAGTCCAGCTACTTCCCGAGGGACGGCGCCCCGCGTCCTCGCCACCCGAGCATCGAGAGCCGAATCATCTCCTCCACTTTTCAAAGGACCACTGGAATTCGCAAACGAAGATGAATCCCCACCATCCGGCCGTGGACCATGGGAGCGCCGAACGCTCCTGACTCACTTCTCGATCTCCAGTTCAGACAGTAACATCTCAGCTCGCTTCTCGAGCTTGACTCTTGGTTTCACTTTAGAGCCCTTTTCAGGGTTATCATTCGGAGAGGACTCCGTCCGGAAAGAAACGGTGTAGCTGTCCTAGGTCAAGCCGACCTGTATTTCAGAGCAAACCGTCTTTGTATACGGGAAGCTACACGCGCCTCAAACCGAGGAGCCTTCGAGCAAATCGTCCCGAAGACACCGCCGAAAAGTTTGTGACGTTTAGAACGTCTCAAGAAGAGTAACGCTTCGGTCAACACGCCGCTCTCAGAGAAAATCGGTATTTAAAGAATCGTATAACTAATTCCACTCGTACGCGTTTCATGAACACCACCGAGAAACAACCTACGAGGGAGAGTCGACAGAGAAAAAGACAACGCTGCCGAACATCGTAGCAAGACGCTCGTCCAGAGAGTGTCCACCGAGACCGCCGCTAAGCACACCGCCTCGTAGCTACCGTCGTGGGAAAGAACACCATCATATTCTCACCCTGGAGACATCTGTAAGCGACGCATCGATCGACACCACGAGGATCGATAACATAGAGCGTCGGCGTCACGTATCGACGCGGAAATTCGGCGTTCGCTAAATTAACATAAATTAGGTAGAGGCGCACGTGGCGCAAAAGTCACGTGATAATCACGTGAGCCGGTCCGGTGGTCGCCGATGAGCGAGGACGACTTCACTTAGCGCAGGGCTCTCGTAACGTACAGTCTCGTTCTATTGCTCCCGTAAGATAAAGTATTGTTGGTTACTCGAGTCACGGGTAGAAGTTAGTATAAGTGCACGCTCCCGACGACGAAAGAGAACAGCATTACGGAAGGGAGAATTCGAGGACGCCGATCGACCCCGTAACTGAGCGAGAGGGAAGCTAACGAGGTCGCAGAAGAAAGAGCGAACGGTAAGCCGATCGCTGAACGTACATCTCCGGGAGGAATCGGTCACCGGGGTCATAGTCTCTTTCTGCGTAATTAGTTCCTAGAATTTGGTGGTTAGAATTTAAGTATTTCGTAGAGAATTCCGTAACGCCGGTATTAGCCACGTTACCGCTCTTCACGAACGCCTTTTGTGGTTAGTTTATAAGTTCGATAGTTTTAATAATTTGGGGGATTTTTGGGGGAACGAGACTAACGACTTTGGCCGATGATTCCGCTCCCGGTCGCGACACGCTTCGAGAAGATTGCGTAGCGGCACATAGTCCTGAGAGTGGCAAGGTCGAACGGTTACTTTGTAACGAACCTTGTAAAGCACAATTAAAGGAAAAATATGTTTGGCGTTTGTTGCGGTCGTTTTTGAAAACGTTAAAAACAATAAATTACATAAATGTTTAAATTACAAAAACAATGAAAAAAGTTTTATGTTAAAAGATGGATGTGACTGGCGCGCATTAGTGTTATGATGTTCACTCAAGCGCATATAGAATTAACTATTTTAGTTACCTGGATATTACGAGATACATGCAACTCATGTCTGGAACGCGTGATGTTAATGGGGAATAATGTCGCGTATCCCTATACTCTTTCAAACTTAGAAAGCGCTCGACAGCGCGTTCTAAGCGTAAATGATTCGAACATAAATTTAAAATACAAAATTTTAGAACACGGTGATATTACTATGGACGACTATCCGATTGGATGGCGTCAAAACGAGCATAGTATTATTTTGATTGAGAGCAAGAATTCTTCCCTCATATTCAATTTGCGTATGTCGGAAGATTATGTTAAAGAAGTCGAGGTAAATGTCCATTGGGCTATTTCATTGCAAAAAACTCTGGATTTGATTCACAAGACGGTTAAAAATATACTATTTGGCAATCGAATACTTCCTCTAAGAGAGTGGTATTCTGATCTAAAGAAGAAAAATTCGTGGCAGGAGAAGTATCGCTTTATGATATTTGATCTCGCACAAATTTATGCTAACTATCCAATTTTGCAAAATATTGTATTATATTCCTTGACTTGCTTGATATTTCGAAGCGTCCCTGAGTTTATTCTCAGCGAACTAGTTATCAAGAAAGACATGTTTGCTGTCATTTTACAACGTTTACATTCATGTGGAGTTGAGTGCAAGCCAATAAGATTAACTCGCAGTCTATTGAATCATGCTCCCAACGAAATGAACATGGAAAAGCATATTGATAACACAATTCTAAGATATATTTTGTATGACGAGATATAATTTAAAATATGTTCTAGCGCAGCAAGGCGCATGTGAGTGGCCAAGACAGGCTCGCCTCGGATTTCTTCGTATCCCCTCTTTTACACTTGAAGGAGTGCGGGAGGTTTCAAAACAACTTAAGCATCGGTTGATGTAAATAACTTTCACACGATCTCTACACCCACCACCTGGATTGAGCGTTAAATTCAAAATCGTACACACCACGAGAGGGGGAAAAAAAGCATTTACGGGTATAATAACCTTCCTCACTTGTACAACGGTCGCCAAAGAGAATATGAGCACGATGTGGTGTCCACAGCTAGAAAGCACATAATACCAGTGCACGTATAAGTGATTGTTAATTGCATTTTATGTAAAAAAAAAAAAAAAAAATTTTCTCTATCTTTTATTGGCTCAACATGTGTACCAAAATTTCCGCTAAGTTTTTACGTCGCAATATCACGTAAGTAACATATTAGAACATGTTAGCCGTGCTCTAATTTGTTGTATTTTTCTTTAATTATTCTTACACCAACCTTTCTAATTTTTCAGAAATTAAATAAGGATGGTGTAGGTTTTATTTAACTGTATATTTTTTACTCCTCTGAAGAGGGCCATAAACTAGTGGCCGAAACGTTGGGATGAAGCAACTACTTTTAAATTAAGTACATCCATCTTTTAACATAAAACTTTTTTCATTGTTTTTGTAATTTAAACATTTATGTAATTGATTGTTTTTAACGTTTTCAAAAACGACCGCAACAAACGCCAAACATATTTTTCCTTTAATTATAATTGAATTTCGGTCGAATTATTAAAATTATTAAATCACTTGTAAAGCACATGCTACCGTGCTTTTATAACTGCGCTAAGCCAATCGTATTGTCTTATTTATCTCATTTCGGTCTTTGTATGGATATCTGTAATTTTTTGGTATGTAACGAATGTTAGAGAGTGAGTACGCGTATGGTACGTTATCGTTCAATGTGTTTAAAAGATCGTTATTCAAAAGTCATAAGAAAGAGAGTCGTAAATTGAGTATTGTTTCTCGAAATCGCGTACGGTTAGAAAAACTGTAATGAGAAGGGACCTCGTTCGTCACTTTGTATATTCATCTTCGAGAAAATTAACGAATTATTGAAACACCTGCTCCCGTCGAGGGGCGTATCAATTTACACATGGCTTTCGTTCACTTGGTATTTTTCTGAATAAATTTTATTCTTTGGTTTCAAGCAATCTCGGAATTAGTATCGTTCTTGAACTCTTTCGCTTATCCCGCCCCTCTCCGTTACCACCTCGGTGGGCTGAGCTACCGTTTCGTGTTCCGCTTCACGCACCTCCTCGTGATTTTGTCAATAATTATCTTACGCGTTATTTAAGGCTCGAGTGGTAGCCGTAAGCTACCTGGCGCCCAACTTAAACATATTTCTTTTACCGATCATTCGTATAGCCTTATATAAAATTTATCACGAGGAGGAGAGCGTGGCGAGGAGGGCCATTCGTGCGACGAAACGAAGCAGGCGGTTACAAGTTAACACCCGATACAAGTGATAATTGAATACCTGAAAGGTTAAAGGGGAATCGACTCATCGCGGATTTTGGGAATCGAGTCACGCATAATATCACCGTGCATGATAGATAATCACGACTACGTATCGGATCCATCTATGCTATGCACGAGTGCGGTACGGAAAACCATATATGCTTTGAATTACCTCTCAAGTGTAGTATGAAAAGCGTTTTTATGTGTTAGTACACCATACCCATACAGTGTAGAAAAAATCCTTTCATTGCAAGGTATTTTTGACTTTTTGTGTGGCCGAATTAGGGAAATAATCATAATTTTGATTACGGCGCGAAACGATTAGCACATTGTGACGTGGTCACAAGAACCACCCAAAAATTCAAAGCAAAGTAATGACGAAACGTGAATGCCCCTCGAGGCGGCTAGAAAGTATAAATATCATGTATTAATTAGTAACTTCATATGTCTCGAGCTACGCCGCGCCGTGTCAACGCAACCCGGAATACACGATGAACACCGTAGAGATATCGTAGCGGGATGCCGCCAATCAGCATCCACGCCGCTCACCGCTCACATCGTTAATTGGCCGCCAAGGAAAGGTGATCAGACACCGGAAGGACCTCCTGCGACGCTTCCGCATATTAAGGAAGCAATAGCGTTAATCGGCGTCGCCACCTCCCCACCCGTTCGCCAGGACCGTCTCTAGTTAGGAGACTAGAAAAATTACAAGGATCCAAAGAACAGCGAAAATCGTAAAAGAACGAGTCTTTCATCAAACTTCCGAACGGGAAATGTCTATGGAGGAGGAGAAAAGGGACGGAGTGTTCGAAAGTGTCTGTGACAATCGAGTGAGCGTGTTGTATCTGAGTGAGCGTAAAAATTGTTACAAGTAAAATTTCGGCGGCGAACAATACCTGTAATTGACGCGTACCTGCGGCTGGTCACGTGATGGACCGGCACGAGCCTCGATCGTGCGTGCGGCACGCGTGCTCGCTCTCTCGTGGTTGGATCGTCGACTAGATCGGTCACGTTTTTGATTGTATTGCTTTAACTAGGAATTTGCCTTTGAGTATCGTTATATTGAGTAGTGTTTTGTATAAGCTGTTAAATTATCTTTCTTTAAACTCTCGCGAGCGTGAAGCACGAGAAAGGAGAGGAAGAAGGAGCGTTCCTGAGCGCCCGCGGAAGGGTGATTGCACTTGGCGAGAGGACGTTATCTGCGGACCTCGTGGCTATCGAAAGAGTCTTCCAGCGGTAAGCGACGGTGAAGTCGTGTGCTTTTGGTAATATGTATTTTTATTGACTGGTAATGGTACCGAGGAGGAATTTGCGTACATTGCTTTTGGAATTGTCTTCACCGCCCTAGTGCTGCCGGCGTGAGGCCACAGTACACGTGGTAGAAGAATTCGTTGATTGGAAAAGTGTCGTGCGTAAAGAACCTTCGCCTCTCCGTTACTCCGTCAGAAGACTGACTAGCCGGAAGTCTTGTGCCGGTTCATCCGATCAGGCCCTCATTCCTATAAAATCCTACCACCTCTCTGGTCGTCCGAGTGGTGACCGTAAGTCACCTGGCGCCCAACTAAATCCTCCTTCATTTCCGACCACCAGAGAGAGCGATCAGGGCGATTGCCTGACCGGGTGCCGAAGAGGTGTGTGCCTTGGGGGACACTATCGTCTTTCGAAGATAGTTTGGCCAAGTTCCTCCTCGTGCAACGTCACAACATACAGTGTCTAATGCTTATGAACACGCATCGGAGGAATTAGACGTTCTTTATGGCCGGTATATTAGAGTCATGGCTTTTCAGTAACCATTGATTTAAGAATCAGTGCGAAAGGTTTCGACATGCTACTTTGTACATGAAAATTAGAATCAATTAATATTGTTGTAACTGGCCGCGCGCCTTTTCTATGGAGTGAAGTTGGCGTTACATTCTGAGTCGGCTCATGTAGTTGTCGGAGAGTTGCTACGGCCTTGTTTAGAGAGATCGACTGTCTTTGGTCTTCGAAAGGATCTCGAAAAGAACGGGCATGTTTCGGAGAGCGATATCGGAAATTACTAATCTCTAAAACGTTCTTGCATGTTCTATTTGTAAACAATTGTACGAACCCCTAGACCATTAAAGTTCTTTGTTCATCTTTACGCGAACCCGGTTAACATTTTGGGGGCTCGTCCGGGATTGATTAATCAAAACCGGGAGTGAGTGAGATGAAGAGATGGCCCCACGACTTAACAATTTACCTAATTTATTTAAAAATTTACTTAAAAATAGCTTACAGAATGGAATTTAAAAAATGGTGTGCAAGAGAAGGAGAGATTAAATTGTAAAAAAAAAACAAATTCAGGATAATTTCAAAAGTCAATGTAGACTATTAATCGATATTGTAAAAAATGGATCATGGACGACGAATGACGGCAATACCGCAAGGAGATTTTTTAGAAACCCTGCTGAACAGCAAAAATAACAGGGGTTGATATAAATGTAATAAATCATTTCTATATAATATTACAAGTAAGTGCCTCTGAGGAACAAATACATTTAGAGCATTTTTCCACATTTTGTGACGAAACCGCACGTCTATATATAAATTTGTATCCTTGGTACAATATGCCACCCAGTGTCCATACAATTTTAATGCACGGGACAGCTATAATAATACATTTTACAATAATACCAATAACGAAATTGTCGGAAAAAATGTAGATGTTAGATAGAAGAAGAGAGTGTTGTTAATTTAAATAATGTTGATGCCGAATAAGAGAATTTTGTTTAATTTTGTTATATTTTATATTATACGTTATATTTTAATTCATTTTTAGGCACGACCGCAGGGAGTTCCTTATGCTCTCGATCGAGCAAAAAGTGTAACGGACGATTATCTCCGAAACTATTCGAGATATCCAAAAACCCTTATGGATCTTTATGTTTCATAACAAGATCTAAATGTATGTGTGTGTGTGTGTGTGTGTGTATCCACTCTAGCGTCTAAACGGCTGAACGGATCGAAGTAAAATTTACACGGAAAATCCAGTTACACCCGACGAGGATCCTCTAACAATTTCGATGTGATCCGACTTCCGGTTTCAAAATGGCGGGCATTTTAAAAATTAAAAAATTCATAAAAATTCTGTTATAAGAGCAAAACAATTAAAACTTTGCACAAATATGTAAGGTAGTGACAACTAATAACATAAATTTTTACCAAATTTTTCAGCGGAACAGTACAAAATGGCGGACTAATAAAAATTTTTATTGACTCTAGCGCCTAAATGGCTGAACGGATAAAGCTGAAATTTATACGAAAAATCCAGTTCTTTCCGACATAGATCCACTAACAATTTCGAATTGATTCATCTTCCGGTTTCAAAATGGTGGTCATTTTAAACATTAACAAATTCATAAAAAATCTGCTATAATAGGCAAACAATTCAAACTTTGCAAAAGTATGTAAAATAGTGATAACTAATCGTAAATTTTTTCAAAATTTTTCAGGAAAGCAATACGACGTGACAAACGGAAAAACATTTTTATTTTTTGAGCAAAAACGAGTTTTAATGTAATCGGTATTTTAAACAAAAATATCCCGACTCTGCTGCATAACCCTGCCCCAGATAGCGGCAGTCAAACGGCCGCAATCAGCTCTCCTGTACTCTCATAAGAAAAGGGATAGGCGAGCGCAGCGAGCCGACTTCCTGTGCGAATCTTTACCGCGGTCGTGCCTAATACGAAACAGCAAGGCTGTGTTCAATGTATATGTTTGTGCATTTAATAAATTTGTTAAACTAAAATGTTTATTGTCGATTTTATCTTTAATGGATTATATGATTTGTTGTAGATTAAGATTTCTTCAGTAGTTTCTTTTCTTCTGTTGTTATTACAGTTAATTGTAATTTGAATCCATTTTCTAGGTACGATAAATAATATTAAATAATAGAGTGATAATGTAGGCAGTCGTGTTATTTTCATTTAAAATTTTTTACATAGATACGTCCTTTTTTTATTTGAATATGTTTTTATTAAATAAATGATAAAAATAATTGTCTATAAATAAATTGAAAACAAATTTTTTTTTCATACCTTCCGATTGCTATAGCAGGCGAACGGGCAGGCGTAGCCGCGAGATATTTATGGTATTATATGTCCTACTAGTCATAGATTATCACTGCATAAGTGCCAAAGTGAGATCGCTTAAGACATTTTAGTACTCTAGCTTTTTGTGTTTTTTTTTTCGTCACAAAAAAGCAGGATTTACGCGTTTCTGTAAAAAGTGACCCTAAGAATTATTGTTTGGGCAATCAAGTTCTACCGATTTATACCCTAAAAAATCATTCATACGGCAAAAATCCTATGTCCATTTTAGGTCGATTTCGGCCCACTGTGCGACGCCTCCGTCTGACGGGAGAGGATCAAAGAAGCGAGGAGCCACGACGTCGCCAACCGACGAGGGAAGAAAGAAAAACCGTGGAGCCGAGGCTGTTAGATGTCATCTGCGAATTGAGAACGGAGTTGAGTGATAATGAGCTGACCTGGAGGCGGAGCGACATAAGAATGAGGAGCTGCGGAAACAGATCGCCGGAGAGGCTCGAGGTTTTCCGGATTTTTCCGGGGGAATAGGAATGTCGCACCACACAGGTCAGGTTGTAGTTTTCCTTTGATTTCACGAGACCCCGATCATGACTTAAACCCCGATTGTGACCATAATAATAGTAGACAAACAATTCCGCGGACGGTTTCAAATTCGCGTTTAGGTTACGCGGTCAAGCCGGATCATTTTGAAGAATTCATTCGAGGGGACGAACCACCTAGAAAGAGGCGCAAATATCAGAAAGCCGATGAAAGTATATTAAAAATCGTCAAAGAATATTATGACAATCCGGACAATCGTACCTTCGGATCTACGATCATCAAAATACTTTGGAGCCGAGATGAACATTGAGTTTGCAGTTTCTATGATACAAAATATATTTATATATATATGATTCATTAAATAGAAGAACACTAAATGAAGATCAAAAACGTTTCTTAAACATTTGTATCCATTTCTTCAAATTAATGCGAATACCGTTTATTTTGCAAAAGTACAACAGCAGGAGAATGACAGAGGTTGCAGAGTATTTGCAATTGCATTCAGTATTGTAACGTAAGGCTTGAGTCTCATAATTTAGAATAATTAATATTAAAAAGAATAGAAATAGAAATAGGAATAGACAAGCTAGGAAATCCGATTAATCAAACAATAGATCAGAGGTAATATAAGAAACGGGAAGCAGGCTAAATTTAGATTTCGAAACGGCAATAACAAGAAAGAAATGGTAGAAGAAATTAAGACGGGTAGGCACGAGGAGGCCCGAGCGGTGACGGCGCGTGCCGATGTCGATCGGCAAGTTCAGGGCCGAGCGAGGCCAGCGGCGCGCGACGGAAGGTGCACACGGGGGGGACCCAATTAAATAATAGAGTTCGAATTTCGCAAAATGAGGAAAGAGTGGGAAGAGCCCTTTATACAGGGTGTATTCGACCATATAGTCAATCGGGATTCCACGTGTAGCCAGCAATAAATTGAGTCGAAATAAGTCATAAAAGTTAACATTAGCAAGGTTAGTTAACGAGTTATTATTTATTAAAGATAGGGCGAAAAAGCGGTAGGCGGCGAGCTGCGGCCATGCTATTCTGATGGCGAGACGCTAGAAGAAAGAGAGAAAGGAAGGGAGAGAGAGAGAGTCCGCGTGAGTCGCCAACGTAAGGTAGCGCCGTGGAGGAAAGGAAGAGAGAGAAAGAACGAAAGAGGAAGGAAGAGCGAAAGTAAACAATTCGATGCTCGATCGTCTCGCCGCCGCTCCCCTCGCCGCTCGCCATCAGATTAGCATGGCCGCGGCTCGCCGCCTACCGCTTTTTCGCCCTATCTTTAATAATTAATAACTCGTTAACTAACCTGGCTTATGTTAACTTTTATGACTTATTTCGACTCAATTTATTGCTGGCTACACGTGGAATCCCGATTGACTATATGGTCGAATACACCCTGTATAGCGAAGGAACGCATAGCTCCAGACCGAGATTTTCTCAGAGTTTCAAAAAGTTATAGTGTTGCGGTAAATCTTTAATTCGAAGTGTGTAGAAGACGGTGTTCGATTTCAAATCAGTTATCCGCGTGTGTCGGCGCCAGGACAATCATAAGCGAGGTAGCTGTTGATCCTATTAGGAAACAAAAGCGTGACATCGTTACAACGTCGCCTCAGATAAGTGTCAACAATTATTGTGTACATCCTCAAATCCCGGTAGTATAAGGTATAGTCTAAGTGTATGCGTGAGCGGCGTATATGAGAGGGTGTATGTGCGTGTGAAAATCGAGAGCGACGAAATATAAATAAACACGGGAGCGATCAGCTGATCGAAAGCGAACCGAAATAAGAAGATAGTAAGGCATTCAATAAACGCAGTTAAAGTGACATTTCGCGGAATTCATTTCATTCGCATTCCCTTTCCACTGCCAGTCCCAAAAAGACCGAACGAGGAGAAAAAGGTAACGTCGAATTAAAAAGGTAAGAAAGGCGATACGTTACAATTGGCGCCCAACGTGGGGCTGGCAGTTGCGAAAGGGGTTAAAGAGTGCAACGAAAAATAATGGCTGACAAAGAATCGCGTAGCACGGTGTCGGAAACGGGGATAGGCACGCTCGAAACAAGTGAGCAACATGAGTTCGCCTTCTCGGTGCCTCCAGCGGTGAGTACACGAAGAAGTGCGACACTCGCGGAAGAACTCACGGACGCTGGAGCCGAAGAAATGGTTCGAAGGCCCCAGATACGGCAAGAGGAAATCATATTGGAAGAAACGACAACGGAAGAGGACGACAGGAATCCTCCACCAAGTAACGTAGCGATGGCTGAGGTCTTGGAGGCGATCAAAGAAATGGGCCTGCAATGCGAGCGAATCAACCTAAAGATCGATCGAAAGGTGCGGGAATTAGAAAAGAAAATTGAACAGAAATTCGATGACTGGTCCGAAGCAATGGCAAGAAACATTTCGAAGACGCTGGAAGGACACACGGAGACCGTGCGCATCGTTCTCGGCCCGGTAAAAAGGACCGGGGATTACCGGATATTACTGGGATTTAGGATGTACACAAGAATTGTTGACACTTATCTGAGGAGACTTTGTAACGATGTCACGCGTTTGTTTCCTAATTGGCTCAACAGCTAGCTCGCTTTTGATTGCCCTGGCGCCGACACACGCGTCTAAATGATTTTAAATCAAACACTTTCTGCACACTCCGAAATTTAAGATTGAACGCAACACTATAACTTTTTGAAACTCTGAGAAACTCTCGGTCACACATGTTTTACTTTCGATACTTAGAGAAAATTCTCGGTCTGGAGCTATGCGTTCCTTCGCTATATAAAGGGCTCTTCCCACTCTTTCCTCATTTTGCGAAATTCGAACTCTATTATTTAATTGGGTCCCCCCCGTGTGCACCTTCCGTCGCGCGCCGCTGGCCTCGCTCGGCCCTGAACTTGCCGATCGACATCGGCACGCGCCGTCACCGCTCGGGCCTCCTCGTGCCTACCCGTCTTAATTTCTTCTACCATTTCTTTCTTGTTATTGCCGTTTCGAAATCTAAATTTAGCCTGCTTCCCGTTTCTTATATTACCTATGATCTATTGTTTGATTAATCGGATTTCCTAGCTTGTCTATTCCTATTTCTATTTCTATTCTTTTTAATATTAATTATTCTAAATTATGAGACTCAAGCGTTACGTTACAACATATGCATTAATTTGTCGATTTTTATTGTCAATGCAAGTAAAATTAAAGTAATTTTTTTAAATTTTACCTAAATCGAAAAAGATATCGATATAAAGATAGAGAGAACCGATATATCGATGCCCGATATTGATGTCTTTGAAAAATATTAACTCATCTAGCACTAACTATATTTTACGTACCCAAATTAAATCGTACCTTGTACTTGAACTTTTTATCACGAGTACCGAAATAGAAAAACATTTCTAAAACGAGATGGAATATAGAAGTTTTGGAGTTCGATAGGAGTTGGGGTAAAGAAGAAAATTTTAATGGAAAGATTGGCAATTTGATAAGCCTCTTGTAAGGTAAAAAGGCTCCCAAAAATTGCATCTCACGCGCTAACGTGGATGCGGATTTAAATAATTGTGGGTTTCAGCAACAGTACGCTCACTAGACGATCATTGAATACTTTGCTCCCCCAAGACAAGGGCTGAGCCTCAACAGATCGCAGCGTGGTAACTGCTCTACCGAGTACAACACCCCGCCAGGTACCTAAGTCGTCTACAGACGATTCCGAGTCTCGACATCGAACTGTGAAACCCACGATCGACCGTTAGAAACCGTGCCGTCGCTCGGTGTGATCCCGGCGGCGGACGATGGTCTCGTACGGCAAACTGGGCTCGTGCGATGACCGGCCCGTGGACCGGCCACCTAGTAGCGTCACATTGTTTTGAATGTCCGTGAAGTTAGCACCGCAAGTTTTTAATTTTCAAAATTTCAGGGTTTCGGCAGGTTGTGCTAGGTTTGTGCTGAGTTGTGCCGTAAATAAAAATTTTGAAAATATTTCCAATTTTTTTAAAAATGAAAAATAAAATTTTTTTTTAAAAATGTAAAAACTTTAAAGTTGTGCCGGGTTGTGCTCGCTAAGTATAACAAAATGTGTCCTTATAAAAATCTCGTACGACCAGCCGTTTCCGAGATATAGTCTTGAAAAAAAATTTTAAATTTTAGAAAAATCAAAATTTAAGAGTTGTGCCGAGTTGTGCTCGACGAGTACAACAATTTATTCAAATGGCAAAAAGTCGTAGAGCGAATAGTTTTCGAGATACAGGCGTGTGAACACTTAAAAAAATTTCGGATGAGAAAAATGTTTAAACTTTAAAGTTGTGCCGGGTTGTGCTCGCTGAGTTAAACAAAATGTGTCTTCATAAAAATCATAAATGTAAGTATTAAAAAAAAGGAAATACGGAAAGTCGGCAGCGGGACTCCAACTCGAGCCTCTACCGCGACAGTCTTGCATCTGGTTTGTCGAAATACGGCCGTTGCTTAGAAGGGGAAAGTTACATATGATCTCCGGGGTTTTTAACAAGTATTTGTCAATGGGTCGGTCTTGGGCCTAGAAGTAAATAGTTAATTGCTTTCGCTAACGCGGGCATTAGTTTATGAAAAATAATTTACAAAATCGACGTAGCTTCTTAAGTACTAGTGCACCTGAAATGTTTACCATACAACTCCGGTAGCTCAACGAACCAAATGCAAGAGTCACGCGCTGATGACTCATGTTCGAGACCCGCTGCTGTCTGTTTTCCTACTGACTTATTTTTTTCTTAATCTTACTCTTTTTTACGTCTATTCAATTTGTATACTGTAATTCTTATATGCGTTTATTTTTTTTATCATTCCTATTTATTATATAAGGGAAAAAGAGTTTTTAAACATAATTGATTTGTAGTGGAAAATTTATGTATATTAATAATCAACTATGATATCAACTTTACTGGTTAGAGGGTCTACAAAATTTTGGATGATACTTGTTATAAAAGCACGCAAAACAAATTAAACTTGCATCATGCACATTACGGTACAACCCTCAATATTTTCAATTTAAAAAGTTGTGGTTGTACCTTTACGAACATAACAATTTATTTAAATGGCAAAAAGTAACTTTTTTCACGAAACTATCGAACAGATATCGATCTATGCGGGTATCAAACGGAGAAGCGACTCAAAGTTATGATGCGACGCCAAGCTTTATGATATTGCAAAGTTAAAAGGTAATTAAACTGACGTGATTTTTATTAAATGACAAGACTCAGTTTCCATGATATCAAAATAGTTTATTAATTAAAACATTGATAATACAATCATTTACAAAACTGTTTTTTTCAAATTTGGATAGTAGAATATATCTTTATAATAATATAAGGAACTTAATATAGTATATGCATAATCAAAACTGTATCTTGCCTGTATGAAGGTGTATATATACAGATAATATTATATTATTACCATATAAATGTCATGGTTTTGACGAAAAATTATAAGAATGTACAAATTTTTAAATAATGTAAAAGAAACGTACATGTTTTGTAAAATTAATACAGCAGAAAAGATCTCCCATGATGTTTATAAGAAACTAAAAGAACATCACTGTAAAATGAAGATTCTGAAAAACCTACATTTTGCATTTTAAATCTTTTCATTTCTTCTGGTTTAAGATGTATCCTAAGCAATGCGATGTGTTCAACTTCTGTGGCTGTTAATCTCCAATGTACTTCATCTATACCACAATAATCTATTAATTTGCCTATTCGTGGTATCCTTCCTGCGGGTATTCTACCAAGAGCATTTGAAACTCTTACTCTTTGATAATTTCCACATATTATTTGTTCCATATGAATCTAAAAATAAATTATCAGAATTTATAAAATATCTCACATCTTTAAAATAAAATACACTCACCATGGAAGGACCAACATTTTGACATTAAACATGCTCCTTTCTTGCAATTAGAGGGAATGGCATAACAAACCTAATCCTTGCTTCTAATCCTAATTCTCTCTACTGATTTTTCAACTTTCTCTATACTTCATGTCATTGATATTTAAGTTAAAGATGTAATTTTATCTCGTACAGACCATGATGTAGGGGAGATCCTTGTACCTTGGGACACCTTGTACCTTGGGACAAGCTTATTTATTTGACATTATTGTTTTTAAAAACTTTTCGTAGCGCCATCTATTATCGCATTGAGTCTAACATTTATAATGCATACCGTGAAGTTGCCGATTTTGACTTGTTTCGAGATTGTGGTTAGAAATCGGTTTTCGTGGGTGCAAGGTATTTTTATTGATCTGCTATAATCATCGTTCTACTTCGAATATTTCAATGTAAGTGATTGCTATAAGTTTTAATTAGTTAGTATGCTCTTTTATAACCACATTCTTATATAAAAATCATTGTATGTGAGTTTCTTTAACTTTTACACTTGTTTCATTATTACAAGCCGATAATTGTACCTTGGGACATATGAATATTTGTACCTTGGGACAGTCCCAAGGTACAAGACATCGATTTTTCTACAATTTTTTTTCAAATCGTTCTTTGATTTTCATTTATCATTCTCATTTTAGATGCCGCGAAGTAAAAACAAGATTACCCGGCCTAAACCTATTTCAGATGATGTAAACAATGCCGTTAAATCTGTTCTTAAAAAAAGTATGACAATTCGGAAAGCAGCGACTGTTTTTAATGTATCAAAAAGTTTAATCGGCCGTTACGTGAAAATAACTAAAGAAATAGGAAATGACGAATTTATTTATAAACCCCACAATGATGTAAAGCGAGTCTTTACTGAAGAAGAAGAAGAACAGTTGGCAGAGTATTGCTTAAAGGCGTCTAAATTTCATTATGGAATATGTAAAGAAGATTTTATGAAATTGGCATACGAGTATGCAGTTATTTTGAAAAAAGAATATCCAAAGACTTGGGACGATAATAAAAAAGTTGGAAAAACATTTTATCAATATTTTATGAAACGGCATCAAACCCTAAGTTTACGAAAGCCAGAAGCAACTAGCTTGGCACGAGCTACTGCTTTTAATAAGGCAAATGTCAATTTGTTCTTTGTGAAATACAAAGACTTGTTGTTAAAATACAATTTCACCAGCGAAAGGGTCTATAACGTGGATGAAAGTGGCCTGTCCACGATTCACAGCCCATTGAAAGTTTTAGCCTCAAAAGGAACAAAACAAGTGGGCAATATAACATCCGCAGAGAGAGGTAACAATGTAACTGTTATTGCATGTATTAATGCACTTGGGAATTCTATACCACCATGTATGATTTTTCCAAGGGTCCACTATAAAGATCATATGATCATTGGGGCTCCCCCAGAAACTTTGGGGCTTGCAACTCCTACTGGGTGGTCTAATAGCGAAAAATTTGGGAATTTCTTGCAACATTTTATTAAACATGTGAAACCTCATATTGATAATAAAGTGCTCCTTATACTGGACAACCACGAGAGTCACCTCTCAATTAATATTATTGAGTTAGCCAAAAAGAACGGTATCGTAATGTTCACATTCCCTCCTCATACCAGCCATAAACTGCAACCCCTTGAAAGAACAGTTTTTGGTCCGCTCAAAAAATATTATAATAAAGCATGCAATGATTGGCTTTTGCAACATCCAGGAAGTCCACTTACTATATATAATGTCGCCCAATGTTTTGGTAATGCGTATCCACTTGCGTTTACACCGTCCAACATACAAAGTGGGTTTAAAGTTTCAGGAATATGGCCTATTAATGAAAATATTTTTGGCGACGATGAGTTCCTTAGCTCTTTTGTTACTGATAGACCATATGTTGTGCAAGATCCCGATGCCGATGTTAATAACTCGTCAAGCACCCTAATGAATGAGGTCGATACACAAATAAATAATGATGTACCAAGACCATCGACATCTGCGTGTATTGGTCAGCAAACTGGTGTTGATAATGAAGTAAATATAGCCTTACAAGGACCATCAACATTTAATGATAAGAATGTCCGAACAGATAAAGTGAAAATACCTATCTTGTCACCTGAAGTCATTCGTCCGTTCCCAAAGGCTCCACCACGCAAAAATAATACGTCCAGAAACAGGAAAGGTAAAACAAGAATCCTAACAGATACCCCTGAAAAACAGGAATTGGAGCTGTTGGCCTCGAAAAAGAGCAATAAAAAAATTAATAAAAAAGTCAAATCTATTAGAAAGAGACTTTTTAAGAAAGACAATGTCAGCAGCATTAAAGACGACAATATGATTTTAGAGAGTAATGATACCTGCAATGAAGAACACGATGAAAATATTTGTGTAGGCTGCGGTGAGAATTATTTTCGAACCAGAAGCACAAAAGACTGGATACAGTGTATCACCTGCCGGTGCTGGGTTCACGAAGATTGCACTTTTTTTGACCACTATTGTAAAAAATGTGGTGTTAAAGTAAAAAAAAATAGACTTCCGGTTCCGGAGCGATTAAGAGTAGACAGGTGAGAGAGTGTGAGAGAGAAAAGTAGGTGTAGAGTGATATAGAGAGGAAGAAGAGTGAAGGGAGTGGAGGAGTGGAGGGAAGAGGTGATAAGAAGTGAAGGGAGTGATAAAAAGAGAGTGGGAAAGAAGGGTAATAGGGTGAAAAGAGTAAAAGAAGTGAACGAGTGTGGAAAAGAGAAGAGAGAAGCAGGTGAGAAGGTAGAGATAGAGAGGACAGAAGGGCAAGTGGATAAACAAATAGTATGGCAGAGGTAGAGAAGGTGGTGGTAGGTTTGGAAGAGGAAGGGAAGGAAGCAGAAGGGAAAGGAGGGTCGGAAGTGAAGAAGAGGGGAAGACCGAGCAAGAGGGAGATGATGAGAAGAGAGGCGAGTAGAAGCAAGGGGGAAGGGTCTATAGAGAGGTGGACAAGGAGGAGAGAGGAGGAGGGAGGAATGGAAGGGAGCGAAGAGACAGAGGAAGATTGGAAGAGGAATGGGGGAGGAGGAGAGACACGATCGCCGGAGAAAAAGAAGCAAAAAGGAGGAGGAGAGGATAAGGCAGTAGAAGAAGAAGAGATGGAGATGTTGGAAGAAGAGAAAGAGAAAGAAGAAGAGGTAGGAAGAGGAGGAAAAGAATGGCAGAAAGACTTGCTGGAAGAGATAAGGGAGATGTTTGTGACAGAGGCAAAGAAAATGAGGGAGGAGATGGCAAAGGCAATGGAGGAGCAGGTAGGAAAGCTAAGGAGAGAGATGGAGGAGCAAGGAAAAGAGATGAAGAAGATAGTAGGGAGTCAAGGAAGGATGATACGGAAGGAGATGGAAGAGTTGAGGGAAAAAATGAGGCGAAGAGAAGAGGAAGGGAGGGAAGAAAAGAGGAAGATGGATGATAAGATAGGGCAAATAGAGGCTAAGGTGGAGGAGATGGAGAAGGACAGGAGTGGAGAAGAGAGATGGAAGAAGCTGGAGGAGAAAGTATACAGAATAGAGAAAGGAGGGGGGGGAAGGACAGGAGAAGGGAGAGATGAGGAAGAGAAAAGAGAGCTGGCAGAGAAGATAAGGAGTATGGAATGGGAGATAGAAAAAAGGGAAAGGGAAGGAAGAAGGCAGAATATAGTGGTAAAAGGATTAGGGATGGAGAGAGGGAGGGAGGAAGAAGGGTTGAAAAAGTTGTTAAAGGAGATAGGGGCGGAGGTAGAGATAAGGGAGGTAAAGGTGGTAAGAACAGAGGGAGGTAGTGGTATGGTGGTGGCGAAACTGGGAGATAGAATACAGAAAAGGATGGTCATGGAAAGGAAGAGAAAGCTTTGGGGTAGGAGGGAAAGAATAGAGGACGATTTGACATGGAAAGAGAGGAGAATGAAATGGAACATAGACAGAATTGCGGCAGAAGAGAGAGGACGAGGAAAAAGAGTGGGGACAGGGTACGGAAAATTGTGGATGGATGGGAAAAGGTGGATGTGGGATGAAAAGGAACAAAAGTTAAAGGACGAGGAAGGAAGAGGATGGGCACACAGTAAAGGAACAGAAGAGAGGAGGAATGAGGAGAAAGGCGGGGGAGAAAGAGGGAGGAAGGAGGAAGGAAGGGGAAAAGGAGAGGGAGGAAGTGGAGAGAGGACGAAGAGGCGGGAAGAAGAAAGGGTGAGAGCGGAGGAAAGAATGGAAGTAGTGGAAGAGGAAGAAAGAGGAGAAAGAGCGGCGGGGTCGGGGGAATGGAGAGGATGGCCAAGACGGTAGAGGAAGGGGCAGGAAGAAGGGAGCAGGAAGGAGTGGAAAGAGATGGAGAAAAGAAAGAGGAGGGAAAGGGAAGAAAAGAGAGAAGGAAACGGGAGAAAAAGGAAAAAAGGGAAGGAAAGGGAAAAGGGGGGAAAGGAGAAGGGGAAAGATACGGAGGGAAAATAGCCTTCTGGAACGTGGCGGGGCTGATAGGGAAGGACAGAGATTTTTGGAAGAGGCTGGAAGAATGGGACGTGATGGTGTTAACAGAGACGTGGATAGAGGAGAAAGCGTGGAAAAGAATGAAGGAGAAGATGCCGAAAGGTTACGAGTGGAGGGCGCAGCCGACGGAGAGAAAGAAGAAAAAGGGTAGGGCAAGTGGGGGCATGGTGATGGGGGTAAGAAGGGAACTGATAGAAGAGACAAGGGGAGAAGAGGAAGGAGAGGAGGAAACGGGGGTAATAAGTGGGAGGGTGAGAATGGGAGAGGAAAGATGGAGGATAACAGGAGTATACGTAAACGGGGACATGGAGAGGAAAATGGGGAGGCTGAGGGTACTGGCAGAGGGAGAGGGGAGAGAAGAAAGGAACATAGTAGGAGGCGATTTTAATGCAAGAACAGGGGAAAAGGGAGGAGGATACGGGGGAGAAGGAAGTAGAGAAGAGGAGAGAAGACAGTCAAAGGATAAAAAAGTGAACAAGGAAGGCAGGAAATTGTTGGAGTTTTTAGAAGAGACGGGATGGACTATATGGAATGGAAACATGAGAGGAGATGAAGAGGGGGAATGGACATACACGGGAGGAAGAGGGGACTCAGTGATAGACTATGTAATAGGAGGGGAGAGGGAAAGGGAGAAAGTAGCTAGTCTGGAGGTGGGGGACAAAATAGATTCAGATCATCACCCAATAGTGGTGACGATGGATGGGAACGGAAAATGGAGGAAAGAAGTTAAGGTGAGGCAGGGAAAAGGAGGGAATGGGAGGTGGACGCTGGAGAAGAAGGAAAGGTACAAGGAGGGAATAAGATGGAGAAGGGAGATAAAAGAGAGGGTAGAAGAAGAAATAAAGGAAGGGATGGAGGAATTCAAAAGGGCAGAAGCAGAGGGAGGGGAAGGACAGGAAGAAAGAGGGAGGAAAAGAGGTTGGTGGGATGAGGAGTGTAAAGAAGGAAAGGAGGAGGTGAGGAGAAAGCTAAGGAAGTGGAGAAAAGGAAAAGAAGAGAAGGAAGAGTACAGGAGGGAGAAGAGAAGGTATAAGGAGCTGTGTGAGAAGAAGAAGAAAGAAGAGAATGAGAAGTTTATTAAGGAGGCAGAAGAGGCGGGAACGGAGGGGCAGGTATGGGAGATAGTGAACAGGGAGAGGAAAAGAAGGAGGTGGATAGATGAGGGAATAGAGATGGGGGAATGGAAGGAACATTTCATGAGGATATTGGAAGGATCGGAAGAGAGAATAAGAGAAGAAGAAAGGGGACGGGAGACGGAGGAGGAGGAGGAAGAAGACAAGGAGGATATAGGATGGATTGAGGTGGCGAAGGCGATAGGAAAGTTAAAGGATGGAAAAGCAGCGGGGGTAGATGGGGCAAAGAATGAGATATGGAGGTATGGAGGAGTGGAGATGGTAGGGTGGGTGAGAGAGATATGCAGCAGGGTATGGAGGGGAGAGGGATGGCCGGAGGTGTGGAAGGAGGGGCTGATAGCGCCAATAAGGAAGAAGGGGGAAGGGAAGAGAGTGGAGGAGTACAGAGGGGTGACCTTGATGCCGACACTGTACAAGGTGTATGCAATGGTGTTGGCAAAAAGACTAGAAGAAGAAAGTGAAGAAAGAGGAATGCTACCACCAAACCAGACAGGGTTTAGAAGGGGGATGGGGACGATGGATAACATTTATAGTTTGAATTATTTAATTAACAGGATGATATATGGAGAAGAAAGAAAGGTGGTGGTAGCATTCCTGGATTTCAAGGCGGCGTTTGATAGCGTGGAGAGGAAGAAGATGTGGAGGTCTTTGAGGGAAAGAGGAGTAAGCAAGGGGTTGAGGGAGGGGATAGAGGAAATATATAGGGAAACAAAGAGCAGGGTGAAAGTGGGAGGAGAGATAGGGGAGGAGTTCTGGTTGGGGAGAGGATTGAGGCAGGGGTGCCCACTGAGCCCGAGGCTATTTGCTTTACACCTGGCAGATTTGGAGGAGGAGTTGAGGGAAGGAGGAAGAGGAGGAGTGAGATTGGGGGAAGGAAGGATATTCTCACTAGCGTACGCGGACGATGTGGCGGTGCTAGCAGAAGAGGAGGAGGAGATGGAAGCGATGCTGAGAAAAATGGAAGGATATGTAGAGAGAAAAGGACTGGAATTAAACGTTGAGAAAACGAAGGTGATGAGGTGTGGAAAAGGGGGAGGAAGAAGGAAGAAGATAGAGTGGAGTTGGAAAGGGGAAAGGATAGAGGAGGTGAAGGAGTTTGGATACCTGGGGTATATAATAACAAGAGGTGGAGGGCAAGAGGCACATGTAAGGGAAAGGACAAGGAAAGCGGGGATAGTGATGGGACAAGTGTGGGGGGTGGGGAAGAGGAGATTCGGAAAGGATTGGAGGAGAAGGATTTGGCTGTACGACAGGCTGGTATGGACGGTGCAGGAATATGGTGCAGAGGTGTGGGGATGGAAAGAGAGAGGAAAAGTGGAGGCGATGAACGAAAGGTATGTGAGATGGGTGCTAGGGGTGGATTGGAGGACACCGGGGTATATGGTGAGAGAGGAGATACAAAGGGAGAAGATGAGAGGAAGAGCAGGAAGAAGGGCGTGGAGGTTTGAAAAAAGACTGGAGGAGGGAAAAGGAAGTGAGATTGCAAGGAGGTGTCTGAAGGAGATAAAGGAGAGAGCGGAGGGGGGTAGGGGGAGGTCGAGATGGGAAAAGGAAAGGATGGAGTTCTATGAGGAGAGAGGATGGGAGGAGAGGGAGGCAAGAAGGAAGAGGGAGAGAGGGGAGTTAGAATATGAGGAGATAGAGGAAAGAGATAAGGAGAAGCAAAGGGAAGAAAGATGGGAGAGAATAAGAGAATCTAAAACAAATAAATGGTACAAGGAAGTAAAGGGAGAAGGAGTAGCGAAGTACCTGACGAAGGGATGGGGGGAGATTAGATGGAGAAGGATTGCGAGGTTCAGGATGGGGAATGAGATGAGAGAAGCGAGGTATTGGGAAGAGGAAGAAAAAAGGAGGTGTAGAATGTGCGAAGGGGAAGGAGAAGGGGAAGAGGAAACATGGGAGCACGTGTGGGAAAGGTGTGGAAGAATAGGAGGAGAAGAAGGAGAGTGGAGAGAAAAGGTGGAGAAGATGCTGGGAGAGGAGGGAGAAGGAGAAGAGTGGATGAAGGAGGTAGAGAGGAGAAGAAAGGAGAAGGACAGGGAAAGAGAGAGGAATGAGGGGGGAACCGGAAGTGCATGTAACCCTGCGGGGAATCATTAAGCACATACATACATACAAGTAAAAAAAAATAATTAAAAAGGAGCCATAAGAAGATCGCACCTAAACATTGATTTGTTGAACTCAATTCTTGTTATATTGTTTTAAATTCTTGTTTTATTGTATTTAATTCTTGTTACATTATATTAAATTCTTGTTTTATTGTATTATTTCTTGTTTTATTGTATTAAAGTCTTATTAGCATTAAAATAATAGCACTTATTAGCACTAAAATTCCTTTTAAATTAGTGTCCCAAGGTACAATACATAGTGTCCCAAGGTACAAGCACATCTTGTACCTTGGGACAAATATGCCAAAATACTTTATTGCCATTTATTCAAAAACTACACTAAATATGTGGTTTGTTGCAACGTGACATTGTATTGTTATTTAGTATTAATGGAAATATACATTGATTGATAGTAATATATTAATATTGACTTAAATATAAGCGTTCAAAGAAAAGTGTTCCAAGGTACAAGGATCTCCCCTAATTGCCACCAAATAACTGACTGTTGTAATTTCTTTATCTATAATAAATCCACCTGCCTAAAATAATAAATATATAAATTTCATTAACAAATGTAGATATATCTATATGCATACGTAAACTATCAAATTGGATCCACGTACCCTATTAAAAGTTGATTTAGAACTTTTTCTGAACGTGCTGTGACATCCGTTGTCAAGAGACCAATAAAAACATCATAATTAGATGTTGTTAAAAGATCCTTAAAATCTTGAACCAAACCTAAATCTGTTCCTAAAATTTATACAAACGGTTCATCTATTTCATATCTTGACAATTCATCCTGAAAATCATAACAGTTTTTTTAATTACCTTATAACTTTACAATATCATATAAATATTAAAAATATATTGTCAACTAAGTCATACATAAAGTGAGAAGAAAACTAAATTTAGTTGACAAGACCCTTACATGTCTTTCTAACCTATTCCTCAAATCATCTGTCATTTGACATTTCTAGATGGCAGCGATCGTGTCCAAGTTATTTCGTTTAATAAACTTGGCCCTATTTTATATAATTTTGTCAATAACGAGCCTGATTTTTAAAATCACCACTAGAGGATTAGAAGACGCCGAAAAAAGATCTACGTTTACATATTGGCTAGGGAATACATATATGAGTGAAACGTCATATATTACGATTGCTGTTCTTGTTGTTTTAAACAGATGATTTTAAAAATTGTGCTCGGTGTAGCGACACGCATTATGATTGGATCTTTCATGTGACAGTTTTTCAATGATAAGTTCTGTTAATCGAAACTTTCAATTGGTCGACGCAGATTGCACTTTTACGAACACGAAATCCTCGGCTCGAGCCCAAAGCGACAGCTGCTTGACATCGCAGGAGGATCTTGGGTCGCATCCCTTGAAGAGGTATCAGGGTATCATTACCTAAAATTGATACGAAGCATCTAAGATTTCAATACATATCGATAATTCTCATGAAGTACTTTGATATCGAATTGATTGAATGTTATCAATAGTATCGGTATCAGTCCCACCACTAATAGCGATGGACAAATAATTTCTTTCTAGAGATATTTTTTGCGCACTTCTTTTTTTTTGACGCACGAATCGTTTCAAACAAGAAGTTAAAGAATGCAGGTACGCAGGAACATTAATCAAAACCTTTCGGTATAGTATGGCGTAGTCTCCCTATACAAACCTAACTTAACAACCGTCTTCGGTGTAGCCGTCGTCGACAATTTTCGACAGCCATTGTCGTCGGTGTACAATTATTCGACAACTGACAACGACGACAAACACTCAGTGAAAACTATTACTTACTTGGGAAATGAACCAAATTTACACAGACTTTTCACCAAATTATTTATTTTTCTTTAATACAAAGTTCATTTTCTAGTTGTAGTTGTACATATAGACCCCCCTGCCGCGGTTGCTGGAGCGACCGCGGCGTGCGTACCACGCGGCGCGTGACCTTCCCCCACCTCGTCTGATTTTTCTTTCGCTACGGCCCTGGCCGCGAACGTTTTCTGAAAAATAGAATATGTTTTAGTACATCGTATTTTTTCTCTCTTTATGTAAAATTTGGTTCATTTCCCAAGTAAGTAATAGTTTTCGCTGAGTGTTTGTCGTCGTTGTCAGTTGTCGAATAATTGTACACCGACGACAATGGCTGTCGAAAATTGTCAACGACGACGGCTACACCGAAGACGGTTGTTAAGTTAGGTTTGTATAGGGAGACTACGCCATACTATACCGAAAGGTTTTGATTAATGTTCCTGCGTACCTGCATTCTTTAACTTCTTGTTTGAAACGATTCGTGCGTCAAAAAAAAAGAAGTGCGCAAAAAATATCTCTAGAAAGAAATTATTTGTCCATCGCTATTAGTGGTGGGACTGATACCGATACTATTGATGACATTCAATCAATTCGATATCAAAGTACTTCATGAGAATTATCGATATGTATTGAAATCTTAGATGCTTCGTATCAATTTTAGGTAATGATACCCTGATACCTCTTCAAGGGATGCGACCCAAGATCCTCCTGCGATGTCAAGCAGCTGTCGCTTTGGGCTCGAGCCGAGGATTTCGTGTTCGTAAAAGTGCAATCTGCGTCGACCAATTGAAAGTTTCGATTAACAGAACTTATCATTGAAAAACTGTCACATGAAAGATCCAATCATAATGCGTGTCGCTACACCGAGCACAATTTTTAAAATCATCTGTTTAAAACAACAAGAACAGCAATCGTAATATATGACGTTTCACTCATATATGTATTCCTTAGCCAATATGTAAACGTAGATCTTTTTTCGGCGTCTTCTAATCCTCTAGTGGTGATTTTAAAAATCAGGCTCGTTATTGACAAAATTATATAAAATAGGGCCAAGTTTATTAAACGAAATAACTTGGACACGATCGCTGCCATCTAGAAATGTCAAATGACAGATGATTTGAGGAATAGGTTAGAAAGACATGTAAGGGTCTTGTCAACTAAATTTAGTTTTCTTCTCACTTTATGTATGACTTAGTTGACAATATATTTTTAATATTTATATGATATTGTAAAGTTATAAGGTAATTAAAAAAACTGTTATGATTTTCAGGATGAATTGTCAAGATATGAAATAGATGAACCGTTTGTATAAATTTTAGGAACAGATTTAGGTTTGGTTCAAGATTTTAAGGATCTTTTAACAACATCTAATTATGATGTTTTTATTGGTAAAAAGTTCTAAATCAACTTTTAATAGGGTACGTGGATCCAATTTGATAGTTTACGTATGCATATAGATATATCTACATTTGTTAATGAAATTTATATATTTATTATTTTAGGCAGGTGGATTTATTATAGATAAAGAAATTACAACAGTCAGTTATTTGGTGGCAATTACATCATGGTCTGTACGAGATAAAATTACATCTTTAACTTAAATATCAATGACATGAAGTATAGAGAAAGTTGAAAAATCAGTAGAGAGAATTAGGATTAGAAGCAAGGATTAGGTTTGTTATGCCATTCCCTCTAATTGCAAGAAAGGAGCATGTTTAATGTCAAAATGTTGGTCCTTCCATGGTGAGTGTATTTTATTTTAAAGATGTGAGATATTTTATAAATTCTGATAATTTATTTTTAGATTCATATGGAACAAATAATATGTGGAAATTATCAAAGAGTAAGAGTTTCAAATGCTCTTGGTAGAATACCCGCAGGAAGGATACCACGAATAGGCAAATTAATAGATTATTGTGGTATAGATGAAGTACATTGGAGATTAACAGCCACAGAAGTTGAACACATCGCATTGCTTAGGATACATCTTAAACCAGAAGAAATGAAAAGATTTAAAATGCAAAATGTAGGTTTTTCAGAATCTTCATTTTACAGTGATGTTCTTTTAGTTTCTTATAAACATCATGGGAGATCTTTTCTGCTGTATTAATTTTACAAAACATGTACGTTTCTTTTACATTATTTAAAAATTTGTACATTCTTATAATTTTTCGTCAAAACCATGACATTTATATGGTAATAATATAATATTATCTGTATATATACACCTTCATACAGGCAAGATACAGTTTTGATTATGCATATACTATATTAAGTTCCTTATATTATTATAAAGATATATTCTACTATCCAAATTTGAAAAAAACAGTTTTGTAAATGATTGTATTATCAATGTTTTAATTAATAAACTATTTTGATATCATGGAAACTGAGTCTTGTCATTTAATAAAAATCACGTCAGTTTAATTACCTTTTAACTTTGCAATATCATAAAGCTTGGCGTCGCATCATAACTTTGAGTCGCTTCTCCGTTTGATACCCGTATAGATCGATATCTGTTCGATAGTTTCGTGAAAAAAGTTACAATAGCCGATATGTCTCAAATTTAAGAAGTTCGGTATATCCATAAAATCGGGTATTATGTACTAAACGCGGCTGCCATGCTCGAAGGCTCCCACAGATCGGCTCGGATATTCTTTTCTTACTATTTTTTAGCATATGGGGCATTCCATGCCAACTCATCCTACCGATTGGATTTGCATCTCTGATTTCGCTTAAATTTGGGCATCTTTTTGTACCCTTCGAGAAAGGTTTCTATGAATTTTTTCAAATTTTTTCATTCAGCCAATCGAGAGATATGAATTTTCGAAAATTTCGGGTATTTTTTTTTTAAATAGCCATAACTTGGTGAAAAATTGTCCGATTTGGGACTTTTTTTTTTAAATTTCGTGTTTTTTGATGAAATTTTTGAAAAATTTATGCAAAAAATTATTCATCATAAATTTGATTGTTTTTTTTTCATTCCAAAGTTAAAACAAGAATTTTAAGATTGTTTGTATCCTTCAAATTTTTTAAAAAAATTCTCAAAAATTCTACTCTTCAAAACACAAATTTTAAGCCTAGTCTCGTAATGGGATAATAATGGGTTATAATTTTTTTTTAATTTTTAAATTATTTTTTTTTATGTTCCATTTACAGTTTTTTTTTTTTTACTTTGAAGAGTATTTTATTCATTGCATAAATTCCAAAAAAGAACATTTAAGGTCGCTGATGTCGTTATTAACTAATCATTCGGCTACGTAGCGCTGCTGTCGCCTGTCATCTGACATTTGTTTTGATTCTTAATCACATTCCCCAATACGCTTCTAAAATTAAAGTGATTATAAGTTACAATATCTACTTATGTTTCATGATAACGAAGAGAAAAGACAAATTATTATATAATACGACATAATGTCAACTTTCAAAAAATTCAATGTGTGCTGTAATCCATTTAACTTAAATAATCACGTAGTGAAGAACTCTTTGAGGTTAGCGTCTATAAATTTACAACTGAAGTTCAATATTGATAGTGCTGATTATCTATGTACAGCTTGTCGGAAAAAATTGAATCTTAGTTTAAATGAAGAAAAAACAGAAGAACAAGACAACGAAGAAACAATATCTGCAAGTAGTAGTGACGATGCTACTTCTGATATTGAGGAGATAGATGCAGTTGGAGAACTTCTCGACCGAACTTTGTCAGGTATATTTTTGAAAATAATTCTTCTGCTTATCAATTAACTTTGTAAATAACCGATTTGGCATTTTTTGAAATGATATTTGCACTATTTATTTTTTTAGGAATAACTTCATTATCCGGTCCATCTACATCTTGGAGTAGTAGTCATTCTCAACTGAGTATCAATACACAATTACCTGTCATCAACAATGCCTTACAATTTTTAAATCAGTCTCCTATCGATAATGAAAAATTAAGTAATCAGAAATATTTAGAACAAAAGATTCTTAACGTAAATACGTTTTTGTCAACTGCCTTTGGCTTAGAACAAAAAACTGATGATCAAATACTCGCGCAAGAATTTTTAGACACGATTGAACACTTAAAAAAAAAATTTCACGATAAAGAGATTACTCAAAAAGAAAAAATTCAAATTCTCACTTTATTGCCACCAGATTGGAGCGTTTATAAAGTTTGTAATATTATGGAAGCAACAAAGGATATTGTCAAAGTCTCGAAGTCTCTGAGAGAACGACGTGGAATATTATCATTACCAGATTCAAAACCAGGTAAATCAAACCTTATTTGATCTAAATCGTGTTAACTAATTCTACTTCTGAATTTAAACATTTATTTCTAGGCCGACCTCTATCTGAAGATGTTAAATCAAAGGTATTAAAGTTCTATGTTGATGATGAAACGAGTATTAATATGCCGGGTATGAAAGACTTCGTTTCTGTTAGAAACAATGAAGGCGTACGTGAGCATATTCAAAAAAGGCTTATTTTATCAAATTTAAAAGAGTTATATGAGCTATTTAAATCGGAGTATCCTGACTGTAAAGTTGGATTTTCTATGTTTGCATCATTGCGCCCCAAGTATTGTGTACTAGCAGGATCCGGTGGTACACATACTGTGTGTGTATGTTCAATCCACCAAAACGTAAAACTCATGATACTAGGTTAGTATGACTGAAATTCAAATTTTGTTTTATGATTATTATTTTTGCTAAATTCTGTATTTAATTGCATGGTTTTTTTTGCAATTATTTTCAGGTTCCAATTTACGAAAATTGACAAGTGATCTTCCGACACCTTTAATTGAATATAATGATTGTTTAAGAATGATTGTTTGTCAGAATTCATCTTCAGAGTGCTATTTTGGCAAGTGTAAAAACTGTCCAGGAATCGATGTACTCGAAAATTTTTTGAACGAGATTTTTGAAGAAAATAATATCGATGAATTGACGTATCAATGTTGGATTTCAAAACCGCGGACAACGCTTGAAACTTTAACGGTAGTTTCATCAGAATTCATCAGTGACTTTTGCGAAAAAATTACGGAACTTTTGCCTCATTATTTTATTGCAAAATCGCAAGCAAGATCCATGAAATCTCTTAAAGAGTCTCTTGGAACCGATGAATTTCTTGTAGTTTGTGATTTTGCGGAGAATTACAAATTTGTCATCCAAAATGCAGTGCCAGGATTCCATTGGAATAATGATCAATCGACAATATTTCCAGTGGTAATTTATTTTAAGAAAAATAATGGATTATTGCACAGAAGTTTAGTGATTATATCTGATTGTAACACGCATGACTCGACTGCAGTTAACGTCTTTTTGAAAATCGTTACTGATTTTATAAACTCCTTGTCCAATACAGCTAAAAAGATATTCTACTTTTCCGATGGAGCTCCGCAACAATTTAAGAATTACAAAAACTTTGTTAATTTATATTATCACAAGGAAGATTTTGGAATAAATGCTGAATGGCATTTCTTTGCCAGCTACCATGGCAAAGGACCTTGTGACGGTGTAGGAGGAACACTAAAAAGAGGTGCAGCAAGAGCTAGTCTTCAGTTACCATTCGATAAACAAATTTCAAACCCCCGAGAGTTGTATCAATGGGCTGCGCAATCTAATAACTTGCCAAAAATCGAAGTAAGATATTCAACTATTGCAGATTATGAAAAAGCTACAGAGAATTTAAATATACGTTATTCAAAAGCTAAAACTATCACAGGTACACAAAAGTATCATTGCGTTATACCAAATACAGATGGATGTTACGTCCATGTAAATACATATACGCGTACATGTATGTATATATATATATATGTACGGGTATGTACACGTATGATTTTTCAATATCTTTTTCTTTCTAAAACTGTAACACCTACCCGACTTGAGATGCGGGGCGATGTACGCCACGCGACACGCGCCACGCGCCACGCGCCTTAGCAACTCCCCCCCCAAATCACGCGATGACCGTAGTCCGACCAGCCACGAAGGGCTGGAAAAGCGCGCGAACACCTCCACCAATAGGCATTAGGCCTAGGCGATCGAGGATTCCATAAAAGGATCGATATCGCCACTTACCCCTCCGAACTGTGATTGGTGCGGTCGCAGTACCCCCAAAACCTATATAAAGAGGCACGCGTAAGCCTCCACAGAGCATTTTAGTGAGAAAAATCCGCGGAGTTAGAAGCGTAAAACTTAACCTAAAAATAGTAGTAGTGAAAGAGAATTGTAAAGGAAGGAGAGAAAGAGAAGAAGTGAAAGAGAATTGTAAAGAGAAGGAGAGAAAGAGAAGAAGAGAAAGAGAAAGAGAAGGAGAGGAAGGGAAAGAGCTTTGTAAAAGAAGGACGAGAGAACTTTATAAAGGTAATATTAATTTCATCTCAATATTTTCTTTTCTTTTCATTCAATATCCTTTTCCTGTTCCCCTATCCCAGGGTGGATCGCATAGATCCCATACCCGAAACGGACACCATTAAAGAAAAATCAATAAAAATAATCATAGGACGTAACATGGATCACTCACAATGAAACTGATTTCTTGCTCAAATAAAACTTATTCTTGTAAAATATTCAAACGCCAGAAAAAATAAAAAAAAAACCTTTAAAAAGTTATAAATAAAATTTACCTTAGAAATTGAAATTTTGACTTCAATTATTTATTATATTGATGTATGATTTTTTTCGAATCTCATCTAATAAAGCCGCCAGTAATACACAAATAGTGAAAAAAAACAGAAAAAAAAATAATTAATTTAAAAATTAAAAAAAAATTATAACCCATTATTATCCCATTACGAGACTAGGCTTAAAATTTGTGTTTTGAAGAGTAGAATTTTTGAGAATTTTTTTAAAAAATTTGAAGGATACAAACAATCTTAAAATTCTTGTTTTAACTTTGGAATGAAAAAAAAACAATCAAATTTATGATGAATAATTTTTTGCATAAATTTTTCAAAAATTTCATCAAAAAACACGATATTTAAAAAAAAAAAGTCCCAAATCGGACAATTTTTCACCAAGTTATGGCTATTTAACAAAAAAATACCCGAAATTTTCGAAAATTCATATCTCTCGATTGGCTGAATTAAAAAATTTGAAAAAATTCATAGAAACCTTTTTCGAAGGGTACAAAAAGATGCCCAAATTTCAGCGAAATCAGAGATGCAAATCCAATCGGTAGGATGAGTTGGCATGGAATGCCCCATATGAACAAATAAATCTCGACAACGAATATTCGCGCCGATTTGTGCTAGCCTTAGGCCTGCTCCATACGACCATACGCGCATTGCGAAACGTGTATCCTCGTATGGAGCGGGCCTTAAACATTAAAAAAAAGGCAAGCGCTGTCGCGTTGCACTGTTTTTCGATGCGAATGTTGTTGCTTTGCATCGCTCGCCGGATGAAGACGGTCAGGTTAGCAGACAACTAATTATATTTCTTCTAATAAATAAAACCATCAATCCAATCTTTCTTTATTTCCTTCTTTCGTTTTTTCTTTAATTCTTCATTCCTTATATGCCTCTTTAGTTCTATCTTTATTTATTCTTTATATTCTCTTCTTTCTTTAACTGATCTTTCCTATCTTCTTCTTCTTTGTAAACTATTGTCTCGCAAAAGACACAAAAATTGTCTGCACAAGACACAAAAATTGTCTGCACAAGACACAAAAAATTGTCTGCACAAGACACAAAAAATTGTCTGCACAAGACACAAACATTGTCTGCACAAGACACAAAAAATTGTCTGCACAAGACACAAAAAATTGTCTGCACAAGACACAAAAAATTGTCTGTACAAGACACAAACATTGTCTCATTGAAGACACAAAAAATTCTCACGCAGAAAATCTAAATATTTACGTAACTTTAAGTTACGCGATTAATGCGAGTGTATTGTCGTTAGAATATTTTTCACGGCTACAGCCCATTTTTCGATTTCTTCATCGAAATGGCTATGAAACCAGGTATTGTTTTCCTTCAACAGTTAATTCTATTGCCAGAATTTCAAGCAGTAGTAGATTCCGAAGGAAAAGTGCTAATTCCAAGTTCCCCAATTTTTAAAAAATTATCGGCTGCAATACAGGAAAATACTTCCGACTTGCTTAGCCCTACATATATTTATACTATTTTTAAGGTGAACCGATATAATATTCGTACAAAACTGTTAAATATATTAAATATTGAAATTAAAGAAAATTCTTTGAAAATAATTGACGAAAACTAACAACTCTTAAACGGCATTGTTGGACTCATATTTTGTTCGAAAAAATTTTTGCGGAAACAAAAATTCCTTGCGCTCTAACTTTTAAAAACGTAAAATTATCAGATGCCGGATTTTTTGCCACAATTTGTGGAAACTGTTCCGAATGCGGATGTCACTTTCTTGGACGAATCATACATCCACCTCAAACAAATTTGCTAATAAAAATGGAATGTTCTATAACTGATTTCAATGAAGCGATAAAACATACTAAAAAGCGACAATTAAGAGGAATTCTTCGTGCCACTGTTGCACAGGAAATGGTTGAAGGAAATGTTTTGCCGTGTATTTGGCGCAGAAAGACTGCCGATAAATTGATGGATGTCGGTGATAAAGAGCCACGTCATTTATTTAATAGTGTAACATTACGCAAAGCAAAACAAGAACATCAAAACAAATTGCTGGGTATTACAACGTCAAATATATTTGACAGTATTCAATTAATGAAATATGATAGTAAATACGAAGGAGCTATACATTCAATTGGATATGATCCCTTGTTTGTCCATTATTGGACGAGGGAACAAATGGCCATTTACCAGCAATTTTGTGATGTGCTTTATATAGATGCAACGGGGTCTCTCATGAAGAAAGTAAAATTACCGAACGGAGAATATTGCTCGCATATATATCTATATCAGGCAGTTGCTCAAATAAATAATAATACAGCTCCGGTATTTCAAATGATCTCCAGTACACAGAATACGAATTCTATTGCCTACTGGTTAAATGAAATTTTACGAATAGGCAGTATTCACAAGTCATCTTTTCGGGGACCTAAAGAAGTAGTAACCGATTTCGATAAAGCTCTTCTCGGTGCAGTAGCGAGAGCATTCGCTTTGCAACCCACATTGAAGCATTATCTTCTTTGTTGCTTCAATATCATTAATGCAAAGGATGCAGATTTACGGACCTCACTACCTTGTCTTCTGCGACTTGATGTATGCCATTATATGAATATGATAGCTCGCTGGAAGTGCTTTGTAGGCAAACCAAGTCGTGTTAGACAATTTTATTTAAGATCTATGGCTATTTTGCGTAGACAAAATACGTTTCACGATCTGCAAAATATAGCGCAATGTTTATTCACCACTTCATTGAGCGAAAATCAATGTTTAGGAAGTTTAGGAGATAAAGCTCGTGAAGAACTCATTGGCCACATACGTGGAACAAATGTAGATGAAATTCCAGATATGCACGCCGATGATGAAGACATAGATAATAATTTTACAGATTTGCAAAATACGGACTTGTGGACGTGGGCAGATACGTTATACAGAAACTGTCAAGATGAGGTGCAAAACGAAATTGAGACGAATGACATTAATGCATATTATTGTCCGGAATTCGCGAAGAAAGTAAAATCTCTTTTACCGTATTTTCCGTTATTTAGCGAAGTTATGCGAGGAACACTCGGCTATGGGTCTATAAATGCCACATCAGCTGCAGTTGAATCAGAATTTAATGATTTAAAGAACCGAATTTTTAAAAACGTATCATTGCCACTACGCGTGGATAAATTTATTAGGTATCACATACTATCATTTTCTGGTAAATTGAAAATCGCTACATCTGACAATTATAAAAATTCAGATCATTTTTCTTACAAACTCGAAACAAAAGAAAATAATGTGGCTGTTTGTATGGAAATTGATAAGGAAGATGGAGAATTAGTTATCTCCGAGTTACACGAAGAAGCTACATCTGACAATTATAAAAATTCAGATAATTCTAATTATAAACTCGAAACAAAAGAAAATAATGTGGCTATTTGTAAAGAAATTGATAAGGAAGATATAGAATCAGTTATTTCCGAGCTACATGAAGAGCAGAACTGGCGTAATAAAAACACAAAGAAAAGAAAACTGGGATATGGTGATTTCTGTCCAAACTTTAATAGTACGATCACATGGATGGAAGTACCTATTATACCTAACGCAAATGACTGTCCAAATATAAAAGATAAAAATACGACTATCGTTATTACCAATACTTGCCCTTTTGATAGTATATGTCAAACATTTGCCATGGCAGAGCAGGATGGCATATATAAATCGAGAGAAAAACTTTCCGAAATATTTAAGTGTATAAGCATCTTATTAAATGAGGGAATAAGTAGTAGATTCTTTAAAGAACGTGCGTCAATTTTAATGAAAATACCACATTTATCTTGTGAAAAACACCGAAATATTATAAAAATTAATGGCGTATCTAACATAAGCAATATGGCACAACATTTATTGAAAGAAGATCCGAGTTGCATACAAACAATAGCTTGCCCGACCTGCGGAAAAAATGTAAAATCTAATTTTACAATTTTATATCCAAACATAGATATTCTTCGAAGCCAAGGAATAAGTGACCTTTACATAGCAATAAGGGAATCATTCCACAGAATCAGAAAATGTTGTTCAGTCGAGCAACATGTTGAGTATGATTACGGACCACATTTGATAATAGATATTGATTGCGGGAATAGTAAAAAATATCAATTAAACGAATTCCCTGATAAAATACATTTTAAAAATTCGACAGACATCGAAAGTTGTTACCGTTTAATTGGTTTAATCGCATATTCTGGGGGAAAGGCATTATCCGCGATAGGGCATTACATATCTTACATCAAAGCTGGAAATTCTTGGCAGTTGTATGATGACACTTCCAGAAAAAAGAAACCAAAAAGTGTAAATGTTGACAAAAAAATTGAGGCAACGTTAGCAATATACATAATTAGTATTCTCTAAAATAAAAACAAAAAAAAATTTTAAAGTCTACCCAAATTCTTGTTTCTCAAATTTTCCAATAATTATATACAACACAAATAACATTAAAAATGTAAAGTGGGCCGTCGCTGTAGTTAATGTAAAAAACAATCGTGCTTTCTTCTGTAATATAAAGATATTTAATCAATGATGCGTCGCATGTTTATTAATAACTTTTCATCAAACATCTAAAATTTCAAATTCCTCATTGGTTCTTTAGACCAATGTTAAACATTGTTGACTTCATAAATTACACATTCTGCTTTAAACAATTTTACTAAAAGAACAATCTCTGTAAAAAACCTTGTACAAAGTACGCGACGGTCTGCTTATGTAAAAATTTAATATATAACTTGATATAACTTTCGAAAAAATTGAAATTATTTATTATTGATACAAATATTTCAAATATTGAACCTGGATTGATAGGTATACCAAAATGTTATATTTGACGTTTACAAAGAAAGCGGACCGTCGCGTACTTTGTACAAGGTTTTTTACAGAGATTGTTCTTTTAGTAAAATTGTTTGAAGCAGAATATAGCAGGATATATCTCAAATTATAATATAATGATAAAATTGGTAAACTGCAATATTTCAACTGGTATAACTCTCCTAAATTGTCTTGTATAACTAAAACAATGCTGCTGCTGGACAAGCCTTGAAGTACGCTGAGCGAGTCAGAGAATATTGGAAATACATGAAAAGGGTTCATTATTATGACATCCAGAGCCTTAGATATTGCTATACTTTCCGCGGTGTAAATAGAGAAATCATTGTGAATACTGTAAATCTCATAGTAATCCAAATCTATACAGGCTGAAGCAACTCTGGCGGAAGGTTCTGCTTTAGTTTTGGAATTATAGAACAAAACAATACTCAATCTCTCGATTTTCAGTGACAGACAAGACAGACAATTCAGTGTCGTTTATTGCTTTCGACGATCAAGAAGAACCAAAATGGCACCTGTGATAAATGTTTCAACGCGTGGGCGTATAGTAGGTTACGCACAGTCTGGCAAAACAATACCAGAAATAATGGACTTGACAAATTGTAGCGAGACCACCGTAAGACGGTGGATCGCACGGTGGGAAGAAGGTGGTGATGATGCCTTAGAGGACACGAGAAAAAATAACAAACGGCCCCGGATAACGCTACCCGAGGAGGATCGCGCGCTCGTGGAGCATGTAAGGGCAAATCCCTTCCGTCCAGCGGCGGAAGCCGTGAACGCACTAGGGCTAGAGATATCGAAGGACACCTCGTGGCGGCGTTTGCACGAGGCCGGATTATATTGTCGACGAGTGTCAAAAAAAATTAGATTGACGGAAAACCATCGTGAAGCACGAGTCGGATTCGCATTAAATGAGCTAACGACGACGGAAGAAGAATGGGATGCGACGATATGGACTGACGAGAAGGTCTTTTGCTCGTCCGATAGTCGTTATTTGAGAGTTTGGAGGCGAGCGAATGAAGCGATGAACCCAAGGCACGTGGCACAGGTGGAGAGGAGTGGTCGCATAACCTGCGGTATGTGGGGGTGGATCAGCGCTCATTGTCCGGGTGAGCTAGTCGAAGTATCGGCCCACATGAATTCCGCGGAATATATCAATCTACTTGAGCGAGTTTTATTGCCCAGCGTAAGATGGGTATCGTACTAGTGAATTGGCCAGCCAAATCGCCTGACCTTAATCTCATAGAAAATGTTTGGGCGAAAATTGTAAATACGTGGGACGCAAGGAACGAGCGCACCAAGGCTGCCCTGGTTAGACACGCGCAAGAAACTTGGGAAAATCTTAGGGGAAATCCTGAGTTTTTCCAAAATTTACGCGATTCCGTGCCCAGAAGACTACAACAAGTTATCGAAAGGAATGGTTTCTGGACGGATTATTAGAAGTATAAAGAATCATAATAACCGGCTCTTTTCAGAGCCACAAAAATATTAAAAAAGGGAACAACTCTCGAAAACATAAATAATTTATAAATCAGTCTAAATGACTGCCTTTGAAGAATTATCTCATATGTCTAAAAATAAAAGCGTGGGACTTAAAAATAGATGTCTTTTGATTAATTCAAATATTGATAATGCAGGCTATAATATTTAATATTTACGCCCCACGCTTTTATTTTTAGTCATACGAGAGAATTCCTCGAAGGCAGTCATTTAGACGGGTTTACAAATTATTTCGTCATTTTTAGTATAGTTTAATGAAGGCTTGTTTATTTTTCAAATTTTTTAAATTTATTTTATAATCTCCATAGAATTCTTTTAACTTTAGTATAGATGGCCTTATTTTAGTAGAAAATTTTGAATTCTTTTCATCTCTGCTAGAGCCTCGTTATTGCACGGTGTTTTATCGATTAACTAATTGTGAGTCTAACTTAGAAGTTACAGCAGCTCAAAGTTTTGCAACTTTTCGGTAAAAATTAGGTGTTGCTTTAATTCTTTGTTAGAGTGGAAATTCAGCCGATAATATCATTGATTTCTGTTTTATCGATCTTTCGAGCAAGGTATAACAGGTTTCGTGGTTTTAGGTTAAGCTGTCAAAAAATATAGCGACGATGACGTTTGACGTCTGACATTTAAGAAAAAAAAAAAATTCGCGAGAGATTCGTCGAGACTCGAACTTCTGGAAGAGAAATCCCATGACGCTATCAACTCGGATACTTGTTCAATTGAAGAAAGATAACTCTTTTACATATACAAGAGTATTCAAATTTGTCCAAAGAACCCTTTAATTTTTCGAAAAGACATGTATCGTCATCCGTGTTACGCGTGGGTGCAAAGTTTCAAGTCGATTTGACGTGTTGAAGTGAGTGAAATTTGGCTTACAAGATTTTACTGCCAAATGAAGCTAAATAAAAGCTTGTAAATTTGTTTAAAAGAACGACTGAACCTGTCTGTTTTAGAGACAATTTCGGACTCAATTATTATCCATATTTATTGCACGAAAATACTAGAATTTTTAGCATATTTTGTCCTTTCTCAATAAAAAGAATAAATTAAGATCAATTCTTTTACTAGCGATCGTCCGTCGCTTCTTCGCCAAGCGCCTGACGCTAGGCAAACGTGGCATATTCGCGATTTCAATGACGTCATTAATACAAACAAGCAGATAGCGATGGACGCATGGATAGGTAACTAAGGAGAGCGCCACCAGTCGCCCGATACGCTTTCCGTAACGTGCTGATACGGCGGGGAGCGAGAGCAGCGGACGTGTGGAAAGGGAAAGCCGGGTGACTGGAGAGGGTACCCCCACCAAACGCCATTAATGCGGTTCTTTGTACATACATTACTATCGAATCATAGGCAGCGATCTATTGTAAAAGTTTCTGATTGGTCGAAGATATGTAAATATTCTCATATCGAAATTTTAAGTAAGGAAATCACGATCGATCTATCGCAAGCGCTTCATTAGTCGAAACCGTTTTCATTGCCGATTCGTGGTCATTATTATAATCGCATAAAAACGTATTACATTCGGTTGTAAGAAATTAGTATTACAGTTGATTATCAATAAAAATAAATTTTCCACTTCAAATCAATTCTTGTGTTTAAAAATTTTTTTTACTTAATATGATAAATAGGAGTGGTAAAAGAATAAATGTACAAAAGAATTATAGTATATACAGGGTGTCCCACGATTCGATGTCAAACGGAGAATGGCATGTACTACTGATTTTTCTGAGTCGAATTGTGCCGCTTTTTATAAATATTAACAAGTAGTGCAAAATTTCGTCAGGCCTTCTCGCGCAATGTCGGCGTGATCCGTCATTCGTGGAGCGAATTTTATGGACCGATGAATCTACGTTCACCCCTAATGGCATTGTATTTTGGAACCGGAAAATCCGCACGCCGTAAGGGAAGGAGCGTTTCAATATCGCTGGGCGATAAACGTGTGGGCTGGCGTGATAGGCGACCGCATCGTAAGTGGTAAATTTACATTCGATTAGTAAATTAAAAAAATTTGTTTCGCGGCTACGATAAACCGTTTTTCGTTTTTTTATTATTTTCAGATCGGACCTAACTTTCTACCGGCGAGGTTAAACGGCGCAATCTACCGCGACTTTATTGATAATATTTTACCGGTCTTATTAGAAGACGTGGCGCTGGACGTGCGCGGAATTCTAATTTTTCAACACGACGGAGCACCGGCTCACTTTTCACGCCAAGTACGCGAATTACTCGATGTACGATTTCCCCATAAATGGATGGGTCGGGGTGGCCCGATTAACTGGCCGGCGCGATCACCAGACCTCAATGTGCTCGATTATTTTCTTTGGGGTCACCTAAAGAATTTAATCGAGCACAGGCGTGATGGTGTTGAAGCCCAAGTCCGAGAAGAAATTCTCGCGGCTTTCAACACCATCACGCCAGAGATGGTGCATCGCGCCACGAGCCATGTTAGACGGAGGGCTGAGCTCTGCCTTATTAACGGAGGGTGGAACTTCGAGCAATATTTGTATTAGTTTAGAGTGGATTATACCTACTGGGGAAACCACTTAAAAAAAAATGCGCCGTGCTATTGACCGCAAGGTGGTGTAGAACGAATAGCATAAATCTATTTATTCCGCGCGTGCGGTAGATAAAAATGGGCGAGTGAGAAAGTGAGCGAGAGAGAGAGAGAGTTGACGATGGAGTGAGAGGGGT